>CP106978.1:2400000-3000000 GCA_025722995.1 Phytophthora agathidicida
GTTGTTAGTGTGGATGAGTAGTGCGAGTGTGCATACAGATCTCCTCCATCACCTTCTAGCACCTCTGCGGTGAAACATCAGCGTCACCAGCGGAGGGAGGGATGTCAATTGAGGCGTTTTGGATACTACACAAAGCGCCAATGATCAATGTGTGGAATTGGTTCTTCCTTGTTGCAGTGTAAACTGCAGGTCTCAATGAGTCTGGTTGGCCCTTAGATGCAAAAGATGGCAAGGCCTACAAATGCTGAGATCATTTACGCCGCCAGGAATGTGGCACATGTCTATCATCCATTCTGCAGAAGCATTACCGACAACTCCGTTGCGGTTGAAGTCTTTACGTCTAATTGTTTGGACGGTAGGCATCAACTTGCCATTCCCGCTTTCACCATGTATTATCAGCATGCTGGACACCTGTGGCCTCACTTTTTGCAGTGAGGCTGCAGCGCTCGTCTTCAGCTAAAATTGCCGAATGAACTGAAGGCCTGCTGCTGTCGCTGTTGCTGCTGCTGTTGCTGTTGCTGTTGCATCCCGCTGAAGCCACCTTGGTTCATCATGCCGCCCATGCCAGGTTGCTGCATACCCATGCCTGGCTGTTGCATGCCCATACCTCCCATCATCGGCCGAGGCTGCTGCATACCCATGCCACCCATAGGCATACCTCCAGCTCCCATTTGCATTTGTCCGTAAGGTTGCTGCTGCATGCCACCCTGGTTCATTCCCATGCCTCCACCGTAGTTCATTCCCGCGCCCATGGGGTTCATGCCACCAGCGCCTCCCATCGCCGGCTTACTAGGCATGCCAGCAAGAGTATCCAGACCGCTGAAGCTATTGCGACCTGCATTTGACTGCTGCTGCTGTTGCTGCGGCTGACCTGGACGACCTGCGCTGCTGCTGTTACTGCTGGTAGAGCTCGCGAGGTTATTAAGATCAAATAGCGAAGAACCAGCTCCCCACGCGTCGTTGCTCTTCTTCTCAGTAGGCATCGGACCCGAGTTCGATCGTGACTGAGCATTCTGGCCCTGGGCCGCGCCCTGCATGTTCATACCGCCCTGCATAGGCTGCTGCTGCATACCTCCTTGCATACCTCCTTGCATGCCACCGAATTGTCCAAATTGCTGTTGCTGGTTGAAAGCAGGAGCGGGAGGAGCTGCAGCGTTACCTTGCTGACCGAATGCATTGAAGCCTTGCTGAGCCGGTGCAGACTGGAAAGCAGCAAATTGCTGCGAGTTGGCTTGAGCTGGAGCACCAGCGTTTCCAAATGCGTCGAATGAGGCTTGCTGTGCCTGCGGTGAACCGAAAGCGTTGAACGACTGCTGCGGCGCGGGGGCTGCGTTGCCGAACGCGGCGAATGACGCCGTTTGAGGAGCAGCCGCGGGAACCGCAGGTGCCGGAGCGAAAGGGTCGAATGTGTTCGCTGCGGGGGCAGCTACAGCGAGGTATCAGCCATCCGGGTTAAAACAGCAGCATATCTTCAAAGTAAAATGAAAATTACCTGGGGCGGGAGCAGCGCTGAAGAAGTCGCTGTCCAAGAGAGACGGCTCCGCAGAGGGGGCCTTGGCTGCAGGCTTGCTTTCACTCTCCTGTAAATCGCAACAAGATGGTCAGCATTTCTAGACAAAAATGTACGGTACGAATAAATACACTACAGGTAAAGCCTACCTCTTTCTTCTTCGCCTTCCGCTTGGACGACGCTGTCCGTCGCTTCGAGCGCACTTCCTCTTCAGACTCGGACTCGTCGCTTTCATCGTCTAATCACACACAAGTCCCTTCGTTAGCGTCAAATTCCTCCAATGCGACCTGCTGCAAAGCCGCTACATACCACGATTATCATCGGCGTAGCGACTGGAGTATCCCTTCTCCTTCTCCTGGTAGCCCTTCGAGTCGCTGTCGCCATAACCTCTGCTACCGCCACCGCTGTAACCACCACCTCCTCCGCTGTAGCCACCTCCACTGTAGCTCGTGCTGCCGCCGCCACTGTAGCTGCTGCCACCCCCGCCACTGTAACCACCGCCGCCGCCGCCTCCACTGTAGCCACCACTTCCACTGTAACCACCTCCGCTGAAGCTGCTGCCACCACCGCTGTAGCCTCCTCCTCCCATTCCACCGCCAACACCGCTGCCAATGCCCACATACTTGTTGCGCAGACGGCCGGCCTTCTCTCGTTCCGTGCGAATCATGTCATTGTCGTTCAGCATGTCCACCAACTGCTTCGCCTTGTCACGAACTACAACAGTCAAATAACAACAGCAATCCCATTTAGTACAATGACAATAAGAGCAGCTCTTCAACTGTTCCAACCTCCGTTGCCCCTGTCGACGGATCCGTCGTGGTACGAAAAGCCCGAGAGGTGGCGCAGCTTGAACATGTGATCGCGAGCGTTCTCGATCACGCGCTCGGTGCCGTTCTTGATCAGATGCTCCAGCAGACTCAGCGCCTTGTACACAGCACGCCATTGACGTCCTTCGGCGTCCAGCGCCTCCCAGATCTTGCGCATGACGACGCCGTACGCCTCACTACAGTTGTAGAGCAATTAATTCCATGAGTCAGAATAAGAGCATTGTGACACGTATCAGATAAAGAGCCCCTACTAGTCGTAAGTCAGCTGCGCGATCTCGTTGAGCAGCGTGCTGGACGCGCCCCAGTTCTTGTTGGATAGAGCTTCCTCCATCTTGCGCTCTACGTCTGTACCCATTTTGGCCTTCACGGCGCTCTTCCTACACATGGAGAGAGCAAATAAGATCCGTTTAGAGTCGCGTTGCTATACTCCGTTACGGTTCGAGCATGCTCTTACGCGTCGTCCATGACGTTCTTGAGCTTGTCCAGCGCGAAGCGGTCCATGGCTGTAGCTCTCTCTCTCTCTCTCTCTCCTGGGGGTGATGCAGCGCCGCTGTCTTCCCTGCTGCTCGGGGGTTCTTCGGTCGAGGAGTGAGGAGCGCCCCCACGTAAGTCGGACAAGCGAAGAGACACGTCGGAATGACTTGGCGTTTGTATGCTGTATCTTCCGCGATTGGCTCGGGTTTTAACCGGCATAAAGGAGTTTTACTCTGCGATAAAAACCCAAACATTGAAGGTTATTACGGGTTTAACGTGGAAAGCCAATGTATGTCGTAGCAGCCTTCAGGCCGTCTTCCACATGACGAACTCGTCCAGCACAGCCTGGTTCGAACTGTTCAGGAACTTCCACGACAGCATGGATCGGTTCGCTTCCAGCGTCGAGAAGCCGTAGTCGATGTAGTTGGAGGCTGCATTCCACGTCGCGTTGTTGGGACCAGGAGTGGTGTCGAGACCCTCCACCGTGCCACACGCACCGCTCACAATGTACACGGGCGCCTGAGGGTTGTCGTAGGTCTCCAAGTCGATTGAGACTCCGTCCAGTACAGCGGTGCTGTTGCGGATCGGCGTTTGGCGCTCGTAGTAGTGCTGGTGGCCCGTCAGCACCACGTCCACCTTGTACTTGATGAAGAGGTCCTCGAACGCGGCCTGGATGTAGGCGTTCTGGTCTGCAGGGATCCCGTTCGGACAACCGGAGACGTCGTAGAGAGGACGGTGCATGCCGACAATCAGCCACGGCACGTTGGCGCGGTTCGCATCCGCCTTCTTGAGATCGGCCTCAATCCAAGCCAATTGGTCTCCAAAGTGACCGTTGCGAGGCGGATCAGCGAATTGGTTGCTCGGCTCGCCCTTGTAGTCCGTCTCGGAAGAGATCGAGGAGAAGTGGATCGGCCCGTGTTCGAACGAGTACCACATGTTGAGCGTGCCTTCGGTCTCCTTGGACGGCATCTTGAATCGAGAGTTGTAAGCTGTGAAGTTACGCAACATGTTCATCTTCTCGGGTGACGCTCCGCACGCAGGCGAGTGTCATTCGTACTCGTGGTTGCCAGGGAGAACCATGTACGGCACGGAGCTCATGACGGGGGTCATTGAATTCATCCATCCATTGTACACCTTCTCGTAGAAGAACCCATCGAGTTGGCCAGGCATCAACCACGCATCGTCAGCGTAGCCAATATCACCGATGTGGTAGATGAGGTCCACGTTATCGGAATTCAGCGTATTAACGTACGCGAGCGTGTCCTTCGACTCGTTGCCAGTGCCGAAGTCTCCGTAGATCACCATGTTGAACGTACTGTTGTCTGAGGCGGCGCGAGCCGTCACGAACGAGAATACGTCGCTCGTGTAGGTGGCGATAGTTTTGCTGCCCACCTTGTAGAAATACTTAGTGTGCGGTGTCAGGCCGGAGACTGTTGCATGGTGGTGGAACAAGTTGTACGTGTCGTCGTGGTAGTAGCTGATGCTGGAGACCGAAGTATTAACCAACTCCAGGGGTTTTTCAGAGTTTCCGACCCAGACAGAGCTATCTTCTACCTCGGCGTACGTGGACCATGACAGTGTCATGGCAGTTCCGGCGCTCTTCCCAGCGTAGGCAAAGTGGATTTGCTGTGGGTAGTAGTCAACGTTGTCCTTGACTCGGCATGGCTGAGTGGTGTCACCCGTGGACTCGCAGAGCGCAGACGGCAGGCAAGTGACTGAGTCCCAGGAGCAGTCCGTGTTGTTCAGTCACAGACGCATGCGCAGTGGCAGCTACGAAGGCCGTGAGCCCGATAGTTGCCTCTTTCAGCATCGCGAAATGAGCCGGGGCTTGGTGGTTGTGCTCTTGCTGGCTGGTTTCAAAATGGCTATGAAGTACTGCGGCGAGATCGCTCGTTCCTGCCAGCCACCGATAAAAGAGAGTCAGAGAAGGAGGATACCAACGGTTTACATTCTGGAGGAAGCGTAGACAACCCCATCATCGAATCCTTGCTCAGCCAAATGCAAGAAAACTACGAAGAATCTGTCGCTGCATGACAAAGACACGGCTTAGACGAACAAATCGATCAACATGACGACGCGTTATCGATAGCACCTGCGTTGAGACGAGTGTACGCACACCAGCAGGGATGCGTTTTAGGATTGTACGAGTAAGGTTAGCTCCTTCCTTCTTGTTTGCGCGGTCGTCGACCGAGGAGACGAACCCAGCACACCAGTATACAATAGTCTTCAATCAGGTGACATACTATGATCGACAGTCAGGAATGGTGATCGTCAGCCACCGCACTTTCCTTCACTTGGGCGGTCGAGGTGAGTTTTCGTCGATGCTGAAAAATGGACATCACTTATTGTACAGCCTTCTCAGACAAATCGAGTCATCGGACTGACGCGGCATGGCTGCTTATGGTATATTCACTAAGAATGATCTCGAGAGATCTTTACGTTCGGACTGGGCTACCGACGAATGAAGGCACTACATCTTTCACTCCTCAGCAGCCCGTTTACCGAGTGGGCTTTCGTTTGAGGTCCTTCTCAGGGTCCCGTTCCCACGTTGGTTTGAATTAAGTCGTCTTAGTTGATTCGGTGTCCTCTGCAGAACTGTGGAGTTCGAGGCCGGTGGGTGACTTGGAGGAGCCCAAGCTGCCACAAGTTTTTCGCCGCGTTGATGTCACGCTCCCAGTAGTTCGCTGTGCAAGCTACGTTTCCGCAGACCCGCACATTCCTCGACCTTTTGGTTTTCGTCGTACCGGGGATCTTGAATGGCGTGTCCACCATCGGACGTGAGCACTCGGAGCAAAGATAGCTGGTACGGAATTCGTCGACCATGACGAGGGTTGCACGGCGAGAGAGTTCACGTGCGAACCGCTTGAGCGGGACGTGCATGTGGCCCGCGAGATGAGTCTGGCTGCTCCATTTTCCGAGAGCCACACACACGTCACGGTCCACGGTCGGGACGACACGCTTGGCGAGTTTCGCCACGGCCTTGCGTTTGAATCGCGACACCGTGAATCTCCACTTTCGAAACCCTTTCAGTGCACAAAACTCCAACATGGCGCTGACATTCTTCCACATGTGCTCGTAACGAGAGAGCAGGGACGCCGCCGACGAAGTCTTGAACGATGGCATGTCCTTCACAAACGCACCATAGCGCGGATACCTCTTCTTCAGGTTTTCGATCCAGAATGCATGGTGCTCGACACGACTCATGTGTCGGTACTCTCGGGACGTGACTTGTAGGACGTGAGCATTGTCGTGCAGGAAGTGAGTCCGGCGCCTGACGCCGTGTTTCCGCGGACGGTGCTTTGGGTGGTGCCTGTGACAGATCTTGCACCACCCCTCCACATCGCACTGTGCTCTGCTGCGTCTCTTGCGTCGGTGGCGACGACGGCGGTTCCTGCTGCGCTTCTTGCCATGGCGTCTGCCGCCAACGTGGCCTGGACAGGTACTGCACCAACCGGGCATGGAGCATGGCTCTTCCGGTGGGTTGCAGACAAAGCCCAGCATAGGACGGCTGTATGCCGTCAGCATCATCCGTAGACCTGGGTCAATCCCGATCAATGTATTTGGTATATACTTCGGAGAAGGAGCAGGTCGTTCAAGAGGAGCAGGAATTGACGTCAGCACAGCAGCACTGTAGCCATTTGTGGAGATCTGATACTCGAAGCTGCGCCTTGGAACGCCAATTCGGGGATCCGCAGTATGGCTGACGCAGTCTCCGAGGTTGAACACCGTGGCCCACATTCGCTCGCGCACTTCTTGGAACTCCGCAGTCGTAGCATGCGTCCGTTGTCCACGAGAGTTTGTGGACTTGTAGTAGAGTCCGAAGACATCCTTACCCGTCGTTGCCAAAACTTGCCTTGCGACTTGGTAGAGCACCTCTGTCGTGACTGGGAAGAACGATGGCACACAGGAGGTGGGCTGCGGCAGCAACGTAAACAATCGGCACCCTTTCGGGATCTCGTCTTGGTCGTGCATTTCTTCCATCTCCTTCAGCATGTCGTACAGCTTGCCGAGAAATAGCACTTCGTGGCTAGCGATGTTCGCAGCTGTAGGAGGCAGTTCTAGCCACGCAAGACATTGCTTCTCGACGTCCGTGAGGTCTTCAGGACTTGACTTTAGTCGAGCGACCATGGCCTCAGCTGCTCCCCGCGGATACGCAAGCTGCAGGCTAATGAAGTTGACAAGCCGCACCTCGAAGTTCGTTCGAACGTGTTGCTGCGCCGCAACGAGCATGTCATTCGCCAGTTCTTTGATAGCGGAGCCGAAACAGGAAAGCGTAGGCGGTATATATGACGTGACCCTCGATCGCGTAGCCTTGTAGACGTTGATGGACTCCTCTAGTGCAGCGTTAGCCGAGGGTTTTGGCGCGGGCCTCTGTTCGTCACCAAAGACAGCAGTGCAGCACCGGTAGAATGTAGCTTGGCCTAGCTGTAGGGCTGTCTCCATCGTGCGAGATCTTGCCGGTACTACAGGGTAGTTCGGGTAGCTGCGCCGATGGTGCTCGAACAACCGGCAGCAGTGGAAGTTCATGACGAACATTGCCTCTATGCGGATCTGCTGCAAAGCCACTGCACGTTGTTCGAGCGCGTATCGGATGTCAGAATTTGGACAAATGTGCCTCAGTGGGTACGTCACGGTCAAAATAATACCAAAGACAGCGTCAGGAAGTGGGCAAGTTGGTCAAGTTGATCCGAGTGGTCAGGCGTGGTCCCGGGAAGTTCCCCAGCATCTTTAACAAACCGGAGTAATGTGGATGAATATGACAACTTATCCGACCATACTTATGTTTTGTATTGGTAATATTGACCAATCAAGTACATTTATTAATAATTAGCCAATCATATGTACCCTATAAAATATTTTTTACCAATCAAACAACAGGAGATTAGGTAGGTCCTCTACACCAGCGATTCTGGCGTATCCGGTCGGATGGACATGCAACATATGTATATCGCCATTCAAACTCATTATACAACACATATCACTTGCATATTTGCAGCCTATCCGACCAATCCGACCAGCATGGGCTTAGACGAGCTCAAGCCCGGCAACACCAAGCTTATCAAGGATACGGCCATCAGCGCGTTTAAAACGTTTTGAAAAGCGAACATGTAGAGTTTGACTATGTCAAGCAATGCGTAGAAGACGACGCTACAGGTAAGTGTTTTGTGTCTGTATTAGATAAGTTCGGTATGTATCTAGCTTTTAACGAGGGCAAGAAGGGTAAACCTCTTGCCCGGAATACAGCTATGCAATACTTCAGACAGAGTAAGATGTGGTTGTTTGAGCTCTTCCCTGTGCAACGACACATTGTCGAGGCAAAGTTGCTAAGCATGGGGAAGACACTCGACAGCTTTCGCACGAAAAGAGATGGAAAAGTAGTCAACAAAGCACCACCCTGCTCTAAGAGTGATTTAAAAAAGATGATGATGCATTTGTATAGGAATGCATGTTACTCTAGTGACTACCAAGATGCGGCTTTACTATGCTTGCTGTGGTACCTGTTCGGAAGAGCATCCGATCTATCCCTGGTCCGGAAGCAAAACCTGTCCGTCGACGCAGCGGAGGTGTTCTTCGTGCGCTTCATCCGGATGAAGACGTCTGAAGAGCAGGGCCTTTCACTCTTCCCCGACTCCGACTTCGCCACGTGTCCGCTGCGCGCGATCGCTGTGGCGCTCATCACTCAGTCCGCTCCGTCCGCTCCGTCCGCCATCTTGATCGACAACTTGCCCCAAGTCCCTGTCGCCACCGCTGTAAACCTGTCTCCATCCACGCCGCTGCTGGAAGTCCTCAACCACCCGGACGAGTTCGCCTCTCTTGAAGGCGTCGCTACGCCTGCCGCTGCTGCCCGAGCACCCGTGGACACTACGCCCACGATCTACGCCCACGTGAACCGCCTACTTGACCGTGTAGCCAGCGCCGCAGGAGTTGCAGATGCCTTGACGTCGCACTCGTTTCGTCGTGGTGGCGCGCAGCATGTGAACGGCTGCGATGGCCTGACGCAACGCTGGATCTTCGATCGAGGTGCCTGGAACATGAGTACCACCAACAAGGGCTTCAACTACATATTCAATACAAGTCGGGAAGATCACAAGGTTAGCAAGGCACTCAGCGGATATGACACACAAACCGAGGTGAAGGCACTGGATCTGTAGCCCTTCGATGCCGAGACGCAGGAGAAGATCACCGGTGTTCAGCGCTTCCTGTTTGTAACCTGCTTCAAAATGGGAAGCTCGAAGTACAACCTCAGTCAACAGGCGATCGATGTCCTCACAGCTTACCTCATCGTGCACTACCCCTTCATGAAGAAGCTTCAAGCGGATGGGCTGGGTGTCCGACGTTTGGAGGCGGCTGCTGCACAAGCTGGGGTATCCGTCGCTGCGTTGCTGGCGTGGTCGTCGCATCTTGCTGCCTGTAAAACCAAGAAGCACAAGCCAAACAAAGAGGAAGCCGCCACACCCACCAATAACACAAGCAACGAGCACAAGATCATCGACCATCAACGCAATGTGATTGACCAGTTAATGGAGCACACCAAGCGCCAAGACGAGCGCTTGGATAACCTAGAAGCTAAGATAGACGGAACCACACCACAAAACAAGAGCAGGAAACGTCAGCAAGACCCAAGTCAAGAACAAGAGAAGCCCAAGCGCCGACGAGGATCAGTGACTCACCTTCACACAACGTGGTTCGCGTGGTACGCACAGGAGCCGCGCTGGTTTGTCGATGCGCCAAAGCGAGAGAGGTCCAACGCCAAGCAACTCGTCGCCCTCATGAAGCTCTTCGTCGCTGACGACTTGAAGCTCGACCCAAGCGCAGCCGACTGTCGTGACCAGGTCCTCGAGGTTGGAAAGAAGGCGGAGGCTGCTGCGCTGACATTCCTCGGCGATCGCGCAATCAAATCGCGTGGTTCCACCGCCGTCCGCAAGCACCTGCAGGAGCTATACGCCAGCGGCTCTCTGAACGACTTGGTGGCCAAGTACCTCCGGCTTAGCCAGTCCGCTGCCATCAGCGACCCAGATCGCCAAGATCCCCTCGAACCTGTGCCTGCCAAGTCATCGTAGACACCAAACAAGACATACACATGTTTAGAATGCATAATGCAAAGTCCATTTACCGTCTCGCTCGTTGGAAGCTTAAAAGTCAGTCGACCAGCGGGTATCGAAACCACTATCCACCAACAACTTGATGGCGACGGCTGGAGTCGAACCAGCAACCTCAGGGCAATGCCCTGCGCTCTCCCACTGAGGTTCGTCGTCGGATGGGGGGAGGAGGGTGTCGAGGTGGAAGGTGGCCGCGGCTGGGAGGCCGAACTGGAGGCCTGCGTAGTAGCATCGAAAAAAAGGAGACTGAACTCCAAGCCGCGCTGTCGGAGATTGCTAGTGTGTATGTGTGGCGTTGGCAGCCACTGCCTGGCTGAGTGTCTAAACACTGACAAATGTCACGATTGTATTGGTTGATTCTTAGCCAATAGGAATGTGCTACAACGAGTGGTCTTGGCTGTTTTCCGGATAGTTAGTTCACTTATCCGGACTATCCAAAAGTTGGGGGCTCATTGTTGAATTTATCTGCTCGAGAGCACATGGCTCTCGAGTTTAATTTGCATGTATATAGAAAAAGACGTTTTTCTCAGCCCACAGGCCGTTTCAGGCCATTTCCTGCCACCTATAAACTAGGCTGAAACAAGCTCTCTTTCATTACCATCAAAATTTTGTTCCCCTAAGCACCCCTAAACACAAATACACTAGTTACACACAAGTTTACTGTATCATACATAGATGTACCTAATTTATGGTACAGGTCGGAGAGGTCCTCTGGTCGGACATATTTTGGTATGGACATGCTTAGCATACACGAGACCACCACCAGGACTGCGCAAGCAGCTCATGTGGACTTCTTCTGCGGCACAGCCTTCAAAGCTGCAACGTGTTTTCGAGTCGCTGGCTCGACGGACGACAAGAGTGTAACGGGCCAGGTATTTACCGTTACTGGCTTACACGTAGTGTAGAGGAAGCTCACAATAGTAAAGCGAAGTGTTAAGTCCGAAGCAAATTTAACTCTGTTTTTATTTAGAGCCAGGGCGGTAGCCCTAGGCCTCATGTGAACCACTCATATACATGTCAATGTCTGATTGGCTGAAATGAATGCTCATTTCAACCAATCCGCTAATGACTGTGTGCCACACACTAACTGTGAGGCACCATGCCTACTTATGTAATAACTGAAAGATATCTACCTACTTATGTAATGGGAGGGCCCATTACAAAGAGAGTGCCATGAGCTTGCAAAACTTGTGGTGCTGTAGCCTAATCATCCCAGAATTGTATCCTTAACTTGCTCCGTACATGCGTTATCGGAAGCCGAGCACTCACCGGTTGTGATAGAGAAAGAGAACTATGATCTTACATGGATTTGAAAGTGCCCTCAACAATTTCCTCATAGCTCGCTTCCTCGTACAGGAAAATAAAGAGTTAATCGTCGGAGACTCACTCTTTACAACAAACAAACAAGACCCCAACCTCAAAAACGTCGAACCACTCCACTCCGTAATGCTGAAGACAATAGCACTGGGACTCGCAGTCTTAGCGTATAGCTGCGCCGAATCGGCCCTCGACGTTAGTGGCAACACTGCGTGCAGTTGGAGCTCTCCAAACTGCCTACCATCAGCCCTGTGTTCGTCAACCAGCAACACCGCCAAACCGTGTCAAGCGAAGAACGGCGCTGAGTTCATCCCTCAGCAACTCCATCTCGCCTACGCGGGTGCAACTGCGGGTACGGGTATGACTCTGTCTTGGTCAACGTACTCGCAGGTACAAGACAGCTCCGTCTGGATAGAAAGCTCCAAGGACGCGCTCAAGTTGGTCACTACGCCGGTCTCCCAAGTGAGCTACTACCATGACAATACCTACACTATGTTCCACCACCACGCGACAGTCTCTGGGCTGATACCGCACACCAAATATTTCTACCAAGTAAGGAGCAAGTCGAACCCTTCCTACACGAGTGGCGTGTACTCGTTCGTGACAGCCCGTACTGCATCGGACAACGGCACGTTCAACATGGTCGTTTACGGAGATTTTGGTCCGGGTGATCAATCGAAGAACACGCTTGCCTATGTGAATACGCTAACGTCTGACAAAATCGATCTCATCTACCACATTGGCGACGTTGGATACGCTCACGATGATTTCCTCATGCCTGATCAAGCCTTTGGATTCTTCTACGAGAAGACATACAACAAATGGATGAACTCGTTGACGCCCGTTATGAGCTCAGTGCCGTATATGGTTCTAATCGGGAACCACGAGGCCGAATGCCATTCTCCAGCTTGTCAAGTATCGCCAACGAAATCCAAGGTGTTGGGGAACTACACAGCATACAATGCACGATTCAAGATGCCATCCACGGAGACTGGAGGCACGCTCAATATGTGGTACTCTTTTGAGCACGGCCCTATCATTTCACGTCCATTTCGGCCGAGACGGACTATCCTGGTGCGCCGCAGAACAGATACACCGCATTCAGCCACAACGGCAACTTCGGGAACCAGTTGGCCTGGATGGAAGCAGATTTGAAGAAAGCGGCGGCAAACCGCGCTAACGTGCCCTGGATCATTGTTGGCATGCACCGGCCTATCTACGATTTGTCGAACATGAATGGGGTCCCAGTAGACCAGAACGCGCGCATGCAAGCAGCGTTTGAAGAACTTTTCCTGAAATACAAGGTGGACGTGGTTCTCACTGCACATGAACACTGCTACCAGCGTCATACACCCATCCGCAGCAACCAGGCTGTTCTGGATGGCGTGTCGAGCGACCGCAAGGTGTACAACAATCCGCAAGCTCCAGTTTACATTCTTAGCGGTGCTGGTGGGGGTGCAGAAGGACATGAGACGAATCCCCACACCAGTGCTACATGGAACGTGATGTCTAACTATGCCGACTATGGCGTAACAACACTCCAAGCCAATCGATCAATGCTGTCCTGGAAGTTCCTGAGCAGTTCGAATCAAGTGGCTCTCGACGAATTCGTTATCTTGAAAACAGGAGATTCGCGCTAAACTGTGATTGTGTTGGTGAGCAAGAGCGGCAGGCTCGAAAGTTCTCGTTGTGCTTACTGGTGAAGGTGCACAATGAAGAGCAACCACTGGTGAAAGCTTAGAAACTACGTACTACGGGTTTCAGCAGAAATGTCACCCCTAAAAAAATGCTATCTGAAGCTTCCTCAGGATCCAACTACTCTACTGCAACCCAACGAACTAAAGCTCCCCACCGAAGATCTTGATCGTTTGCACGACCGTCGCCTGCGATGGAGTGCTCCAGCCCTCGTAATGCCGATTTCCTTTTTTAATCCGAGAGGAACCGGCGGTCAACATCGCTCTTCCTGGCGAAAGAGTCGCTCTCACACAAGTGAGACCACCTAGCGAATGGATGGGCTGAAGATTGGTTTTGCCTTTGGTTAGCGCTGGAGACGCAGAGGCCGTTCGGAAACGCCCGAGAGCTGGTTCTGCAGCACGCTGAGGATGTTCTTGGTCGCGTTTACGTCTCGGTCGACTGACTTCCCGCACCCACCATGCTTGCGCAGGCAGTGCAGCACCTTGTGAACCGGAACACTACGGACGACGCCGCCTCGACACCTGCGCACGACTCGCTGATTTTCCAGATCGTCCGTTGTCTGACAGTCGAAGTGCTTTTTACTTGTTCGGAACTCGTCTACCACCACGACCTCGCAGTGGCGGGCCAATTTTCGCGCAAACGCTTTCACTGGACCAGCAACGCTCCGCTTAATAACGCCCTCGCCAGCCATTCCGCAGTCCCCGAATCCAATAACTGTCTTGGTTCTTCGAGCGCTCGCTAGCTCGAAGCAGGCTCGGTCCAGCTGCACGGTGCGGAGCGTGTATCTGCGGAACTTCAGCTTGCGAAAGAATGGATCCATGAAGAATGAAAGAAGCTCGCGTCCGTGCTCAAACCAGAACTCCACGGCTTCGCAGAACGTCTCGACCGATGAGGTCTTTTTCGTTGGAGTGCTTTGCAGCAGTTCGCGGACACGAGGCGACTTGTCGATACGGTGCTTGGATTTACGATTCGAACGAGAGTATCCGCTTGCTCGGTAGAAGTCCGACGTCCGAAAGCGAACCGCCTTCCCATTTTGGTTGACAGCTGTGATGAAATCCGTTCGCCCAGGGTCGATCCCCCACACCACATCATACTCCTGAGCCTGGTTACGAGCGCTCCGCGTCGGGCGAAATACGAGAAGTTCTCGGTGACGCAGGCGGCTAAGGACAGTCGGAAGCTCTGGACCGACGGCGGCAAGGTCAGTAAACTGAAGGACTTCCCCGTGGTCGTGCCGGAGTTCTCTGAGAGCGGTTACCAGGAGTGGCTGACTACACAGAAAGTCAAGAATGCCGACCTGGAAAACGCAAATGATGAGTTTGGGTGGATGCGAGGAGAGCGGGCGCAGGCTAAGACGGAGCACTTGAACCAAGAGTGTTTTCAAGCGGCAGCGAAGCCGATGGCTACGAATGCGAAGAACAGTGTCGTGCGGAGGTTTGCCAAACGACTGCGTGCGTACGCCATCGACCACTATAAGCTCTCGCGAGAGGACGCACACGACGTTCTCAATAAAGTGTTCGATGTCGAGGAGTTCGACCCTGCGTGCGTCCGCGCGATGGATCCTATCATCACAGAGCTGCGAAGGAAGATCCCGCGCACGAAAGATGGCAAGATCAGCTGGGCGTCCCACGACTTGCTGCCAATGTTCTACGAGTTTCTGCTGTTCATCGAGAAGTAAAACAAGGAATACAAGAGCAAGCCAGACTTCGTGGAGAAGAGAACGTTCTCTTTACTTCCGACCAAACAAGGGTTCGAGGCCAGCTACTGCAAGGTCGACTCGACAGGGCTGAGGTCGCTGCTCAAGCGCAGCCCAAACTTTAGTCGTGATCTTTGGGGCGCGCACGACGGGGCGATGTGGACAGTAGAGGCCAGCCTGAAAAGCAATGCGCCTGGGATCGCGATGCCTGAACAATGGTGGTGTCAACTCTTCCGCGTGGACGAGATGGAAAAGCCTGGAGTGCGCAGCTTCCACCCTGAGATCACGACGGACGGCTACGGCGTGGGCGTTCACATGAACCGACCAAAACGAGGCAAGCGCAAAAAGAAAAAAGGCAAAGACGGAAGAACCGAAAAGAGAAAAGACAAGAACGTGTCTGACGTGCTGGGGTTGCCACTCGCGAAGACACCAAAAGTAAGAACGGAGGAGTATGATGTGGTGTGGGGGATCGACCCTGGGCGAACGGATTTCATCACAGCTGTCAACCAAAATGGGAAGGCGGTTCGCTTTCGGACGTCGGACTTCTACCGAGCAAGCGGATACTCTCGTTCGAATCGTAAATCCAAGCACCGTATCGACAAGTCGCCTCGTGTCCGCGAACTGCTGCAAAGCACTCCAACGAAAAAGACCTCATCGGTCGAGACGTTCTGCGAAGCCGTGGAGTTCTGGTTTGAGCACGGACGCGAGCTTCTTTCATTCTTCATGGATCCATTCTTTCGCAAGCTGAAGTTCCGCAGATACACGCTCCGCACCGTGCAGCTGGACCGAGCCTGCTTCGAGCTAGCGAGCGCTCGAAGAACCAAGACAGTTATTGGATTCGGGGACTGCGGAATGGCTGGCGAGGGCGTTATTAAGCGGAGCGTTGCTGGTCCAGTGAAAGCGTTTGCGCGAAAATTGGCCCGCCACTGCGAGGTCGTGGTGGTAGACGAGTTCCGAACAAGTAAAAAGCACTTCGACTGTCAGACAACGGACGATCTGGAAAATCAGCGAGTCGTGCGCAGGTGTCGAGGCGGCGTCGTCCGTAGTGTTCCGGTTCACAAGGTGCTGCACTGCCTGCGCAAGCATGGTGGGTGCGGGAAGTCAGTCGACCGAGACGTAAACGCGACCAAGAACATCCTCAGCGTGCTGCAGAACCAGCTCTCGGGCGTTTCCGAACGGCCTCTGCGTCTCCAGCGCTAACCAAAGGCAAAACCAATCTTCAGCCCATCCATTCGCTAGGTGGTCTCACTTGTGTGAGAGCGACTCTTTCGCCAGGAAGAGCGATGTTGACCGCCGGTTCCTCTCGGATTAAAAAAGGAAATCGGCATTACGAGGGCTGGAGCACTCCATCGCAGGCGACGGTCGTGCAAACGATCAAGATCTTCGGTGGGGAGCTTTAGTTCGTTGGGTTGCAGTAGAGTAGTTGGATCCTGAGGAAGCTTCAGATAGCATTTTTTTAGGGGTGACATTTCTGCTGAAACCCGTAGTACTTAAACGCGAAGAGATCAAAAAGTTGAAAGACACTCAAATGGCCATGGGCTCGAGCGGCGTGTACATCGCCGTGTACTGCCTCAT
Source organism: Phytophthora agathidicida (assembly GCA_025722995.1). Lineage (NCBI taxonomy): Eukaryota > Oomycota > Peronosporomycetes > Peronosporales > Peronosporaceae > Phytophthora > Phytophthora agathidicida. Next base: position 2,416,192 of record CP106978.1, read on the forward strand.
TGTGCTGGCGATGCTCCTGGTGGCGGGGTACGGCTACTGGGCGTGGCAAGGCTACCGAACGGCGATGCGTGAAGCCCTGATACGACGACACGAGCGTGACGTGGAGCGTGGACAAGTTGTGGTGGAGCAAGACAACTATTGGCGTCGAGCGGACCCTCGCAGCCCGCCGGTGGTGATTGACGCGGTGCCAGTTGCTCTCCAAACGCCATTCCTCAAGACGAGAGAGGCGACCTACCAGTCCACAACAAAGACACAACTGTAACAGTAAAAAACCAAACATGAAGTTCGGTTGCGTAAGTTGATACTTACGGTACTAACTTACGAAGTGTACATCTTGTCGATGTCCTTGACGTACATTTTCTCCACAACCGAGCGCTTCACCTTCATGGTGGGGGTCATTTCACCCCCTCCAATGGAGAAGTCACGCGGGAGGATGAAGAACTTCTGCACGTGTTGAGCTCGGGAGGCCGCTCTAGTGTTGACTCGAGCCATTCCGTCGGTGATGTACTTGTGGAACTTGTTGCAGTTTTGAGCCTCCGAGACGGTGGTGGCATCACTGCCGATCTCCTTAGCAACAGTTAAAGCCACCTTGTCCAGTTTGTCGGTGGGTGCTGCTGTGACAGCGTCGGGCTCCACTCGCAGTGAGCAGAGGAATGTGAGGAACTTGCGTTTTTCTCCAATGACCACCACGTTGGCCAGTGCAGGGAGCTCAGCTTTGAGTTCGTTTTCGATCAGCAGTGGAGGGATGTTTTCACCGCCGGAGGTGATGATGAGTTCCTTGAGACGGCCGGTGATGGAGAGGAATCCGTCTTTGTCGAGCTCGCCTACGTCTCCAGAGTGCAGCCAGCCGTCCTCATCAACGGTTTTCTTAGTGCCATCTTCGTCGTGGAGATACCCCATGAAGACGTGGCGACCCGTGTATTGGACTTCCCCTGTGTTCGGGTCGATTCGCGCTTGAGTTCCTTCCAGTGGAGGGCCAACGCTTCCCAGTTTCCACTTTTCCGGCGCGCTGAAGGTGCAAGGGCCTGTGGATTCCGTTTGCCCATAGAGCTCGTATAGCGGCATGTTCAGTGAGCTGAAAAAGCGCATGACCTCCAATGAAGTCGGAGCGGCGCCTGTGAGGAACGTGGTGCACTCATCAAGTCCCAAGGCATGTCGGATTTTGCTGAGAACTAACATATCGGCAACCCAAAATCGGAGGCCGAAGCCACTTGGACTTGAGCCATACTGAGTTTGCTCCAAGTAGGTGCTGCTCTTGTCCATAGCCCACGCCAGCAGAGACTTCTTTAGCCCCTCTGGGGCAGCACCAAGTTTTTCCTTCAGCGCATCCATCATTTTCTCCCAGACCCGAGGAACACCGCAAAAGTAGTGGGGGCGGACTTCTTGCAGCGCGGTCAACAACCCTCCACGAAGTGCATCGGGGCCGGCAAAGAAAACTTCGGAACCGATGGCCAGCGGCACATGAATATCCAGGAGTTGAGCGGCGCTATGAGACAGCGGAAGGAAGCTCACACTTCTCTTTGCTTCTCGTGCTTCTGGATGGGCGTTCAAAGCGGCTGCCGTAACCCACGTCAAGTTGTCGTGAGAAATCATGGCCGCCTTTGGGTGCCCCGTCGTGCCCGAGGTGTAGATGAGTGAGCAGCAGTGGCCTGGTAGCTGTGCTGCCATTCTTTCGTCAACCAAGTTTGGATCCACTGATTCGCCAAGGCGAAGGAACTCGCTGAACGAGTAGATGGGAACGCTGTACTTGGTGCCCTGCGGAACGTCGGTCTCGTTCCACACGACCAGAGCCTTCAATTCCGGAAGTTGGTCCAAAACCAACAAGTATTTATCAAGCTGTTCCTTGTCGGACACCACCACAACCTTAGCTTCGCAATGTGCCGATACGTACTGGCACGAGTCGGATTTGCTGGTGCCATAGATGCCTGCAATCACCGCACCTGCCACAACCGTGCCCATGTAGGTGATGTTCCATTCGGGGCAATTCTGGCCGAGCACGTTGACAGCCTCATGTGGCTGCACATCGATTTGAATGAGCGCCCGTGCGAATTGAAGGCTGGTGTCGAAGTACTGCTGCCACGTGTACGAGACCCACTCGCCGTCCTTCTTGACGCTGAGAGCTTTTTCGTGCGGAGATCTTGACACAGTGGTTTTGAAGGTGTCGATGAGGGTCGTCGGTTCACGAGAGGCGAGGTCGGTTTTGCCATTCTCGGGGCTGGCTACTCGCACGGTAACAGGCTGGTCTAGTTCCCAGACTCTCATAGCGAAAGGTGTTGTCGAAGAGAGCGAAAGACGAAATGATTCTCGTTGTGCGGTAGTAAATGTCCTTGGTTATTGACAAATCGAATGATGACGTTGATGGACAAATGAACGTAAACGAGAATGGTTTTCTCGAATCGATTTGTGATGGTGAGCCGTAGCTAATTTTTGTAGAAAGAGGCTAGAGAATCACTTCTTCCCTGCTGTAGCCGCTTTTGAACATGGTCGGAGTTTTCATCTGTGCTACTTCGACAGTAGTATTGAAGTTTTCCCACGACGAAGTCAGAACCAGAAGACCACGGTAATCAATCGACCAACGACACAAGATGACAGTTCTCTTTTTGTATTTTTGACCCGCAGACGTCCCGAATCAAATTAATGACGAAACGTCTGAGATGAGCATCGCCACTTGCTTCGGCATCACGTACATCGCCTTCGTCAGAATCATGACCATTCGCATCACTGCTGTCACCTCGTTCATCTTCACTCCACCAGTCGTTGGCAAACTCCACTAGTTCAAATGCTTGACTCTCGTGTTCCTCATGTCTAACTTGAACGTGGACGTCGGCAGGAGCTACTCCACAGGCAATGACGCATGCCCTGGCCTCGGCGATGAAGAAGCGTAAAGCTTCTGCAGCTTCTGCGTTGAGGTCATCTTCGTCGTCAACTGAAATCTGGTGTTGAACTTCACCGCTTGGGTTATCATTTGGGTCCGCGAGCTGGACTGTGTCGCTGCGGCGAACGCCTCAGCGGCGGCTATGAATTCCAGCGCCTTGAGTTGCGTCCTCCATTTCCTTTCCTCACTGCTTTCTGTTTGAGCGCTTTTATGGTACTCAAAACGAGAGAACCACCGACTGACAAAAATGGACAACTTCAACATTGTATCCGACAGTTGAGTCTTTGGCTGTACGCGAACGAAGAACTAATGGCCAAGGCAGGAACGGTGTGGACACGGGACGAGCTGTTGTGGCTGGTTCAAGCCCGCCACGAAATCCAGAAGTCGTTGAAAAGTGGTGGAGGCAAGAAGCGCAAAGTGACCCCGACGCACTTCAACCAGCTCGTGTACGAGCGCTATGTGGAACTCGCGGGTGGCTCCAGTTCTCGTACACCAGCAACAATCGTTACTCGGGCGGGCATCCTCCAGAACTCGTACGCGTTCATTCGTAGCTACCAGGGCAAGAAGAAGCGAGCTGGAAACAACGATTGGTTCGCTCTGTCCACGAGCGAGCAGCGGTCGTTAATGAAGACGGAGATGCAACGCGTGCAACCTATCGACGAGCGAGTGTTCCAGGAGATGGAGAAGTTTGTCGGTGATGGGAAAGAGGACGAAGCGGACGAAGCGGACGAAAAGAGCGAAAGCGAGAGTGGCGAGAGTGTAGTCTCCGAAGTGTTCGAAAGCGAGGGTGACATTTTCGAGATAAAACTTCACGAGAAGAAACCTGCAGCTCCGAAGAAGAAGAAGAAGAAGAAGAAGAAGATCAGCGTTCCTCCACGATCTGGCGGTGGCCCCAATAAGGCAAGCAAGAGCGCTTTGGAATCGGAGGCTGGCGAGTTATTCGAGCCAAAGGGAGCAGCGGACGCGAAGTCCAAACGTCGACGCGTGAAAGGGCCCAACAAGCCTCTTTCGTCGGACGACACCGCAAAGGAGATTCTGGAGCGGCAAAGTGAAAAGCTCGCAGGGTTTCTCGAGAAACGGGCGGAGGAACGCACTCGGGAGCATGAGCGTAGCCGCGAGGAGCGAGAAGCTGACCAGAAATTCTGGGCAACGGAGACCGCGAAAGACCGCGCTCTCCTGCGTGACCTGTTCACACAGAAGAAGTAGCCTGGGCTGGCAGCTGTGTGCGTACGTGTGTTTGAGTTTTTGCTACTGAAAGTTTTTAAGCTATGACAAGTATGACACGCTTCAGTCTAGCATCTTCTTCATCGCTGTGTTTCTTGGTAGCTTCTCAATCTCTAAGCCTCGTAATAGCAGCGATCGCAAACACGAACTGGCACGTTGATGCCGAACTCGGGAATGGACTTGAACTTCTCCGAGCAGCCCTCACAAACTAGAGACCCACAGCGTCGGCAATTGTGCTGATCTCGGTTCTGTTGGGCCTCACTGGAGGACGTCGAGTTCCACGTGAATGGCGAATCACAGCACATGCAGCGCGTCTTGGTGCTGAAAGGCACCCACTCAGGCAGCGTAGGCTTGGCACGACGCGCATCTCGAACAATGCGCAGAGCGCTTAAATAGTTGCGACCCAGGTGGTCGCTGAGCATGTTCTGCTGTACTGGAATGTGTGAGAGCTCTTCGCACTTGCGGTCAACGTGCACAGCTTCGTAGATGCCCTTGTAGAAGTAAATGTGCGTTACCTTGCCAGGGATAAAGAGTTCCTTTGGGTCCTCCACCAGAGTCGTCGCCAAATCTGAAGCAACCTTTTCTTCCTCGTACCGTTTCTCAGCCGAGGGTTTAAGCTCTTTGATTTCCCTGCTTTGCTTGTCGAGCTGATCAATCAAATTTGTTCGCGTAAGTGTCCAGTTCGAGACGCCATCTTTCGCGTCGGTTTCCTTTGCCTTCTTCTCCGCCAACGTGACCTTGTTTTGAGGAGAGTCTGTCTTCTTTTGTTGATCCAATTTGTCTCGGTTTGCAAGCTTTCCCTTCTTCTGATCTGCCGCTTCCGTGGCCCATTCGCGCTTTCGTGGCGCCCAAAGGGTTTTTGCGCGATCCTTAAAAGCTTCCAAGTCTTCAGATGCCGTGTCACGCCAACATCCCTTGAATTTTTTCAGCTCATCAACAAGCTTGAGAACGTTGGTTGCTTTGGCTCGAGGTACAATGTCATCTCGGAGCACAATTGAGTGCACAAAGTCATTGCACGATTCGGCCACGCTCAAATTCACGCAAGCTGGGATAGCGTACGCAAAGCATTCGAGATCCTCGAACTCCTTCTGGAGCATAACCGATAGTAATGCCGCACAACCAGCACCAAGCGAATGACCCGCGAAAACAATGTGGTAGCCTTCGTTGTGCAGAACACGAAGGGATTTAACAATTCTCTGCATGATCCACGTAACGGCTTTCAGCATACCATTGTGAGCGAAAGCATCAACAAATCCACCCGTTGCTTCGCTCTGAGGTGCGCCTGCCGAAGAAAGACCGATTTCCTCCGGATAAGCTTGAATATCAGTCAGTGCGTCTTGAACAGATTTGGAGCCACGGATTAAGACTAGGGCCGTCTTGCTCTCCTTGTTGCCTAGGAGTGCAAACGATGGATGTCGAACGTCTTGATCTTGAACATGTGCGTAGATCAGGGAGAATCCTTGCAACCTACTGATACGCTGAATATCCAGGACATCGAGCTCGTAAATGCCATGTAGCGCTAACGGAGCGTACTTCAATACTTTCGCCAAAAAATCGTCCGAGACTGGCTCACATCCGTTGTGACTTTCTTTTTCCCCCTCAGGCTCTGCACCCCGATCTCCGCGGTTCATCGCCATGAAATAGTACGTGCCAATTGCAGCATCCTGAAACCCAAGGTCATCCAAGTCGCCGAGCAGCCCTTTCAAAGTTGAAAATGACTGCATAAATTCATTCCGTAATATAAATCCAAGCAAGCCGGCCCTGCCGTATTTGCGCAAGAAATCCGCACTCACAACAGCCATCTTAGCCGCTGCACCAATTGGTGCCGACTTTGCAGCAACTAGGGTGCCTCCAGCAGCGCGCATAATCTTGTCAACCGCTGTGTCAGTGGCAGTGTTGAAGTACACGATAAGCTTGTCTTCGAGGAAGTCTTTAACGCGCTCAATACGCCACTGCACGAGCTGCTGGTCGATCTTTTCCGTCAAGATAAAACAGCAATTCTTACACAGCTTCGACGGGGTTGTGTGTCCATAAGCACGAATAATCGCGGACTCTGGCAAATCATCCCGACAAAAAGACTCCGAGCAGTAGCCGCACTGATACCGGAACTTGGTCATACCAAACTCGACATTGCATTCTTTGCAGTGCTTGGACTCTGTCAGTTCTGGGGGAGACATAAACTTCGGGATGTTATCGTCACAGGTCACCGTCACGAGAGACCGGTCAACCGGTGACAGGTCCGGGAATCGCTTGGACAACATGGATAGAATCTCCTCACTCTCCTCATCCGAGTTCGTGGTGGTATGTTTGTGTCCTTTACGTGTCGGTGGAAGCTGTGGCTCCGACGAAATCGCGGCTGCAGTTGCTGCTTGCGCCATCTCCAATCCAAACAGCGATGCCTCCTTAATCGACTGCACCGTACCATACACTGCCTGCTTCGACGATGACCCTGCCAAATTAATCGCCGACGATGGCAACGACAACGCTGCCGACGAAATCCTTCCAAAGAACCCCGACGATCTCGATTGCTCACCACGCTTCGATGGCTCTTTCTTCGTATCTTTTTTAGCCGACGGGAACAAGACGTGATCTTCTTTTTCAGCATCTTTCGCCGACGGGAACAGCGTACAGGCCTCGTTCTCTTCACTCTCCACCCCCGTGCTCACTTCAATCGACGTAGAACCAGCATCTTCTGTAGCTTCTAGTGTTTCTCCTTCTTTCTTTTTATTGGACGGGAACAGCGTTTGCCACTCGGCGGAGTTGCTGTCCCCCGTCTCAGCAGCTTCTTCGCCCCTTGATGTGGCATTCTCCGCCCCAGCACCATCACTTTGAGCTTCTTTCTGCTCATCGGGTTTAGTTCCCATCCATACGCGTGTGCGGACAACACTGGAGCGGGTCATGGGGCCGAGAGTATCTTCAAACTTCTCTCCATAGAGCCAGCCTTCCTCGTCGTAATCTTCGCCCTTGTACACCTGCCACTCGAACTCCTTCTGCTCGTCTTTACTGGGACACGCTTCTTGGCTGGTGGTGCACCAGGCGGGAGGGTCGTCCGCGTTCAGACGCGCTGACCAGCCCTAAAAACGATAAAATATTGCAAAAGAGGCCAAGAAAACGTCAATGAGACTTTTTCGGCTTGTAGGTAACGTGGCGAGGCGAGAAAGGGTGCGCCGGATAGAGGAGACAAATACGCACCACGAGGGTATACCACCGCTGGTTCTCGATCACCTCCGGCATAAAGAGACAAAGGCACAGAGCGAGTGTTCCGCAAGCCTCTTCAATTCGGTTCTGGTGGGTGAAGTTGCTAGGGCTGACAGTAAAACAAGCCCGGACTATTTTGGACGCGTTCTATTGCGCGCGCTAATTGGTTGGATCTGATCGGGCCTATTGGAGCGTCGTTTAGTGTCGCCTGCGCGGCCGTGCACTTTGGCCAGTCAGATCACGCGCATGCCGCTCTGTAGCGGATGCAACGCTGCGTTTAGTGTAGTTGCAGCTCTAATCGTGCGGACGATACCTTTATCCGCCGGTGGAATTGCTGTATTCGACCAATTAGTGCATAAAGTTTTCTACTTGTGCTGTACAGAATCCTTTATCTACGCATTACAACAGCAGCGGATTGCATTTATAGGAGCCAAGGCCACTCTACCGCTAGTAGTACTCTAGTAGTGTGGCTCTACGTAGTTATGGAAGGTATTAACAACAACGAAGCAGTAGACTCGCCACGAACAGCGTCAATCCTTTCTGGAAAATAAGCCGTTTATGAAGTTTGTTGGTTAAGCATCAAAGCTGGCAGACACAAGTTGCGCGACGGTCTGAATGTCGGGTTGGTTGACCTATGAGTTCGTGTTTGGGAACGAGTGGATGGAACGGTACCGCATTGTCAGGTTCGCAAGTCTCTCGTTTCACAGGCAGACGCAGTGTTTACAAAAATCCCGGCGTGTGTATCAAGCCAACCACGCTTCCCGTTGTCAAGATCATGAGAGTTGAGGTGATCCGCCAGTGTTAATCCCAGATGCATCTGCGGCACAGCTGCAGACACTCCACTTTCGACTAACTCGTGACTATTTGTATTTTTCTTATCAACTAAATCCCGTGATAGTTGCTGTAAGAAGCTAATTGACGATCCTGACCGCCATCAAAACATGCATCTTGCTTGTATGGTGCCGAACATTTAAAATTGCTAACGGGATAACTTAGAAAGGGTCAAGTAAATCGATCTTGTTGTAAGCTTGCGCGAAACGTGACCTCCCATATCTCGGCTGGTGTAGATAACCCAGCAGGTGCGTGGTAGCACGAGACCAGGACTCCAGCTCGTAGAAGCGCCATTCGTTGTCCCCAGGAACCCCTTTCACTCAATCATTATTTTCTGCACGCGAACGTGTTGCCCAAAAGGAAAAGTCCAACAAGTAATGGCTGGTCTCTTTTCGATCAAAAAGTGGGGGCTCCAGTGGAACTGGCAGTACTTGGCCATCTTCTTTCAACTCTTCGCGGTGTTCATTGACGTCTTCCCGACCTGCTTCACCATCTGGAACGTTTTCCGTAGTCAGTGGTTCTGGCTGGGTGTCCCGCTTCTTGAAGGCTTTGTCGGTGAATTCGTCGACTACGCTACTACCATCACTATGGTCGAGATCGCTGAACCCGGTCGTGAAGCCACGTCCATGGGCTTCCTGGGCTCCATCACTGCAGCTGCTCAACCGTTCGGCACAGTCATCACCAAGTCGGTCGATAGCTACTTCGAAATTGGCCAAAAAGGCCCTCAAGAGGGACGACCATGCTGTCCACATGGACCTCACGTACGCCTACATCATCGCCTACTTGTTCAACATCGCGGCGGTGGTCTTTGCCTTCCTGTTGCCGCGCCAGAAGCACGAGGCACAGGCGATGAAGCAGAACGGCACCAAGAGCAAGCTCATCGGCACGGTCTCCGTCGTCATTTTCCTCTTTTCCGTAGCGTGGGCCATCATGACTCATCTTCTGTCGTTGTGGGACTCAACTTCCTGCTTGTGCATTGCCGGTGGCAGTGGATGTTAGACCTTGAAAAGTGCTGTCAATTTTACTCTAAAAGAATAGAGCGAATTTCGGATGCGGCATTTCTTGATTCGGTTTGCTTGTGTGCAACGACTTTATGCACTTTGTCGCTTAAGATGCGTGGCTTCATAGCAAACAACACACACAAAAAGACATAACCAAGCACTAAATCAAAAAGATAAAAAGCTACCGTTCGGGTTTGCATCCAGCGTAACGCATGTTGTCAAAAAAGAACCTCGTCGGCATCTACAAGTCGTTGTCCATGTCGCCGAAGGCCTCGTCGATCTTGTCCCACAACGCATTCGCAGTAGTAAATTCGGATACAGGGTCAACGTCGAACCGGATAATGCGCTGCTTTGCAGGCACATGGATATCTGCTCGCATCAATAGCGTAACAAGCCAATGGTTATACGCATAGAAGCACAAACCTTGTCTGACTTACGCAAACAACCTCACCTCCAGCTATCTTCGCCTCGCTAAAATCCCATTTGATGCCCGTAACAGACGCATAGAGCGCCATCTTGTTTCTAAAACACACCGGACAGCACAGTACACCAATTCATCAGTACCCACACAAACTCCTTCGAACACGCTGGTTACACTTGATTCGACGTACTTTGCGAGAGGGATGTCGTTTTGATGCACGGTGTTGTACTGCAGAAGCTCCTGCCTCGCCTCCTCGTACTTGTCCAGCAGTATATCCAGCGATTCTTTGGACGTCGTAAAATTTCAAAAAGCGATGAAACATCAGAGCATCCACAGAAACAGGTCAAGGAAAACCTCAAGCACCGGCCACTACAGCATGCAATATGCAGTATAAAGATCTAAATAAAATATGGTGAGAAGGATATTGTTCGTTGAGTCGAAAGCGGTCCAGCTGCACCGCCATGTCTCTCTTGATCGTCTCTAACTCCTGCAGACGCTTCTGCAGCTGCTCGTTGCGCTCTTTCGCCCTCGTCTCCTTCTCCTCCCACTCTCTCAAATTCTCACGCAGATCTGACAACCACATAACACCATTAGAGAAAAGGTTATTACATCTCCATCTCCCATAGATTTTTTTTTACGAGCGAGCTGTCTCTGCGCCAAACTCTGGCGGCTCTGCAGCGTGTTGGCGATGTTCTTGCGCTTCTGCAACAGCGCACGCAGCCGCTGCGCGTCCTTGAGCGCGTCCTCGTGGAACATTCCCTCGATCTGGCCGCAGATCTCCTGCACCTCGGGCCACGACAACTCCTTATTGCGACTTCCCTCCATTATTCAATTCAAATTCAAAAATGCTTTGACAAATCTGAATCTGATTCTGTGGTTATTTATTTGGATCTGATCCGGATCTGATTCTATTATTGTTGTGTCTACCAATCAGTTAGTTAGTTTTGTAGCCATGTCGTTCCGGTCGCTGCTGGAGGCGGCCATGGGGGACGCGCACGAGCTCCCGCAGGACGAAGTGGGGCGCATCGATGCGCAGATGGACATGTTGGACGAGGAGTACCAACATTCCGACGGACCCGCCGAAGAGAGCGACGACGCGTACGTCCCACCGTCCAGTGAGGAAGACGACGACGGAGTGGAGGAAGAGGAAGAAGATTCGGACATCGAGCGCCAATTGTGGGGGAAATCTCGCAAGCGCAGACGACGCGGAGGCGGCGGACAAGGTCGACGACGGCGACGTGGCGGCCACACGGGAAAACGCAGCGTCACCGCCACCAAAGTGCCGCCCGAACTAGCCAATGTACTGGGAGAAGCCAACATGTTGTACGCGTCGCACCAATACGACGAGGCTATTACGCTGTTAAAAGACTTTATTAAGAAGGCCCCGACGATCCCAGACCCTTATCATACTTTAGGTATGATCTACGAAGACCGACAGGATCGGATTAAGGCGCTGCAGTTCTTTCTGATCGCGTGCACATTGACGCCGCAAGATGCAGAGCTCTGGAAACGTGTGGGACGCATTGCAAAGGACGAGAAGAATTTTGATCAGGCGTTGTTTTGTTTTAAGAAGGCCAGCAGCGCTGACCCGAAAGATAAAGAGGCGCTGTTTAGCTATGCGGAGTTGTGTCGCGAGCAAGGTGACAACAGAAGAGCAGCGGAGGTTTTCAAGAAGCTGACGGTGCTCATCCCGAACGATCTGTCGCTGTGGATTCAAATTGCTGAAGCCTACCATTGCAACGAGCAAGAAGATGAGGCGGTGGATGCGCTTAAAATGTGTATTGAAAAGGCGGCGACGTTGGACCCGACGAGGAATCTGCACTCGTCCAAGTATGAGCTTAATGCTGTGAATATGCTTGCAGACCTGTACATTACGCTGAAAAAATATCGCGAAGCTATTGACGTGATTCACCACTTGCATGGGCGATATGCTGCGGCTCAGGACCCAGACCAGGTTGAGGGCGATCCAGGTGGCTTGCCGCTTGATATTGCCGTGAAATACGGCATCTGTCACCTTTTCGAACGAGATTTTGCCACTGCAGAGTCCATGTTCACGCATTTATTCGCCCAGGACGTGGAAGTGTTTGGCGATCTGTACCTTGATGTGGCTGATGCGTACATTGCGCTTGGAGATCAGGACCGTGAGGCAGCCGCAATTCTACAGCAGTTATTAGGCCGTGAAGAGTTCCCAGTTGAGCAGATCTGGATTAAGTTTGCTGCGTGCCACGATCGACTGGGTATCTACGATGTTGCTGTGGAGTATTACGAAAAAGCGTTGGCCCATCAACGCACATCGCCAGACTTGACTGTGGATCCCGAGTTGATGCTGCAATCTATGCAGGCTACTCGGAAGAAAAATAGTCCATTAGAAGGCATCGCCTTGCTGCAGAAGTATTTACCGGAAACAATGCGACCTCCCATCCGACCGTATTGGATCAACACTTCGCGGAAGAACAAGGACCAAGATGCAGCTTCTGCACAGGGAGACGGCAACGAAAAAGATTCAAAGGGAGACGGAGACAGTGATGGTGAAGAACTGGAAGAGGAAGCGGAAGAAGATGATGACGACGCTGAGGACCAAACCCGAATGGAGATGGCACATGATCCGTCACTGTCAGTAGATGCCATGGAAAATGGTATTCGCTTAAAGCTGCTGATTGAGTGGGGTCACTTGAAGAAACTATCAGGCGAGGCTGAGGTGCTATGCCAAGTTGGCATTCCGATTATCCTCACGTCGCTCAGCCAGACGTCATTCCGATTATCTGGTCGTGTGAAAAACCCGCTGGCAGAACCACATGACGTAATTTCAGAGAGCGATGCACAGTCCATGGGCTTTCAGATTTTGAAGTCCGAGTACCTGGTGGATATCACGGACTCACGACAACGCGAATCGTTCATGGGCATTGTCATGCGTGTAGCACAACAGATTGTGATTTCTCGTGCTCTGGGCGAGCAACAGTACTACAACTTGGTGATCGATGTCGCACAAACGCTCACTGAGCTGGGCAAATACGTGGCAGCGATCGAGCTTCTGACGGATGTAAATACGTCTGACAAGATCTCCAAGCCTACGCTGCGCTTCGAACTGCGCTTTTTAGCTCTTGTGATCGCCCTTGAATTCAAAGAAAACCGCATGGCGTACGAGTGCGCACGGCTGAATATCATGGAGGACCCACACAATCTGGGCTATTGGAACTTATTCTCGCGCGTGATCGCTATCACTGGCGTATTTTCGTGGCACCAGAAGTTCTTGGCCAAACTGCTTCGTGATGATCCCGAAAGTTATCCAGCCATTTTGCTTGCTGGCCATCAGTCGTCGGCGTGGGATATCGCATCGCTAACGGTGGGTGAGCTGACGCTTGCTCACCAAAAGCATCCAAACGACCCCCTCACGCTGTTCTGCATCGGTTTGGCCTTCCTGTCTGCGTCGATGCAACGGACAATCAACGACCGACAGCATACTGTAGCGAAGGCTTTTGCTTTCTTGCAGCAGTACGAGCGCACGCGAATTTCCGCCCCGAGCGACATCACATCTGAAATTCGCCAAGTCGAGGCCTGGTACAACATCGGCCGCGCCCACCAGCAACTGGTACGTTCTTGATTCCGTGGTGGGGGGCTTAGTCGGTGTTTGTTTTCTAACGGATTTCTGCTGCAGGGATTGCTTCACTTGGCGATCCCAATGTATGAGCGAGTGCTGCGATTTTTCGAGACGGACCAGCGCAATGTACCGCCAGAGTACTTGTTGTGCAGAGAAACAGCCTATAATCTGTCACTCATTTACAAGCAAAGGTGCGTTTGCTGTCGGTGGTTCATCTCCACTCTTAGCACGTATCTAAACTTTGTGTTGCTTGCTATGTGTGCTTCTTCGTAGCGGTGCCAACGACTTGGCCAGATACCTCATAGCAAAATATTTAACGATAGGGTAGCTTCGATAGGATCTAGCGTGTGGCTATGGTGACACCACCGAAGTCAGATCCGCCGACGTCAACAGGTGTCCTGCCTAGCATCCTAAAAATCCTATCCTAAAATGTATCCATCTTCTCGAAAACTCTAAGTTAAGTACTTCTGAAGTATTCTACTTAGTAGGGAGAAAGCCAAGACGATGACGACGGGGGAGGATCTATGGCAGCAGATGCTGCGCGACTGCTCCGTGCGCTCCAAGCTGCCGGCCGCCAACCTGCTGCTGGTGGGCGACGCGGAGAGCGGCAAGTCTGCGCTGCTGGCGCGTCTGGACGAGGCCAAACTCGCGTCCTCCGAGTCCACGGACGAAGGACACGCAGTGGACACCCTTCTGGCCTTCAAGACGCTGGATGTGCTGGACCCACGGGCCAAAGAGAGCGGCGGCGATGCGTCCGGTAGAGAGAATACACACGAATTGCAATTGTTAAGTATTATTAAAGATTGAATTTTACGACTTTGTAGAGGACGTGATAGCGCATATCGGCACGTGGAGTTTAAACGACTTAAACCTCAAGGACCTCATCAAGATCGCGGTGAAACCTCAGACGCTGCAGAAGGTGGAGATACTTGGATAGGGGGTATTATATTATAGTAGATGAGGGGTACTAATTATTTTTTTATTATTTGATTTTTTGTAGACGGTGGTGGCGATTGTGCTGGATCTGTCGCGTCCGTGGACGATCAAGAGCTCGTTGGAGCAGTGGCTGTCGGCTCTGGAGGGGCAGTTATTGGAGCAGATTAATCAGTTGGCGCCGGAGGCCAGGAACGAGTTGTATGCAGCTATCAAGCAGCACATTTTGACCTATGAAGATCCGGTACGGAGTTGACGTTGAAGTCATTTTTGTGGTGGTGGTGATGACATATGATGCTGATGCTGAAGTGTTTTCTTTGAATTTGTGTCTGCAGAGTGTGGATCATTCTGCGCCGACACCGATGGACACGTCTACGAATGAATTCGTAAGCACGAAAATGTTTTGTGCTGGAAGGTTGACGAGTTATTGGCTCTTACTTTTATATGTTTTGGTTTATAGATGGAAGAAGGTGTCCTGTCGAAGAACCTGGGTGTCCCTCTAGTGATTGTCGTGGCCAAGGCTGATGTACGTGTAAAATGCTGGTCGTGTCGAATTTACACTTCGATAACTTATCGCTCTTTTTATCGCGGAATTTCTTAGCTGCGACCTGAGAACTCGGTGAAAATGGATTACCTCGAGTACACTCTTCGCCAGTTTGCGATTCGATGTAAGAAGTTCAAAATCATTCCACATACTGTATTCTCTACTAATATTGTGTCGTGGTGCATTGTAGACGGCGCGTCGGTGGTGTTTACATCCGCAAAGACCGGGTCCAACGTGGACACGCTCCGTAAGTACATTTTGCACCGTGCTTATCCGTCTCAGTTCAGGTTCACGGAACCTCCACAGCTGGTAGACCACAACAGCATTTTCATCCCGTCCGGCTACGACTCGTTTGAGCTGGTGAACCAGAGCCTTGTGGGATCGCAGGCGCGTTGGCCGACTGACAAACCATTTGAGAAAATTGTGCCGGCCCCGACTGAAGATACGGAAGATGCTACCACGTTGCTTGCTGCTGATATCCGCGTGGACAGCCATGATCAGTGGCTCGAGAAGTTAGAGAAGGCTGCCGGTGCTGGTCTGGAGGAGCTACAGAAGCAAAGCATTGAAGCGAGCAAGAAGGCTGAGCAGGCAGCAGTCGCACGCCGTGCGGCTGCGGATCGTCGCAAACGTGAAGAGAAGGACGTGAGCTCGAAGCACCTCCAGAACTTCTTCAACAATCTGCTTAGCCGACCGGAAAAGACCAGGTCTTCTCGGTCGATGAGTGACAAAAAGGTAAGTCTGGTTTCACCTGTCATCGTTGCGCTGTGAATGCTGGAATTTAGTTTTTGTGTTTGTGTTTTGTAGAAAGAAAAGAGCGAGAAATCTTTGAGTGAGCAGGAGACGAAGCAGTCGGCCGTTTAGATGCATCATAGCTCTTTGCCACCCACGCTTTAAATTGCTGAGGGATTGGGTGCAGAGCGCGCTGTCCTATGTGCCGTCGATCTTGCCAAAGTGATGAATCTTGCTTTGACGATTCTGGTATGGTCCTAATCTACTTTGGAATGAATGAGTGTTGTTTGACGTTAGTCTTCGTGAGGTGACTGCGGGTTGCTACGTAGCTGTGGAGTGTTAGAATGATTTTGAGTGAGACTGCTGCTGCATTATGTGCTCCCGTATCCACTGTTGTGGATACTGGGAAGTGACTCTCGGTTGCGGGTACCAGTTCGCGACTCGGGGTGAATTGGTGATTGCGTGAATAGCATTGCATTAATGCTGTGAACAGGTGTATGATTGTTCAAGGCCATGTGAAGCGATTGCCGTCGCTCTTGAACACGAGATAACCGCCCCTGTGTGGCTTTGAGCAGTTCAACCAACCGCTGGATCTCCTCAAGGTTGATAGTCATGTCGTCCAGCTCGCTGTTGATAGCAAGACCGTCTTCAGTTTGGAATGAAGTATGTTTGCTGCTGGAGCCTACGGACGACAGGGAAGACGCTGGAAATTTGTCGTCCGCGGATCCATCAACGAATGGCTGGTTATTCCTGCCTGCCGGCCCGGGTACCTCCACGATGCTACTGACATCAACAGCATGTGCGTTGTCCAGAACTTTGACATTATAGGTTCGCGCTTTGAGGCGAGTATCGTGTCGACGCTTTTCAGCTTCAGCAAAAAGCCGATCATAAATGTGAGGGTATGCCTCGAAGATATCTTCAGCGTCGTTTCTCTCCAGCGACTTCTATTGAGGGTAACCGGTTATGCCTGTACCAGGTTACGGTGAACCTGTCCAATCCGATCACACGATGTTTACGGTACGTTGATTACGCTACCGATGATTAGACGAGTAGGATGATTGGACGAGTGCAGAGTGATGGTGATTGGATGCACCAAATGATTGGATGCAGTGCTGCGTGTCTATGAGGATAGCTAGGTAGTGCAGACAAAGTAAGCTCCGATAAATCAATCACTTTCGAATCTCCCTTCTTCCCCCCAAGTGGTCAAGTGTCTTCGCTCCGGTCTACCCAGAGTGCCTACTCCCTCCGCTTCGTCCAAGCTTCGTGTATCAAGATCCATACCCGTTATCAGGTTATGAGCCCAAGCACCATGTCCTCTGCCCAAGACGTCTCCACCAAGGTCTCCATCGACAAGTTCAACGGCGACAACTACGCGACGTGGAACCGCTACATGCGTGGCGTGTTCCTGACCAAGTCTGTGTGGCATGTCGTGAACCGTGAAACGACTCCGACCTTCGCGGACCCAAGGGCCAAGGATGACTACGTCAAGGCGAGCAACATCGCGTTCGGCCTGATGCTGCTCCACATGGACGCGGACTACCATCACGTGGTTGACGACTGCGAGGAAGCGTGGGTGGCGTGGTTGCGCCTGAAGACGCTGTACGGAGGATCGCAGAAGGCTGGTCGCATCTACCTGAAGCGACAGCTCTTCAGCATGGAGATGGCGGAAGGCGGCAACGTGTTGCATCATTGCAACGAGGTCCTCAACATCAGCGCCAAGCTCAGCAGCATCGGCGCCAAGATGGAGGACGAGGACGTGGCGATCTGCTTGTTGCGCAGTCTCCCCAAGAGCTACGAGAACGTCGTGCTGAACTTGGAGATGAGTACTGCGGAGCTGAAGACGCAAGACGTCGTGAAGGTGCTCACGAACGAGCATATCAAGCGGCAAGGCGAGAAGAAGACCGACTCGGTGAAGACTGAAGACGCGGCGAAGGCGTTCAGTGCCGAGAGAGAGTCTCGCCAGTGCAGTTACTGCGGAAAATTGGGGCACGTCATCGACAAGTGCTGGACCAAGCAGAAGGACGAGAACCGAAGTGGTCGACGCGGCGGCAATGGCCGTGGACGCGGGGCCAACAATGTCCAGTGGCGGAACGACGACTACGAATACGAATACGACCGAGTCGCGTTTGCGGTATCCCTGGAGTGCGGACTTTCGACGGGCAAGGGTATGTCCGGGATGTGGGCGGTCGACAGCGGCGCAACGCACCACATCTGCAACAACAAGGCCAAGTTCGCCACGCTGAATGAGCAAGACGAGGGCGAACTGTCGGTGGCTGACGGCAACAAAGCTGCCATCAAGGGTGTGGGGACCATCATCGAACGAGTGGTTCTGCCCAACGGCGACGAGCGCGACATCGAGATCAAGGACGCGCTGTACGTGCCGAACATGAACAAGAATCTGCTGTCGGTGCCGCAGATCAACAAGAGTGGCAAGTTTCAAGTGGTGTTCGACGGTGCGAGCATGCATGTTGCGCGCAAGAGCTCGAAGCAAGTGGTGGCGACGGCTGACCTCGTGGACGGACTCTACTGGCTGCGCACTCCACTGCGTTCTGCGAATGCGACGACGTCGGCGCGTAACGTGGATCTTCATGCGCGGATGGGTCATGCTCCGATCGACGTGCTGCGCAAGATGGTCAACAACGGCATGATCAAGGACGCCAAGGTACCCTTGAAGTCGAGTGGACCAAGTGTGTGTCGCGGGTGCCAGCAAGGGAAAATGGTCCAAAAGCCGTTCCCGACTAACCGCGACAAGCGTCGTTACGACACGTTCCAGCTGCTCCACTTCGACATCTGCGGTCCCATGGAGGAAGAATCGTTGGGTGGCAGCAAGTATCTGCTACTCATCACGGACGAAGCCAGCGGATGCATGAAGGGTTTCTGTCTACGCGCCAAGTCGGACAGCGAAGAGTGCCTCAAGAGCTACATCGCCAAGGTGCAGACGCAGTTCGGCAAGCAGGTCAAGTTCGTGCGTCACGACAGAGCCCGCGAGTTTGCGACCAATTCGCTCAAGGCCTTTTACGAGGACCAAGGCATCGAGCAGCAGCCCACGGTTCGGTACGCGCACCAGACCAACGCCACGGCAGAACGCGCCAACCGAACCATCGTCACGATTGGTCGCAGCATGCTGCACCATGCCAAGTTGGACAAGTGTTTCTGGGGCGAAGCGGCGATGACTGCCATCTACGTCAAGAATCGCCTGCCGTCGCCCAAGATCGAAAACAAGACTCCGTTCGAGATCGTGTACAAGTCCAAGCCAAGCGTGAAGCACATGCGTGTGTTTGGGTGTCGGGCGTACGTCCTGACCCCGAGGGAGAAACGACTCAAGTGGGATCCCAAGGCTCGCGCTGGTCTGTTCATGGGCTACGAGGAAGTGTCGAAGGCGTATCGAGTTTATGACATCGAGGCGGGGAAGGTGGTGATTTCTCGCGATGTCACCTTCGACGAATCGAGTTTTGGTGGTGTCTCGGCGGGAAGTTCAAGCGATGACGACGAAGATGCTAGCCTGGACTTCGACTCTCTCGAGATCAACGATGCTGACAGTGCGGGCCCGATGGAGTTCAAGCAGGCGGGGAAACGCAAGGCCCGCTCAAGTGATGCCGGTGATATGTCAGCGAGCTCACGTTCTGTTCGCCATGGAGCTGGCTTGGAAGAAGCAAGTGCTCCTGACAACTCGTTTGGGCGTCGGGCGAAACGACGATCAAGTGTGCGAATGGAGCCTGATCTGGCTGAAGAAGAGGAGAAGGATGCTCATGACGACGAAGATGACGACTCGACTCCTCCCGCATTTTGGCGAGCAAGCGCCAACGCAGTGGAAGCCGGTGATCTGTCTGAGCCGACGACATTCCAAGACGCAGTGAACGGACCCGACCAAGTGCATTGGCGCAAGGCCGTCCGCGCAGAGCTCAAGTCGATGCGACTTCGTGGGGTGTTTCGAGCTGCCAAGTTGCCGAACGGACAACGCGCCATCGGGACCAAGTGGGTGTTCAAGATCAAGCGCAAAGCAGACGGATCCATCGAGAAGTACAAGGCGCGTCTCGTGGCCAAGGGGTTCAAGCAGAAGTACGGCATCGACTACACCGAGACGTTCTCGCCCGTGGTCAAGTACGTGACGTTGCGCATGGTGATCGCGTTGGCCAAGTACTTCGACTGGCCGCTGGACCAACTGGACGTGGTGACGGCATTCCTGTACGGCGTGATGAAAGAAGTGGTGTACTGCGCAGTGCCAGAAGGGGTCGAGCTGGACGGTGATTTCGACTGCCTGGAGCTGGTGAAGGCGATCTACGGTCTCAAGCAAGCTTCGCGCGTGTGGAACGAGACCTTCGACGAGTACGTGTGCTCCATCGGCTTCCAAGTCTCGGCCTACGACCCGTGTCTCTACATGAAGATTGTGGACGGTCACTGCGTGCTGTTGCTGGTGTACGTGGACGATGTGTTGGTGACCGGGAGTTCGGCCGATCTGATCGCGCGCACCAAGAGCGACCTCAAGACGCGGTTCGAGATGACTGACAGCGGCAAGTGCGCATTTGTGCTGGGCATCGAGTTGGTGGACAACGCTGACGGCAGCGTGACGATGTGCCAGCGACGCTACGTGGACGACATTCTCAAGCGTTTCGGCATGGAGGAGTGCAAGGCTGTGGTGAGTCCGGCGGATTTGAGCTCTCGACTGGTTCCAAGCGACGCGCCGACCAAGGTGAACGCCCCGTTCCGCGAAGCTGTGGGTGCGCTCATGCACTTGATGACCGCGACCCGACCGGACATTGCTTTCGCCGTGGGCTATGTGTCGCGCTTCATGGAGAACCCCCAAGTCGAGCACTGGACTGCGGTGAAGCGCATCCTGCGCTACCTACAAGGGACCAAGTCACATGGGATCTGCTTCCAGCCGGGTGACAAGATCGACTTCCGCGGGTACTCCGACGCAGACTGGGCTGGTGACCACTCCGATCGCAAGTCGACTTCGGGATACGCGTTCATGCTGATGGGCGCGCCGGTGAGCTGGGGAAGCAAGAAGCAGTCAAGTGTGTCGCTGTCTACGAGCGAGGCGGAGTACATTGCACTCAGCCTGGCCATTCAAGAAGGCAAGTGGGTGCACCGCCTGTTGTGCGAGATTATGGCGGCAGCGAGCGAAGCGGGACCCGAGCTCAAGATTCTCGAGGACAACCAGTCGTGCATCAAGATGACCAAGAACCCTGTGAACCATGGCCGCGCCAAGCACATCGACATCAAGTACCATCACATCCGAGATGAGGTCAAGCGCGGTGAAGTGAAGCTCGAGTACTGCGAGACTTCGATGATGCTGGCGGACATCATGACCAAGACGCTCCCGGGACCACGCCACAAGGACCTCACGGCGGCTCTCGGAATCCACGCGTGTTCGCATTGAGGGGGCGTATTGAGGGTAACCGGTTATGCCTGTACCAGGTTACGGTGAACCTGTCCAATCCGATCACACGATGTTTACGGTACGTTGATTACGCTACCGATGATTAGACGAGTAGGATGATTGGACGAGTGCAGAGTGATGGTGATTGGATGCACCAAATGATTGGATGCAGTGCTGCGTGTCTATGAGGATAGCTAGGTAGTGCAGACAAAGTAAGCTCCGATAAATCAATCACTTTCGAATCTCCCTTCTTCCCCCCAAGTGGTCAAGTGTCTTCGCTCCGGTCTACCCAGAGTGCCTACTCCCTCCGCTTCGTCCAAGCTTCGTGTATCAAGATCCATACCCGTTATCAACTTCAGCTCACAAAATGTGCCAGCAATCACGGTGCACGATCGGGTCATATGCCGAAGTAAGCCAATTTCTCCAAAGAAACTACCCTGTTTCAGCACAGCTAGAAGACCTTCGTTGTCAGGAGAGATGACTTTGACTTTGCCTCGACTAATAATGACCATCGAATTGGCTGGGTCACCCTTGTGGAAGACAACGTCGCCGCGCATGTAGAGTTGCGTCTTGAGCCGCATCACTCAGGCAGCAAGACAAGAATCGGAGCAATCTTGAAAAAGTGGCACGGTAGCGATGAGGTTGCGATGGATGTACAGAGCGATTTCAGCACGCAGCGCCGGCGACAGATCTTCGTCCTCATAGATGGCTTTCTCATACCGATCCGATGTATTTTTCATGCTCCAGAGCGTCTCGTAGTATTTCTTGGCTGCGTTGCGCAGCTCACTCGGTACGTGCAGGGCTTTTAAATCACTCATCACCATCCGAATTTTCTCCTGGTATTGTAATGCACGCGAACTGGACCCGATCGCACCCGCCGTGATACTTGCAAGCGTCAGGCATTGGAACAAGAATCCAACCATACCGAGAACGGCGCACAAAAACTGCCATTTTGGCTCGACATTGGCTCCAGAGATATTCAAAAGCAGCAGGACAGCCGCATAGAGTGCTTCGTTGTAGGCGAGTTGATCATCTTCAACATCACCCAGATCGAGCACGGGTACCCAGAGACAAGCGACCCAATGGATGAACGAGATATAGCAGGCGAAAACCTGGAGAGCATACGCGAATTTCATGTACTTTCTACAGAATAATATGTTTCGTCAGGGGATATTCCGCAATGTGCTCTAAGTAAAAATGCAGTAGCTTACTGCACAAATTTGATCAGACGAGCAACACGGAAGAGTTTCTGGAAAAACAAAATACAAGTGTCAGTTGGCCGTCGTCGAGCTAGTCATTTGTGAATTCGTGGATCATTTTGATCACCGTACCGGAATTTTTAAATATTTGACAGAGGCTTTGAACGCCTTCCGTTCAACACTGGAAATTCCAGTAGTATTAGAACTAGCAATATATTCGACTGGAATTGAGCCGATGATGTCTATGAGGAACCAACTCTATCAAAAAAAATGCTGTTAGTCACGATTTGTTTGCAAGTCATGACCAACCCTTTAGAATTCTCACTTTCATGTAATGTCGAGCTACCATCCGGGGGTCCATGATAACCTCGGTATCCTGTACGTATCCAGTTCTGCAAGCCAGCAAACGTAAACATCAGTCCGGTTGCCGCCAAAGTAATAGTTCAAGGAAAATTGATACCTGAAATTTAGGACCACATCAAGAAGGTAGATTGCGTCGGTGGTTTTGTTGAAAGCGAACCAATACCACAGATCACTGTCTCCGAAGGTGATGGTGTACGGCACTCGCCAAATGAGCAAAATGGTAGTTATAGCGAGTAGAAGGTCCCAGCAGTAGCGAAACATTGAATCGGGTTGAAGCATGTACTTGTATGTCAAATTGGAGCGTGCGAGTCGAATCTGGCGCTCCTGCTCCGCTACTTTGAGTGACAGTCGATTCGAAGCTGGCACTACCTCAGCACGTGTACCACCGAGTGCAGACGTCCATAAACGACCAGCTTTCCCCGCGTCATGATCTGCATAGGTCGCAGTTGTCTCTCCAGCGGAGCGAGAAGCAGCAACACTCTTGGCCACGTTCCACACTTTACCCATGCTATGCTTCGGCCGACCGAAGCACAAGTGCTGACATGTGCCAAAATTACTCAGAATCCCATGAACTTCTTGATTTAAGCTATTTTCATTGTGGCGTCGTGCCGCTGCAAATTAGCTTTAACGGTCATCGACTGATCGACTGCTTCATTTCTGCAGCAGAACCTTCTCCCTCGGGATACGAGCCGCCACAATTACTTCGTCGTTCCAGAGTCCTTCATTGACTCCAAAGGCTGAACCAGGTAGTGCATTGCTGAGTCGACGCTGTCTTGCTCTGAGAATCCTACGCCAGCAATGCTTCTTCGTATGTGCCTTTGTTCCTCCCCTGCATCCCAGAACTCTGACTCGAGCGGCCTCCGCGTCTCTTTCTCCACCAAATGAAGCCCGCAACCAATAAAATAGCCACAATACAGCCCAGTACAATGGCTGCGATCATTCCTCCACTAACCGACGACAGGGATGTGAATGCCTCCAAAAACATGCTTCGACTTCTCAACTGCGAACTTGATGGTCAGCCTCGCCCCGCTGCATACGCGCGATAACTGGAGGAGATGTGTCGAGATCCAAGCTCAAGTGCCTCTATGTGCCTCGATCGTGAAGTGAGAGGTAGCATGGAGGTAGCTCGTAAACTCGAGCATTAACCAGGACTATGGGACCTTACTGTAGTTCAGCTTTGCAGAACGCCCTTCGGGGGATAAACGGTTTGCAGTTTTGGAGATCATGAATCATGATGTCGCCGAACAAGAAAGCCTCCCGACTATTATTCGTGTACACTAATACATGTTACCATTACAGGCAAGCGTGGGCGTACATCTGCTCGATTGCCTGGCTGTGCATCGTCTCGACGACCGACCGCTTCACTTTCATGGTTGGCGTGAGCTCGTTTCCATCAACGGAGAAGTCGCGCGGGATGATGACGAACTTCTGCAAATGCTGAGCGCGTGATGCAGCCTTGGCATTAGCTCGTGCCATACCATCGTCGATGTACTTGTGGAACTTGTTGCAGTTTTGAGCCTCCGAGACGGTGGTGGCATCACTGCCGATCTCCTTAGCAACAGTTAAAGCCACCTTATCCAGTTTGTCGGTGGGTGCTGCTGTGGCAGGGTCGGGTTCCACTCGCAAAGAACAAAGGAATGTGAGGAACTTGCGTTTTTCTCCAATGACCATCACGTTGGCCAGTGCTGGGAGCTCAGCCTTGAGAGCGTTCTCGATCAGAACAGGGGGTACGTTTTCACCGCCAGAAGTGACGATGATCTCCTTGATTCGTCCTGTAATGGAAAGGAACCCATCATTGTCGATCGTACCAACATCACCCGAATACAGCCAACCATCGTCATCGAGCGTTGCTTTCGTAGCAGCTTCATCTTTCAAATAACCCATGAAAATGTGACGACCCGTGTACTGGATTTCGCCGGTGTCCGGGTCGATTCTCGTGCGGGTGCCCTCCATTTCAGGTCCAACGCTGCCGATCTTCCACTTGTCTGGAGTATTGATGGAGTGTGGTCCCGTACACTCGGATTGGCCAAAGAGTTCGTACAACGGAATATTGAGAGTGCTGAAGTAGCGAATGACGTCTGGAGAAATTGGGGCGGCTCCTGTCAAGAAGGTGGTGCACTCATCCAGTCCAAGAGCACTACGCACTTTGCTCAAAAGCAGGTAGTCAGCTGCCCAGAAACTCAAACTTACGCCTGGAGTTGCTCCGTACTGTGATTGCTCCGCGTTTTCAGCGCCTTGCACCATTGCCCACGTCAACAGCGACTTTTTCAGTCCTTCCGGTGCACCACCGAGTTTTCCCTTCAGCGATTCCATCATTTTCTCCCAAACACGAGGTACTCCGAAGAAAAAGTTTGGACGAACTTCTTGCAGGGTTTCCAGTAGACCGCCACGGAGAGCGTCGGGGCCCGCGAAGTAAACTTCAGAGCCAATCGCAAGTGGTAGGTGGATATCCAAGATTTGAGCTGCAACGTGAGAGAGTGGCAAAAAGCTCACCGTCCGCTTCGCGGTCCCCAAAGCCGGTAGGGTGTTCATCGAAGCTGCCACCGTCCAGGTCAAGTTGTCGTGGGAAATCATGACAGCCTTCGGGGGCCCAGTCGTGCCGGACGTGTAGATAAGCGTGCAGCAGTGTCCTGGTAGCTGAGCTGCCATCCTTTCACTGAGTAGAGCCGATTCTACATGCT
Source organism: Phytophthora agathidicida (assembly GCA_025722995.1). Lineage (NCBI taxonomy): Eukaryota > Oomycota > Peronosporomycetes > Peronosporales > Peronosporaceae > Phytophthora > Phytophthora agathidicida. The sequence continues at coordinate 2,441,169 of CP106978.1, forward strand.
CACTCAGGCGGAGAAATTCACTGAAGGAGTAAATTGGGGCGCTGTACTTGGTCCCTTGCGGCACGTCGACTTCGTTCCACACAACGATGGCTTTTAACTTGGGGAGTTGGTTGAGAACCAAGAGGTACTTGTCCAGCTGAGATTTGTCGGACACCACCACAACTTTGGCGTCGCAGTGCGATGAGATGTACTGGCAAGCTTCAGGCGTACTTGTAGCATAGACACCAGCGATCACTGCACCAGCCATAATGGACCCCATATTTGTGAAGAGCCATTCAGGACAATTCGGACCGAGCACGTTGACAGCCTCGTGGGGCCCCACACCGACATGAATGAGTGCCTGCGCGAACTTCCGGCTGATGTCGTAGTACTGTTGCCACGTGTGAGTGACCCACTCGCCGTCCTTCTTAATGCTGAGTGCTCTGTCGCTCGGTGATCGCGCTACGACTTCTTTAAACACGTCCAAAACTGTGGCAGGTTCACGCGTAGCAAGGTTAGTCTTGCCATTCTCGGAGGTGTCCACACGCACCGTTGCAAGTTGATCGGCTGTCCAAACTCCCATTGCGATGTTTTGAGGGTAAATTCTGGTGTCTTTGGTGCAAGTCGGCGGATTGAGAAGTAAACGAGCTCAACACGGGGAAAGCGGAAAAGATGTGAGGTCTGCAATGGACCGGATTGGTAGAACAGGGCCTAGTAATCGCACCCGGATTCCTTGCAAGAGATCAAATGGGATGCGAACAGGGATCGGTTGCGATAGAGCTTGCTTGGCGCCGTTCATTGTTCTTTGCACGTCATCTTTGTATTGCACTCGTCGATGATGGCAAATTATTGTCTTCGGTTGGCGATTGAAGCTGGTAATCCGATTGTGTGGATTTGGATCCTGATTGTGTGGATTTGGATCTTGCAGTCTGTATTGTACATTCGCCAGACTCACACATGTATGCAGTCTGTATAGGAGTCTGGAGAATCACGTTAACGCCCAAGTGATCCAGGAAGATTTGAAAGCTTTGCGTGTTTACGCTGTTCGTAGCAGCCAACAACTCTTGCACTGCAGTTTGCCAGTGCAGTTTGCCTCTGTACATTGATGGGTCTAAAGGTTAGACTGCCTGCACCTGGTCCGTAATTTGCTTCTACCGGTACACCGGTGTAGGTTCATGTGTGTATCAGAAGCGAACGGTGTGTACCAGTGTATTGCATGCATGTACAGGCAAGATTACCGTCTTACATGTACGACATGTACGGTATGCGACAGCAGTAAAGCAAATCGGAAAAACGCCACCGATGGATAGGATTTTCGTAGCCACCATCTTCACGGCAACATGGGTTTACACTGGTGCACGTACACAGTATTACAAAAAATATTTTCTTCGTCATTCTGACTAAGATTGAGCCCTCAACACTAAGCTTTTCACTCGTTTACTAGCCAGTCATCCTCTAACACTAAGGCTTTCCTCCAGGTTTTGTGTCCGAGCTGTAGATCAATGCACAACGCAGAAATTGCAACCTATGTGCTGTAGAGGAACTGCCCGAGTTTCTCGTGGATGATGGGATGAGTACCGAAAACAGCAAGAGTTCTACATGTACCGTACGAGTTAATCGACATTTACACTGCCACTAGAACTATCAGCCCTTTAGCGTTTTCTAGCGTAAGATTATCCATAAACTTAGTAAGAAGCTGAAACTCTAGCAGGCAAGAGCGAGAACGTAGTCAACATTTCGTTCTACGTATTGGATGCTCCACGCTCGGGGAACACACAAACTTAGTCGAGGCCGGTTCAGTCCGGAAGAATTCATTTGCTTTCTAGATAGCGTTGCTCCTAACCGAAAACGATGTAGATAATGCCCATCGCGGGTACCCACACCTTGCCCGAGTACGAGTAAACCAGATTCGGGTTCATGATGCCCGCTTAGGGCAGCTCTGGCGTACAGCCCATCGGTAAGTAGTACTAGCGCCAACTATCGGCCAGCAACTGTAACAAGTTACCTACACCGTCGTACTGGGGTCCGCGATCTTGCCCTTGAAAAGCTCAACCAGCGTTTCTCCAACCTGCTTCACCTCGTCCTCGTCGCGGCCTTCCACCGTGAGGCGCGTATTGAAGCTAGTATCACGCGTTCCAGTCTTCTCCTCCGTCAGGTTAACATAGCTACCAAGAATGACGTTCGGGTGCTCCTTTTGCACCTTTTTAAACGGGCCTGCGATGGTGCCTTCGTACTCCAGCGTGCTAACCTGCATATCAGAGCGTCAGCAACGAAATACTACGCTGGCCAAAACACGCAACAGAACGTACAATGACACGGTGGATAGGGACGCCAACAAAGTGCTCTTCGTTGGACGTGAGCATGTCCTTGACCATCGACGGAATCCCTGGTAGAATATACACATTCTCCACAATCGCAATCGGCGTCCAGCCCGATGACGGCAGCAGTTTGCAACCCACTGGCAGAGTCGCCATTCGCTTGACGCTGTCGTCAAATGGGATGTTGGGGTACTTTTCCTCGCCAAACTTCTTCATGGCAGCGAATGTCGGTTCATGCAGCGCAACACCCTTCCCGAACGCCTTCGCCTGTCACAGTAACAATGATTCTTATGTAAGCCTGACTCCAAACGGAAGCTCTCTAATTGTTCACGTACAATGCTCTCGTAAGTGATGTCGTCGTGCGTGGGGCCGATGCCTCCCGTCGTGAACACGTAACCACTGGGACCCACGAACTCGGACAGCTCCTTAACTGTTTTGATAATTGCATCTTCTTCGTCGGGGATCACCACGACGCGCTTGAGGTCGATGCCGCGACGGAACATGAGCTTGGCGATGAAGTGCGAGTTGGTGTCGAGCGTCTGCAGCGAATGTCAATATCAACGCACAAGGGGATCTTTCTTTCATCAATTGCTGCGTACCTTTCCAGTGAGCACTTCATTGGCGATGACACAGACTGCAGCGTGTGGGGCGGGGGTGGTGGAGGCAGCCGACATGGTACTGTATGTGCACGTTCAGTAGTGTGCGTCGTGCAGGAAGGAGATCGGAGAATGCAGGAGAGAGCATTGATGCGACGAAAGTGTCGTAGCCAATCGCTAGCGAGATACATGTACTCGTAATCAGCATTTCACCCGTCATCTCCGCATGTGGAATCTGCGCCGCAGCGTTCCTCGACCCCTTCGCCGCCCTGCGTCCCTCTTTCCCCGCGAAATGACCTCGGCTGCCTCCACCACCCCCGCCCCACACGCTGCAGTCTGTGTCATCGCCAATGAAGTGCTCACTGGAAAGGTACGCAGCAATTGATGAAAGAAAGATCCCCTTGTGCGTTGATATTGACATTCGCTGCAGACGCTCGACACCAACTCGCACTTCATCGCCAAGCTCATGTTCCGTCGCGGCATCGACCTCAAGCGCGTCGTGGTGATCCCCGACGAAGAAGATGCAATTATCAAAACAGTTAAGGAGCTGTCCGAGTTCGTGGGTCCCAGTGGTTACGTGTTCACGACGGGAGGCATCGGCCCCACGCACGACGACATCACTTACGAGAGCATTGTACGTGAACAATTAGAGAGCTTCCGTTTGGAGTCAGGCTTACATAAGAATCATTGTTACTGTGACAGGCGAAGGCGTTCGGGAAGGGTGTTGCGCTGCATGAGGCGACGTTCGACGCGATGCTGAAAAGTCTGACAGAGAAGTACCCGACGCTCAAGATGAACGACGGCATCAAGCGAATGGCGATTCTACCGGAGGACTGTAAGATCCTCCATGGTTCGGGTTGGACGCCCATTGCCGTCGTTCACAACGTGTACATCCTGCCGGGCATTCCATCCATGGTGACAGATATGCTCACGTGCAACGAAGAGCACTTTGTCGGCGTGCCTATCCACCGCGTCATTGTATGTTCCGCTGAATGCTCTTTGATGCTGATGGCGAACTTAACCATGTTTTTGTTGTGTGACACAGGTGAACACGTTGGAGTACGAAGGTGTCCTCGCTAATGCGCTCACGGAAGTTCAAAGGGAGCACCCGGACGTCATCATCGGCAGCTACGTGAACTTGACCAAGGAAAAGACCGGAACACGTGACAACAGTTTCAACACACGTCTCACAGTGGAAGGCCGCAATGAAGACGAAGTGAAAAAAGTTGGCAGCAAACTCGTCGAGCTCTTCAACGGTTCGTCATAGTGTCGACCACCGAGAGATAGTACTATCAGTGCAATTTCTTCCTCAATATTACAACCCCTACGCCAGGACGGATGGCAGTTCAATCCCGATACAATTCCTATTAGCACCCCTCCTATTTTTATTTTGTTTTCCTAGTCCCCCCTGTTTTGTTTTCCACCCTCACTTACGCATCTACCTCTTCGACGCCTCGAGCCCCAGAGACGCCTCCAGTATGAGCGCGCGCAGCGACAGCGGCAGCCTCGGCCACAGCCGCAACAGCAGCACAGCCAGCAGCGGCCTAGCGCCGCCTCCTCCAGGGAGCGCCCCCATGCCGCCCAACCCGAGCACAGGTCAGCACAACCTCCGTTCCTTATAAAGAGGTGGAATTCTTAAGTTTTAGCTAACCTGCGATCCTAACTTTTAGGTCGCTATTCGCCGCTCGACCACGTCTCCCCTGAAGTGACACAGAGCAATCCGTTGCACCAATTACTGCAGCAACAGCAGCAGTTCCCTCCTCCTCCCCCAGCTATGAGCAGCTCCAGTCACTTCTTGCAGCAGTTCCTGGCCTCTTCCTCCAACTCAATGCCCATGCCCAACAGCCACATGCGGCCTGTGCCTCCTATGAGTGCCCCAAGCTCGCTGCTGCCTCAATTCCAGCAGAATCTGCCCAATCACGGAGCTTTCCCGCCTCCCAGGTCGGCTCCGTTGCCCCCAGCCTTCTCCCAGTTCCAGCCTGTACCTAGTCTATCTGCTACTGGTGGAGGGATGTATCCTGCAGCTCCACGTAGTGCTACCACTGCGTCTATGGACAGTCGCAGCAACGGAGCAGGTGGATCCGCCTCCAGCTCGTTGACGGGCTCTCCTAGACGTGCAGGAAGTGCTACAGGGTTCGGGGCTGCTGATACCCCCACGACGCCTCCTGGAGTGAGACTCAGTGGAGAAAATGTGGAGTATCACCCACGTGGAGATAACACTCCTGGTGAGAGCAGATCATTGGAAGTTATGCCGATTACGCTGTACAATTCGGAACGAACGTCGCAGCTGGGAAACCTCATTTCGGTGAATGAGCACTTTATTTCGTACCCGATCCGGAATGGATTGATCCGTGTCATAAGTCAGAGCTCAGTGGATCGATTGCTGCTGCGCAAACACGAGCACCACGCGGTTACGGAGCTGGCGTTCTTTAAAAGCAAATCGGATTTGCTGCTGAGCTCGGGTTCGGACCATCACGTGGCTATCTGGGCGATCCAGAACGACCCCATGAGCCGCGAGTTGATCAAGCTAGTGCCCACGCAGGCGCAACGTGTGAAGTGGCACCCGTCGGACTCAAACAAGATTGCCATTGCCAATGGAAGCGTGGTGTTTATTGCAGACTTGTCGGAAGTTGACGCTGATGGATCTGGCGCCGAGAACCTATACGACATCAGTGTTGTGTGCGGTCAGACGTCTGGTCAGATCAATGATATGGCATTTTCCCCTGGTAGCGGCGAGTGCGTTATCACTGCTGGAAGTGATGGCTTTGTGCAAGTGTATCGCGTACAGGACCGCCTCCCTGGTCAGCCTGCCGAGTTTATTCAGCGCTTCGAGCCGTTCCACGGTGAAGCAGTCAACAGTCTCCACTTCTACGGCGGCAACTTCCTCAACCAGCCGGGTCTTTTGATCGGTGGCAAATCCAATACGCGCCTCTCGTTGTGGAATGCGGCCCTGACGGAAAACACAACACCCGTTTGCTACCAGACAGTAACGCTTCAGGACGAGACCCGGGAAGACTCATCGCAGATCCACGAAACAATCCTTGACCCAACGACGCAGTTCTTGTTCGTGGCCGACCGCTCTAAGCCGTTGGTATACGCCTTCCATTTGGCCCCCAGTTCTGACGCTCGCACACCGCGCCAGTTCGACAACGTAACCGAGTTCGCTCTCGCATATCCAGTGCTCAGTATGGGCTTATTGAACCGTACTGGTCACAGCCAACCAGCCCGTGATGGCAGTGATTTAGCGTCAGCGCTGGGTGGGCTCAACTTCTCCATGCAGCTTTACTGCCTACAGACACAGGCTATTCAGCGGTATCATGTGGGAGCCAGTGAATGTTATGTCCCTGGTGCGGGTGGCTCGCTCGAGGACGAAGTCGAAGCCAATGGGAACATTGGCCAAACGGTGGGAGCCGTGACGACCGAAGGAGAGGGCTCCTACCAGACCGCCGCCGAATCCCCACGGGCTGCACCTGCAGCAATTTCGGCTCCTGAAACTGAAATTGATGTTCGAGCACCTGAAGAGGATGGCGAAGAAGAAGGTAACAACGCCGACCAGCATGCCCCACTTCGCACCAGTACAAACGGACTTCCCCCTACTCCTTCGTCGCCAGGTGCTCGGAGCACTCGAAGCACACGAAGCACTGGTGCCCGATCATTGCACCTAGCTACCGGCGACGATGCAGTGTCGGTGTCTGCGTCATCTGTGGCTGGTGACGATGGTACGCTTCCCAACCTGCGCTTCTACAACCGCTCGTCGCCATCATCCTCGGTACGTGCATTCCAGGATGAATCGTCGGTGCAGTACGATCCGTCCATTGACGACACCGCGAGCGAAACCCAGCAGCAGGCGCTTCTTGCTTCGCTTCGCCGAATGGAGGCGGCACAGCTTCAGCGCGATGAGGAGCTCCGTGAACAGATGCGCGTGGTTATGGGTAGTTTGGGCAACCACTTGACGACGCAAGTATCGACGCAAGTGGAGAAGTCCATCCAGAAGCAGCTGCAGTCCGTGCTTGTACCTGCTATGGGGCGTATCGTTTTGCACACCATGGAGAACAATTTCATGAAGCCCGTGCAGAATGGATTCCAGCACGTGATTAGTGAGAAACTGATCCCGCTAATGGAGCAAAAGCTGGATGACTCCTTAGCAACATCGTTGCCTGACCAGCTGGCCAATGGCGTCGATGACATGGTCCAGCGTGTAGTCGAAGATGTCCGTCAGCCCGTGCGTGAGTCATTCCGTGAGTGCTTCCAGGACATTTTGATCCCGTCTTTCCAGGCTGCTACGCAGAAGATGTTCGAGCAGATCAACGACACTTTCGTGCAGGGAACACGCAGTGCATTTGAGAGCAGTGGGCAGAACACAAGCAACGCGAAGGTTGCTAGCCAACTGGAGCAGCTGACAAAGGTGGTGGAAGGCTTATCGCTGCAGGTAGAGCAACTCCGCTCGGCTGTCAATGCTGAAAGCATGAACGTGGCGCTAGTCCCTGTTGCCAAGTCTCCTGAGGAGCTTCAGCTGGAAGCACAGAAGGAGACAGTGTTGGATTATCTCGCACAAAATGACTGGGAGGAGGCGTTCAAGTTCGCGCTAGGTGCACAAAGCGTACACCTCGTAGCGTTCACTTGCCAGCAGTGTGATCCGCGACTTGTTCTCAGCAGTCGCCCGCCTAAGCTCTCACAGATGCTGATCTTGTGTTTGGTACAGCAATTGGGTGCTGACCTGGCGGACGATCTCGAGACAAAGCTTAACTGGCTGCGCGAGTCACTACTGGTTATGGATGTGCGCGACCAGAGTATCGCTGGCTTCGTGACTAGTGTGCTGCAGGAGCTGCAGACAGCTCTGAACAGTGTCCCAGCCGAGTCTCGCGATTCGCAGTACACTCTCCTGCACCACGTTCTCAACTCCATGCTCAACTCGGCGTAATGATCAGCGTAGAAAAAATGTCAAACAAAATCCAACGTTTGTTTCCGTAATCGCGCACTGTTGTTTCGCGCACATGATGAAGTTGTACACGAGCAACTCATCAGTGAACGGTTCTTCGTCTCCGCATTGCTAACGTCTCTTGCTTGCAACGTTGAAGTCGCTCAGGAGGTAATCGGCAAACTGTGTAAAAGCTCCACTTGGTCACTCTCCACAAAGGTCTACACGATAACTAAAGCTCGATGCTGTCTCCACGTTTCTCCGTAAGTTCGTACTTTCGCTAACGGACACTCCATCTGCATGTAGTTTATCGGCGTCCTATTGACGGTGAAATCCCAGGAAGGGGTATTCGCTGTGAGAATAATGACATGTCGACTAAAGTTGATTCGGGATCTCTAATCTTTCTCTTCAACAGGTCTCTCTTCGCTCAAGGAATCGCCGTTGTTGACGATGTACAGTCTTGCGTAGTTTAGTTCTCACCAAGTTCGAGATCGCCGTCAAAGAGCCTTGCAATTTCGTTGCTCACTTCCTTAACTTCAGCCTCGTCACGCCCTTCGATCGTAAGGCGAGTCTTGAAGCTTGTGTCGTGCACGCCCGTTTCATCCTTCGTAAGATTCACATAGCTGCCGATCGCAATGTTCGGGTGCCCATTCTGCACCGCTGTCAACTGAGCTGCAATGTCACCCTCCAGCTTCAGCGTTTTTACCTTCAGCGCAGCAGGTAACGTTAGCACGAAGCAATCGACGATAATTAATTCCAATGTCATGACACTTACGCTCCCGCAGAAAATAGGCACGCCCACAAAGTGCTCTTCGTTCGACGTGAGCATGGAGCGCACCATCGATGGGATGCCAGGCAGAATGTACACGTTCTCGACAACAGCGATGGGTGTCCAGAACTCCGTAGTGAGCGTCTTGCAACCAGTAGGCAGCAACGCCATCCGTTTCCGTCCTTCTGTCATTTCCCCTGCGCGGTTCGCCATAGCAGTTTCCAGTCCTTTCAGCGTGGCTTCATGGAATTCAACTCCACGGCCAAAAGCTTTTGCCTATCAAAACAAAAAAATTAAGAATATCCATCACGCAAATATCTTGAAAGGGTAGGTCGTGGTAGTATGCATACCACACTCTCGTAAGTGATGTCGTCGTGGGTAGGTCCGATGCCTCCTGTCGTGATAACGTAACCGCTGGGACCAACAAAGTCGGACAGCTCCTTGACCGTCTTGAGGATTGCGTCTTCCTCGTCGGCGATCACCACGACACGCTTGAGGTCGACGCCCCGACGGAACATGAACTTGGAAATCCAGTGTGAATTGGTGTCCAATGTCTGTCGGGTAATTGAGTCAAAGGTATAAAATTCCTCGTTAATGATGAAAAACAAGGTAAATGAAATTGGAAAGTAGAGTAGAGTGGAAACCTTTCCGGTGAGAACTTCATTGGCGATTACACAAACGGCAGCACGTGGTGCAGGCTGGAGAGTCGACATAGCTCGAGTGAGTGCGCAGCTTCGACGGAGCGTCGTACACACTGTCGTACTACGCCACATCATGGTCAAAGAGATGAATACCGTATCGACGTTGTTGCGGATAGGCCACGATGTGTCACAATTGGTGACTCAAGCCACACTGTTTTGTACTCTACAACTATATCCACAAGTAGTGTACATTACACTACCTTCCTAAACATGATCCATCAGTTCCAACAGGTTGAGCAGATGGATGGCTCCGGAGGGTTTCCTCCGGAGCCGACAACTAAACAATGAATCGCAACTTCTTTTGCTCCGTTTCGATCAAGTCCTTCTTCTCAGAACCTACCCCGTTTCAGACGTAGTCCTTGGCGACATTTAGTCCTTGGCGACAAGTCATTTCAGCCAATGGAATGATCGAAATAAAACAGGTGTTACAAAATATGGTCGTGCTAATACAGTGCGCGCCAAATCGTTAGGACCCCCGATTTGGCTGCGCACTTTTGCCGATATCTCGGCTTATACTGCGAATGAGGGGTTACAGTTTAGAGATGACGCTACTAATACGCATACCAAGACGCGACTTGTGCTAACAACTTGACTTTCAAGTTGAAAGTTTCAACGTCCAGGCAAGGGCTGGTATGCAACTTTCGGTTTCAGCGCCAGCGACAAGTTAAAGTGCCACACCCTTTTTTGTGAAAATCATACGCTTTTATGTAATCCATACAAACTCTTATATTAAAAGTTAGTACTTAACAAAGAGGGATGAATGGTGGACACTGGTTGCTGCGAGCTCTAAGCTGGTTTCCGCTGCTGCTCGACGCCTCTCATTTCTGAATGGCCCGCGGAAAAGCCCTCTCTGAGCAAGAGTACTGGTGGGTGGTTGGCCTCCGCGACGGCGGCGTCTCTCTTCACGAGATCTCCAAGAAAACCGGTCGCTCTCGGACGTGCGTCAGAAAAGCGATCCAGGCAGCGCGAGGGCCGATGACCGACGGCACCAGCGACACACGAAGGGCGGGGAGACAGCTTGTACTGACTGAGAGGGAAGTACGGGCGCTTGTCCGTACGGCGGTGACGGGGAGCCACTTCGCAGCAGAGCTCAAGACCGAGCTCGGTCTCAAGGCGTCCGTGCGCACAATCCAGCGGCTTCTGCAGCATGTGGACCACTTGATTTACACCAAGATGGACCGCACGCTTCCGCTTACCGCGGCACACAAGACCGCGAGGATGGATTGGACTGAAACCCACATTCTAAACCCTGGTATGCTTCCTTTTGCTACCTTTTCCTACTGATTCAATGAACTATGTTAACTAAATGTGTTATGAACAGGAATTTGGAAATATACTTTTTTTCGGACGAGAAAAAGTTTAACCTTGATGGTCCTGATGGGTTTAAGTATTGCTGGCGCGATATGCGCCGGCCACCGCAATCCTATGTGCAGCGTTTAAATGGCGGAGGCAGCGTTATGATGTGGGGCGCTTTTAGTGCGGGGGGGAGAGCAAGTTGGCGTTTCTGAGGGGCCGTCAAAACTCAGGCGACTACATCTACACTGTCTCTGAGTATATGTTACCTTTTGCTCACTCTAACCATGGTGTTGACTTTGTATTCCAGCAAGATAATGCGTCGATTCACACCTCGCGCGAAACGACGCATTTCTTGCAGGAAATGGAGGTCAGCACCATGACGTGGCCGGCCTGCTCCCCCGACTGCAACCCAATTGAAAATGTGTGGTCGGCTATGGCGGCCAAGGTGTACGCCCACGGACGCCAGTACCGTACTATGGGCCAACTGGGAAAAGCCATTTAAGTTGCATGGGACTCCGTTGAGCAAGAGTACCTACTCAAGCTCATAAAGTCTATTCCTCGCCGCTGCCTTGCTGTCATTAAGCAAATGGGCGGCCTTACTAAATACTAACTTTTAATATAAGAGTTTGTATGGATTACATAAAAGCGTATGATTTTCACAAAAAAGGGTGTGGCACTTTAACTTGTCGCTGGCGCTGAAACCGAAAGTTGCATACCAGCCCTTGCCTGGACGTTGAAACTTTCAACTTGAAAGTCAAGTTGTTAGCACAAGTCGCGTCTTGGTATGCGTATTAGTAGCGTCATCTCTAAACTGTAACCCCTCATTCGCAGTATAAGCCGAGATATCGGCAAAAGTGCGCAGCCAAATCGGGGGTCCTAACGATTTGGCGCGCACTATATTAGCCTTCAGTGGAAGTAACTCGCTACCACAGTAAGATCAGAATGGTCCGCCCTTCCATCAAAGGCACCAAGAAGAAGGCGAAGCAGTACAAGCGCGTAGCGGTCGAGTATCGACACAAGAAGAAGCTTCTCGACTATATTGCGGAGGGCCATACCCCAGCTGAGGCTCTACAAAAATTCTACCCGGATTCTACAGGAAAAAACACGCAGGTCGTTGCAGCAATTCATCAGTAAATGGCGGACTAATGCAGACAACATCAACATTGCATGTAAAACCGGTCGAGTTCGTCATCTTAACCTGCGTGAGCGCGGCGTTGCCACCGTCCTCTCGCAGAAAGCGGAGGAGGATATTGTGCTGTGGATAAATACACTTCGAAAGGACGGAGCGCCAGTGTCTAGGAAGATGTTGGAGTTAAAAGGTAAAGAAGTAGCAGAAGAATGTGGACTAAGAGAAAATCAATTTTCAGCGTCTGCGACCTGGATGCAGCTGTTCATGCGCCGTCATCGATTGTCACTCCGCACAAAAACACGCCAAGGACAAACAACTCCTGAGAATGCAGCAGAAACTGCTCGAGCTTTTCAAACAGAAGTCTTGCGGACAATTGTTGAGAATAATTGCGTACAGGTTTTTAATGCAGATCAAACAGGTAAAATGGGTTAACCTTCTTTAGTTTTCTTGCGGGCTAACATTTTATTTTTTTATGATTGCACATTGACAGAGTTGTGTTTTTTTAGTACGTTCCTGAACGCACGATAACGACGAAGGGCTCCAACACAGTATGGGTTCGATGGGCAAATAAAGACAAGCAAAGATCAACTGCAATGCTGCTTGGTGATTCAAGTGGCAACAAATTCGATATTTTCATTTTGTTCAAGAGTTCTCCAACTGTGACAAACAAAAAGCAAACTGCCAACAATGAGCTTCGCAATGGCTTCGGTACTACCGTTTGGAGGGAAATTAAGGGGCTTCAGGAAAAGTATCCATGCCGAATTTTCGGTAACAAGTCAGCTTGGTGGAACAAAGAATTGTCGCTCAAGTTCTTGGAGTACCATTTCGCAAACCGCATTAGTCGAGACGACAATGTCCTTTTACTATGGGGTGACTTCAGTGGGCATTGGACGCCTTCCGTCGTTGCATATGCAGCTTCCCTCAACGTGATACTGTTAAAAGTGCCTCCAAAGTATACTTATGTTTGCCAGCCTGCAGACATATCACGGAATAAATCTTTCAAAGGTGAGCTTCGAGTGCTTTGGATTAATAGGATGAAAGAGCAGTTGCTGTCGTACAAACAAGACGAAGAAGAGCGTTGCAGAAGAAAGGATAAGCTGGAAGCTGAAATTGTACGTGTGCAGAAGGAGATGGATCAAGAAAGCGCAAGTAGAAAAGTTGCTACTCTGCGCAAGAAACTTGACAATGAGAAGTTTGCATTAGTGGCGCCATCACGACTTGACATTGTGAAGTGGATTACTTCGTGCTGGGCAAAATTGTCCGCCGCTACAATTATCAGCGGCTTCGCGAAAGCAGAGCTTCTGACAGACACTCGTGTAGCCTGCTCAAATGAGGAAAAAATTGTTGATGTCGATAAGCTCGTCAAAGACTTAGAGCGGAACCATGTTGCAGAAGAAGTGGTGACTTCAGATTATGGCATCAGTAGTTAATGGAGCAGCGGCGAGAGTGACACGGGAGACGATTCCTGAAAAGTATTGCATTTTATCAGTAACAAACCTTTGAATATCTTTTATGAATACAGTACCGTTGCTCTGTCAGCGGTTTAGTAGTCTCATGTTGTATGTGATACGCGTAGTACTCCGCTGTATCCACTGCCAGGTTGACCATCTCGGGTTTTGTCGCGAGGCAGGGACGACTGTGTCCGCTGGAGCTGTTGAAGTGCTCGCTGTGCTGTGATGCACTCACTGCGCTCTACGACCGATGTTGAAGTACTGTAAATTGCACCAATTTATTCATTATTCGTAGGATTTGAAGATGGAACCCCTATGACACATTGTTCGGACCTTGTCGCCAAGGACTACGTCGGTACGGTAAATCAATTTTCCAGAACAGTTTTAGTTACATAGTTTTTGATTGGCTAAAAATTTAGTAAGCCGAAAAAGTCGCGACCAAGTCGTACCATATATTCGTAGTCCTAGGCGACAAGCCACAGACAACATATGGTAAATGAAAACAAAGAATTATTCATATGCAAGGTAATTTTCAGTAAACGTCCTCGTCGCTATCGCAACCGTCGAACTCGCTGCCAATATCGTGGTCTGAGTCTACTTCTCCCTCTGCCAGGTTACACTTTTCCAACGAAGCAATTATCAGGTCAGTATCCAAATCCACGTTGTCGCCATTAGCTGGTGACCACTCTCGAAAACCCACTGCGAATAGTTTCGCATGACAAACCAACCCGACATGATGAGATCCATTTTGTGATGTCTGGCCGCGACGTGCCGACCAAAGCAAACGTCTCTTCCTCATGTTGCTCGCGGAGAGCGACGACTCTGCGTTCGGCTTCTTGCTGGTCGTAATTCTTTCGTGCATTCAGAATTGCTGCTGCCAGCTTGTCCCGTTTCACTTGTCATTTTTTTCTCGCCCTGATTGTATGTTGAGAGTTGCTCGCGTAAACTATCCGCCCAAAGAGAGCGTAATAAACCCTTAAAAGGTTTATTCCGTGAAACATCCGCGGGTTGATATGTGTACGTATATCTTGGTGGCGCCTTTAGAAGCACAACATTAAGCGAGGCAGCATAATTTTTCGCTTCTTGCGTCCAGTGCGCGCTAAAATCACCTCACAGCATAAGTACGTTGTCGTTACGGTCCACACGATTGGCGAAATGAAATTCCAAGAATTTCAAAGAGAGATCCGCATTCCACCACGCAGTTTTGTTTCCAAATATCTGACAGGGATGTTTCTGTTGGACCCCTTTGATTCGAGAGACGGTGAAAACCAACCATAAAAATGTCAAAACAACAAAAACACAGAAAAACACATAAAATGATGATCGGCCCAACAAAAGCAGGGAAGTCCCACATAGGATTAGGTGTGAGCACATAGGACTAGGTGCATACACATCAAAAAGCGGTTGAAACGCAAGATACAAGGGAACCCGCACCAAAGCAACAACTAGTCAATATTTGGCCAATCGGCATGCCAGTTTAAGAAAAATTACCCAATCAACATCAACTATTTGGTGCTACCCCGCCAAACTCCCAGCACAATCCAATTAGCAGGGGGGGGGGGGGGGGCAGTGGAGAAGAGAAGCCGGTGGCGCGTAGACCAAGGGCATTGGAGGCAATGAGGCGCCTGGAATGGGTCGATGTTGTTCTAAATGCCCCTGGAGAGGAGGTGGAAATGTTTCTAGGCACGTTCAAGCGTTACACCGTGACAAGAAGCAATGCAGTGCAATGCACAATCTGTACGCATGTTGAGCCCCATTCGATGCGTTACCGAATTTTGGAGTGTAGATCGGCATCTTGTGGAAGTGCCGTACCAGGCCTTTCCTGTTCGTGGCGTGGATGGACACTCGAGTGCTCAAAAACCGGCGAGATTTCGATTCACGAACTCTCGAGTCATGTGAGTCCAATTTCCGACCCCAGTCGAAATTTTCTGATGATCGTTCAGAAAGCGTACATTGCAGAGATGAGTGCGTTGCACCTGAAGCCGATGAGAATCCGAAATTCCATGACGAGAAAGTTTAACATCGCTGTCGAAGATCTGCCGCCGCTTGCTAAAATTCAAAACTATGCGAACTACTTCCGGAAGAAGAAACTTCTTAACAACGATTGTTACGATGACGTAGTCGCCTACATCAAGGAGCACGGGTTCACCGGAGCTGAAAGTGAGAGTCATCCATTCACATTTGGAGCAAACCGCGATTCTAGTGGGGATCCGTGGGTTAGACTTGGATCTGACGATGACCCGTGTGTCATTGGTGTTACAACGAAGGCGCTTATCATGTGACTGTCCCGTGCACTCGACACTTTCATTTTTCATCTGGACGCTACGTACAAATTGAATCAAGTGGGATATCCTGTCCTAGTCGTCGGGATTTCGGGTGGAAACCGATCGTTTCACTTAGTGGTGCTATTTGTTATGTCCCAGCAGCGAGAATCCCAACACGTTGAAGCGTTAAGCTTGCTTCGCTACATTTACTCGCGTGTATCAAACGAAGAGAAGCTCCAAAGCGTACTCCGCTACTTCCTCGTTCTTTTCAAAATCGTGCATTGTTAG
Source organism: Phytophthora agathidicida (assembly GCA_025722995.1). NCBI lineage: Eukaryota > Oomycota > Peronosporomycetes > Peronosporales > Peronosporaceae > Phytophthora > Phytophthora agathidicida. The sequence continues at coordinate 2,456,878 of CP106978.1, forward strand.
CTCTCCCGTGTATTCGCCAATTACGGCCCCAGCAGGGATAAACTCCGTCGCTCTCACCCCATAACCGTACGCACATCGCATTAATTCAACTCCACCAAACACGTATGCCGTGTTGGAGCACCATCCTTTTAGCTTGCAATTATTTTTGGAGCAGAAGATATTCAGAGTTGCGTTTGTGCAAGTATCGCGATAACAGTCGCGGACGCATGAGCACGTGCCCATTTTGCCAATGTCGGGAAACACTAGCACGTCACCCTATAGATCGTCAGCATAAATGCACTGATTGATTTCGCCGACGCCCTCTGTCCACGATACATTTGCTTCTGCCTGCGTGTCTTCCGATCTGTCCACATCTGTGGTGCCGGGCGCTTCCGTTTCTTCATGCTGAACACTTTCTTCTATGGTGTCCACCTCGTTGCGGAGGGCCGCGGCTGTTTCATTAGCCAATGCAGTGTCCACCAAACTGTAGTCGGCTACTGCGTGGGCAATTTCGAACGAATTTGGTGGTGGTGTGTCCTCCTCGGTGGCTACATTGTTATCGTACAACATTTTCCCAGTCGACAACGGAGCTTGGTGCTGCTGCTGCTGAATACGCAAACTTTCTCGGATGCCAGTTAGCTTTAGGAACTCACGTAAGCACAGTGTCTTCATCGTTCTAGGATAGTAAATCCTTCCTGCGTCGATTACAGTCTTCCTCTTCTTCCTGTATTTCGCTTTACGCGATTTTGGTCTCTGCCACGGGTTGTTTTTGGGCTGTGTTTGGCGCTGTCTAGCGCGTTGCTCTTGTGTTGTAGGGATGCCTACCGTATCGGGTTTACCTTTATTGTAATCGTGGGTCTCGAGGCTATCATCCTCTGTCAGATCAGTTAGACTCCTCTCGGAGTCACTACCAGCGGTGACCATGGAGTTGGAGATGTACATGTCCCGTTTGCTGTCGTCGGGGCCGAGCAAAACGCTGCATGCGTCGTCTGCCTCCGTGTCGTCAGCAGTCAGGTCAATGAAGGACTCACAGTCAGAGATGGCGCCGTCGTCGAAGAAAGCCTCTCCGTCGGAGATGACGGCGTCGTCCGCCTGGAGGGCAGGGGGCTCGGCATCAGAGTCCTCTGTTAGGTCGACCACGGGAGGGACCATGGCGATGGCACGTGTGTCTGTCTACTGAACTAATATTGATGCGCTGAACGATCCCTCACAATTCTGCGATGAGATGAGATCCGGGTTAGATTTGCCTTGATCGATTTCTGTGTTTTTCAGTGGTGAGCTACGAGTCTTACTATTTTCTCCTTGGATTCACGCCAAACACTTGTGCCAAATCCGTTTCTGAACGCAATGTTCTCGGCCTGTCGTTCGCGCATTGTTTCAGGAGAGCTCCTAAAAATGATAAATGGATCGTGCTTGACACCGTTCGAATTTCCAAGAAACATTGCTGTGGTCCGCTGTTTTTCTTTGTTGGCACATTTGACCCAGACCTTCTTGGATCCTTTTGGATCTTTTGATGGAATCGTCTTTTTTGGTATGTATTAAAAAAATACTGCTGATAAATTGTTGGCCGTCAGACATTTAATAAGCAAAAGCGTTAGCCATCGAATGTTTAATAAAAAGAAATGTAACAACAAACCATATTTGTACCAGTTTGACCCGCATTAAATATTTTGGAACATACAGTTCTGTTCAACAGCGGTTTGAACCAACGTGCGAAAAGCTTGAGCGACCTCGGTTGCATCTTGTGGAGTGGTTTGACCCTGGCGAGTTATTGTACGTAGTGATAGTCGAAGGCGCCTCATGAAGAGCTGCATCCAGGTAGTCGATGCCAAAACTTTTCTGGAGCGATATTGCATTCCGAAGCCACCTCCTTTGCCTTAGTCGCAAGCATGAAACGGGATACAGGTGCACCTTCCTTCCTAAAACTATTGATCTACTGTACAATTTCGTCTTCAGCCTCCAAACCCAGGACAGTACCTTCGCCTAGCTTCCGTAAGTTGAGGTGACGTGATCGCCCAGACGCACATCCTGACCGAATTGATGACGAAGCCTTTCTCCACTTACTGATCAGTTTCTCCTTTGCCCTGTGTTCTTTCTTTGAGAGTTGCCCATGGAAGTGCGCAATGCACTCCTTAACCGTGTGGCCTTTGTCAATCTAGTCAAACATCATTTTTTTGTCGCCGTAAGCTACAGCAACCCTCTTGTATTGCTTCCGACGCTTTCCTGTTCCGGTGATGCATGGTCGGACCATGCTTCTTTCCCGCGTGAATTGTCGAATGCGGTACAGCGCACCGATTTAGCAACGTTTGAGGTAAACACACACACACACACAGCTCCCAGATGATAACGTTTGGCCAATCATATCGTCTAGAGATTGGTGTGTCGCTTAGGACTGAACGTCGCCTAGGACTACGATTATACGGTATTCGTACATGCCACAAATGTTACTAAAACAAAAACGGGTTATGGCTTTAAATCAGTCACAGCAAGTCGATCATCGCTTTAATCGGATCACGTTGCCTCACCACCGATATATTGTTGAGAGCATCCAACTCATGACCAAGCTGCTCGTGTTCGGTATGATTTAACTTATCTTTGTAGACTGCCTAGCGTGAAGCTGCCGACTCGCCGACGTTTGATCGACGCTTGGCCGACCCTGATGTGGACCACACGAATATAGAGTAATGAGAACGCTGTGAAGACGGCGAACGTGGACAGGGCTCCCGAAATATTAATTGGTGATACAATAACGGCAATTAGTGTTCATCAATTATTTGTTGTGCCTATACTAATGGCACCTATCACTAATTTATTAAAATATAGCATCGAACTTTTTCAACTGGTGCGACAGTCTTAAATCCGTGCAATAAACGAATGACTACTTTGATGGGTGTGTCGCTAGTCGGCAGCGCCAGCCATCGTCTGAACCTGGTACTTCAAGGGCTTTTCAGCGAGTATAAGGATAACATGGACCAAGTGAGGAAGCTGATGGCTAAACTCAAGGGCCTCAACCAATCCGCGAAACTCAGGTACGCTTTATCATTGCTAAGTTTAGTATATTTCTACGCGCGCTAACAGTACTTATTTCTATATGATATTTCGTCCAGGTTTAAGACTCCGCTACGTTCTGCTTTTAGCCAAGCGACACGGGGGGGCTCTACATTTGCCATGGTCAACCGCTACTTCAAGCTGCTAGAGTTTATCGCAGACGATGCCAACCTCCAACCACTTCGAACGCTTCTTTAATTTTGGCTTGGTATTCTTCAGTTAAGCGCTCCAAAGTGCAGTTCTGTGAGCCTAGACTAAGCTCGCTGCTGCACAATCCACACTTGCACCACTGCTTGAAAGTGCACCAACATCATCCAGTTTGCAGGTCAGATGTGCGTTTAAACAAAACAGGGAAACGATGTCTTCAATCTCTTCCAGCTCAAAATTATCAAGCGAAAGCTCTGGACAGTGCTGCCACCAAACAAAAGTACGTGGACGAAGAACCGACGCGCTGGTAGCAAAAACCACGACGACGTACTACGCCGATGAAGCACTGACCAAAGAGGCAGAGAAGTCGAGTGTTGCAGTTGCAGGTGACCAATTAGGATTTTTTAATTAGAAAAAAAAACTTCTTTGTTGCACATATACAAATATCCAGAGCTTCCCCGTTCGTTGTGACATTTTGTCCAATCCAAGAATGTAAAAAATGGGAACAAAAATAACCCAAAATGCATTACCCAAATTTCATTTTAGGTACCGAGCCACCCAGCCTATACAGTACACTTTGTACAGCCCGCTTCCTCGCTGCACGGTACAGATCGCAAGTCCTCTCCGTTGCGTCGCCTCATTTGCTTCTGAAGACGAAGAATAGAAAAGCGATTTTCCACCTTCGTCCGCTAGTGTCTGCTCCATGACTGTCATGAGTGTGAGAAACGCGTTGTACAACGTATCCTTGCTCAGTTCTGCATACGATCCCTCCACTCCCGATATGATGTCAGAGATGCGGTGGTTGCAATAGCCAGTAAAATGTATTGAGTGTGCATTGCAGAGATGGTAGACTACTCCTTCGGCTTGTTGTGTGAGCTATTGTGCCTTTCTGTCTTTTTGCGCGACCTTCATCGGGCTTTAGGACATAGTTTTAAAGTCCTTCGAAGGACTTAAATCTGAGGGTTTGAAAAGTAAATCGTCGCAATGGTAAGCTATCAGCTAAACTGCCACCTAAGGCCGAGCTAGTACTTACCCTATGGTATCAGGCGTAGGAAGGATATACGAATAGTGTAGAAACCCCAGCGGATCGCTGACGTAGTTAAGTCGCGAAATAATCTGCCTCGGCATGATAGTACGCGATCTATTGTTTATAGTGCCACGTGTCGCTAAGGAGTACTCTCGTTAGCAGGTACTTGCGAAAGTGCACTTTCTCGGGAAAATCCCGAATGGCCATTTTTTCGCGGCCAAAACAGACTTTCCATCTGCGCAGGACTTTGACGAGGGCTTACGGGGGATTTCCCAGATGATTTGTACGAGTTTCTAATTCTCTTCCTATCGACTCTAATTCAGCGCAATTACCCTAACCCTTTAATGAAAAGATAGTTTTTCAACCACGATCGGCCAAAAGGCTTGAAAAACACAATAAAAATACTGCAAAATGGAATGTGTTGATCGCGGCTTGTCTTGTTTTGCAAGAAGGTGGTGGCTTACGTTTGCTTAAGGCGGTCGTGTCCATCTAATCTGTGGCTGCTGCTTCGACATCAGAGGCGTCTGCACAGCACGGACGACAGTGGATACGCCAGACGAATCTATTTCGTTTTCAATGATCACTTCCTACAATTACGAGGTCGTCAGAAAAGCAGTTCTAGCGTCATTGATTGGGGCTTTGATGACCAATATTTCGACACGTCCGGAGCTACGGCGAAGCTCCAACGTCCTCCCATAAAAGAGTTGACAGCAAAAAGATGAAGTCTCTGGCAGGTAAATACTTCTCCATTCCTAAAGAGCACTTTGCATATTATCCTGCCGTCCTTCAAGCTATTGCCTTCCTGCTGGGCCCTTTCGTTCTGATGCGGTGAGGAATGATAGAGCGTGATCCCCCCACGCTCGGGCGCCATGCTGTCTGTCTGTTTGTCGCCACCACTGAGGAAAGAATGATAAGACCCCATTTTTAGTAGTTGCAGCCTGCTCCTCTAAATATAAAATGTACTTGTTCGATAGTAGCGCAGGATGCATTGGTTGACACACACACATACACAAACATGGAAAGACATCAAACGCGGTTGAGAAGGGGGAATGCGTAACGAGTTTGGAGACTTGCCGTAGATTAAGAGATTCCACCGGAAGTAAAGTTTGAAAGCGAAAAGAACGCATTTTGTTTCGAGTTGTACTGTAGAAGGGATGACAAACCGTACCCGTGTTTAGGAATACCCAAAGGTAGCAGTATCCCAATAAGTTACAGCGCTGTGGTGACCGGAGCACTGATCTTACGACCTGTGAATGTTTCATACGTTTTTATTTGGTTGTTGAATTGTTGTGGTGCTAATATGGAGCAACGAGAGGAATGGCGTTCAAATAGCGAAGTCAAAACCGCCAAGAGGGTAAGACGACGCGCGAATAGTACAATAAAGCCGCCACACGCAGACGGAGTAACAACCGCTCTGCCGCGTTGCGTGTGTGGTCTCGAGACACAGACGGGAACAGAAGCAGCGTGGAAAAGTCATGCCTCCGCCCGGGATTGAACCGGGGACCTTCTGTTTACAAGACAGATGCTCTACCACTGAGCCACACAGGCGCAATATTTTCACTTTGCAAAAACATCTTACGCCTTAAAATAATACAAAACATGCAATCGGTGGCAACCGAAGTCGGGTACGCTCAGCGGATATTTCCAACACACCACACACACGTTCAACGCGTCGAGTACCAACGGGGAGCGTCAGCTAACAATAATCTTGCAATGGATGTCAGAGATACGATGCTAGAAGGATGTTTAGCCAAGCGTGTAAGCCTGATACACGTTTGCACGAAGAACAGTATAAAGTGTGATAATGCTGAGGCTCTCTCTCATTAGCTTGAGTTATGCGTCCGTGCGATAGAGTGCCGATTTTACTACCAAAGATACCGCACTCACGGGACCTATGTTGATATCGGAACGCGTGCTCTCAGATAAAACGCCAATAATGGCATGCTCAGAAAGTGTCCTGTATCGATCGCAATCCACAAAAAGAACACAAATGATACATTTGAAGAGACACGCATCCTTGCTTCGCCATTGGGCAGTCAACGATACGAAAAGTAGGTGAAAAGTGAACAGGTTTCATGTGCATACAATTTTTAATGCAACCAAATCACCTCGAGTATCTTTTACTTTCGAGTTTATAACGGAAACATCCATTTTTAGTAAGAGTTATACTATTGTCGAAATGTATGTCATGATTGGTTCCGTGCCATAACTGGTATTTACTATGATTGCTGTTTCCGCCGGTCAATCTAGACTCTGAACAACACGTTATTCGTTGCCTATCCGTGTAGGGATTTATAATGCATACGTAACGATAAACAAATTGTGCCTTTCATAAATTTTGCCGTAAAATAGAACTTCAAGTCTGATTTTCAGCTGCTGAACAAATCAAGGAGATAGACATTAATTCGTTATATTATAGCCTCTGAAAGGCGGACTCCGGTTTTCCCGATCGTTGTTCTTCCTGTGTTGCTCTTGCTTTCGCTCGAAACCCCCAATGACGTTCAATTGCTCGCCATCTGGGACTTGCGCAATAAGCGTATCTCTTTTCAAAACTTTGGCCAATCTGACTTCAAAAGATAGGTCCTAAGCAAGGCGGGATAGGGATCTACCTAGGATTACCAACGAAGTGCAAATAAGGCGAGGTCTTACGAAAGAGCTCTGATTTCGTCTCAAGGGTAGCTTTTCGGAAGTTAAGATCCGAATGGCCACGTATCGCTGGCCATCCTCATATGTAGGTTTTGTCAAGGCGCTACGCCAGAGGGTCTAGCATTGCTAGCAGCAACTACTTTGGCGCTTGGCTGTGCTTAAGTCAGTTGTGCCTGAACTACATTCAAGCTAGCCCCTCTGCAATACTAATCCTATCTCATGCCGTTTGTTGTTTTACGCTCGTCAGTGTATATTTGCCATCTTGCCTTTGCAAGCTATTCACATGTATTCATCACTATCGTCACCTATTTTGTTTTTGTTTTAGGCGATGTTTTATTGTCCCTGGTACTAACGTTTAGGAGGCCGTAGATGGGGCGGAAGTCTTGCGAAGGGTCTTAAATCGGAGGGCACTTTTGGCAGAGGGCCGCGGTATATTGAAAATCGGAGCTATAGCACAATCTCTTTCTCTTCGATTTTTCAAAGTGATGGAGCCCCCCCCCCCTCCCCCCCCCCCATTTTTACATGGATCCCTAACCTCGTAGCAAATTGCTAGTCCTAGCACATAGTTTCAGACCCAGTACCGTATTGCCCCTGTCGTAAGCGAACTTTTCTCCTAAGCGAACATTTATTTTAGCCGATCGCAGCATCGTATTACTAGCCTTTAGTTATCGCTAAAATATCACCTTTAGCCGAGCTAAATATAGGCCACTGTGACCATTGCTTCTACATTGAGCCATGGGCAGACCTCGCACCACCGGAACTGGCAAGAAACCAAAGCAGCACACATGCGTTGCCGTCGACTACACGCACAAACACCTTCTACTAGAGTATCTTGCACTGGTCGCACTGTCAATGATGTACTGCGGGCGACAAGAAGAAAAAAAACAAAAGCAGATTTCCAAGTGAAGACAAAAAGAAGCTTACATCGTCGCGGTATACGAAGAGGGGAAGGGCAATTTGCAGAATATTAGGTACAGTGCCAAGTAACTATACTGTCGCACGAAACTGAATAGGATATCGTTCTTGTTGAAGATGATGTCCGACGGCGCTGGATTTCCGGGGTGTCGCGTTCCCGGATTCATGGAGTGGGCCATGGAGTGTGTTTACGGTGCAGCATACGTTGTGCCTTGCATTTGTACGTGTGTGGTGAGAGTCGATCGGTTGGCACCCAGTAGGTCTAGTGGTTAGTGGTGCCTGATCAGATCCCTCTGATTGTGGATTCGAGCCCGCCAGGCCACAAACTTTAGCAGTCTGTTTTTGCATATGGAAACCGTAGAGTCTACAGCAGATGGGTTTTTTATGGATAGCTAGGCAACAGCAAGTTCGTATGGCAGGCTAGAGAGAGAGAGAGAGAGAGCGTCTTAACTACTCAATCACACATTACTTTTGGTTTTGCAATCTTGGCCCAAAGCCTTCTTCACTACTTCACCGCCCGCACCAACACCTTTTAGCTCTTTGGATGAACTATATAGAAAACTAATATTTACACTTTAGTTGATAAATGTTAGTCTGCTCTTTTGTGGATAACCCTAAACATGCATATTGCAGTTCGCTTACGACAGGGTAGTACGGTAAGGTAACTGCGCTTCTGCTGGCAAATCGCTGCTCCTGCCGATTAATGATCTGCTCCGCAACGTCATCTTCGGCATTGGCGATTGGCTAATCCAACCGACTGGTGGTAACCTCGCAATTTTACATCAAGATGATACGCTGTCATACCGTAAAATACGGCCGGGGTGCAACATACGAGCGGAATGCAACGCGAGTTTACTTTATGGTTGACCACCCCTCCCAACGAAAAAAATAGTGAACGTAAAGTATTGTAATGCTAAAACTTATTTCCTTATTTCCTTACTACTTTTTAGCTGAAGCAATTGCATCTTCTGGGGGTGCGCGCATACGACTTACTTGATGCGGTTATTGTGTTTGGGCTTGCGCATTGTTACTGCCGCGCGCGAAATGAGCGCGAACTGGGGGATGCCATGGGTGGTGGCCTTTGGGCCCCTAATAAAACCTTGCGAGGTTTTTCTTTTTGCATTAGGAAACCGAGCAAAAACTGTCGTAACCACAGTAGTAATGTTGTTGCAAGCAGACATCGCTCACTACTTCTGTCACGGACTGTCATTAGTTGTATAAAGTCTTTTATTATACTATATGGTCCTCGTACGGTCTGGCTGGTACATGCTTGCAATCAAGAGACAAATGAAGCAGCAAAAAGTTCCTTGTTGAAGTTTGTTATCGAGTGCGAGTAATAAAAGCCGCCACGAGCAGCCGGGGCAACAACCGCTCTGCCGCGTTGCGTGTGTGGTCTCGAGACACAGACGGGAACAGAAGCAGCGTGGAAAAGTCATGCCTCCGCCCGGGATTGAACCGGGGACCTTCTGTTTACAAGACAGATGCTCTACCACTGAGCCACACAGGCGCACTGTACGACACATTCCGGGACGTGAACCTGGCGACGGGTCTCACCTCGGCGACGTGGCGCGTGTACTTCCGGTTGAGCGAGTGTCCACCCCCGCTGGTGGTGAACGGCTCGGTGTGCGACCAGCTCGTGTTCAACAACAAGTTGTACCCGGCACACGGCAAGGACGCGCCGTTCGCGTCGGAGCGTCTCCCGTTCGGCTTCCGCTCGCACCACAGCATCGACTTGAAGTCGCCTGACTCGTCGAATGCTGGGTTTGCTCGATCAGCCCCAAGACAGACTGCGAAGCCTGTCGCCAAGTCGAAGCCATCGAAGACCCAGACGAAGGCACCTTCTGCTCCACCGAAGACGTACGCACAGGCTGCCAAAGCCGGACCAGTCTTCTCCTCGCTCGGCAACATGCTCGAGGACGACAAGACGAAAGAGGATGGCCAGCTCCAACTCGGAGCTCAGCATGGCCAGCAACCTGCGGCCACTCAACTCGCAAAGCGAGTCATCGACATCGACGACGCGCTCTCGATCTCGACGCTCACTGGATCCGGCGGTCGTCTCTCGCCACCAGCGAGTCCAAAGGCTCCACCTAAGCCTGTGCTGATGCTGAAGAATGGTTCGGACGGCTTCACCACTGTCGCGAACAAGAAGAAGCGCTCGCGTGGAGGTATCGACTTCAGTAACATGCTGACGAAGCAGATGCCGAAACCGCTGGATGGAGTCGCAACCGCGAACTACTTCCAGGCGCTCCAGACGATGGAAGTCAAGCTTGAGTCGATAGACGCGACCGTGGATAAGAAGTACGGCATCCGCCACCACGTGCGTCCGGTCGACGTGAAGCGTCCCGAGGCGCTCAAGTCGTCCACTGAGTCTGCTTTCTTCGTCGAGAAGCACCACATGAAGATCCGCAAGGCGTCGAAGCCGTCGCCTGTCGTCGAGGTGACAGAGTCGATGATCAGCGATGAGAATACGGCGCTACTGAACACACTAGATGACCGTCTCGAAGATGCGGACAGAAAGGTTGAGGGCATCTCCAAAATTCTCAGGAACGCGACGAACCCGGACCATATTCTGAAGAAGGCAGTCGAGTCTCCGCTCGCATTCAACAGTGCGCTGTCGCTCAAGATGGCATCCAGCGGCAATGAAATCGAAGAACTTGTGCAGCTGCACATGATCAACCGAGTGCTGAGCGCGAATAAGCCGGACGAAGACACGACGTTCTTGGCGAAGTGGAAGAAGCTCACGGGGACATCGGTTCCGTCCAAGCGCCAAGACATCTTCGTCGCGTGCAGCAAATGGTGGCAGGAAACGCCGAAGATCTTTGAGCTAACGCGTTTCACTAAGGCGCTGAGCGCATTTGAGCTATCGCTCATGTCGATCGCGCCAACGCTATTCGCGAACGACCACTGGATCCAGTACATCACGGGTCGTCCGGTCGAGTGGATCCCCGCACACCACGCTCGCCTGCTGCACCCGAACACGCTGCTGAGCCTCCTGAGGTCAGAGCTTGGCGAGCTGTGCATGGCGCATTGGCGTGAGATCCAATGGCAGGGTCACCTGCTCGACGAGCTCGAAGAACTACGGCAACTTGAAGGTCACTACCCAGCGGACGAGTCGGTTCTTCAGCTCCAAGTCGCGGAAGACGGCTCAGTGACGCCAGTGGCGGGCGGTGTAGCCACTCGGTGCTAAAGCGGCCCCGGCGTCGCAATCAACTTGGAACAACGCCAGCGTGTTGACCTTGAACACGAACGGCGTCAAGAAGAACGGACACCTCCTGATCGATAACCTGCTATCGAAGTACGAGCTGTCGTGCGTCCAAGAAACCAAATTCGCGGACCGCTCGCATCTCGCAAGCTTCAAGTTTCACCTCGAGTCCGCCTTCGAGCACAAGCTGTTCCTGAGCGACGTGAACGCGCTCCTGGATCGCCCGACGCGCGGTCGGAGCAACGGTGTGCTGACAGTACTCCGCTCCGACTTCCCCGGCTTCGACTCGGCAGTGGAGCTCACCCGCATGACCGTCCCTGGCCGGTACCTCGTCGTGCGTGTGATGGTCGAGCTTGCTCCCGTCTACATCCACAACGTGTACGCGCCAGTGGACAAACAAGAAAAACAAGCGTTCTTTTCCAGCTTAGCAACGGAGGAGTTCGAAGATGACGCGACGCACTTGGTGCTTGGCGACCTCAACACTCCACTGGACCCGAGTCTGGACTGTTCGACGACGGATCTGCGCTACGACCCAAGTCGTTCGTGCTGCCTCGAATGGTTAGCCCGCCTTGGAGTCGTCGACGCCTGGCGGATCCACCACGATGAAGCACGCGTGTTCACGGGACCGATGCCTCGCAAGAACCGCCTCGACTACATCCTCATCTCGGACGCGTTCTGCAACAGCTTTTACGGCGACGCAAAGTACTTCCTGCCGCCACATGCTGGAGACCACCTGGCCCACAGCGTGACGTTCAAGTCGGGGTCCCAGCTGCACGGTCGAGGGTACTGGAAGTTCCCGCGCTACCTGCTCGAGTACCCGCAAGTGGTATCGGCGATCCGGCGTGAGGCCGACGACATCCTGTCGAAGCTCCACACCGAGTCGAATCCAGGGAAGACGTGGGAACGGTGGAAGTCGGACATCAAGACGCAGCTGCAGGATCTGCAGAAGAAGCTCCGCGCGCAAGACGCCCAAGCTGTCGAAGACGCTCGTGTCGCGCTGGATCATGCTGCCGCGCTGCACCGAGTTGCTGCTGACGACGCCAACCGTTCGGTGTATGAGGAAGCCGTGCGAGACTACAAGGAGACGGTGACCCGGTCGAGCCAGTATCATCAAGACACTGCGTTCGATTTTCAAGCCGCGAACTCCGAGAAGTCGACGAAGCACTTCTTCCGACCGCTGGACACAAGCTTGCGGCGGGTCTCGATCGAGGGAGTCTTGACACCGGATGGAAGTGTCTCGACGAACCCGCACGAGATCAGCCTTCGCTTCCTCGAGCACTGGGGGTCTGAGATGGGAGACCCTGACAGCCCAACTGGAGCAGCTCCCCCGCCGGACAACACGGTGCAGTGCAAGCTTCTCGACTCCGTCGTCCGCGTCCTGTCAGAGCTCGACAGACAGGCCCTCAACGCGGACGTGACTGCCCTCGACTTGACGGAAGCCATCAAGCACATGAAGGCGACGTCATCTCCAGGCATGGATGGCTTAACAGCGGGATTCTACCAAGTCGCTCCGGACGTGTTCGGACAGTGCCTCGAGCTGGTCTTCAACGATCGACTGAAACGCGGCAAACTGCTCGCGTCGCAGCGCAAGTCGGCGGTGGTGCTACTGCACAAAAAGGGTTCACGTGCAGATCCAGGCAACTACCGGCCGATCGCGCTCATCCCAGTCGATGTGAAGATACTGTCGAAGGCCCTGACGTATCGGCTGCAGTCTGTCATCCCGAAGCTGATCCACCCAGACCAGAAAGGCTTTGTCCGCGGCCGCTCGATCCACCACCACGTGCGCTTCCTGGCCGATCTCCAGGACCTCGTCACAAATCGAGCCGAAGAGGCGTACGCGCTGTTCTTGGACTTCCAGAAGGCGTTCGATCGAGTCAACTGGGACTACATGTTCCGGCTGCTTGAGCGTATGGGGATCGGCGAAGGCTTCACGCGCTGGGTCAAGCTGCAGTACACGGATCCGCAGGCGCACCTGCTGATCAACGGTGTCATCCAGCCGGCGTTGCATCCAACCCGCGGAGTGAAGCAAGGCGATCCGCTGTCCGCGCTGCTCTTCATCCTGACGATCGAGCCACTTGGGAACATGCTGCGGTCGCACGAGGAGCACGGTGTGTGTCTAAACGACGACCACACTGCGACGTGCATCTTCTTTGCGGACGACTCGACACTACTCGGCAGCTCTATCACGAACCTGCAGGCGCAGCTTGGGACTGTGGAGGAGTACTGCCAAGGCTCAGGCGCGCAGCTAAACCTGTCGAAGTCAGTGCTGCTGGCGTTGAACCGGAGTCAAGAGTGTCCACAGATGCCCGGTGTCCAAGTTCTCGGATGCTCGGAGTCGGTCAAGTATCTCGGCATTCCGTTCAGCCAGTCGCCCGTTGACGATCGAATCCTCGAGTCGCTCGACCAGCGCTTCTACGACGGCTTCAAGGCGTGGTATCGTCGCGCTCGGACGCTTCGTGGACGCCTCTTGGTCGCGCAGACCATGGTGCTGTCGCGCTTGTGGCACTACACGCAACACGTCTCGGTTCCGTCGGCTGTCGTCAGGAGATGGCAGTCGATGCTGAACCGATTCGTGCTGAGTCGCAAGCACGACCGCGACGCGACACACATCCAGCTGATCCCGAGCGAATTCCTATATCTTCGACGCGCAGACGGTGGCCTTGGTGTTCCGAGTCTCGACGCACAGCTCAAGCGGCAGCGTCTCGTGCTCCTGATGCAGTTTGTAGCACAGGCTCGCGCGACTGCCGGACGCTGTTGGACGACTACGAGCACAGAGTTACTGCGGTCGATCCTTCCTCGGTATAGCGAATGCCAAGCGCTCGACTTGCTCACAATATCCCCGCAGCGTCACGGCGAGATGATCAAGTGGAGACACACGTCGACGTGGTGGAAGACGACCTGGACGTGGTGGCACCGGACAAGCTGGGAGAAGACGTGGCGCGACTTGCCCTCTGATGAGCGCGTCGAGTATGCGCTTCGCCAGCCGATCTGGTTTCACTCGAACACCGATCTTCATTACGAGCAGCGAATGCGTGGTGGCACAACTTCTGCGCATCGGCGCTGCATAGGCATGGTGCCAGAGCCGCAACGAAGTTTCCGTCTGCACGTCTCGCGCATCTTCGGTCTTCGGTCGCTTGCTGACTTCATGCGCGTTGGGAGCGCATGGCCAACGCAAGTTGACTTCGTGGATCGGCACATCGACTTCACGCTGGTAGACATCACGCCAGGACAGCAAGCCAAGTGGTTGCGCGCGCTGTACGGCGAGGCGACGCAGATCGTGGATCGGCTTGAAGCACATGGTGTTGTTCTTTCGACGCTTGACGGAGGTAGCCCGAGGTTGGTACCGTACGTCGGCGTCTTGAGCAACGAGAAGCTGTGCTTGTTCCCTGCAATCCCACGCTCTGCGGTCCTGCGCATCGTGTGGACGCCGAAGCCACCGACGAAGCCGCATCCGATGAAGATCCACTGGGATCGCATCGACGACAACCATATCAAGGCGCACGTGAAGCTCTGCAAGCGTCTGCGCAAGGTGCTGCTCCCGATCTTTGAAGACCTTCAGTTCCGACTGGCGTTCCGTCTGCTACCGGTCCGGTCGCGCTTCTGGTTCCTGGAACACGCGAACCCCGGCATCCGCAAGTGCGTGCGCGATGGCTGTAACGCGATCGAGTCTGAGCAGCATCTGTTCTTCGACTGCACGCTCGCGTCGGGTTTGTGGCGACATGTGCTCGGCATCGCAAGGACGCTCTTCAAACACACGCCGACGTGGCTCGACATCGCGCTGGCGCGGGAGCTACGTGTGCGCGATGAGTGGACGGACCACGAGGCGATCATAGCCGATGTGTGGCATGTTCTCCGCTCGGTGACGCTTCATTTCGTGTGGTCGGATCGAAATCGGTGTTTGTTCGACGGAAGACAGCCGACACCGACGCTCGCTGCGCTCCAAGTGATCCTGACGACGTTTGCTGCGCACATCCGGTACTTCCAGCGGCGCCTGTACTCACCAGACCAGCAGAACCTGCTACGTGACGCGCTCGAGCGGCTGGACACGCGGTCCGGTTTTGGTGATTTTGTTGACCGCCATCCTGGTATTATCAGTGTTCGTACAACTGCCTAACCGAATACCGGTGGTGTACCGGTCAACACTGTCGATATGCAGTTTGACAGTTTGCGACCCCCAGCCTTCGTGCCGAGCAGTTCATTTTCAAACTTTCCAGCTCCAGCTCAAGCAACTCAAGCGACTCAAGCAACTTAAGATGACCCCGCAGCAGGTCCCCGCACCAAAGCAATCTGACTCTCTCGTCGCCAGCTCGAAGTCGGACTCCCCTCTGCGGACTGTAATGTCTCCGGCTGCACCTGAAAAGGAGACGGGGGGCATGAGCCCTGAGGGGGGTCTGGCCGACGGCCCAGGCGACGAAGAGGACGATACTGGTGCTGCGGTGGAGGACCACGCCCACCCGAGGACAGGCGAGGGTGACGACCTCGCAGTGACCAATCTCTCCGATCTCCTGCCGGAGGGGGTGAATGCCAACGCTGAGCCTGATGCCAACGACCGCGCAAGCACCAGCGACCTTTCAAGTGCCAGTTCGGACGACAGCGAGAGCGACGACTCCAGCGCCAGCGAGGACGACGACTCCAGCGCCAGCGAAGACGACGCCAACGACGGTGTCGACCGTACAGAGCACGAGGAGGAGAGCAAACGTGGAGAGAGCAACGACGAGGACTCTGACCTGGCGAGTGTGACCCCTCCTCCACCGACCACGGCCCAGCCACCATCGACGGTAGAGACGGAGACCCTGCCAACTGCGACCGGGTACCGTCTTCGAAAGCGAACTGCTGAACAGCTCGAGGCTCTGCGTCCAGTCAAGCGAATTCGGAAGTCTCGCACGAGGGACGATGTAGGCGAGATCGACACCATCGACAATCGGAGAACGACCGCCACAGGACTTGAGTACCGCGTAACGTGGATCGACGGCTCCGACCCTCTGTGGCTGCCGAAAGACCGTCTCATCGAAGACGGCAATCTCAACTTGATCGAGACGCTCGACGCGTACTACCTTCGGCACCCGAACCGAGAAATCAGCTACCAAGCATACGTCAGCAGGAACGCGCGAGCCTTCATGGCGCTCACGGACAACATCGACAACTCGTGCCTGCCCCACGCCATCCAAATGGCACTCGAGCTGCTGGGGTATCAGCAAGAGAGCGATCGGCTTCCAGACATCTGGACGAAGTATCTGGAAGACGCGGTCAAGGCCAAGGTTCCGCTCAACGAAGGGTTCCACAAGACCAGTGAGATCGTTCGCTACTGCATGCAAGGCGTGCCAGAGTGCGGTGTTGAGATCAGCATCAAGACCCTCCGAGTCAACCTCTTCGACGGAAAGGGCTCCGGTCCCTTGGCGATCGCCAAGCGCGTTCTTCCCAACGAGAACGGTGTTCGCGTGCTCAAGCCCGGTGTGTACATCGTCGGCGCGTACAAGCGCAACATGAGGGCGCACTGCTTCGCGATGCAAGTAACCAAGGACGAGGACATCATCGTGCGCGAAGAAGGCGTGGACACTGGTATCGGCGACCAGACGTGGCTGCGCATGATCAAGTTCATCCGCAGGGTGGAAGTGAAGCAAAAAGCTTAACTGTGATGAGTGATCCTACCTCTGTACACCTGGAGCCGTTGTGCCAGCGTCTCATGGGGTACATTGTACCCGCGAGACAAGACAGAAGGGACTCCGCCAATTCGGACTAAGCATACTCGCGGTGGATCTTTCTCATCCTTTCCAAGTTTGTTCGGCTAGGGTTATACAACCCATATCGGCCATTCTACGTTATGGAGGACTGATCAGGAACCTGCGTCTCGCGGGGATTGAACCCACGACCTACCGTTTGGGAAACGGTTGCTCTCCCATTTGAGCGAACGAAGTACGTTGACACGAAGGTGGACCGACTCCAACATGACACGGTGGGCACTGACACGGCTTCAAGCAACACGGCACACCAGATTCAAGCAACATTCAAGCGATTTTCAAGCTACATTCAAGAAACAACCAAGGTACAAACCGAGGAAAACTGTACACTAGTATTTATATCAGTAAGGTTAGTCATTACCCGGTAGATTGAGAAGCCACTCAGTCTGTTGTAATAGACAAACTTCTCAACTGAGCCACACAGGCGCAATATTTTCACTTTGCAAAAACATCTTACGCCTTAAAATAATACAAAACGTGTAACACAACAACGCATCGAGAACCATGCCATTTACCGATTATTTGCGACCGGGGCTGTATTTCCTGAAGATTATCGATCTCTGGATCGTTAGATGTACAGTATCGGCCAAATGTGTTGTTCGTATTGCGTCAACAATTGGGATACATGTTGTAGCAGTTTGCGGCCCCCATAAACAAGTTCCGATTTGCAAACAAGCTCATCTATAATAAAACTAGGTCAATATTCAATGTGACAACGATCATGAGCTGGGGGTGAGTGTACTTAGCACCGGTAGCAATTTTCGGTTAAATTCTCGTGTAGGCTGTTATATTAGACTTCCAAGGCAATTGTGAATCTGCAGCGAAGTTCGGAGCTTGACTAGCAAACGAGACGTTGGTTTGCGCGATATGCAAGATATGCAAACCAGCAGCAACTAAAAAAGCTGTTTTTCCTAAAAAAAAATCTGTGCTCCAAATTTGTACGTGTGGCATTGTAAAACGCAGTAAATTCGAAATTGTCTGTGCGCACAAACAAAACCTGGTGAAAGTTTACGAATAAATCGATATTGCGCATCGATGCGGATTTGCAGTACGCGCCAAATCGTTAGGACCCCCGATTGGGCTGCGCACTTTTGCCGATATCTCGGCTTATACTGCGAATGAGGGGTTACAGTTTAGAGATGACGCTACTAATACGCATACCAAGACGCGACTTGTGCTAACAACTTGACTTTCAAGTTGAAAGTTTCAACGTCCAGGCAAGGGCTGGTATGCAACTTTCGGTTTCAGCGCCAGCGACAAGTTAAAGTGCCACACCCTTTTTTGTGAAAATCATACGCTTTTATGTAATCCATACAAACTCTTATATTAAAAGTTAGTATTTAGTAAGGCCGCCCATTTGCTTAATGACAGCAAGGCAGCGGCGAGGAATAGACTTTATGAGCTTGAGTAGGTACTCTTGCTCAACGGAGTCCCATGCAACTTAAATGGCTTTTCCCAGTTGGCCCATAGTACGGTACTGGCGTCCGTGGGCGTACACCTTGGCCGCCATAGCCGACCACACATTTTCAATTGGGTTGCAGTCGGGGGAGCAGGCCGGCCACGTCATGGTGCTGACCTCCATTTCCTGCAAGAAATGCGTCGTTTCGCGCGAGGTGTGAATCGACGCATTATCTTGCTGGAATACAAAGTCAACACCATGGTTAGAGTGAGCAAAAGGTAACATATACTCAGAGACAGTGTAGATGTAGTCGCCTGAGTTTTGACGGCCCCTCAGAAACGCCAACTTGCTCTCCCCCCCGCACTAAAAGCGCCCCACATCATAACGCTGCCTCCGCCATTTAAACGCTGCACATAGGATTGCGGTGGCCGGCGCATATCGCGCCAGCAATACTTAAACCCATCAGGACCATCAAGGTTAAACTTTTTCTCGTCCGAAAAAAAGTATATTTCCAAATTCCTGTTCATAACACATTTAGTTAACATAGTTCATTGAATCAGTAGGAAAAGGTAGCAAAAGGAAGCATACCAGGGTTTAGAATGTGGGTTTCAGTCCAATCCATCCTCGCGGTCTTGTGTGCCGCGGTAAGCGGAAGCGTGCGGTCCATCTTGGTGTAAATCAAGTGGTCCACATGCTGCAGAAGCCGCTGGATTGTGCGCACGGACGCCTTGAGACCGAGCTCGGTCTTGAGCTCTGCTGCGAAGTGGCTCCCCGTCACCGCCGTACGGACAAGCGCCCGTACTTCCCTCTCAGTCAGTACAAGCTGTCTCCCCGCCCTTCGTGTGTCGCTGGTGCCGTCGGTCATCGGCCCTCGCGCTGCCTGGATCGCTTTTCTGACGCACGTCCGAGAGCGACCGGTTTTCTTGGAGATCTCGTGAAGAGAGACGCCGCCGTCGCGGAGGCCAACCACCCACCAGTACTCTTGCTCAGAGAGGGCTTTTCCGCGGGCCATTCAGAAATGAGAGGCGTCGAGCAGCAGCGGAAACCAGCTTAGAGCTCGCAGCAACCAGTGTCCACCATTCATCCCTCTTTGTTAAGTACTAACTTTTAATATAAGAGTTTGTATGGATTACATAAAAGCGTATGATTTTCACAAAAAAGGGTGTGGCACTTTAACTTGTCGCTGGCGCTGAAACCGAAAGTTGCATACCAGCCCTTGCCTGGACGTTGAAACTTTCAACTTGAAAGTCAAGTTGTTAGCACAAGTCGCGTCTTGGTATGCGTATTAGTAGCGTCATCTCTAAACTGTAACCCCTCATTCGCAGTATAAGCCGAGATATCGGCAAAAGTGCGCAGCCCAATCGGGGGTCCTAACGATTTGGCGCGTACTGCAAATCCGCATCGATGCGCAATATCGATTTATTCGTAAACTTTCACCAGGTTTTGTTTGTGCGCACAGACAATTTCGAATTTACTGCGTTTTACAATGCCACACGTACAAATTTGGAGCACAGATTTTTTTTAGGAAAAACAGCTTTTTTAGTTGCTGCTGGTTTGCATATCTTGCATATCGCGCAAACCAACGTCTCGTTTGCTAGTCAAGCTCCGAACTTCGCTGCAGATTCACAATTGCCTTGGAAGTCTAATATAACAGCCTACACGAGAATTTAACCGAAAATTGCTACCGGTGCTAAGTACACTCACCCCCAGCTCATGATCGTTGTCACATTGAATATTGACCTAGTTTTATTATAGATGAGCTTGTTTGCAAATCGGAACTTGTTTATGGGGGCCGCAAACTGCTACAACATGTATCCCAATTGTTGACGCAATACGAACAACACATTTGGCCGATACTGTACATCTAACGATCCAGAGATCGATAATCTTCAGGAAATACAGCCCCGGTCGCAAATAATCGGTAAATGGCATGGTTCTCGATGCGTTGTTGTGTTACACGTTTTGTATTATTTTAAGGCGTAAGATGTTTTTGCAAAGTGAAAATATTGCGCCTGTGTGGCTCAGTGGTAGAGCATCTGTCTTGTAAACAGAAGGTCCCCGGTTCAATCCCGGGCGGAGGCATGACTTTTCCACGCTGCTTCTGTTCCCGTCTGTGTCTCGAGACCACACACGCAACGCGGCAGAGCGGTTGTTGCCCCGGCTGCTCGTGGCGGCTTTTATTACTCGCACTCGATAACAAACTTCAACAAGGAACTTTTTGCTGCTTCATTTGTCTCTTGATTGCAAGCATGTACCAGCCAGACCGTACGAGGACCATATAGTATAATAAAAGACTTTATACAACTAATGACAGTCCGTGACAGAAGTAGTGAGCGATGTCTGCTTGCAACAACATTACTACTGTGGTTACGACAGTTTTTGCTCGGTTTCCTAATGCAAAAAGAAAAACCTCGCAAGGTTTTATTAGGGGCCCAAAGGCCACCACCCATGGCATCCCCCAGTTCGCGCTCATTTCGCGCGCGGCAGTAACAATGCGCAAGCCCAAACACAATAACCGCATCAAGTAAGTCGTATGCGCGCACCCCCAGAAGATGCAATTGCTTCAGCTAAAAAGTAGTAAGGAAATAAGGAAATAAGTTTTAGCATTACAATACTTTACGTTCACTATTTTTTTCGTTGGGAGGGGTGGTCAACCATAAAGTAAACTCGCGTTGCATTCCGCTCGTATGTTGCACCCCGGCCGTATTTTACGGTATGACAGCGTATCATCTTGATGTAAAATTGCGAGGTTACCACCAGTCGGTTGGATTAGCCAATCGCCAATGCCGAAGATGACGTTGCGGAGCAGATCATTAATCGGCAGGAGCAGCGATTTGCCAGCAGAAGCGCAGTTACCTTACCGTACTACCCTGTCGTAAGCGAACTGCAATATGCATGTTTAGGGTTATCCACAAAAGAGCAGACTAACATTTATCAACTAAAGTGTAAATATTAGTTTTCTATATAGTTCATCCAAAGAGCTAAAAGGTGTTGGTGCGGGCGGTGAAGTAGTGAAGAAGGCTTTGGGCCAAGATTGCAAAACCAAAAGTAATGTGTGATTGAGTAGTTAAGACGCTCTCTCTCTCTCTCTCTCTAGCCTGCCATACGAACTTGCTGTTGCCTAGCTATCCATAAAAAACCCATCTGCTGTAGACTCTACGGTTTCCATATGCAAAAACAGACTGCTAAAGTTTGTGGCCTGGCGGGCTCGAATCCACAATCAGAGGGATCTGATCAGGCACCACTAACCACTAGACCTACTGGGTGCCAACCGATCGACTCTCACCACACACGTACAAATGCAAGGCACAACGTATGCTGCACCGTAAACACACTCCATGGCCCACTCCATGAATCCGGGAACGCGACACCCCGGAAATCCAGCGCCGTCGGACATCATCTTCAACAAGAACGATATCCTATTCAGTTTCGTGCGACAGTATAGTTACTTGGCACTGTACCTAATATTCTGCAAATTGCCCTTCCCCTCTTCGTATACCGCGACGATGTAAGCTTCTTTTTGTCTTCACTTGGAAATCTGCTTTTGTTTTTTTTCTTCTTGTCGCCCGCAGTACATCATTGACAGTGCGACCAGTGCAAGATACTCTAGTAGAAGGTGTTTGTGCGTGTAGTCGACGGCAACGCATGTGTGCTGCTTTGGTTTCTTGCCAGTTCCGGTGGTGCGAGGTCTGCCCATGGCTCAATGTAGAAGCAATGGTCACAGTGGCCTATATTTAGCTCGGCTAAAGGTGATATTTTAGCGATAACTAAAGGCTAGTAATACGATGCTGCGATCGGCTAAAATAAATGTTCGCTTAGGAGAAAAGTTCGCTTACGACAGGGGCAATACGGTACTGGGTCTGAAACTATGTGCTAGGACTAGCAATTTGCTACGAGGTTAGGGATCCATGTAAAAATGGGGGGGGGGGAGAGGGGGGGGGGGAGAGGGGGGGGGGCTCCATCACTTTGAAAAATCGAAGAGAAAGAGATTGTGCTATAGCTCCGATTTTCAATATACCGCGGCCCTCTGCCAAAAGTGCCCTCCGATTTAAGACCCTTCGCAAGACTTCCGCCCCATCTACGGCCTCCTAAACGTTAGTACCAGGGACAATAAAACATCGCCTAAAACAAAAACAAAATAGGTGACGATAGTGATGAATACATGTGAATAGCTTGCAAAGGCAAGATGGCAAATATACACTGACGAGCGTAAAACAACAAACGGCATGAGATAGGATTAGTATTGCAGAGGGGCTAGCTTGAATGTAGTTCAGGCACAACTGACTTAAGCACAGCCAAGCGCCAAAGTAGTTGCTGCTAGCAATGCTAGACCCTCTGGCGTAGCGCCTTGACAAAACCTACATATGAGGATGGCCAGCGATACGTGGCCATTCGGATCTTAACTTCCGAAAAGCTACCCTTGAGACGAAATCAGAGCTCTTTCGTAAGACCTCGCCTTATTTGCACTTCGTTGGTAATCCTAGGTAGATCCCTATCCCGCCTTGCTTAGGACCTATCTTTTGAAGTCAGATTGGCCAAAGTTTTGAAAAGAGATACGCTTATTGCGCAAGTCCCAGATGGCGAGCAATTGAACGTCATTGGGGGTTTCGAGCGAAAGCAAGAGCAACACAGGAAGAACAACGATCGGGAAAACCGGAGTCCGCCTTTCAGAGGCTATAATATAACGAATTAATGTCTATCTCCTTGATTTGTTCAGCAGCTGAAAATCAGACTTGAAGTCCTATTTTACGGCAAAATTTATGAAAGGCACAATTTGTTTATCGTTACGTATGCATTATAAATCCCTACACGGATAGGCAACGAATAACGTGTTGTTCAGAGTCTAGATTGACCGGCGGAAACAGCAATCATAGTAAATACCAGTTATGGCACGGAACCAATCATGACATACATTTCGACAATAGTATAACTCTTACTAAAAATGGATGTTTCCGTTATAAACTCGAAAGTAAAAGATACTCGAGGTGATTTGGTTGCATTAAAAATTGTATGCACATGAAACCTGTTCACTTTTCACCTACTTTTCGTATCGTTGACTGCCCAATGGCGAAGCAAGGATGCGTGTCTCTTCAAATGTATCATTTGTGTTCTTTTTGTGGATTGCGATCGATACAGGACACTTTCTGAGCATGCCATTATTGGCGTTTTATCTGAGAGCATGCGTTCCGATATCAACATAGGTCCCGTGAGTGCGGTATCTTTGGTAGTAAAATCGGCACTCTATCGCACGGACGCATAACTCAAGCTAATGAGAGAGAGCCTCAGCATTATCACACTTTATACTGTTCTTCGTGCAAACGTGTATCAGGCTTACACGCTTGGCTAAACATCCTTCTAGCATCGTATCTCTGACATCCATTGCAAGATTATTGTTAGCTGACGCTCCCCGTTGGTACTCGACGCGTTGAACGTGTGTGTGGTGTGTTGGAAATATCCGCTGAGCGTACCCGACTTCGGTTGCCACCGATTGCATGTTTTGTATTATTTTAAGGCGTAAGATGTTTTTGCAAAGTGAAAATATTGCGCCTGTGTGGCTCAGTGGTAGAGCATCTGTCTTGTAAACAGAAGGTCCCCGGTTCAATCCCGGGCGGAGGCATGACTTTTCCACGCTGCTTCTGTTCCCGTCTGTGTCTCGAGACCACACACGCAACGCGGCAGAGCGGTTGTTACTCCGTCTGCGTGTGGCGGCTTTATTGTACTATTCGCGCGTCGTCTTACCCTCTTGGCGGTTTTGACTTCGCTATTTGAACGCCATTCCTCTCGTTGCTCCATATTAGCACCACAACAATTCAACAACCAAATAAAAACGTATGAAACATTCACAGGTCGTAAGATCAGTGCTCCGGTCACCACAGCGCTGTAACTTATTGGGATACTGCTACCTTTGGGTATTCCTAAACACGGGTACGGTTTGTCATCCCTTCTACAGTACAACTCGAAACAAAATGCGTTCTTTTCGCTTTCAAACTTTACTTCCGGTGGAATCTCTTAATCTACGGCAAGTCTCCAAACTCGTTACGCATTCCCCCTTCTCAACCGCGTTTGATGTCTTTCCATGTTTGTGTATGTGTGTGTGTCAACCAATGCATCCTGCGCTACTATCGAACAAGTACATTTTATATTTAGAGGAGCAGGCTGCAACTACTAAAAATGGGGTCTTATCATTCTTTCCTCAGTGGTGGCGACAAACAGACAGACAGCATGGCGCCCGAGCGTGGGGGGATCACGCTCTATCATTCCTCACCGCATCAGAACGAAAGGGCCCAGCAGGAAGGCAATAGCTTGAAGGACGGCAGGATAATATGCAAAGTGCTCTTTAGGAATGGAGAAGTATTTACCTGCCAGAGACTTCATCTTTTTGCTGTCAACTCTTTTATGGGAGGACGTTGGAGCTTCGCCGTAGCTCCGGACGTGTCGAAATATTGGTCATCAAAGCCCCAATCAATGACGCTAGAACTGCTTTTCTGACGACCTCGTAATTGTAGGAAGTGATCATTGAAAACGAAATAGATTCGTCTGGCGTATCCACTGTCGTCCGTGCTGTGCAGACGCCTCTGATGTCGAAGCAGCAGCCACAGATTAGATGGACACGACCGCCTTAAGCAAACGTAAGCCACCACCTTCTTGCAAAACAAGACAAGCCGCGATCAACACATTCCATTTTGCAGTATTTTTATTGTGTTTTTCAAGCCTTTTGGCCGATCGTGGTTGAAAAACTATCTTTTCATTAAAGGGTTAGGGTAATTGCGCTGAATTAGAGTCGATAGGAAGAGAATTAGAAACTCGTACAAATCATCTGGGAAATCCCCCGTAAGCCCTCGTCAAAGTCCTGCGCAGATGGAAAGTCTGTTTTGGCCGCGAAAAAATGGCCATTCGGGATTTTCCCGAGAAAGTGCACTTTCGCAAGTACCTGCTAACGAGAGTACTCCTTAGCGACACGTGGCACTATAAACAATAGATCGCGTACTATCATGCCGAGGCAGATTATTTCGCGACTTAACTACGTCAGCGATCCGCTGGGGTTTCTACACTATTCGTATATCCTTCCTACGCCTGATACCATAGGGTAAGTACTAGCTCGGCCTTAGGTGGCAGTTTAGCTGATAGCTTACCATTGCGACGATTTACTTTTCAAACCCTCAGATTTAAGTCCTTCGAAGGACTTTAAAACTATGTCCTAAAGCCCGATGAAGGTCGCGCAAAAAGACAGAAAGGCACAATAGCTCACACAACAAGCCGAAGGAGTAGTCTACCATCTCTGCAATGCACACTCAATACATTTTACTGGCTATTGCAACCACCGCATCTCTGACATCATATCGGGAGTGGAGGGATCGTATGCAGAACTGAGCAAGGATACGTTGTACAACGCGTTTCTCACACTCATGACAGTCATGGAGCAGACACTAGCGGACGAAGGTGGAAAATCGCTTTTCTATTCTTCGTCTTCAGAAGCAAATGAGGCGACGCAACGGAGAGGACTTGCGATCTGTACCGTGCAGCGAGGAAGCGGGCTGTACAAAGTGTACTGTATAGGCTGGGTGGCTCGGTACCTAAAATGAAATTTGGGTAATGCATTTTGGGTTATTTTTGTTCCCATTTTTTACATTCTTGGATTGGACAAAATGTCACAACGAACGGGGAAGAAGAAGAAGAAGTAGTCGATTACCGCTTTATAGACTTCTCAACTTGGCTTACAATAACTACTATTCATAAATTAGCCGATCAGTGTCTGGAAGACAACACCTGATCGGTTTGCGAGGTGTAATTGGACGTGCCGTATTCTGAAAACATCGGGGTTTCTCTGCCGAAAATCACCAAAGTGCCTTGACGTAGCAAGCGCGTCGAGAATCTTAGTGAGGCTCCGTCGCCGTGGGGTGTCTGTGAATCTAAGTATTCGATGGTAGTGTGTACCAAACGTACTATAGATTGCCGATATTGTAGTACTGAGGGACTCTGGTTCAGTATCTTCGAAACAGTACCGGTTGCGCTCTGTCCATCGATGATGAAGAGCTATGCAGCGGGTGATATTCCATAGCAATATGATTTCTTCGTGCTGGTTTTCCAGATAGCCGCAACTTTTAGTTTGTGAGGCAGTGCAAGACAAGTCCACGTGAGTGGGCCCACGAAGAAACGACTCCAGCCTTCCCACAGTTCGGACCACAGTGTAGCTGACTTTCTGCATTTCATAAAGAGGTGTTGTGCTGTTTCGATGGCCTCACATGTTGAGTATGGACATTGTTGTGCGTTCGGTATTTGTTGTGTTAAAAACCAAAAGCGTGACCGCACTGGGAGAATTCGCAGTGCGAGACGCAATTGTAGATCGTCGTAGATTGGTAGTAACTGTGGTCTGAGTTGACGTCCCAACCTCATAAACGCAGAAACGTCTGCAGGTGTTGTGGTTTGGAGATCCTGGCAAATAGGGTGACGAACGGGATCTGCATGAGTCGGCTGCAGTAGATATTTGATTGCCATTCTCGGGATGTGAGGGAACAGGAAGGTTTTTGCAGCCACTTTAATGCCTGCGATGGGCAGGAATTGCTTTCAGCCCGGTTGTGATTCGAGGTTGATTAAGTCTGCTTCCAAACGAGTTAGTACTTGCATAATTTCTTTGTGGAGACTGCGTAGCCACCGTTTCTGTGCTTGGTTGGGGACTGCGATATTAGTTGGATCCAGCGTTTTCCTGATGAAAGAGTCTAGCGGCGGGTCTTTGCCAATGTCTTCGTATATGTCCATCACGCACGCGTACGAGACCCGATTGGCAACTTGGAGCCTGAAACTGCGTTGTGGTTCAGCTATTGAAGCAATATTGCGTTTGTGGCCTCTTTGCGTTATATAGTGGAAAGTTGGTTTTTTTGACAACCACATTGGCGCATATAGTAGCGCAGTCGTGTTGCTTGTCTCCCCTCCTTTAGCTGGCCATTGTACAGAGTGCCAGACTCGCCATGTTTCTCGCCACCACTCTGGCAAGACATCCAAGTGTAACAGGTATTTTAATTTAGTTGGCGAAATGTCAAGAAAGTGGAGAGGGTGCTTGACTGGTACGGATGGCGTCAAAGCAACGAAGAAAGAGCTCGCTAAGAGTGGCCACATTTCGTCCTTCGATTTCAAAAGCACACTCACGAACTGTTGGAGAAGTTGTAAACGTTGAGTTTTTAGCTGGGTTTGCAGGTGTGGGAGCTGCAATCCGCCTTTTTTACTTGGTAGATACAGTAGTTCATTCGGGGCAAGTTGAACGAAGTTGGAGTCTTGGTCGTTTTTTCGAGTGAGCACAAACTTATTCAGCATTCTTTGCCAGCGTCGGACACAAGATGGCGGGACCATAGTATGTGGTGTAAAATGCCACAACACGGAGAGAATCATAGTGTGTACCAGTAGGAGTCGTCCTCTCAACGTTCTCGCTCTACGACCCCAGATACCGAATCCTCGGTAAAATTTGTTGTTGAGCTCCTCTAGTATGGTGTCCTTGGATACCTGTTGGCCGAACGGTATACCAAGATATTTAATCAAGTCACTTGGGCCGAGACACTTCACTTCTGGAATAGTTGGACTTGTCTGCCTTCGATTAAGTGACATCAGCGCAGATTTCCTTAAATTGAGACGCGCTCCGGATCCTTGACAGTATATTTGTACCTGTTCAGGTTGTTGTCGTATGCCGTTGACGTGTTTCGACACTAAGGTTGAGTCGTCCGCGAAATACAGACTGGTTATCGATTTGGAACGTGTTATAGAAACCACGAGGTCTGCACGGCTTCGGATTAGGTTTCCGAGTGGTTCAATGCTAAGCAGGAAAAGGAGTGAAGATAACGGGTCGCCTTGTTTGACACCTCGGGCTACCTCTAGTGGTTGGAGTAGAAATCCATTGAGGAGGATCAGCGCTAAAGGTTTTGTGTACAGTAGTCGGATCCACGAGATAAAACGCGGCCCGAAGCCAAATACAGCGAGAATTAGGAAGAGATAGTCCCAAACCACCCTGTCGTAAGCCTTCTCAAAATCGAGGAACAGGGCCATCGCTTCAGAGTTCATCATAGTTGCGTGGTGTTGGAGATCGTCCATCAATCGTACTTGGTGATGTAGTGACCTGCCTTTCACGAATCCTTTTTGGTCGGGATGGATTAGCGAGGGTAAGGCCTCTTGGAGACGGTATGCTAACACTTTCGAGAGAATTTTTACATCGACTGGCATCAGCGTTATTGGTCGATAGTTTCCCGGTTCACTCCGATCTCCTTTTTTAAAGAGGAGCGTGACACATGATTTTCTTTGCGATGGCAACAGTATCCCACGGTCTAGCTGATATTGAAAAACGCTGCGTAATATAGATCCAAAGATTTCTGGTGCTATTTGGTAGAACGCCGGCGACATTCCATCCAACCCAGGAGCAGAGTTGCTTTTCATGTGTTTGATCGCTTCAGTCAGTTCATCGGATGTAATTGGGCTATCAAGAGTATCAGCATCTTCTTTCGAGAGTTTCCGTTCGATTGAATCGAGAAGTATTGCTCTCTGTGTTTCGTCAATTACCGTGTCGTCGTCAGGGCAAGTTGAGTCTCCAAAGATTGTTCCCCAGTGTGCGCGGAATTGCTTTCGTACTATCGCTGGTTCAGTAGATATTTCGCCAGAGTCTAATTTCACTGATGATGCTACTACCGGTCGGAGCATTGTTGTTGATGGGCGGAAAAATGCTGACTTTGAGTTTTCCATGTTTTTTGCATGGAAGTCAAAAGCCGAATCTTGTTGCAGTCGGTATATATGTTCTTTGCGCTCTGCGTATACCGTTTTCGCTTCTTCGTAGGTTGCTTGTGTGCTTGGCGATGGGTTCTCTACGTATGTCTGCATGCTTTGCTCAAACAATTTTTCAGCTGCACGGAGCCCTTGATCTTCTTGAATTGACATCACCGCTTGCAGGGATTTTAGTTGGTTTGCTATTCGGCGTTTCCACCCTTCCCAAACCAGGCCAGGATTGTTTGCTACCAATATATCAAGAAGAAGAAGCTTGGCTTCATTTTGAATTGCTTCTCTAACGAGTGGACATTCAAGCATTTTTGTAGGAACTCGCCAGTATCCTTTACCTCGTGGCT
The DNA here is from genome assembly GCA_025722995.1 of Phytophthora agathidicida. Taxonomy (NCBI): domain Eukaryota; phylum Oomycota; class Peronosporomycetes; order Peronosporales; family Peronosporaceae; genus Phytophthora; species Phytophthora agathidicida. Next base: position 2,486,075 of record CP106978.1, read on the forward strand.
GATGGCATTGATTAAGCGTGACGCTGTGTGCTAAATGGTCTCCTGAGTGGGGCACTTGGAAATACCGTGATGATCCATAGTACCGTGTCATGAATGTATCCGACATGAAGCAATAATCAAGCCTATTTTTCCTTGGCGGTGGTCCCGTGAACACACGAAGTTGAGGGTGATGTACCCTCCAGCAGTCCGAAACCCCTAGACAAGCTAACCATTCCAGCGCATTATGTCTCGACCGGTTGTTTCTTGTGGATGCAGTCACGGAATCTAGTAGCGGATCGAAGGTAACGTTCAAGTCGCCTATAACCCAGTGTACGCCATCTCTGCTCACTTCTCGTGCAAGGAGAGTTTCGTAGAATTGGCTGTTTTCTTGTGGATCAACTGGCGCGTATATGTTATGGATGTAGAGATTCAAGTTGTTTACCTGTATTCGCACTACGAGGTATCGCCCTGGAATTGTCCATTCTGACATTTCTTCAGCTGACTCAAATCCTGGAAAATCGTTATGAATTATGGTGGCGACTCCACCACTTCTTGAAAATTGGGTGGTTTGTTGTAGAGAGTTGTGGTCTGTTATAAAACATTTACAGTCGAAAATGGCTTTCAGAAGAAATCGGAACTTGTTTGCGTGGTGAACATCGCGAAATTTGGTTTCTTGCAGGCAAGACACATGATAGTTGGATAGTGTTTTGTCGATTAGTTTGTACCCGTTTTTCTTGACTCCATTAGTATTGACCGTCAAGACAGATACATTATCCCACTGAGAGCCTTTAGCATTCAATGTGTAATGGACCCGCTGCTAAGTGCAAGTGACCGTCATGTACTTGCATTTGCAGTATGGCCGATTCTTCTGCCATCCAGGTTTGTTCACCTCTCAGCTGAATGAGCGTGTCCAATATCATGTGTGACCAGCCTGAAGTGAGTAGTTTACTGAGGATCGTTTCCCCGCACTCAGTACGGAGAATGGCTATTAATACGTTTGGGTGTAAGAGTCTCGTGTCTGAGGTCTGGAGCCAAGGAACGTGGGTGGTTGCTAATAGTTGGATCCAGTAATCGTTACTGAATATTTCGTGTGCCGAGGCAAACAACACCAGCTCAAAGAACGCAAGCGCCAGCGAAGTATCGTATAAATGGTTTTCGTCTTTCATGTTCACTAGCAAGTCTGCTGTGCGTTTAAACAGCGCTGGACGGGATGTTGGCACAGCAAACCCCGTGATCTTTTTCCACTTCGTGGCGAATTTGTTGCCATTGGCAACGGAAGCGTGTACACACCGAAACCATAGGTGAACACGTGCCAGTTCTTCGATTATGTCGGACTTCTGACGCATCCAGCGGGCAAGCTTTAGCGAAAAAGCCAATCGGTTTTTGTTGATTTCTTTCATGATGTTCTCCGAACTGGTTTCACATGAGATCGCCTTTGGATCTTCAGTCTCCAACGTTCTTTCGAGAGTATCTCTTTCGTGACTAAATTTCTTTTTGTTTTGGCAATATTTTCAGTCATCACCGGGATCAGTTCTCGGACCGTGATCGGGTTTGTCGACAATTTTACTTTACTTTTCTTCTTTTCGTGGTAGTACGCATATTCGTTACTGCTTGTACTTCGATCGGAGGGGCTGATATTGGCCACCATGAGTTGGTAGCCACTATCTCCATTTTCGTCAGGACTCGTTTCCCAGCATTCCAGTTCGGGATGCAGTTCGTCAAGGTGGCTCCAGAAGTTCGGCGAGTTCCACGTCTGTGATGACACAGTTGGTGGTGGCCCGCAACGACGGCTCTGTAGTCGTTTTGGCGGGTGAGAAAACGTGTCGCCTGGGAAGGCGGTTGGCGTCGCGGGTTCTGACATATCGGAGTCCATATTCGTGTCTATGGAAAGGTCGAGTGGGTTTTCAGTGGCTTCGCCGGCTGGCACAACAGGACTCAATATTGGGTTCATGTTTTCGATACCTTCCAAGGCTGTGGCTGGATTGGGTTGGCTTGGCGACGAAGATGGTTGAACGTCTCGTTCTCTCGCTCGTTTCTCTCCTGTCTGCTTGCTTGTTTTTGTACGTTGTTTTCCGGTGTTTGCGGCTCTGTGGCGTTGGTCGCTAAATGGCAGCTTGCTCAGGTCTAGGCAGTTTGGTGCCATTTTGCTTGGTTGAAGTTGGTAGTACTGTGGTGGCACATCCTTCCCCTTAACTGCGTAAAGGACGCCGTCCAAAAGAAACTGGGGGCAGACAGAACCATTGACCAGCAAATTCTGCGGGCATGTCGGGTTTGCAAGATAGTAACGTAGAATCCCTGATGACACTTGCGTTTCTCGACTGACAAAAGTCGCGTTGTAGTACATGGGTTTGCATCCCATGAGCACCAGCGCTTGGAACACTTTCCTGGCAATAGTTTGAGTGTGAATTCCCATGATGTCGATGAAGTAGTTGTCTGAGAGAGGGTCGCAACTCTCAAACTCCAACGTTTTTCCTAGGAAGAGGCAACTTTGCCCCTCCAATTGTTTCTTGGTATCTTTAGAGTTCACTTGAAACATCAGCTGGTTCCTCGGTAGCTTGTGGACATGTACGACGGCGTGGTTGTCTAGAACCTCACAGATAACGGGGTTGTCTGTAATCAGCGTGAGGTTCGCAATAATTTTTGGTCGTGACAAATTTTGGAGGCTGCCTCCGAAGGTTGCCTTGACGCTGAATGGTGCATCCCTCACGGGGGAAGGTTGCGCGTTTTCCGCTAGGCGGAGAAGCTGTTCAGGATCCAGCACTCCTTTGCTGTACGCTTCGCGTATTAGCTCCAGACTGTCTTCATCTGCTGTAATGTTACCAGGTTCATCTTCATGTTGGCCACTATCGTCCTCTCGGAATTCGTGTCCTCCCCTCAAGAGATCGCCAATGATGACTCCAGTGGTTGGGGGTCCGTTACGTTGGGACGACTGGTCATGACTTGGGTCTTTCTCCCTAGCTGACACGTGATTGTCTTCCTTGGGTTGATTGACATCCTGCGGGGGTGAAGCCCCACTGGAATCACTCAGTGATCGAGCGAAACTGGGTGGTTGTTCTCCTTCATGTTCGTGCGCCACTTGCTGTACGGCGGTGGTTGGCATCGTCATGTTGAAGGGTGGGTGGGTGGGAGTGTGTGTGTGTGTGGGGGGGGGGGCGAAAGTCGTCGGTTTCCCAAGTTACTCGGAGTTGGCAAATTGAGAAGTCACAACGAACGGGGAAGCTCTGGATATTTGTATATGTGCAACAAAGAAGTTTTTTTTTCTAATTAAAAAATCCTAATTGGTCACCTGCAACTGCAACACTCGACTTCTCTGCCTCTATGGTCAGTGCTTCATCGGCGTAGTACGTCGTCGTGGTTTTTGCTACCAGCGCGTCGGTTCTTCGTCCACGTACTTTTGTTTGGTGGCAGCACTGTCCAGAGCTTTCGCTTGATAATTTTGAGCTGGAAGAGATTGAAGACATCGTTTCCCTGTTTTGTTTAAACGCACATCTGACCTGCAAACTGGATGATGTTGGTGCACTTTCAAGCAGTGGTGCAAGTGTGGATTGTGCAGCAGCGAGCTTAGTCTAGGCTCACAGAACTGCACTTTGGAGCGCTTAACTGAAGAATACCAAGTCAAAAATTCATCGTTCATGAAATTAAAAAAAGTCATGCGCTGTCACAGTCACTGTCCGTGCTGTAGTCGCTGTTGGTATGGACTCGGCGAAGACATTGCTCGAGTACTCGATTACGGCGGGCTGTCCGGCGATTTCGCCGATCTTGATCTTCTGCAACCCGATGCTCTTGACGACCCGGTTGAATTGGTATTCTAGTACTGCTCCATCGGTCCCGAGCAGTAAGAAGGTCGTTATGGTGATAGCGCGGCCGGTGAAGTGTGCACCTATACTCTCCTTCTTCCAGCCGCAATATGTGGCCTTCGCGTTCTTCTGTACTGCTTTCGCTATCTTCGCTGTCCTCGCTGGGCCCACCACTGTCCAGGCTGTTTTCGCTGCCAACGCGTAAATTCGCTGGATCCAAGTCTTCCACGACGGCGGGTCGAGCGTGACCATGATTTATAATAATAACAGGTACTAGTGCTTTCACGGCCGACGTTGATGTGGCGAGGTCGGTGAACCTTTTTCGCTGCAAGTGTATAGTGCTGTAGCCCAGGGGATCCAGAGAGCTACTAAACTCTCCGGAACTGGGGTCAGAAACCTTGAAACGTGAACGTTCCAGAGCTGGCGTGTGGCCCTTGTGTATCCTCTTTGGTTCGATCTTGGTGGCAACCTGACAACCTGCCGAGTTGGTGGTTAATATAGGCCTTGAGTGTGTCAGGCGTGTCGTTTACTGTCTGAAACGCACCCTTTTGGACCAGGAACAAAGCCCCAGAACACACTCCCTTGTAAGATAGCCAAAATACAGAGTAATATATGCAAATATACAGCCGCTACTTATTCTTTAAGACCCTTGAGCGGTGGGTCTATCACCAGTCCACTGAGTATACGCCTTAGACACTGGTCAGTCTGAAACGCACCCCTCTTCTCGCGCGCACCACCCTCTAAGAGGGATACAATACTCTCAAATCTCTGAAACGCAGTATACTAATACACTTAAAGGGGGCTACTAAACCCTCCAAGCAGAATTATTAACATGAAATGGGAACCCCACTCTTACCTTCACTCAGTAGGCCCAACTAGGATATAGAATGCCGTTGATCAACTCTGAAACGCCGTCGCGTACGATCCCCACAGGCAACTTGGACTTGAAGCTGGGGAGGAAGTACGCGGCGTCCTTATATCCGCGCCCTTGTCCTAGCAGGTCACCGAACGAATTCGACTTGCGCTCAACTTGGTAAAACCAACTCTTTTTGTTACTCTCTACTTCAGCTATCTTCTCACTTTTTTCTGAATCTCTCAATATCTTCGGGTAATATCTTGTGCTCTGTATACCTTTGGGGGAGTTCCTCTTGATCTTTGTATGGGGTAGGTACACTTCGTCAGCTGCTGACTGGGACCTCCACTTGCTTGGGCCGTCCTGTCTGCTCCGAAACTGGGCTTCTGACTGGCTTGGGCTCTTCACGGCACTTGGATACACATGATGCACGCGGTTTCAGGCTCTCTTGGCTCACTGGTTGCTGGTTCCAGAGTCTCAGTAGCTCCATAACATCCATAACACTCGTATTTCTCTGAAACTCGGCGAAATGTGCTCCAGAGGTCAGTTCCAGAGACTTTAGGGTCGGTTTCGGACTCTCATGCTTCAGGGCTTCAGTTTCAGACTTCATTCATCGTCAGTCACAGTCGTAACAGGTCACTAGGTGTTCTTGGACACCAGGGAGTCAATACATGTTGATCTTCAGCGTCTTAGTGGGTCTCGTGGTGCTTGCTCTTCATACTTTCTCGCTTGTGGGTATATTCGAGTGGTTCTTGGGTCTGGAGCGGTGGTATTCTGTGCCTTGAGCCAAGGCGATACGGGTTGTCTGACACGATACGCTCGTGCAGACAATTTATGCTTCTACTTGGCGATCCATGTTCAGGACGGGGGCGGTTCCGGGCTGAGCGCATGTGCGTTTCAGAGTGTACATCTCTAGAACGCGCGCTTCCGGAACCTAAGGGACCATCCTTGGCTCTCCACACACTCACCATTCAAACCACACACTCTTTCCACAAAATATCGCAATAGATCCACTCCACATCCACCAATCAAAACTCCGAAACTCCACTGTCGCAGCTGAAAATCGGCTGTCCCAAAATGTGGGAAACTGCCTCGTGTCAGATAGAAGGGTGATATCGTTTGTTATGGAAATAAAGAATCGTATTTTGTTTTGGGCTTTTCTGTCATGCCCACCTCTGGTCTGCTGACAAGCAAGCCAGAAGCACATGGGCGCAAAGACTCTGGCTTGCTTGCTCGCAGCCAGAAGCAGCATATTCCTGCAACGGCAAGCTTCAAGGCTCTCCGTTCGCATTTTACATACATATAGCTAGATATTATGAACGTGCAAAAGAAAAGCAAAGAAACATGCAGGGTAGCAAGACACATAGGCACGTAGAAACAGAAACATGCAGAAACATCAAGGAGGCCCCTGTGCGAGCTGGTGCACAGGAAGGCATGCACATTTAGGCCAGACACTTTCAGTATTCAATATACCGACTACCCCGCAACTTGAGACCAACCTACGCGACCTACACTCTTCACTCAGTCACAACATTTTCTCTCACATTAACAACGATCTTGTTTCTCTCTGTTCATTTCTCAGCAGGCAAGATCACCAACCGGCACGATGCAGCAGGAATAACATTTGAGTAAGTTCGGCTACGTTTTGTTCGACGTGAGCTCTCAGAGCAATTGCTGAAATATCTGGGCTGTCAACCCGTGGGCCCTGCGCAGAAAAGGGGTTCAACTTTGAAAACTTTTTCGTGACGGCTATTGAAAAGGACCCGTTTCGAGTTCAAGCGCCATTACCAGTCGCGGTTGGAAATAGACTTTTGGGAGAGCTAAGGCCTCCCTGTACGGTTTATTTCCACGTAGCCGAAACAAGTGTTTGGAAAATGCTCAAGTCGGATCCGCTCAAGACTGCATCGTGATTTCCCGTGCGCATGGAAGATGGATTCGGCTTTTGGGGTTACACTGAGTGACCTGACTCAATTATATTTGCAGTGCAAAATGGCAAGGTTATCCATGCCTATGATGGCTGGAACCGCATCGCGGCTGACCTGAGCGCGCGTTTTGACATTAGGCTCAATCGGGGAGACGTGTTTCTCTTTCGCGGATAATTTGTTCACGCAGGGGCTGCCTACATTTCCTCGCACATTCGAATCCACTGATATCTGGAGCCACCTGGCTACGAGTGTAACAGGGTCACACAAATTAGTGTGGCGCACACCACTATACGTATAGTCGGATACGACTATACACACAATGGATGCAAACCCCTTGTGTGTGTGCCACACACAAGGTTTATAATCATTTCGAGCCACCAAAGCGAGCAGACTTTGGCGGGCGCTTAGCGCACGATAATTGGCTAGAAAGACGCAGCTTTCTGACCAACCACGTGCTTGCACGTCACGCGGACGCGTGAGGGCCACCCGTCGGCCCGCACTACGCTATAGATATTCTACAGTAGGGTTTGCTAAGGCAGCAGGGCTGCCAATCAATTCAGTTTTCTATTTTCAGTTAAAGTTCACGAGTCTTTTGTATTTCTATTCATTGCATACAAACTCTAAGTACTTCTACGCTTCCTCATTTCTAAAGCGCATACGGTGCATGCCTGGAACAGAGCGCTGCTCGCCCTGTTTCAACGAGCACGCTCCAAACCCTACCACGATTGTCGCTGTGCTGGATCCTATGGAGATCCGCGCACAATCGAACGTATGCCCAGTGTGCCAGGGCGAGTACACTACGCGCCCAGGCATGCTCTGCCATCTCCGCCACGAACACGGTCAGTACCACAACAGCCATCGTCGCTGAAGAATCATCTGCGGTTCGTACATATTACAGCTAGTCCTGCTAAGAACCAAACGAATTGATTCTAGTAGCAAAATCTACCTTCTGTCCTTTCATCAATCAAGCTCAACTACCGAAGGCCGTCACTTTCCCCGAGCCGCCACATAACGTTGTGCTCTTGTTCATAACCTATGGTGTTTGAAATTTGAAATTGAAACTGAAATTTTGCAGTTATGTCGGCTAAACTACACCCAAAACTGCGCAAAGCTGCAGCATTGCATACGGAACTCGCCCGTGGTAGTAGCCCAAATGGTGTTTGGATTCAAATTATTTATCGAGATGCATCGTTACGAACTGCGTATTCTCCCAGGACGTTATCTCCCGGGTAAGCAGTAGCGCAAATTTCCACCCTGGCCTAAAATACCGGTATTGCTGTTTAGCGAAAATATTTGCGCTACCCTACAGATTTCGTTAATGCAAATATTTACCCAAAAAAAGAATGAAATTGAGCGTACACAAATTGCAGCACATTCCGCAGCACACATCACTTCCATCGCTTGCTGAGGATGGCCGACGTTGCTGCGCCTGCCGCGGAGATCTCTACGGCGGACGTGCCGCCCAACCACACGCTGTACCTGAACAACCTGAATGACAAGACCAAGGCCGACCGCATGAAGGCGACGCTGTACGCGACGCTGTCGCAGCACGGCAAGATCCTGGAGATCGTCATGGGTCGCGCGCGGCGGCTGCGTGGTCAGGCGTGGGTCACGTTCGACGACATCCCGAGCGCCTCCAACGCCCTGCGGGCCGTGAACGGCTCCATGCTGTTCGACAAGCCGGTGGTGATCCACTTCGCCAAGGAGAAGGCCGACGTCATCGCCCGCCGCGAGGGTTGCTTCGTCCCACGCGAGAAGAGGAAGCGCGAGCCCAAGCCACAGCAGCAGCAGCAGGCGAGCAAGAAGCAGGCAGGCGAGAACGGCAGCGCAACGTCAGCAGCAGCACCGCCGCCTCCACCGGCACAGAACGTGCCTAACAAGATTTTGTTCCTCCAGGAGCTGCCCGAGTCTTGCAACCAGGAGATGCTGGGCGTGCTGTTCAAGCAGTACCAGGGCTTCAAGGTGCGGCTTGTGCACTTGGGTGGTCGTTGGGTGTGCGGGCTATGTTGACTGACATTGGTTGTTGTTACCGTTGTTGCTGCTGCAGGAGGTGCGGATGGTGCCAGGCAAAAAGGGACTGGCGTTCGTGGAGTTTGGCGACGAGGCGCAGGCTGCCATCGCGCTGCAAGGACTCTACGGCTTCAAGCTCACGCCCACAGACGCACTCCGGGTCTCCTTCGCCAAGAAGTAATAGAGATCAGAAGTTGGCAAGTGCAGCTGGATCGGATCACCACCACTCGACGAGAACCCTCCACCAGGTGTGCGGCGGTCAGCGTCGGCGTCACTATCTAAACGAAGCAAGGAGCAATAAAGCCGCAGTAGTTCCGTCCTGCTCTTGTCTATTGGCGATCGATCTTGCCTGTTGTTGCTGGTCATTCGACGCATTTTCCTGTGGTGACTTGGTTTTTGTATGATCGCGCAGAGCCTCGTCATTTTCCGAGCCACTAAATCATTCGCCTCAAGCCAAACAGCTCAAGTCTTCCTCCTCCTCTCCATGGCGAGCCCCAGCACGACCGCCCCGACCGGCCTGGAGGCGCGCGACATGGCGCTGGCCAAGAACACGCCCGAGCAGTTGGCCGAGCACCAGCGCGTGACGCAGGGCAAGGTGCGCACGCGTTTCCCGCCCGAGCCGAACGGCTACTTGCACGTGGGCCACGCCAAGTCCATGAACATGAACTTCTTCGAGGCCTTCGAGAAGCTGGGCGTGCCTCAGGACAAGCGCGAGACCTACTTCCGCTACGACGACACGAACCCGGAGGCCGAGAGCAACGAGTACATCGACGCCATCGCCAACAACGTGCACTGGCTGGGCTACACCCCCACCAAGGTCACGTACAGCAGCCAGTACTTCCAGGAGCTGTACGAGCTGGCACTCAAGCTCATCCACAAGGGCAAGGCCTACGTGTGCCACCAGAGCAAGGCCGAGATCGAGGCCTCGCGCGTCGTGCTGCAGCAGTTCCACGCCACCCCAGGCGCTAAGGACGAGAAGGACGTGTCCGAGGCCGGCAAGTCGCCCTTCCGCTCGCGCCCAGTGGCCGAGAACCTGGCCGAGTTCGAGAAGATGCGGTTCGGTCTGTACGGCGAGGGCGAGGCGTGTCTGCGCATGAAGATGGATCTCGGCAGTCCCAACCCCAACATGTGGGACCACGTGGCCTACCGCATCAAGTTCGTGCCGCACCCGCACATTGGAGACAAGTGGTGCATCTACCCGACGTACGACTACACGCACTGCATCGTGGACGCGCTGGAGCACATCGACTACTCCATCTGCACGCTCGAGTTCGAGACACGGCGCGAGTCGTACTACTGGCTGCTGCACGAGTTGGATCTGTTCAAGCCCAATGTGTACGAGTTCGCACGGCTGTCCATGACCTACACGGTGCTCAGCAAGCGCAAATTGCTTAAGCTCGTGACGTCCAAGACGGTGCGTGGCTGGGACGACCCGCGCATGGGCACGCTCAACGGACTCCGTCGTCGTGGGTTCACGCCCGAGATCATTAAGCAGTTCTGCAAGGACATTGGCGTCACGCGCGTGCAGTCGACGATCCAGATCGAGCGACTGTACTCGGTGGCGCGAAACATTCTTGGCGAGTCCTCGAAGCGTGTGATGGCCGTACTTGACCCTGTGGAGCTCGTCATCGAGAACTTTGGCGAGGCACCTGACAAGAGCGCACTGTCGCTGAAGGTGCCGGACTACCCGCAGGACGTGGACCGCGACGTCGGCAACGCATACCACCAGGTGCAGCTCACACAGAAACTCTTCCTCGACCGCAGCGACGTTCGCACGGAGGACTCGAAGGACTTCTACGGCGTGGCGCCCAACAAGCAGGTGCGTCTGAAATACGCCTTCCCGTTCACGTGCACCAAGATCGAGACGGACGTTAGTGGACGCGTGACCAAGGTGCTGGTCCAGATGGACTGGACCAACTCGGCCAAGCCCAAGGGTGTGCTTTCGTGGGTGCCGGCCAACAGCCCCAAGGTGGAGGTGCGCGTGTACTCGCACTTGTTCACGGTGCCGGAGCTGCCGAGCGACGTTGAGGACTGGGAGTCGTTCGTGGATTCGAAGAAATCTGAGCGCGTGTACGCGTTAGCGCGCGTGGACCCCGAGTCGTACGGCAAGAACCTGGGCGAAATCGTGCAGTTCGAGCGGATCGGCTACTTCGTGCCGGACCAGGATTCGACCAAGGACAAGAAGGTGTTCAACCAAATCGTGGCACTGCGCGAGGGCGGCGGTGAGGCGGCCAGCGGTGCAGCCGCGGCGTCGGGTGCCAACGCCAGTCGTAAGGACGCGCAGATGCAGCAGCTGGCACTCAAGATGGATAAGATGAAGCTGTCGCCTGCCGACATGTTCAAGAAGCAGCCGGAGCTGTACTCGCAGTTCGACGCTGAAGGACTGCCGACGCACAACGCCGCCGGCGAGGAGCTGACCAAGAACCAGCGTAAGAAGCTCAAGAAGGAACAGGACAAGCAGAAGAAGCTGCACGACGCCTACCTGTCCAAGGAGAAAGCGTAGGCCCATGCACAATGGCATCTAGCTAGCACCGGATAACTCATAAATGCAGTCATAGACTACAATACTCGAACGTAGCTGGTCGTGTTGGCTCGCTGCCACCCCCGGCCAATGCAAGTGGCAGCAATAGCACAACCTTCACATTCACTGAGGTGAGCAACTTGGTTGAAGTCACTGTGACAGAAGTCTGAATCAGTTGACGCCGATCTATGGAGATGAAATCATTTACGGCCCAGTCGACTTGCAGAACTTCATCTTTTCACACAAGACAATTGAGGCGTCGCGAGCGATGTTGGCAGCCGGCTGGAACTCGAGGAGCCGTACGTGGTTGACGCATATACGTTAGCTTTATTATTGTGGCTTGCTGGCGCCGCTGCTGCATGGACTTTTCTTGCTGGCGACTGCGGGGGTTATTGTACATCTTGTCTCTTGGTGGCGTGGTGGCATTCCCCTCGCTCATACTAGCTGCTCCTCTCTCTTCCATCGGTAGGGTCGCTTTTCGTAGCATTAAAATCCGCCTATTCAGCGCGAGTCGTCGGGCTTTGGCTGGAAGATGATCAGCAGGATGAGCGCCATGGCCATGATCACGATCAGCCCCACAAGGAACTGGATGCACTGCTTGAAGCTGTCCGCCTCGTCGTCCACGTCGCTCGCGTTCGCCGGTCTCCGCACGAGGTCAATCAGCTCCATGTCCGATTCGACATCCGACGCCGACGAATTGTAGCAGCACAGCAGCGCTGGACACGCGGACGCTCTCCTGGTCGCGCCGTCTTGTCGATGTCGCCTGGGGTTCCTCGCTGGAGGAGGCGGTCGTTTGGTCCACTCGGGACTGCGGAACCACGGCAAGGGGTAGACCTCCTCCTCGGGCTTGGCCAGCAACGCCGACCGCTCGGTGCGGGCTGTCTTCACCTTGGCTCTGCTTACAGTCACCACATCTACACTCTTGGCGGGCGGCTCCACGCGGTGCGCAGTGCCTGCCACCATCGTCTTCTGATGCGGTGCGGTATTTTATTTTGTGCGGGGTGGAGAAATTGTCCATTTTAGAAAATATTTTATACTATTCTGTCCATTTCAGAAAATAGATTATAATAAACGGCTGTGACAGCCAGCCTTTCATACGAACAAGCGGCCAGCAGCAACCGAACCGAGGCAACATGGCGGCCATGCTCGTGAAGAACGCGCTGCAGCTGAGTCTGCGCGCGCGACCAGGCGTCTCCGGCGTGCGCGCGCTGTCCAGCATCCCCAGCGGCAGCTTCTCCGCGTCCAGCAGCGCGCTGCCGCACCCGGCCGTCCTGATGATGACGCCCACCAGCCACGCAGTGCAGAACCCGCTGATCTTCGAGACGGGCATCAGTCGCGTGCAGATCGACGACTTCCTGCCCCAGCTGGACCAGATCGGAGAGCTCGAGTGCCCCACGGAGAGTCTCAACGGTGAGGCAGGCGCTGCTGTTATTGCGTTTTGAACGCGGACTCACTTAATCTCTCTCTCTTTGTTGGTGTTTGTTGGTGCATTCGTTATTCAGAGCCGCTGCAGGCCATTAAGCGTACGTACCAGCCCAGTGTGTTGCGCCGCAAGCGTAAGCACGGATTCCGCACGCGACGTGTGTCCATCTCGGGTCGTAAAGTGCTCAAGCGCCGCTTCAACAAGGGGCGGTGGCGTATGTCGCTGTAAGTCTCATGCAAAGTCTTCAACGACGATAGGGGGCGGAACCGTAGTCGACGTAGAGAGAGAGAGCGCGCGCGAGGATGCACGAACGACCCTTTCCACCGGACTCGTGCGTCTCCACGCTCCGCGTTTCGAGGGGGCCAGTCTGGGCTGGGACCGTCGGTCTGCTTAAGCAATAGACTTACCAAGTGAACATTAGCTGCTGGCAGGTAGATAGATGTCTATGCCGTTGTCGTTATAGTATCTCGTGCTTGCTTGCGTCTATTGCAGCACCTTGCCCATGTATTTTTCCAGCGCCGGCGAGAAGACCTCGTAGATGAAGGTGACAGGTCTCCCTCCGTTCCAGAAGAGGTAAGAGCGGCCCCAGAACGGCCCAGACGCCCCGAAGGCTTCCTCGAGATCAGTCGAGTGGCCGCAGAAGACGCTCTTCATGTCGCGGTACAGTTCCGTCTTGTGCTGCAGGATGTTCTTGCCAATGGGGATCTTGGTGTCCTTGAATACAGCGCCCACGTCGTCCACGTTGATCCACGACGCAGCGTAGCCCAGACGCTCACCGTGAGCATTGCGCAACCAAACCTGACGCCGACAACGTGGTGCTGCAATGGCCTCGATCTCTGACGGCGCATTGTCCAGACTGTCCCCCACCTGCAGCATCCCGAGCACGTCCACCTCCGTGGGGGAGCCCGTGAGCAGTCCGAGGTGATGCGTGGGCGAGCCATTGCCGAACAGGAAGAGCCGCCACGCTGCGCTCATTTCTGGGTGGCCGAGCTGACAGTCGAAGGCATTGCACGGTGTTAGTTGCTGGCCAAGTCTGCAGTCAATCGAGAGCTTGCTGTTACCAGCATGGCATCGGGGGAAGCTTGAGATGTCACCGCGAGTTTGTTCCAGCCGTGGTCTTCGTTAGCGTCTCCGTTAGCAGTTGAAGCGGAGGAGGAGAGGGCCGTGGTCGTGTGTTTCGATGCAGTGCTGGGATCCGTAGCCATGGTTGCGATGGCTGCTCTCGACGTGCGGTGCTCCTGTTCCGGTCGGGCTTTTGGCTATTGATGGTCGACAAAGACAGGTGAAATTGACCAGCTTTGTTCGATGGGCATCAACCGGGATTAATAAAGTGCAGTCGGAATCGAGGAGCGCCTAACGAGCAAGACACGAGCGTTGAGGCAGATGACGACGGCGAAACAGCGAGAAGAATGACGCGGGGATTTTGACTCCGAGAGTGCTGGATACTGTTGACAGATGTAACCTTCGCATTATTGCTAAAGTCGTCAACGCTGGGTGCGCGCTAAGCTCTGAAAACCGAGCCAACATCCTCAGTGCATTGCAGTGCAGCTTCGTGCTCGACCAACGAAGGCACTGACATGACTACAGCGAGTGTCGGTGAAACGTAGGCGATATCTTGGACTTTGTATGCTATCGTAGGAAATTCAGCGGAGAAAACAGCAACATTCAGCATCGCGGACCCCGACGAGAAGATACTCCAGCGACTCAAGATTGCAGACGCACTACGGCGTGAGGTGGCTCAGCTCGAGAATGACCTTACAGATCCACCATATCGGGGCAAGAAGAAGACGGCGGCAGAATGCGTCGTCACCACTGAACTGCTGCGGAACAAGCGGCGGCGTCAGCGCCTGCGACTGCAGATCCGTCAGATTCTAGGCAAGGTGACGCACATGGTGCACGACATGCACCAGAAGGTCTCAAAGTAGCTGTCTCTGAACTACCACGAGGTGCTGCTGCCAACGTTCGAGACCCAGCAGATGGCCGCTCGATATGTCCGAGAAGAGCGCCTGGAACTCACGCCTGAGAGCTTTCTTGCTCCAGTCGAGGAACTCGTGCTTCGGGGACGGAAGCGGAAGCTGCGTCGCCCGACTGTCCGCGCCATGATGACACTGTCGCACTTCAAGTTCAAGAAGATGCTGGAGTATAAAATGCAGCGAACGAGTGGTCGAATGGTGGAAGTGCACGAGGAGTACACGTCCAAGACCTGCTCGGGGTGTGGCCGCATCGACAAGAAGCTCGGCGCCAACAAGGTCTGCAGGTGCAAGCACTGCCACCTGGTTCAAGATCGAGATGCTAACGCAGCACGGAACATCTTCCACAAGAACGTGGGTGCGTCCGTACTGCGCGACCACTTCAACCGGTGTTCCTACATCGGGGAGTCCTGCTAGCTCTGCGCTAGCGTAATAGGCCCAACGAACAGCTTAGGACGGAGGCCGTGATGCTATTCGGGTAGCCACGGACATCTAGAGGCAACTACGTTAGGAGAATGGACGGAAATCAGCTCTCGCACTTTAGCGGAGCGGCTGGAATATCACAATCCAGTGGCGTGGTTGATTTATAAATCTCAAATGCCTGATGCAGCGTCGAGCGAACCTATTCGCAGACGCCACCAATGACGGCGTCATGCCTCAGCGCAATGCGCTCGCCAACCATCGCATAGAGCGCTCCATACTAACCGCGTCGCTACGGGCAAGAGCTCCATGTGGTCGGTTTCTGTGTGGCGCACACAACCCTACCCCTCTCCTCCATACAAACTCCAAGGCATTCATCTCTTCCGTTTTTTTCGCTAGAGACGGCACAGTTGCCAGCTTTCCAGCACAAAGCGAACGAGCTCCCAGGGAGACGACGAGGTGAGGAACACACGTAGTCTCACACGGGTTCTAGACGCGTAACGACTCGCCCGCCAGGAGTAGCAGGCAGCCAGCAGCGTACACACAGCACTTAACCGAAACATGAGCACGTCGGGACGCCCCAGCGGCGTGGGCCGAGGCTCCTTCTCAGCCGGCCGCAGCTCCGAAGTCGAGCGCATCATCGCCGCCGCCGACGTCGACACCACCTTCGCCGGCAAGAAGGCGCGCTACCGTGGCCGCCGCTCTGTACGTCGTCGGTGGTTGTTAAACCCAAACAGGAGTGTAGGTCACTAACAACATACTGTATTCTCTCTGCTGCAGACGTGGCCTGGAGCGCTCGCTCTGCTCCTTCTGGCCGTCGTGTCGGTCGCCGGGCTGACCTACTACGGCATCAAAGTGCACAACGACGTGAACGAGACGGAGGCCAACAGCGCGGCCGCGTCGGAAGCCAAGTACACGGACGGCACGCAGATCGACGACGGCAGCCCCACGGACCCGGCGTCCGATCTGGCCATCACCAACCCCAAGACGTACACGGACAAGGGCTGCGAGCAGCCCAACTACGTCAGCAAGAACGGCCGCATCTTCGCCCAGCTGGCGGACGGCACCTCCACGCAGATCGACATCAAGGGTGTCAACTGGAAGGGCATGGAGGACAGCAAGGGCGTGCCCAAGGGCCTGTGGGACAACACGGTGGACGGCGACACGCTCTACCGCTACGCCTACTTCCTGCACTACAACAAGTTCAACGTCGTGCGTCTCCCGCTGTCCATTGACGCGGTTATGCGCAACACGGACATCGACGGCAACCTCATCAACACCAACTCGAACCGCGCGCTGGGCACGGCCTCGCGCTACAACACGCTGCTGGGGTTGATGGTGCAGGGACTGGGCCAGTTCAACATTGGTGTCGTGCTGGACTTTGACGTGCTGTCCACGTCGGATGACGACAGCTCGGGCCTGTGGTACGGCTCGTCCATCAAACTCGCGGATATCAAGACTGCCATCACGAACTTGGCGGAGGCCATGTGCGACTCGACGCACTTCAACATCATCGGCATTGATCTCAAGGACAGTCTGAGCACGGACTCGACGTGGGGCGACGGATCGGACACGGATTGGTCCGTGGCGGCGACGGAGCTTGGCAACCACTTGCTGACCAAGTGCCCCAAGTGGCTGGCGTTCGTGCAGGGAGTGCAGGGTGAGAGCCACAAGGACACGTACGGCGACCGTTCCATTAAGAACACCTTCCTGCCTGGCTCGGACCTCACTGGTGTGAGCTCGACCCCCATCACGTTGAGCACGAACAACAAGGTCGTGTACTCGCCCAAGTACTACTCGAGCTCGTATATCCCCCGATTGTTCTTCTTCGAGGACGGCACGACGAACGGCGATCTGCTGGACGACTACGTTGAGTACGGCGACGCTGACCTGTTGGCTAATGTCAAGCTGAACATGAACTACTCGTTCGGTGCAGCCTTCGACACGGGCGCGGCTGTGGTGCTGTCATCATTCGGCGGTCTTGTGGGTGACCTTGACGCGACGAGCAAGCAGACAAGCACGCGAATCATCAAGGACGTTATCTCCATGATGTCAGGCTCGACGGAGCCCTACCTTGCCGGCGGATTCTGGTGGACGCTCAACCCGGACACAACCTGGCCGTACCCGGCTCCTGATGACTCGAACGCGACAGCGCAGGGTCTGGTGGATGATACGTGGCGCGTTGCGAACATGGATGTGCTGGACACGCTTGCCACAATGACCAAGTCCATGACTGGCGTGAATTTCATCCCCTGCTCGACTTCGTAAGTTAGCTTGAGGTTCAGCGAGGGATACACACAGCCGAGTTGCTTTTGGCACTTTCATTACTACTTCATTTGCAGTTGTTTTCTCTTTTTCTAGCATCGAGATGAAGGAGACGGTAAGATATTAGTACACGCTTCTCTTCTCCATCTCGAGATGAAACCTGGCCATTAATTACCTGTATGCTTGGCTATCTACCGGGGTGCACTACACGCATCAACACGTTCGCTTCTTCTGTGCGCGGTTGCCGCGCTTGTTGCTGGCCTTACTGTCGGCGGCGGCAGGAGGCAGGAACGACGAAGTGATGCTACCAAACCCGCTTGTGGATACTGTGGGTGTTGTGAAGCCTCCGGCCGCGGGAGCTGATGCTGTCGCGAGGGGCGTGGCCGTGATACTCGTGGTTGTGGCAGGAGGTGCCACTGAAGTGGCCGTAGTGCTTGCAAGGTTAAACGACACCGTCTTGGCAGGGACTGACGATGCGCCGAAACCGAAGCCGCTAGTAGGAGCAGTTGTCGCTGCGATTCCGAATCCAAATCCTGCCGTAGAAGCGGAAGGAGCAGTGGCCGCCGGCTGCGGCGTCACGATTGTGGGCGCCACACTGGTACGGAAGCGAATTTTGTCGATAGCTTGGCGTTTGTCCGCTTCGCTGCTCTTCTTGCGCTTGTCAAACGGGTTCTGGAAAGCGGCCGGGTTCTTCTCACCATGCCGCGCTAAGTCTTCCGCCATCTTCGCCAGGAACAATTGCCGCATCTCCTCCGCCTTCTCGTGGACTTCGGCCACACGAGCAGCGGCCTGCATGAGTGCCGCATTCTGCGCCAACAAAATCTGTTGGAGTTGGGCAGGTGCAGGTACTCCATTCGCAGGCGCGTTGGCACCACCACTCCGCCCGTCGTAGAGCGGTTTAAATTGCGCCTCCACATCTTCAATCTGCGCCTTGATAGCTGCCATCTTCTGCTCGTAGTGGTCCAGCAACTCCCAGTAGTAGGGTGATGGCATCTCCACGCGCCGCATCACATGATACATGTTGGGCGCTCCACCATTGCTGCTGCTGTCCAGACTGCGACGACTGAGCGTGGCTGCATCTACTTGGTGCAGCAATTGCCGCACGTCCTGGCGCACATGCTGTACAGCTGCAGTCTGCCGGTCCTGTCGGTTGCGCCTGGCCAGCACTTCCTGCTCCAGCCGAGCCATATTCTCGCGCAGCACCTCCATCTGGCGGGGCGATACCGTCTTGAGGAAGGCGTCCGACTGGTCTTGCTCCTTGAGGAACGCGTGGAACTGCGTCATGTTCTTCTTGACGTCATCAGGCAGCGCCTCGAACGCCGTCTCCAACGTGATCGGAGGACCTCTAACAAACACAAAACACAATAAACTCAGCTCATTATCCTCTCCTCAAAAGGCCGCTACAGTCTGCAACGTACGCAGGCTGAGCTGGGGCAGCAGTTGCTGGTTGAGCACCGAAGCCAAAGCCTCCGAAGCCCCCCGTTGCCGCCACTGGCTGCTGCGTCGTCGCTGCTGTCGACCCGAACCCTCCGAAGCCGAATCCTGTAGCTGCAGGGGCGGGCGTCGTTGTTGCTGCACCAAAGAGACTGGGGGTCGCAGCAGCGGGGGCAGCGGAAGCTCCGCCACCGAAGCTAAAGCCTGCGGAAGGGGCTGCAGCGGCAGGTTTCGCCCCGAAACTGAAGCCACTGGAGGCAGCAGGTGCGGCTGGTGTGGCGCCAAAGCTGAAGCCTCCGGAAGCCGCGGGGGCGGCCGAGGTGCCGCCGAATCCGAAGCCGCCAGAGACCGCTGGAGCTGCAGATGTCGCGCCGAAACTGAAGCCGCTGGAGGCAGCGGGGGCAGCTGGAGCAGCGCCGAAGCTAAAACCTGGAAGATAAAAGAGTTAGAGATGCATGAGGGTTATGGATAGAGAGGGAGAGAGGGACTGTAGCGTACCGGAGGAAGCGGCAGGCGCCGCCGCCGTGGCGCCGAACGAGAAGGACATTTGAATTGGGGACTGGCTGCGCTTTACGTTTGGAATTCGGATTTGTGTACGGCACATTATCCAGATGTTGCAAAGCGGTTAATTTAATTAACCTTTTAAATTTAACTACGGGGTAAGCTGACATTTGACTCGACTCGCGCTGCCGTTTGCGCAGTGTGATCGTGGCTCGCCATTTGATCAGCGAGACGATGATCACTGCATTGATGATCGGCGAGACTGGGTACTATGCTACGATGTTG
Organism: Phytophthora agathidicida; assembly: GCA_025722995.1. Lineage (NCBI taxonomy): Eukaryota > Oomycota > Peronosporomycetes > Peronosporales > Peronosporaceae > Phytophthora > Phytophthora agathidicida. The sequence goes on from CP106978.1 coordinate 2,505,458, forward strand.
GAAGCAGCGATAGGATACATTGCAGCGTTCGACGTGGCTGCCAAGGAAGATGAAATGGTTGGCCGGAACAGTGGCAGTGGCAGTACAGCATTTAGCAGCTTCTAAGGGTACTTAAGTAATCTTCGGCTACCCCGTGCGATGTGCAGTGAAAGTAGGCTGTTGTAACATTCACGCTTGGGTCGAACTACAGGAAGTGTTACCACCATGGTATTCCGATTCAGAAGTTGCAATGCAGTCTTCGACAAATTTCATGGCGGATCGTGCCGTCCGTGTACTCGACATTCACCGGGCAGAAGCCCACACCGACAACATGCAGATGCAACGATTGAGCCTTTGGCTGGCTTGGCCATGGTACTCGGAGCCACGGCAATGATAATGAAAAGGGCGGAAGGCTGTGGAGTTTGACACTATCTGTTGCCTCACTGCTGCAAATTCACATACGCCCAAATCGCTTGGTACACGCTCAATTTGTTCTTGTTCTTGCGTTGCGACCGAGCGCCACCGTGCTGATTGTCTACAAGGCCACCAAGATCATTTTCGACAACCAGGATCAGATACAACAACCCTGGTGGCATTGGCGTCACTATTTTACAGAGGACAAGACACCCGTAAAACAACTACGAGCTAGCCCTCAACAAACCTGCGTTAGGTATATTACTTGGCATATCGACAATCGATGCCGATTCGACTTTACATCTCTGCACTCGTGATGGCACCTTGCTCAGCAGATACAATGCAATGATTTACGTGTTCGCGCAGCCAAATTATACCTCTCAGCAGATCGTTTGGCCTTTTATCGCTGCGTCGACACAACTCAATCCAAAACCCGAGCACTTGGCAATCGACTAACTGCAATCTCACGTCAAGAATCATCGGACACAGCTTCAACGCTTGCTCTTGTTTGAAGGATAGCTCGACTAATGCAAGCACTGGGTTGGCCATGGCTAAGAACGATGCGCGATCTACGCAATTTAGAGCTCGTAAACCCTGCACACGATACGAAGGGCTGTCGTCGAAGGCTACAGGTTGCCTGACGGCCGAGACTCGTTTGCTAAGCTGTCCGCGGCAAGCAAAATTTGCACGATGCTGGGCACGTTTCTCCGATTCGTAGCTGCGCTTTTGGTAGGGGGCAAGAAACAAGCCTACGTTTTTCGGGTCGGCGTTTGCGTCACGGACCGAGGATCAGAAGCCTTGTAATCACTGCAGAAGCAGGCCGCAGCGTCCGCGACAACTTTTGTCCCTCGGCACACTTCTCGAGATGAAGCAGCGCAGCATCGCAAGCCGAAGCCGTGCACATGTACTTCAGGCTCTCCAAAGAAGCTTCATACATTTATCCAGGCAGTGGCGCAGTGCATTTGAGGCATGGCGCTAGTGTGGGCTTGCTTGCTTGTTGCCTTCGGTGCTCAAACACGCCAACAACAGGCATAAATGCGCGTGTGGCGATCTTTTTCTTTTGACCTTTCGCCCCGTCTCTGATCCCCTTTCGTCAACCCGACAACGGACCGTCACATGGCTACATCATGCATGGAGCTCTTCAAGCGGATGTAAGCTCGCCATCATCGCCGCCGCCGCCCCCCTCGACCGCCGGCTGGCTGATCACGCTGCTTCGCTTTTTCGTCGGCGTACAGCAATCAGCGTCATCGGTGCCTGGCGAGCCAATTCAAGCCGCCGCGCAGATGGCTAGCGCAGCGTGACCAGAGCCCTCCCCTCGGCAACACATGCGCCTATCCACGTGCTTCCACCAGGGGTAAACGTCAATTGCACATTCCAAGACCCGACGCACGTTGCAGTGGCATTTTGCTCGGACCCGGTGCAACTCAGGTACCGCAGAAAAGGACCACACGCGCGGGACAGGCCGCAGTAAACGGCGAGGCGCATATTCGCAGACACGACGTGCATCACGCCTCACTTTCGTGCAACCCGATGCGCTTCCGCCGCACGACCAGGGCAGCAACAGCACCGCGCGCGTAGATACACGCGCCGTCGTCGCCTTCGCCAATATGGCGCGCTTACTACTTAAAGCACTCCAACGGCGCTGATAAAAGCAACGGACGCGGGCCGCTCTCTGGTGCTCGGCTGATTATGAGGCCTGCCGTGAGGTGCCAGAGTATTCCGACTGCCCGGCCCAGATGCGCTGACAATTGGAGACGCCAGCCGCCTCGCCCCACGCCGACCGGCTAGACAGACACATCAAGTGCTCGCTGGTAACCGCGGCCCACGCTCCGTACGCAGCGTAGCCCCATTGTCGAGTTCGATGGGCTCTGCTGGTCAGCAAGGAGCTTGAATCAAGTTCGCTTGACTTGTTTGCCCTACCGTAGTGAGCGAGCGCCTCCGCCGTCAAGCAAGTTGAGTTGACGGGTGCTCGAGCCGAGTCTTTCTTTGCTCAAGATGGAGTCCGATGCGCAGAGCCAATGCACGTGGCCGCCACCCCAAGCAGAGCGGCTCACTTCAACGTGCAAGCCAATCGAGGCAAGCGCGACTGACGATCAGCACTTGGCTCGTGAAGCAGCAGCTGGAAGGTGGAGCGCTCGCCATCGCTCTATTACGTTGTAGTCCGGTGGAACGGCGACAACGTAGGACGTAGGACACGAGCCATTGCTCCGCTCTCTCTGCGCAGCTCAGGAGGCTGCATGTACATCCGGCGCTAAATACATGTCGACAGTCGACCAGGAGTGCTTTCCGTTTTGGTCTGGTGCTGACCGTCTGGGGATGGCCATAATTGCCGTGGCCTAAATTTCGCTCGTTGGCCGTAGATTACGGCCATGGCATGGCGAGAGCTGCTGGCGATGCTAACTCGCCCATATCCAATCTGGATGTTGCGATAATTTTGCCGTCCGCTCCAGACGGTGATGGCGATGGCGATACTTATACGGCAGGCGCTGGGGCTCGGGCCACCATTGACATGTGAGTGAGCTCTCACAGAGCTACATGTATTAGAATCGATAGCGGCGTCTCGATTAAGCAGGTTTGACGTGTTCGGCGCCAACAACTTGGTGAGACCGAGGACTCGACAGAAGATCGCAAGGGTGAGGAGCGCCTCGGTAGATTCCTGCAACTTGAGGGCGTTGTCTTGTTGCTGCGTTGTTCGAGTTGGAGAGTTGCACGGCAACCAGCCCCGCGACATGATACTGTAACTTTCGAGCACGGGGTCAGCGGCATCGCATGACACATAGACTTGAGTGTGTTGCTGCTTGGGTCTGCAGTAGTGCTGCGCTTATATTGTTTGCGGGCAAGCGCGCTAGTCGCACTTAGGCCATCTCGTTCGCGACGTGAGCACTGCTGCGCGCTCGGACACGGCGTTGCAGTGGCCATCGGCGCATTGCTACATGGACCAAATCAATTGATGTGTCCTCCTGAAGACGAGAAAAGGGGCATGCAGATGAGACCACCCTCGCAGCAAAAAAGTTGCTCCTCAAACCTACTGCATGTTCGCGAGCCATGTGGTGACCGCGAGGCTGACGCTGACCGGAGACCGCACTCGATTCAACTCACTTTTCAATTTGGAGCACGCCTGTCGAAACGCCTTGCACTACACCACCAGCCACCAGCACCATGTCTGCTAGCACCACCGTTCGCCCCAACATGATGAGCCAGCCGCGCTTCCGCGACTCGCAACAAGACCGGCCATTCGCGTGCCCCGTGCCTCTGTGCGGCGGCCGCTTCCACCGCAAGTTCACACTGCACGAGCACATGAAGACGCACACGGGCGAGCAGCCGCACCAGTGCCCCATCGAGTCCTGCGGCAAGCGCTTCAGCACGTCGGGCAACCTGGCGCGCCACAAGCGCCTGCACTCGCTGCACAAGATGGAGTGCCCCGTGGCCGGCTGCACGCGCATCTTCACGAGCAAGGACATGCTGGCCAAGCACCAAAAGGTGCACAACGGCAACTCCATCCACACCTGCGTCGTCGGCGGCTGCGGCAAGACCTTCAGCACGGCTGGCAACCTCACGCGGCACATGAAGACCCAGCACCGCTCGGTGCCGCTCCCGATGAACGCGCGCAACTCGCGGCAATATCAGCACCGCCAGCAGATCCAGCGACAGCAGCAGCTTCAGCAGCAACAGGCAGCCAAGTTGGCGTCTCCTATTCTGTCGACGCGGTCGCCGTGCGACGAGTTCCCCGTCGTGGACTTTGACATGATGACGTTCCTGCCCCCCGTTGAGGAGCAACTGCAGCACTTCTCGTTCCTGAACGCGCCGGCGGACCCGGAAGCCCTCTCGGACGAGGACTTGAAGGACCTGCTCGAGTGTTTGTTCTAAGTGGATGCGGCCCATCGAGCCGATAGATTTGTAGCATGTATGAGTTTGTAGAGTCGATAACGCTTATTTAATGCGAGGACGCAATGCGCGTACGGAAAGAAACCTTTCCCCCTGTTCATAGCTTTATGCCAATGCCAGCGGTGTCATCCAGACGGCAAAGGAATCCAGCAGACGCTGTTGCAAAATGTGACTCGCATCGCTTTGGCCACCACGTGCGACGTTCAATGCAGCGTTGCAGCGTGAAGCGAAAGTCTCATTTAACTCGACAGTGGGAGTTTTGAGCGGTACCATCGGCGCTATGTGGTTGCTGTGCGTGGAAACCTTGCCTTCAAACGTACTTCGCCGCTGACCTCGCAGAGCCAGAGGTTTGAGAGCGTTGAGCGTTGTCGCGACTTGCGACTAATGAATTGTGAAATAAGATGTGGAGTTGGTTGGTATGCTGTCATGTGTTATCAGTACAACTTTACTCGACTGCACCAAAATCTATCTAAAACTAGTCTAACTTGGACGACGCACGACCGCCGACGTGGGCCGTGGCAGGGCCAGCCGAGAGCGCAGCTAGCAGCGACTTCACGCTCTGTCGCAGTTTGTTGCGCAGCGCCACAAACTGCAGCGCCTCGGCCTGGCCGCGGTCTTCCTCCTTTTTGTCCTTCCTTTCATCGTCCTCGTCCTTTGAAGCTTGCAGCTCGAATTTCTGTGCCTGGCGAGCGGCTTCCGCAGCAGCAAATGTCGGATATTCAAACGAGCGCGCGAAACCGACGTAGATCTGCTGCAGGCTGCGCTGCAACTCCTTCTGCATCACGAGCCGCAAGGTTGGGAGCACCTTCTCTAAGCAGTCTAGAACAAACACTGCGTCCTGGAGCTACAGAAACCAGTAGCGAAATACGTTAGAATTGATCCCGATCGAGACTGTAACAAACATGGTTGTTCCGGGAGTACCTTCTTCATCGCATCGAGGTATGACACGCATTGCTGCGGGAAAACCGAGTCCGATGTCAACACCTCCCAGATATCGACTTTGGCAGAGGCCACAGCCACTGAGGCTCGAACTTGTACCTCATGCTGATGGAACGCAAGAGCGAGGAGAAGCTCTTCGGCCACGAACTTCTCTCGTAAGGTCGGCAGTAGGCTAACAAACTTGGAGACACGGGTGATGTACGCAGCAAAGCCTGCATGCCACAGTGCACACTCGCCGAGAAGACGAAGAAGTGCTGGAAACCAGCGTTTGGACAGATATTGCGCTTGCTGCTCGCTGCCTGTGTCGCTAGTCGATGTTGGAGGTAGGAGCATGAGCAACGTTCGCAGCATGCCGCCCTCATGGAGCTTCTCGGTGGTTGTCCGCGCGTTGGGCGATGCAAACAGCATGAAGTGTAACAGTTGCAGAAACACCACTGCAAGCTCGGCATCTCCATCATCGTCGTCAGCAGCAGTATCGGATGGATCGTTGTCACTGCCTGGAGCGGCTGTATTATTGCGAACACTAGCAGCACTTGGTGTTGAAGCAAGTTGCTGGATTTCCAGCGCGATAAGTGGCAATAATTCTTGAATAGCCAACGCCAAACCTTGCTGTGCGCGCTGGGCTGCACCTTGGTGAAACTCTCGCGAAATTGCCAGTTCAGCCAACACGCGATACACTAAATGCTGGGGCTGCTGGGCTCTGTGCTGCGAATTCGTCGCAAAATTGGCGACTGTCTGGTGCTTCTGAAGGAACTCTATCAACTCTTTCAACCGCCATAAAGCATTGCGGCTACTGCCAGGAAAACGCAACACGCGGTCTCGCAACACATACAAGTATCTGCTCCATTCACCGCGTGATCCATACAGCACAGTTGGTGCAGAATTGCCCTCATCTTTCTCTGTTTCTTGTAGCTCTTCGGTGCCCTCAGCCGGTCGATCTATTAGCAGCTTCATGATGGCAATGAGCTCGTCATCAAGACGCCACTGCTCCCACTTTTCCATTGAGACAGTCTCAAACGACGAGGAGAACGTGTGCGATGCCAGATATCGGAGTTTTTCAGCTCTTGACGCTGTCGATACGGCTGACGTCTGCTGGCCCCACATAGGAATACAATGGTCGCGAGGTTCTGGCAGGTGTCCCTCATAAACCTCACTCAAGTCGTCGGGGTCTTCCTGGTCTGCGTACTTCTCCACATATTCATCGTTTGCCACCTCTTCCTGCTTTTCCTGAATTGCGTTCATGCCAGAAGTGTCGTCTCCTCTTGTCTGCTGCTGCTGTAACTGCCCAACCGCAAGTGAAGACAACAGTGCCTCCGCACGTGCGTCTTCCGGGTTCTCCAGACACGTTCTTAAGACCAGCAACAGCACCGACGCTGCCAACAACCCACTTCCTTCAGAGCTTCGTGGTCTCTGTGCTTCCGTAGAGGATGGCCCTTGGTCGTTCAGAAACGCCACACCTTCCAGTAGCGTGGCCGTAATGGGGAACTCGATCGCCTCGTGCCGACTCGATTTATCAGCGGATATACGTCTGTAGAGCTCCGCCAGAGCCTCAATCGACGCCTCTTGAGCCTGCGGGAAGTCGAATTGCAGCTGCATGTATGCATCTCGGGCTAGTCGCTCACTATCGCCACTGGTGGTCGCAAACGCAGCAGATAAGAAGAGTCCAGTGTAGTCCGGGGATTTCTCGCCTTCTGTAGCGCTGCCGGAGCTAGAACCGCTACCGACAGCATCAGCAGACGATTGAAAAGGTGGGGAGAGCGACGAGATGCCGTTGGAAAGCGCGGCGTTCTCCTGAAGTGCCGCCACGAGCTGCTGGATGAAGAGCTCCCGGTCCGGTTCCATGGTAGCGATGGTGTGTGGTACACAATGTTGGCTTGCTTGTCAAAAGTGTAGCCATCTTAGCACAAAGACCTTTACGAAGTTCCAGTTGGGACGAGAGCTTGATCGTCGGAAAGCTATTCCATCTGTCGTATAAGTATCGCCATCGCCATCACCGTCTGGAGCGGACGGCAAAATTATCGCAACATCCAGATTGGATATGGGCGAGTTAGCATCGCCAGCAGCTCTCGCCATGCCATGGCCGTAATCTACGGCCAACGAGCGAAATTTAGGCCACGGCAATTATGGCCATCCCCAGACGGTCAGCACCAGACCAAAACGGAAAGCACTCCTGGTCGACTGTCGACATGTATTTAGCGCCGGATGTACATGCAGCCTCCTGAGCTGCGCAGAGAGAGCGGAGCAATGGCTCGTGTCCTACGTCCTACGTTGTCGCCGTTCCACCGGACTACAACGTAATAGAGCGATGGCGAGCGCTCCACCTTCCAGCTGCTGCTTCACGAGCCAAGTGCTGATCGTCAGTCGCGCTTGCCTCGATTGGCTTGCACGTTGAAGTGAGCCGCTCTGCTTGGGGTGGCGGCCACGTGCATTGGCTCTGCGCATCGGACTCCATCTTGAGCAAAGAAAGACTCGGCTCGAGCACCCGTCAACTCAACTTGCTTGACGGCGGAGGCGCTCGCTCACTACGGTAGGGCAAACAAGTCAAGCGAACTTGATTCAAGCTCCTTGCTGACCAGCAGAGCCCATCGAACTCGACAATGGGGCTACGCTGCGTACGGAGCGTGGGCCGCGGTTACCAGCGAGCACTTGATGTGTCTGTCTAGCCGGTCGGCGTGGGGCGAGGCGGCTGGCGTCTCCAATTGTCAGCGCATCTGGGCCGGGCAGTCGGAATACTCTGGCACCTCACGGCAGGCCTCATAATCAGCCGAGCACCAGAGAGCGGCCCGCGTCCGTTGCTTTTATCAGCGCCGTTGGAGTGCTTTAAGTAGTAAGCGCGCCATATTGGCGAAGGCGACGACGGCGCGTGTATCTACGCGCGCGGTGCTGTTGCTGCCCTGGTCGTGCGGCGGAAGCGCATCGGGTTGCACGAAAGTGAGGCGTGATGCACGTCGTGTCTGCGAATATGCGCCTCGCCGTTTACTGCGGCCTGTCCCGCGCGTGTGGTCCTTTTCTGCGGTACCTGAGTTGCACCGGGTCCGAGCAAAATGCCACTGCAACGTGCGTCGGGTCTTGGAATGTGCAATTGACGTTTACCCCTGGTGGAAGCACGTGGATAGGCGCATGTGTTGCCGAGGGGAGGGCTCTGGTCACGCTGCGCTAGCCATCTGCGCGGCGGCTTGAATTGGCTCGCCAGGCACCGATGACGCTGATTGCTGTACGCCGACGAAAAAGCGAAGCAGCGTGATCAGCCAGCCGGCGGTCGAGGGGGGCGGCGGCGGCGATGATGGCGAGCTTACATCCGCTTGAAGAGCTCCATGCATGATGTAGCCATGTGACGGTCCGTTGTCGGGTTGACGAAAGGGGATCAGAGACGGGGCGAAAGGTCAAAAGAAAAAGATCGCCACACGCGCATTTATGCCTGTTGTTGGCGTGTTTGAGCACCGAAGGCAACAAGCAAGCAAGCCCACACTAGCGCCATGCCTCAAATGCACTGCGCCACTGCCTGGATAAATGTATGAAGCTTCTTTGGAGAGCCTGAAGTACATGTGCACGGCTTCGGCTTGCGATGCTGCGCTGCTTCATCTCGAGAAGTGTGCCGAGGGACAAAAGTTGTCGCGGACGCTGCGGCCTGCTTCTGCAGTGATTACAAGGCTTCTGATCCTCGGTCCGTGACGCAAACGCCGACCCGAAAAACGTAGGCTTGTTTCTTGCCCCCTACCAAAAGCGCAGCTACGAATCGGAGAAACGTGCCCAGCATCGTGCAAATTTTGCTTGCCGCGGACAGCTTAGCAAACGAGTCTCGGCCGTCAGGCAACCTGTAGCCTTCGACGACAGCCCTTCGTATCGTGTGCAGGGTTTACGAGCTCTAAATTGCGTAGATCGCGCATCGTTCTTAGCCATGGCCAACCCAGTGCTTGCATTAGTCGAGCTATCCTTCAAACAAGAGCAAGCGTTGAAGCTGTGTCCGATGATTCTTGACGTGAGATTGCAGTTAGTCGATTGCCAAGTGCTCGGGTTTTGGATTGAGTTGTGTCGACGCAGCGATAAAAGGCCAAACGATCTGCTGAGAGGTATAATTTGGCTGCGCGAACACGTAAATCATTGCATTGTATCTGCTGAGCAAGGTGCCATCACGAGTGCAGAGATGTAAAGTCGAATCGGCATCGATTGTCGATATGCCAAGTAATATACCTAACGCAGGTTTGTTGAGGGCTAGCTCGTAGTTGTTTTACGGGTGTCTTGTCCTCTGTAAAATAGTGACGCCAATGCCACCAGGGTTGTTGTATCTGATCCTGGTTGTCGAAAATGATCTTGGTGGCCTTGTAGACAATCAGCACGGTGGCGCTCGGTCGCAACGCAAGAACAAGAACAAATTGAGCGTGTACCAAGCGATTTGGGCGTATGTGAATTTGCAGCAGTGAGGCAACAGATAGTGTCAAACTCCACAGCCTTCCGCCCTTTTCATTATCATTGCCGTGGCTCCGAGTACCATGGCCAAGCCAGCCAAAGGCTCAATCGTTGCATCTGCATGTTGTCGGTGTGGGCTTCTGCCCGGTGAATGTCGAGTACACGGACGGCACGATCCGCCATGAAATTTGTCGAAGACTGCATTGCAACTTCTGAATCGGAATACCATGGTGGTAACACTTCCTGTAGTTCGACCCAAGCGTGAATGTTACAACAGCCTACTTTCACTGCACATCGCACGGGGTAGCCGAAGATTACTTAAGTACCCTTAGAAGCTGCTAAATGCTGTACTGCCACTGCCACTGTTCCGGCCAACCATTTCATCTTCCTTGGCAGCCACGTCGAACGCTGCAATGTATCCTATCGCTGCTTCCAACATCGTAGCATAGTACCCAGTCTCGCCGATCATCAATGCAGTGATCATCGTCTCGCTGATCAAATGGCGAGCCACGATCACACTGCGCAAACGGCAGCGCGCCAGGACGAATATAAAAATCGGAAGGAAATCGTCAGCCGCCATCAGCGTTGGCTGCTTTTGCTTCCCTGAGCGCATCTCAAAGCCATGCTCCCTTGCATGGGTTTTGTAGATGCACCGCGCTACCTCCACCAGCACAGCAGCTTTCTCGGATGGTAGCGAGTAGTTATCCATGGAGTTGAATAAGGCGATCGCTGACTTCCACTCGGACGGTGACTGATGCGACGGCTGGATCTCCAGGAAGCTCTGTGGCTGGGACGCTACTAGCGCTCGTAATCGTTCAAAGCGCTCTTCTTCCTCGTGTCTTTGACCACGGCCGGGCCCAATTCCGGCTCCCAGTAGCTGATAAATAACCTCTTGCAACGGAATGAATGTGCGTCGCTCAAGTTTGTACAAAGCTGCACGCCGAGTCAATGCCCATTCGTCGTCGGTAGGCGCACGCTTCCCATTGAGTGCCGAGTCTCCGAGCTCTCGAGGTGTGCTTGGGTTCGCTACCGTGGACAAATGGTCCATGATAAGCTCCAGTGACCGCTCCAAAAAGAACCGATAGTTCTTTAGCGCAAGTAAGCTGCGTGCATCCTGCAGAGTTGTGACATTCTGAAGCTCTTGCGGCGTTGCACCTAGAGAACCCTCGCGAAGTTCCTGCTCACCATCCGATTCATTGCCACCAGCCCCTCCAGTAGGTGCCCAAGGTTCTGAGAGACGTGTCCAAGCAGACGCGCCCATTGCTGTCACCGAGGAAGCCACCGGATGCTCATACTTCTGGCGAAACATGACCAGGTAGCTGGAAATGTGTTGCCGCATAGTAAGGCTCGCAAGAAATTGATCACATGTACGCAATAGTGAACGCAGCGTCGGTGATGCGGAGCTAACTGCACTCAGCACACCACCAGGCTTAGCATGCAGCGAGGCCCACAATCGCAAAACGTCGCTACCACCTCGATGACCACTCCTTCGTTGACCTAGCGACGAAGAAGACTCGCCTTCGTCGTCATATTCTTCCTCATCGCTCAACTCATCGGTAACTGCGCCTCCGTGAGCATGGCTTATCCCGAAGTTATCACGAAAGGAGCTGCCGTCCAGCGCCATAGCCTCTGCACTCAGTAGCCGCCGCTGCGCTACACTCTCACGAAGGTCAAAGTATGGACCAGGTCTACCTTGCGGATGATACGAATCCCGGCAAAGCAGCGCGTCTTCAATGCAGTACATCCAGTTTTCACGATCACGCAGTTGAGCAGCTTGCAGCAGCAGCGTGTACTCCGGACCGACTTGAATGGCAAAGCTGGCGTCACGTCCTCCAGCCACATGAACATCCACGTAATGCACACGAGTCTGCGGATGAAACAGCAGCACTTCGCCTTTGAGTTTCGTACAGGAAGAATCAGTGTAATAGCGCAACACAGACTTCGACAGGACAAAGTATCGAGCCTTCCAGTTTTTACGAACATGACCTCGTTTCCGCAGCCAGCCGCTCATGGAGTCTAGAAAAGCATCATCGAAGGCACTGGAAGATGTTCCGCTCGACAGACCACTGCGACCCGAACGTAAGCGCCGATACCGCACCCATTTACGTCGTCGGACTCGCAATCGTTTGCCCGAAGAGCTGGCAGGCGACGAAGATGGCATCTCTCCACCTGATTGTGACAATGATTGACTTAACGAGTCAATTGATCTGCCTCGCGTACGAAGCGATGGCCGTGGGGCGAAATGTGAAAAGCTTGACGCATACTGCCACCCATCCACTGAATCGCTCGGACTATCTACAGGAACGTCCAGATGCCACGGACTCACCCACTCCCACCTCGAATCCAACAAAGCACTGCCCCCCGAGCCAGAAGACGCATCATTGGAAATGGCGTGGTGTCGTATCGTTCTCGACCCACTTGCAGCTGACCGACTGCGCTGTTTAATAGTACTAGAACTGGAACCAGCCCCTCTCTCCGCTGCAGGTGGCTCTGGTAGTGGGATATCCGGGAACGTCGAGGACGGGAACCACTCGAGCAGTACGTCGTCATCTTCTTGTTCGTGTCCTATACTGTGGCGTCGTCTTCGTCTCTGCATCGAGTGGTGCACCACACGCATATACTTGTCCGGGTCTAGAGGCAACAAGTGGCCTTTCGAGCCCCAGCCCAGCACCATCTGATACCGTTGATGCTCGTACACTTCTTCGGCTACGATCACGGGTCTCTTGCTCTCTGTGCGTCGATTATTGCTGCTTTTTTTGTTGGCATGTTGGCTCTGCTTCCTACTACTGCGTCCTCTATTGGAGCGGGGCACGAACAGGTCCCTGTCGTAGAGCGAAGAGGGCGGAGGCGGAGGACGGGCCAACTCTTTGGCTAGAGACGCCGGAGACGTCGGAGGCTTCTCCTGCGTTGGGGTCGCGAGCGTTCGTAGCTCCAGTATGCTCCTGTTGTTGCTGGTACTGCGGCCGTTGCCCACGTCCAGGAAGCTAAAGTTGCTGTTGCTGCTGTTGCTGCGGAGACTGAAGAGGAAGCTGCTGGCGTCCAGACTGCGCGTGGAGGAGGACGTGGAGACGTTCGTGATAGCGCCAGAGCGAGAAGACGAAGGCGTGGAGGCCACCGCCAGCCAGTAGGACGCGTCGCGCGCGCTTACGGGAGGCACCGAGTCCGCGTGCAGCAGCGGCGGCGGCATAGCCTTCGTCGCCATCTTGTTGAACTGTTTTTTCAAAAGAAAAAACGATTAGCCAATGGGGCGAAGACATCTCTGTATTAGAGCAAACATCAGCTTGTATAGAGGGAGTTACAGCGGTTGAACAAACTACAATCACTCTATGAAAATGATCAGCACTCTCGTCAACTTCAACTTCAGCAACGACGTCTATGAGCTACGTAAAAATAGTCTTCTTGTCGGGCCTATAGCAGCGGCAAGAGGAGAAAGATGACACGAGCTGCAGCTTGGGGCTCGTGCAACGGAGAGCTCGACGAACGATGGCACTCGCAGTGGCAGGCGCACCGCAACCGCATCGAGTTCATCCGGTCCGCCAACTCGGTCTCTGCACAAGCGTTTTCCAATGCTCTCGCATCCTCGGGGCACCCTCATCGTATCCACACCAGCCGATCCAACTGGAACTCGTTGAGCCCCGTCAAACTCGTCGCTCGCTCCAAGTCGCCCGCGGCAAAATCTCGGCAGAAGCAGATCGACCGGGACAATCTAATCTTGATTAAGAAGCTCATCGCGTTGGACAACGCGAAGGCTGCGACTCCACGCTGCGGCGATAAAAAGAAGCGAACAACTCGAGCACCCCCACAAAAATCCGCCAAAGCCGTCGTGAATCCAAGTACCTACGACAGGAACACCATCGTGGTGCCCGAAGCAGCCCACTCCAATCACGAGTGTCCGCGCACTTTACAAGAAACCCCGCAGACAGCAGCTAGTCATGCTCTTTACACCCGAGCATCGGCCACCATGAAGAATAACTTTGCAGAGTACAACGCGCCGACAATGATGCATTCCTCAAACACAACTTCAGCAGCGGCCAGAGTCCGAGCACGAGTTCAGTCCAAGATTCTGGACGAGAACAAGAAGATCCTTCGTCGAATCCTCACTGCTCGGACTACACTAGATCGCTCAGAACTGGAGCGACATGAACAGAGGCACAACAAACTGCGCACCACCATGTCTCGACACCAGTCAACATCCAGGTTGCTGCAACAGTCTCAGTCTCAGTCTCAATCTCAATCGCTACGATCGTCACGCAGCCAAAGCACCTTGCAGCGAGGTTCGGGTGGAGACGACGACACCATTCGCGTTGACCCCATCAGCCACTTTACGCAGCAACTAAAGCGCCGCCCGCGTTCTGCCTCTCAAGCTCCATCCAGAACGCGGGCGGCAACATCGTACTCGCAATCTCCCCACACATCACGAAGAAGTGTCAGCAATGAATCGCTGGTCTCCAGAATGCGAAAGATGACCATGGATAGTCAACGCGATGGCATGTAAAATGTAACCAGCGTGTCGGTCTACATGCTATGACTTGTATTTTTCCCTTTATGTTGTCCAGTGCGTTTCGCCATCTAGAGGGCGATGGTAAGATTCGTTCTCCGCCTCATAGTTCGACACCCCCTTCCCAGTCACTGGGATTCATTCTCTGGAACGTGAGCTTGATCGGAGTCTGTGCCGTCAGCTTCGCGAAGAATTTGGTCAACACCGTACCCGATCCCTCCAGACCAAGGTCCGAGACGTAGGCGTCACCCACGCGAATGAGCACGTCGCCCACACGCACATGCTGGAAACTCCTGCACGTGCTGCGCTCCGTGTTGAGCAGCATGCGCAAGAAGAGCTGTGGTTCCTGGATCCGATCGTCGAACTCGTACTCGTTCTCCTCCGTGTAGACTCGCTGCACCGAAAAAGCAAAATCACCCGTCCGCCACGTGACTTCATAGAAATACGATGGATCCATCGCGAAGGTCGATGAACCGCTTGATAATCCCGACAGCACACCGATTGATGGCGGCAAATGGTTCTTTAAATCCATGGGAGCTCTGGCCCGTGAACGACGAACATAGCCGGCAACCGATGTCGAAGGTGCCGGCGGTGGAATTCGATGGTATTGACTGCGACCTGTAGTGGCAGGAGCTGGTGCTCGCCCAAGCGCACGAGATGGTGGGAACACAGACGATGCTGGAGTGTACGACGACTTGGGCGGAGGTTTGTTCTTCGGGGAATCCTTTCCGTTCGCTGACTGGACTGGCGAACCAAAATCTGAAACAGAGCAACTACTCGCGCGGCCTAACGCCAGGAACGCCAGATCTCTAGCTGTTAATCTTGACGCAGGCTGTGATTCCTCATCTTCTTCTTCCTTGACAGTGGATAATTCGGACTCTGGAGGGCTCTCGACGTCTTCATCATCCGTTTCAGGGGCCTGATTACTGATTGTTGCCTCATCAGCCTGTATTTCTCGGATGCTTTCACCCGAATCTACTTTCACATCCACTTCCACCACGTGAGCATCAAAAACTGAATAGCCTGACGACATGTACTCCGAATCAGTGTCGAAGTCGGAAAATTCGTAGAGGCTATCGTCCGAATCATAGGCAGACGTATCACCTCTATCATCATCACCTTCATCGTCGGAACTATTTGGTTCGTTGGGTTCTGGTACCACCGTCGGTGGTGGTGATTGTACTGCAGCAGGTAGTGCGACTGGGACTGGCTCAACAATTTCGTGCTTGACTGCCTCTTGGTTGTCCGACTCGGATGAGTGTCCTTGATCAACATCCGTTTCAGCCGCCACAGCTTGGTCAGCCGCAACAACCTCTGGAGTTTCCTCCGCTTTCTCATTAGGCTGTTCCGGCTCAGGCTGTTCTGGCTCTGCGGATTTCCGCCGGCGTGGGATGATGTCGTCGAAGGCGGAGATCTTGATGTCCGACTTAGGCGGCGGCATGTTAATTGAGCTTCGTCGTGGACGCCCCACTGGCGACGTTGGCATCGCCTGTGCAATATCTTCGTAAGCAGAGGGCTTGATAGCCGAGCTTGGTGGTTTCTCAACCGACGCCGAACGTCGGCCACGCGTAGCCGCTGCAATCGGAGACGACGGCCCAGACCCCTTTGCACGAGCGTTGATGTTCTTCATCTCCTGTTCCCGATGGCGTTGGTGCCGCGCTTCTCGTTCCTTCAGCTGCTGGTGACGCCGCTTCCTCTCCGTTTCACTATCTCGCTCCATCTTTACCACCGACTCTCGAATCTCGGCCTCGTGTCCCTCGAAGCGGACACGTGAGGTCGGCGGTCGCGCAACCCCCGAGTGCAAGGCCGACGGTGGGCCGTTCAGGGCTGTATCGTAGGTGGAGCTCGGCGGGGGCGCGCGGTGTCGTTGCTTCTCATCCTCCGGTCGCGATCGTGCAGCAGGCGGCGCCTTGGACATTGGCGCACGACTACTCTTGATATTCGAGTGCGCTTGCCCAGTCATAGGAAGGCGAGAGCTCGAGTAGACCAAGTAAGGCGTGGACATTGGCGGCGGGCCCCCATTCAGCGGGTCGGCGTCTTCAAACGACCCCTGCGTGTACTTGGACCTGCTTTTGTATTGCTGGTGCGCGTACCTAGAAGAAGAAGAGGACGACGTGTGTCTCGAGTGCTGCAGCTGGTTGTTGTCGTATTTGGACGAGGGTGGGGGGTGACGACTGGACGGAGGAGGCATCGGCATCCCGTTGTGGTGATGATGACGCATCGTCGAAGGCGGTGGTGCTACCGACTGCCTCATAGTCGAGGGTGGGGGTCGATAGTGCTTGGACGTTGTGGCCGGCATGTCCTCCACCAGGACGCTCTTGACCGGCGGCTTGTGCATGGCGCTGTTGTACTCGGAGGACGGAATGTACCTGGAGGACGTGCTGCTCGTGCTGCCGGAGCTGCCCGGTGAGTTACGCGCCAGCCGCCGCTGCGCCCGCTCGAGCTTGGAGCGGATCTGGTCCATCATGGCGCGCTCGGCCGTGAGCGGCGCGTCGCCCGTCGCGGCGCCGGCCGAGCTGCGACGCGACGCGGGGTGCCTGCTGCTCGGCGGAGGGTACATGGGCAACAATAGCGCCTCGACGAGTTAACTGGGGCTGCTGCTGCGGACGTCGTCGGGGAAATGAGCGAGTGCAGACACAGCAGCTTCTCTGGAACAGCAGGTTTCTCTCTAGAGCCTCTGCCATCGGCCACGGGTTGGGTGCCATCGGACTTGAAGCGAACCGACTGTGACCGTTACAGCGACCAAATGCGTATGAATGCGGATCTTTTCACAAAAACAAGTAACACGCAGTTTTACTGGGAAAAAAGGGGGCATACCCTCGGTCGGCATCCATTGCGGCGGGGGAAGCTCAACTAGATCGGTGAGGGATGCAAGCAATTCACCGCCTCAATTTAACACTTACGGAGCAAGTCGTTGGTTGTGTAGCTTAGTAGTGTAGCGCCTGGCTGTAGAGTTCCATGCATGTGGTCCTTTTGAGAAGCTAGTCTAGATATGGAACGTATCCAAATAAAACTTCGTTAGCCTATTTATCGTTCATTCTTGTTGCGTCCGATTCATCTTGACTGAAAACCCTGACGATTTCACCAATACCACATCACCAAAATGCTATTGTACGTCGCAAGTTGCAACAAGAACTTAACTTGATATAATTTAAATACCTCAATGCGGCACCACGCCTGCCAAGCCGCTCTGCACATGCAGATGATGGTAACTTCGCTACATGTTGGTATATCGTCTTGATTGTCAAGAAAAGTAACATCTGAGTGTTCTATTGGTTTGATACGTATTGAAACAAAATATTTTCATACGTATTTGAACATTTTACGTGCGTTGCGGCAAGGTTGACAGGCTTTCGGGCGTGGACATGATGCAAGCGCGGCAAGTTGGAGAATTTTTTAGCTGTAAGGCGTTGCGGCAGCCCTGGATAGTGGTGCAAGGTGTTTTGGCATGTGTAATGTATGCACGCACCAGTTGTTGCTGTGCAAGCAGTGATAATGGAAACGGCGTGCAACGACTAAGGTTTCGACGCGCCCCGCACGTGCGTCGACGCCTCCTGGGACACTGTTGGGCTGGATGCCAAGAAACAGCACGGCGGCACTGATGATGGAGGTGTCAGCAATGGAATCTCGACGATAATCTGTCGCAGGGTGACGGACACTTTGGGGCCACGAACTACGAAAACCCATGTGCTGGACCCATTCTCGAGACGAGCTCGACTACTTCAACGCCACCAACTTGTTCAACGGCCACCAAAACTGCAGCCTTACTCGTCCTCTTCACCCGCCGACGCTTCTTCTTCTTCTTCGGCCGCTGACTCTTCTTCTTCTTCATCATCATCTTCATCATCGGACTCGCTATCGCCCTCGTCGTACTCATCGTCGTCGTCCTCATCCGCATCGTCAGCCTGCAGCGCCTGCTTAATCTTGGCGTCGAACTCGCCCTCCTTCTCGTGCATGCGGCTCACGGCCGCAGTCTTACTGCGGCGAGATGAAACCTCGCGGCGGGTCGGCGCGGCGGCCGGTTCATCGTCGTCCTCGTCACTCTCACTGTCGCTCGAATCGGCCGAGTCGGATGAGACGTACCGCGCGGTCCGCCGGCGCTGGGCCTTCTTCTCCTTCTCCTGCTGCTTCAGCCACTTCTCGTGGTCCTCACTTGCTGCCAATAGCACTTGATGCAAAGCCTCTTCACGCTCCTTCACGAGGCCGAGGGCCCACGTCTGGTCGTACTCCAGAGCCGCCGCCTGCTGATCACTTTGGTCTGCACTTTGTTCAGAGAAGCTCGTCGAAGTGCGCTTCAGCACAGCCTCTGCACTTCGAAGCAATCCTTTCTGGGAGCTAAAGCATGACGAAGTGATTTCTTGCAGCAAGTACTTGAATAAAGCAGCAGACCGTTGCTCGTCGAGCGTGACTTCCACCCAACCGATCATCTTCAGTAGAGCTTTTTGCCGCGTAATGACAACTTCCTGGTGAATGGAAGGCATTGCGGCCACCTTTTCCAGTGCCAACATCTCCAAACAAATCGTTATGCCGATCCGGTTGTGGTGTGCGCAGCGTCGTCTCTCAGGCTTCTTCGCTCGCTTCTTCTTAGAGCCTTTCACCGCCTGTGTTGCTGCCTCTTCCTCTTGCTCGTTGTGGCTCAGTAGATGCATGACGTATTTCGCGCACGAACTCAGATCGAGCATAGAGTCACTCTCTAGCTCCAGATTCTCCATAGACTTCTGGATCAAATAAGTGGCAGCTTCCTCCAGCAGCATGCAGTTTGCAGCTGTCGCCATGACGAACGCTGGGAAAAAGATACTCAGCAGCTGAAGGGAGCGCGACTGGTATCCGTGTTCACTGAGCTTCTGTACCTTTTGAAGCTTCGGACTAAAGTACGTCTCAAGCAAGATGGCCAGCACGGTGATGTTGTCGATTCGATTCATCATGAAAAGCCGACAGAAGCCCTCCACAATCGTGCTTTGGAGATCCAAGTCATCGACAGTAACCAACTGGCCAAGACCAATGAAGATAGTGTCCATATCCAACTTTTCAGGGACCGTCACTGACTCACCTTCATTGTTCTTCTCCATGTCTTCGTCTTCGTCTTGATCCTGATCTTTATCCTCCTTGTCTCCATCCTTATTCTTGTTTCCACTCCCACCTTCGCTCTGTTTTCCATCGTTATCTCCGGCACTGGTTTCACCCTGACCATCTCCATTCTTGGCTGACTCGTCAGTATCTTCTCCACCATCACCGCCATCCTCAGCTTGTTTTGCACCGAAAATATGAGGCTGTAGGTTTGAAAAGCTGAACGCCATATCCAGTATTGCCTGGACGCACGTGTGCTTCACCTCAGTCTCTTCTTCGGGGTTGTTCAAAGCACGCCAAAACACAATCAAATACCGCTCCGCTAGACGCTTATCGAGCAAGCAAAACAGTCCAAGATTCTCCAGGCCAGCCTCGCGCAATGCCGGTACTTCACTGTCAATTGCAGGAAGAATATAGCGACCCATTCCATCCACAACAGGGTCGCTCAGGTTGTGCGACGTAAGCTTTAGTAGTTGAGCCACAATCTCGAGGCATCGAAGCCAGCTTAGTACCCTTGGGTCCTGTAGGAGCGCCTCCAATTTCACCATCTCCGCTTGGACCTTGTTGTACTCCTCCGAGTCAAACTCGAGCGTCTCGAGATGCTTTTCTAGCTCTTCAAACTTAATCTCAGCTGCTTCGCGCTCTTCTTCACTAAGCTTAGGCAACTGAGGTCCAAAGTTAATACCTGAGGCCTCATCATCAATCGATGCTTCCTGCTGTGATGAAGGGATCTCGGAATCATCTTGCTGCGACGATGAAACTTCCTGGTTACCCGCCTCCACTGGGTCATACATGTCAGAGATAATTTCAGCGACAACTTGGATAAATTCTTGCTCGGAGCTTCCAGAGTACACGAATGCCATCAACTCCATAATGCCCTTGATCAGTTGTCTGTCAGTTTCCAACTCGCGCAATAATTTTTCTGCAAGACACAAAACATAATAAGTACACTACAAGACCCGTTTAAGATGAATGAATGTCAACACTCACGCAGGGAATCCAGCAAATTGCGTCGCCCAAATTCATCCTGAAAGTCCAACAAGTGTCCAAACTCCAGCAACTGCTGCGCGATAAAGAGAACATCACTCTGAGCTGTGCACGTTGTCATCAGCAATTTGCTAAAGTCTGAAACGTTGGGCACAAGAGCTGCTGTCTTATCGGGGTCGTTGTCGATCTTCTGGTAGTAGTAGCACTGCTCTCTCCAAAAGAATATACTTTCTGCATTGAAAGCATCACTGTTCTTGGACAGCAACTCCAACGCGTTAAACGCGACTGCGCCTTCCTTTTCCAGCATAGCTCGCGGTTGCTCGGAGAAATGCTTCAAAAGGAGACGCGACACCTTCGAGCCAATTTCAGGAAACTGTTCGATATCCAACGACTTGAGCAGTAGCACCGGCGAGGAATCGCACTCCGGGAACCACTGCTCCAGCACCATCTGCTCGCACGCCCTCCGTACACGCGCCGCTCGGTCCTGGAGTCCTTGATCCAGCAAGTGAGCGCGATCATTGATCGGGATGTCCGCCAAAGGCATCGCATTGCCGATTGTTCGGAACGCAGCATAGCGCACGTCTTCACTCGCGTCGCGGATTCGAACCAGTAGATCCTGGTACATCTTCTTCGTTACAGTCAAGTTGAGCAGCGCAGCCTTGCGTACGTCCCTGCAAGAAAAAAAAAGCAGCAAAAGTCACCAACGTCAGCCACACCACCTACAACATTCATCCTTGTCTGCAACTAGCTCACTTGGACGGGTCTGACACCATGAGTTTCCTCAATTCACGCGTCACGGCATCTTCCTCCTCCACTTCTTCTTCGCTTTGCTCATCCACCTCTGTCGTAGCCCCCTGCAGCTTCTTGAGTCCGTACACGCTCTGGATTCGCACCGACGTCAGTTTGTCGTTCAGTCGACGCAGCATCGTGTCCCTCAGCTGCGTCGCCAGCTCCTCCTCAATAAACTCCAGTCGGTTCACCACAATCTGCAGCATGTGACAGGCGCGCAGTCTCACGACTCGATCCTCGGCCTTGGTGGCGTCCATGAGCCTCTTGAGCAGCTCGAAGCGCAGCTCTCCCTTCCCCTTGGGCTCCTTGCTCTTGCTGCTCTTGCGGTGCAGGAACTCGCCCACGAACGACGCGACGGCCAGCAGCACCACGTCGCTCACCTTTGGAGCGACCAACACTCTGGCCACTGCCAGCCACATCTCCTCCAGGAACAGCAAGAAAGCCTCCTCCACCACACCACGTTTGCCATCGCGCACCTCCTCCAAGAACAGCGCGTTGAGTCGACGCACAGCCGGCACGAGCGTCCGCTGGTGCGCCACGCCCGACGGATTGCGCATGTAGCTACTGGCCTCCACCGCCTGCAGCTGCACGTCATGGAACACCTGCCGCAGCGTCAACGTCCACTCCACGCTCTCGTCCATGTTGACTACGCGCGCAATATACAATATATATTTTTTAAATTATATATCAGCAATTTGCTAGTTCAAGAGTTTTGTGGTGTTTCGTACACTAAATTGCTTTTTTTTCCTTCCAATAAAGTGTAGACTCAGATCCATTTTTCATTGCAGCAAGGACGGAGGTCGTAGAGAGATGGCGGGTGGGTTCGGCTTCGGGCTGCTGACGGACGTGCAGATGCTGGGCTTCTACCAGGCGCAGCACTCCAGCAACCGCAAGCCTTTCCTGGCGTACGTGCTGCAGGTGGCGACGTCCAGCTCGCACTTCCTAGTCTACCGGCGCTACTCGCAGGTCGCGTCTCTGGCCGCCAAGCTGCACTTCCACCCGCCCGTGGGGCTGCCGCCCAAGTACGCGCTGCAGGTTTTCCCGCTCTCGGACGCGCAGCTGCAGCAGCGCTTCGACGGCTTGCAGATCTTCCTGCGGGAGGTGGTGGACCATCTTTCGAGGCAACACGCAGCAGGGCTGCACCACGATTCGAGCTCCAGCGCCGGCCTGGACATGCAGATCTTCTGCGACTTTGTGGCGCATCACCGCAATCGACCACCGAAACCGGTGAAAGGGGAACTGCCCGATTGGGCCAAGCCTACGACGGTGACGACGACGACGACGTGGGCGGACGCTGACAGTGTCACGGACAGTGAAGATATCGGGTTGCTGGAGAGTGACGGCGAGGAGGAGCTCGTGGAGGAGGAAGAGGAGGAGGAAGAGACTAATGGTGATGATGTTTCCACGCAATTTAGGAACGAGGTGCTGCAGGCAGAAGGCAACCTCAGTGCGTTGTGGCACTGCGTACGTGCCTACAGACAAGCGACGACGGCGTGGTGGGGGGCAACGACGGCTGTGTTGGACGAGTATAAGAGAGTGGCAGATATGTCGCTGTTTGCAGAAGGAGAAGAAGAGGTGGAGAATGACGACGATGGGAGCAAGACTCATGCCACTCGACTGGTGAAGGCACTGGCACAGGTGCTGGAAGCGACGCAGCCGGAGTTTGAGAAAAAGTGTGAAGACTTAGTGTTGAGTCCTCTAGAAACGTTGAGTCATGAGGTACTGCCGGAGATTAAGCACACATATTGGACACGACTCAATGGTATGGGCTATGAAGACGCGGCGAGGGAGGCTAATATCCGTCGCCTGCAGCAAGAACGCGAGACGTTGCATACGAAGCTGCGTACAGACGTCCAGAGCAGTATGACATCGTTGGTGGCACTGCAGAATGAAATGTTGGCTACCATGTATGATCAGCTGCACGGTTTTGAGCGAGTACAGCGCATACCCCGACAACGCAGCAAGTCACAACCGGTGCTAAACCGAAAGAATAGTCGGCGGGGGCGTCGTACTGTCAGCATTTCCATGACGGGCAGAATGCAACCGCCTTCTTCTCAGGAAAACGATTTTCATGGAGATGCAAAATTGGCCAGCAATGGGATCCTTAGTGAAAACAAGGGGCTGCAGGTATCTACGGAAGATTCGGATGGGACTCGTTACGTTGACGACACTGGTGAACATGTGAACACCAGCAAAAGTGGTGGAAGTGTAGAAGGCGATGATGGTAACGAAAGCGATGACGAAGGAGAAGACAGTGTTGAAAATGTAATGGAAGCGGAGAAATCGACAGGACTCGAGGACGGAGGTGACCTGATTCAGCCCATTGAAGAGCCAAGTTCGTACATGTGGGTGTGGGGGCGCCCACCTAGTCTAGAGGGCGGAACCCCGCTGGTACTGCGTCCGAAGCAGGTATCTCTGCACAATGGGCAATCGATCATTCAAGTAGCGTGTGGTGGCGAGCATCTGCTATACCTGACGTCAACGGGTGATGTCTATAGCTATGGCGATAATGAAGACAAAAAGGCTGCTGCCGTCACTGTTGCATCCACCACATATTCGACCGACAGTGACTCGACACGAACCAACATGAATACGTCGTTTTTGGGACCGCATCTTGTCGAAGAGCTTGCACTTGAGAAAGCACTTCATCGCACGACAATTGCGATGATTGCATGTGGTGCTCAGCATTCATTAGCCATTACAGATGCTGGTGAGCTGTATACGTGGGGAAGTGGCGAAGATGGTCGACTTGGACATGGGGATATGCGCGATCGCGCTGTGCCGCGTAAAGTCATGAGCTTGCTGCGTGAAAGTGTGGTGAGTGCGAGCTGCGGTGGGGCGCATACTGCAGTGTTGACCGCGAAGGGTACCGTGTTTACATTTGGTCGCGGGCGAAATGGTCGACTGGGACTGGGTGATAATAAATGGCGCGACACCCCACACCAGATCGTGTGTTTTCCTCAAGGAGTGCGTATTTCGCAAGTGGTATGTGGCTGGAACTTCACGGCTGCGCTAGATCGACAGGGTAATATTTTCACGTGGGGCAAAACTGGCGAGGGCCAATGCGGGTTGGGATATGTGGATAAAGATCAAGTCGTGCCACGCTGCGTCGAGAGGCTTCTCGACGTAGCAGCAGGCTCTCCAGTGGTCGACGTTGCATGTGGTTATACTCACACAGTTGTGCTGACAGCTAGTGGTGAGTTGTATTCGTGGGGACTAGGAGAGTATGGACAACTTGGCACAGGTGATGTCTATCAGCCAGTACCTGCACGCGTGCAATTACCTCAAGATGCGCTTTGTGCACCTGATCAACTGGCCCGAGTATATTGTGGTGCATTCCACTCTATCGCAACGACAGAAAAGCGCATAATGTTCGCATGGGGACTGAATTCGTACGGTGCATGTGGCCTTGGGCACACTGCAAACAAGGACAAACCCGAGCGCATTGACTGTTTTTCATCCCAAACTGAGCTCGTCGTGGCTTGCGGGCATAAGTACACTATTGCACTCGAAGTGAATCCGTCTCTTTACGGACAACCGACTTCCTCCTCCGAGGCAATGATACAGACAGGGGCTGCAGTTAATGGATTAGAAATACCAAGAACATCGAGACAACTCTCGGAGGGCAGTGAAGCGAGCGAAGATGATCCGTACACTGGTCGAGTATCTCCTGGACGGCCAATTAGTCCCCCAGTCACCACTACACTTCGCCATCGACGAGGTACCCCTCCAACTTTGGCAACGGAGCTCGGTGATGTCCCTCGTGAAATGATTCATGAGAAGGAGGAAGAGCTGCGGCGCGCCAAGAAACTTTGGCGAACACGAATCTTGCGTGATTGGGATGAAAACAAGGATACGCCATTGGCGCACTCGCTATGGCGGCAGGGCATCCCGCCATCGATCCGATCTCGCGTGTGGCCCATGGCCATCGGGAACAAACTAAAGGTAACCCCGGAGATGTTCAAGATTTACCGTCGGCGAGCAGCCGCGTACAAGAAAGACCGAGCTGCAAAAGAGACGAGTGGTGGTGTAGACGGCGGTCGTGAACATACCCTTGCGCTAATTGACACGGACCTGCCGCGCACCTTCCCGTCGCTGAAGCTGTTCGACTCGAGCGGACCATATTACGCATTTTTGCTGGAGGTACTTGAGACGTATGCGTGCTATCGGCCAGACCTGGGGTACATCCAGGGCATGTCGTATTTGGCAGCCATGTTGTGTCTGCACATGCCCCAAGACCGTTATCTGGCGTTCCAGTGTTTGGCCAACCTCATGGTGAACGAGCATCTCTTCACCTTTTACCTGCTGGACGCTGATCTCGCGAACGTGTACTACACGCTATTTGATACATTTCTGAACTCGCGGCTTCCCCACTTGCACGCCCACTTACGGGAGATTGGCGTGTTTTCCTGCTCCATGTACCTAATGAACTGGCTACAGACGCTATTCCTGCAAGTCCTCCCTCTCGAATCCGCGGCGCGAGTGTTTGATAATTTTTTGCTGGATGGCACGGTATTTCTCTTTCGCACCGCGATGGCTATTCACGAGTTGTTAGCGCCACAGTTAATGGCAGCAGAAATGGACGTGGCGCTCCCGCTGCTGCAACGCAACGTGATTTACCAAGATGCGTGGAACGCGCGCGTCTCGGAGCAGGCTCTTTTCGACACCGTGGCGACCATCGCCGTCCCCAGCCACATCTACTCGGCGTTGGACCGCGTTGTGAACGACGTCTTCTTCTACGAGAAGCGAGGCGATCCCGACTCCATTGGCGGGAAGAAAATGATGGCGTTCGCTAGTGGCGGCCAGAGTGTCGGTATTGGTCATGTCAAACATGAGCGCCGCCGTATGTATACCATCAGCGATGCGCTGAACGGTGTGCTGGGCGGCTTTTGAGTCCGCCCAGTTTGAGCTTAAGGTGTTCATGGGATGTCCATGTCTTGACGTCGCTCAAGTGACGATCAGTTTTTTCGTGTATGGAGATACGTGGAGACCCATATTCTTTCTGAGAGTTAATCCCAAGCCGAGTCACCAGTGATGAGTGCGCTTGATCGAGCTCAGGATCTATTCGTGAAGGCCAATACGGTCCTGAGGAGAAGGGATGGTAAGCAAGCAAAATTGATGCTGGCGTAACCAAGGCTCAGCATCTACATTATTGGTTTTGCTGTAAAACAAAACTCTCCGCAGTAATATTCGCACATACGAAGTACTGCTTCGCTGCAGTAACGCGAGGCAGTCAACAACGTCAACACGTACCATAATGTCGTAAAGAGGAAGTGTGCAAGTTAACTGCCCGAACTGACTCAGATAGAAGCAAGTCCAAAGCCAAGTGCGACAAGTTGAAGTCTTGATATGTTTTCGCTGTAATGGCTCAAGCGAGATGTAACGACAGCTAAGCATTGCATTAGGATGCATAGAGCGCAATAACATTTGAGTTCACTCGGCTAGATACTTGCAAATTGTAGTATCTGATAGAGGAACCTCTGCGACGTCGGTAGCTCTCACTCGTGCTGTTCTCCTCGATACACGGCGCGCTGGCCTGCCTAGCAAACGGTGTCCCTCTCATTCCCTTCAGGCAAATGCTTGGCAAACCAGTCCCACCTCGTGTTGGCGTTTTGCAGCGCTGACAACCCCAGGAATCGGGACGTTCGCTTTGCCTCAGGGCGCTGCACCTCGATATCAATCAGCGCCGACGACGGCTGGGACACGCGCTCGACATGTGCAGCGCCACCTCATTTGCGTCCCAGAGCGAAACGCTTTGGTGCTTGTTCGGTCATAGATAAATGCGCTGTCGCCACCGTATCATGCATACCCTCCGCTCGCGCTGGCCGCAGTGACATGCATCCCGACACTCGGGCCGGTGGCTGTCATGGCCAGCAGCATCGATTTCGAAGGCGGCATACTGAGCGCGAGTGATCGTCCGTTTCGAGCTCAGGTAAAGCGCGCCGTTTGGGGCCGAAACGGTCGTCCAGCGTGGCGAAACGTAAATTATATGTATCTTTCGGCGGCGCGGCGCTGATTGGTCGCCGAAGCGTCGCGCAGCTTCAACGTGCTCCTTCTCTGCAGATGATTGGCTGGCGAGCGGGCGCGGTAGGTTATGGCAGTCGTCGCGTTGCACTGCAGAACGCTCGCGATATACATGACCATGTATCTCTCTTCAACGCTCGCTGGTGGGGCTCGGTGGAGGGCGTATATGCACTCGACGGACTAAGGTGCTCCGCGTCCCATGTCATTTTGGTGGGCTTCGCTTGGAGGCTCAAGTGGAGGCTCAAAGTGGAGGCTACTAGAGGAGGAGGTCGAGCAAGTGGGTGCTCTCGTGCTGCTTGTTCGTCGTGCAGCGGAGACCGTCACCGATGGATACTTCAAGCGCGGTGTGACGTTGATTTGTTTCACGACTGCTGCCTTATAAGCTGGAGGCTTCCTGGCGTAGCTGAGATAGGCAGGATTTCTTGCTTGCAATACCTTGCAGTCCAGCACGTAAAGAGGAACAGCAGTTGGGAGAGAACGAATCAGTCAAGATGGCCATCAGAGCAAGCAACTCCGCTGAAACTCGCCCCTGTACTTGGTTCCAGCAGGCTTGACGGTCAACTTGTCGTCAAATTGCTTGTGAAATATGCTGCTCTCGGTAGTAATGCTGACCACGTCGACTTCAACGTGCTTAGCTGTCAAAGTAGAGTGGAATACGTCCTCATCTTCTTCGCGCTTCGGCGCTGTTCTTGAGCTGGGGTACATTTTCAATCTATGGTGTATTGATCTGCTGGGGGTATTTACAGCTAGTCACAATTTGTATATGGGGAATTTCTACTAACTACATGGGCCGTGCTGGCCGAGCATTTGCCGAGCGCTTAGACCCGCAGCTCGAAGTCGCACGGGCTGTGACTGCTCTGGGGCTCGAGCTTTAGGGCCGCGGGTATTGTCGGTGCTGTTGACGCCGCAGTCTTTGCGGCCGCAGAGTTCTTCGCTGCCATGGTTAAGCTGTAGTGCAACCGGCAGAGCCCCTTGATCTGCCCGTTCTTGTTGCAGTCCGGCAGGCGGCACAACCGTGCGCCGCCGTGCAGCTTGCAGAGGCCCTTGGACTGCGCCGATTTCTGGCAGCCAGTGATGGAGCAGCGACGGCCGCCGCCGTGGGCGATGCAGTGGCCTCCGCCCTGGTCGCTGATCTCGCAGCCGGGCGTCGTGCACCGACGGCCTCCGCCGTGAGCCTTGCACAGGCCGCGAGAGCGGATGCCCTTGGTGCAGCCTGGCATGCGGCAGATGCGCGAGGCCGGCTTCTTCTTCTGCAGACGCGCGCTTCGGTTGGTGCGTCTGTAGCCTCGACGGGTGCCGGCCGTCGGCGACGTGAACAGCATGGAGCTGTACCCGGTGAGACCAGTGTTCACGCGGACCTTGGGGTCGTTTAGCATCGGGAAGAACGCTGTGGTGCGGACTGCTCCTGAGTGGTTCACTGGTAGAGTTGGCACGCGCAGAGCGGCCGCCATGTTGGGCGAGATGGATCCTAGTGACGCAGACGGAATGCTGCCTCGACGTAGAGTGCTCGTAAGCTGAGGCGTGGAGGGGGCCGTTGAGGGCGGCGCGAGCGCGGAGTTGAAGAGGGCACCGCTGAGGTCGCAGTTGCCGGCCGCCGGGGCCTCCTGATCTTGCGGGGACATGATCTCCTGGAAGATCTCGTCCAGCATCTCCTCGTCGCTAAGGGCCTGGGTGATGGAGCTGCACAGCGCTGGGTGCATGTTTGCGGCTGGGTAGGTGGACTGTGCTGCCGTCTGCTGCAGCTGCGGGTCGGCCTGGAAGAGCAGGAACGTGTACTCGCCGTCTTCGGGCGCGCTGGGTCGCCAGTCGGCGGGCATTGCGGGTCCCGATTGAAAAGCTAAGATGGTGAAGATGCGCTTCGTTCCAAGCCAGGTGAATGGGAAGTGACCATCGTGGGGCCGAAATCTGGGTCGCTCCAGAGGGCCGCCGATGCTCACGCACGCCAGCGGAGGCTACTCTTCTTCTATTATGCGGCCGTTATGGAGATAACGGCCAGGATTGCGCTTTTGTAGAAGCCCCTCGTTCGATTGCAGCTCAGAGTCACCTTAGACCACCTTGGGTGCCGGTGTCCAGAGTCGCAGGCTGCTGGAGCCAGGGGCTACCGCCGCTGGAGCTGGCCGCGCTTGGCGGCTCAGAGACTGATACTGTCTTCCGGCGCCAGCTGAGCACGCATAAAGGACAGGGTGACCAGCGTGTGCTCACGCTTCGGCTTGAATCACGCAGGCGGGCGCTGTCGCGCTGTCATCGTCTCGAAGCAGCAGCAGGGCAAGGCTCAGCTGTCCGTCGCCCGTGGGGCGGGTGGTGGCCTGTAGCAGCATTCAGCATACCTACCCAATCCAGCTAATGAAGGTGCTTGTTCTTCCGCCAGCCCACTAACATTCCCAGTCTCCGAACTGAAATGACTGACTCCCACGCATCGTAATGCTCGCAAGAATCCTGCGTCGGTAACGGAGCCTTAGAGGACCCACACATTCGGCCGCTCCACCTTGACTCCTCTGGGTTCTTCGAAAGCACGGAGAATCATCTTATCTTGCACCGTGCGCTCGGTAGAAGGCCTGCTGAACTGCCATCCACGTGCGACGCATATCTGCATCGATAGGGTCACGCATTCGACAGCTTTTCTAGCACCGCGCTTGAAGTATCCATCGGTGACGGTCTCCGCTGCACGACGAACAAGCAGCACGAGAGCACCCACTTGCTCGACCTCCTCCTCTAGTAGCCTCCACTTTGAGCCTCCACTTGAGCCTCCAAGCGAAGCCCACCAAAATGACATGGGACGCGGAGCACCTTAGTCCGTCGAGTGCATATACGCCCTCCACCGAGCCCCACCAGCGAGCGTTGAAGAGAGATACATGGTCATGTATATCGCGAGCGTTCTGCAGTGCAACGCGACGACTGCCATAACCTACCGCGCCCGCTCGCCAGCCAATCATCTGCAGAGAAGGAGCACGTTGAAGCTGCGCGACGCTTCGGCGACCAATCAGCGCCGCGCCGCCGAAAGATACATATAATTTACGTTTCGCCACGCTGGACGACCGTTTCGGCCCCAAACGGCGCGCTTTACCTGAGCTCGAAACGGACGATCACTCGCGCTCAGTATGCCGCCTTCGAAATCGATGCTGCTGGCCATGACAGCCACCGGCCCGAGTGTCGGGATGCATGTCACTGCGGCCAGCGCGAGCGGAGGGTATGCATGATACGGTGGCGACAGCGCATTTATCTATGACCGAACAAGCACCAAAGCGTTTCGCTCTGGGACGCAAATGAGGTGGCGCTGCACATGTCGAGCGCGTGTCCCAGCCGTCGTCGGCGCTGATTGATATCGAGGTGCAGCGCCCTGAGGCAAAGCGAACGTCCCGATTCCTGGGGTTGTCAGCGCTGCAAAACGCCAACACGAGGTGGGACTGGTTTGCCAAGCATTTGCCTGAAGGGAATGAGAGGGACACCGTTTGCTAGGCAGGCCAGCGCGCCGTGTATCGAGGAGAACAGCACGAGTGAGAGCTACCGACGTCGCAGAGGTTCCTCTATCAGATACTACAATTTGCAAGTATCTAGCCGAGTGAACTCAAATGTTATTGCGCTCTATGCTTACGGATGCTGCAATGTTGTTACGTCTCACCATTCCAGCAGAGCTAGTGTCGCCATGTCGATATTTTTGCGGATCGCGTCGCTGGCGGCTGCCGCTTCTACCAGCAGACCCAGGCTTGATTGTTGCACTACTTCACTACTCGCTCTCAACCATGTTAAAGCGCAACCAAAGCGGAAACTTGCAATCTACTTTCCAGCTCGTCTTATCACCAGCGAGTGTGTGTGTGTGATGTTCACGTAAACACGGAAGAGCATTTCGAATTTTGATTGGCTGCTAATAATATCAAGCAATTTTTTTTCTTAGGCCCATCGCATTTCATCTCAGCGAAGAATTATGGCAACCACGGACCGTGCCGAGCAGCTCAAGCTGCAGGGCAACCAGTGCTTCCAGAAGGGCAAGTTCAACGCCGCCATCGACATGTACACAGAGGCCATCGTACGTATCTCTCTTTATCGTCCACTCCGCGCCCCATCCCCGCGCTAACTGCTCTCGAACGTGCAGGTGATGGCTCCAGGCCGCTCGACATATTATTCCAACCGTGCACTGTGCCATTCCAAGCTGGAGAAGTGGGAAAAGTGCCGCGACGACTGGGAGTTGGCGCTGACATTCGACGCACTCAACGTCAAGGCCAGCTACATGCTGGGCACAAGTCACATGCACCTTTTGGCATTCGACGCCGCAGTGGAGGCGCTGCAGACGGCGCGCTACAGTGCCGAGAAGGCCAACAAGTCCAAGGCCTTTAGAGACGACATTGTGATGGAGCTCCGACGGGTCAAGAAACGCCAGTGGCATCACGTGCAGAAGCAGCGGATTGCCAGGCATGAGGAGGCTACACAACAGTTGACAAAACTCTTTGGCGCCCGGCACACGGCGGAACTCTTGGAGACGCAGGCAACAGGGCCACGCACGGGGGCGGACAAAGCAGACGCGTTGATGGCCTACGTGGAGCATATGGCGGCGTGCTACGAGAAGGACATGTATCCGGGTCAGGTGCCCGACTACTTCATGTGTCCTATCAGCATGGAGATCATGCACGACCCCGTGACGACCCCCAACGGCGTCTCGTACGTGGTGTCGGCGTATGAATTTTTGTGTAGCTTATTGACCAGCTAACTGTTGGTGTGTTGCTTGTAGATATGAACGTCGTTGTATAGAGGAGCATCTGCGTCATAATGGAGCGATAGACCCGTTGACGCGCAAACGACTGACACTGGACATGCTCCGCCCTAATACGTCGCTGCGGACTGCGATCCAGGACTACCTCGAGACAAACTCGTGGGCGTTTGAGTATTAGCGCAGTTTTT
The DNA here is from genome assembly GCA_025722995.1 of Phytophthora agathidicida. Lineage (NCBI taxonomy): Eukaryota > Oomycota > Peronosporomycetes > Peronosporales > Peronosporaceae > Phytophthora > Phytophthora agathidicida. Next base: position 2,537,340 of record CP106978.1, read on the forward strand.
TGTACGAGGAGCGCAAGTATCGAGCGGATGTATGCACGCTGTCCATCGCAGCTTTAATAACGTGCTGCAGGATCTACAGCGGATTGAAGAGCTGACTGCAATTGCACCGTGTATGATAACTTTGGCTGTTGTGTACTGAATTATATGTATTTGATGCTGACATGAAGATACTGTGGCGACTTACTACTAGTAGTATTAAGTTTTTTTACTGTGCGCAGCCATTTATGCGGGAACGCCAGTGCTGTAGTCTTTTAGGCTTTTGTATTCCACCGTCTCACACGTCGTCGAACTTGTTGGATCGCAGTCCGTGGCCGTTTTGTGAGGATAATACATGGCGTACAGCACCAATTGGACGACGACACAGCGCCAAACCGATCGCATTGGGGACCAGTACTACCAAATCGTCTTCCGCGATGCTATGTAGGACCCAAATGACTCCATTCGCGAGGAACAAGGTGCTTATGGTGATCGGAATCGTCGACGCGTCTTTCGTCTCAATCACGTTCGCCATTGTCTCAAGAGGCGAAGCATACAGTGCCAAGTTGATGAGCCCGCTGAGTGTTCCGAGGGTGGTCTCCACTGCATCGCCAGACTGGTTCGTAGCCCCACTCGTCCCGAGACTATAGTAAAGCGTGTAACCCGCAAGAACGTAAAACGCAACGCCATAGAGCTTGTGGATGCGTGCATGGTCCTGAGTCCAGTGGTAGTAAATTCCTCCAAACGCGATCGATGCGAGCATACCGACCGCATACGCCACGAAGAGCGGCGGGATGCTGTTTACTAGACGTGCGTACATGACCCACGCGTAGCAATTGCAGAAGATGAGGATAACTGACAGCACCGATACGGAACCCGTCGAGCGAGTCTTGTAAATTCGCCAGAAGTCAGGGAATGGAGCGAGCATGGCCAGAACCGCAGATAAAGTAGCGAGCGCGTGGAGGATACTCGAAAACATGGTTGCCGGGATAAAGAGGTGAAATTCCGACTGGGGAATATGAGAGACGCAGACTTGGTGGTTTGAGTCATACTTGTTGAGTGGAAACACCGAAACGATAAAAGCGCGCAGAGGTAATGGAACAACGTTTTGAGCGCCATCAAAGATTGCCAACGGGTTCAAACAAATAGTACTCGTTTTTGCCAAGCTCACTGTAGCAGTGAGCTGCATGATTCAAGTCTCCATCCAACGTTGGCGAGACAGCTCATCGCCCTATGCATGCTGTGCTTCCAACTTTATCTCCGTTGACTTGACTCGGGGTGCCTACAATTCACGGTCACACCGACTTTCTGCGTTGTCATGAGCTATGATCACACCGCTCAAACCCCATCGATCCACAAAGCGGTGGTGTCAAACTGCTATTGAGCTTGCAATCCAAACGATATGCTTTGTATAGATGTGACTTTTGCGCTGAGTTCTTATCCATTTCACAGCTATTCTTGCTCGTAGGCGTCAAAATCACTTCAATACTTCGGCTCCAGGCTTCCACTGGCGAATTGTTGTTGGCGTCATGGCCAATTTGACAGAACCTTTTCAAGTTGGGTCGTTCGCGTGGCTGCCATGGAGACGTGTGTGGTATCTGGCACGAATAGAGGAAGTCCATCAGTCCTGTGACCTCGGGGATATGAAGTTGTTGGTTCATGTGCATGGGGAACCGTTCACGAAGGACAAGTGGTTGACTGTGCACCGAGACGGCACGACAGTGGCAGGCATGCCACCTCTCTGTCTGCTTCAGGTGCTGCCTACTGTGCTCGCAGGAATCGGTTCGTTCCCGGCAGTAGGAAATCATGTCCAGTTGCTCGTCATGGACCAGAAACTTGTCGAACTTATTGCATCTCGTCGCTCTGATGAAAATTCGGATGCTGTCGAAGTACCTGCACTGGTTGGTATCGTGGTGAAGGTCCTTCCAGCGCGAGACGCGTCGTTAGTCGACGTAGCGTATCCCACCGAGTTTGTTGGGCACGCACCTGACGAGGCGCAGTGGCAACGCGTCCAGATCAGCAATGGATATGTAGGTCGAATAGGTTGCGTTCCTTGAATTCCTCCGTACGTTTGCTTACTTCGGTTGCTTGTCGCTGCAGATAAACGTCATTTCGGAGTCACATTCTGTTCTGCTCCAACAACAGCTAGCCGCCGCCATTGGAGCACCGTTGTCTGACACGCCTGAAAATTGAGTGACCATGCGATTCACGAGAAGCCAGCGCAGCGGATGAGCTGAACACGTTGAATGTTCTATCTATTCGGGTTGATATTCCGGTGCACCGACCCGGGGAATCTATGCCGCATTCCTCTACGCCTCTATAGGTCGCTGTTGAAGCTGCCGCTCCTCTTTTTGGCATAGTTGCCGCGCGTCGGAGAAGTCTTGCGCTGGGGTGAGTAGCTTGCCTTGGTTTTGACTGGCGCGCCGTATGCAAACTTGCGAATATCAGCACGTTGGACGTTGCGGAAGTCCAGGTCGTCTTCGTCATCGTCCAGTGCGAATTCCTCCAGATCATCCTCGTGCATTGGCACCTCAAGATATGGGTTAAGTGGCAATGGTCGAAAGCGATATCCAGTGACGGTGAAGAATCCCAAGGCAGCCAACTCGCTTACTGCCACAGCGATCCAGGTAGCGTCGTAGGGCAAGCTGGCCTGCAGCAGTTGTAACGCCAATCTAGTCACGTAAATGTAGCAAATCACGAGCAGGTAAAATGACCGGAATTGGGTGAGCTTCTGAAGGTTGGCAAAGGCCTTGCCGTCTGTAGCAGCAGCAACCCGGAGCTGCCGAATCGACCACACGATGGGCAACAACACGGCGGTGCAGCAAGCCACATCGGCCAAGATCAGGACGTCTCGCCAGCTCACCCATGCACGCGTGCCCACAGACGTCTCGGACTTCAAAATCTGGGCAATGTTGCTCACAACCTGCAGCACCAGCACAAGCGACAGCACGGACTTATCCCTCTGCGACAGATGGGGCTTCAGCAGCGACCACCCCGTACCAATGAGCATCAGCACCGAGAACAGCAGCAGCCCTTTAAGACTCATGAACGCATACGTCACGGCAGTCCACGCCGTGAGCGTATCACCATTGCGTTTCATGTAGTACGCGCGCATTGCTTCAGCGAACAGCGCCAACGTCTTGACTGTCACCAGCACGGCCATGAGGCAATGCACCCGTTGCACGAACTCCCGATACGTCACCAGACACCACCACCAAATCGCAGCAGCGCCCAAGAACAGTAAACTCGTGGCCAGATACACAACCGGCAGCGGTGCGTCTCCCGCCGACAGAAAGTCATTGGCTCCGTTCTTGAGCATCGCGTCCATCTACCAAAACAAAAAATTAACAAGAAATTTGTCAGTGACCTTCAACTGATAGTTCAAGTTGTTTGTAGTTGCCATCGGTTCCGTACGTGGAAGGAGACCTCGAGGCCAGGCGTGCACTGGGCGTAGAATATGTAGTAAAACCCGACACTTAGAGGTCCGTTGTGGCCTCCGCCTTCTCGTCCATTGAGCTGCACGTGCTGCATGCCGCGACTCACGTTCCACGTGTGCGCGTCTGTGAGGTCGATCCATCGACTGTCCGGAGCAACCTGAAACACGCACTTGTCTCCGTCCTTGCTGGTCTGCATCGCCATCGGGTCTTCCGGGTCCATGCTGCTGACCAGTGCGTCGTCCAGCAGCGCCACCGTCTCCCACAGATCGTCCTGGTGCACGAAGAGCAGATCGTCCTGGTGCACGAAGAGCAGTCCGGCCTGCACGTCTTCGGCCTCGTCAGGCGCGTCGATCTCCACGGCAGACACGCTTACGTCCATACGCCCTGAAGGCCCGAAGCCGAAGCGTTCGACGAGGAAGTGCGACCGGTCCTCGTGCTCGAACCGCCACGACTGCTTCATGGCGGCGGAGCCATCTACCAGCAGCGCCAGCGCCGCGGCCAGCGCGCTAATTCTCCTCATTCGCGTTATTCTGCATTTCGCTGCGTAAAAAAGGATTCCAACCCTTATTTTAAGACGGAATTAGCCGATTTGGAGGCAGAAATCCACTTGAAAGTAGCGTAATTCATCGCGCTGATTCTACGCATTTTACTAGTATTTAGCGTAATTCAAAGCTTGCGCACTGCCTACGAAGTGCAGAGCGCATTGCTCCGATGAGCTCCGACACCACGGTGGGCTCTGCGAGAGTTGACAAGTCGTCCAGTGAGTCTTCTTCACCGTGAGCAACTTTGCGGAGAATGCGTCGCATTATTTTCCCGCTGCGGGTCTTAGGCAGATTCGGGGCTACCACGAAGATGTCGGGCGTCGCGATGGCCCCGATCTTCGAGCGGATTTCCATTGCGAGCTCGTTCTCCAGTTGAGGCGTGGAATGCACACCGTCCACGAGTGTAACATAGCAGCAAATGTCTTCACCCTTAATGCGATGAGGAATGCCGACCACGGCAGCTTCCGCCACAGCGTCGTGGTTGATGAGTGTGTTTTCCAGTTCTGTGGTGCTGATTCGGTGGCCTGAGGGGCACAGGACGTCGTCAATGCGGCCAGTGATGAAATAGTAGCCGTCCTTATCGCGGCGACATCCGTCACCAGTGAAATACAAGCCTTTGTGGGTCGACATGTACACTTGCAAGTAGCGATTGTGGTCACCATACACGGTGCGGGCCATGCCCGGCCATGGAGATCGGATGCAAAGTTGACCCTCAATGTCGTTGCCCTTGATCTCGTTGCCGTGCTCATCGGTCACCACGAAGTCGACGCCGAAGAAAGGTTTACTGCATGAGCCTGGCTTCATGGGGATAGCACCAGGCAGACCCACGCCAATGTGACCTCCAGTCTCCGTCTGCCAGTAGGTGTCGACGATGTAACACTCACGATTGCCAATTACCTCGTAATACCATTTCCACGCTTCCTGGTTGATCGGTTCACCAACGCTGCCAAGCACCTTGAGACTCGACAGGTCGTATTCACGGATTTTGTCATCACCACGAGCCATTAACGCACGGATGGCCGTCGGCGCCGTGTAAAACTGAGTCGCCTTGTGGCGCTCGACCAAATCCCAGTAGCGGCCATGATCCGGGTAAGTCGGGGTGCTTTCGAACAGGACAGTGGTGATGCCATTCGCCAAGGGCCCATATACAACGTAGGAGTGACCAGTGATCCAGCCGCAATCTGCTACACAAGCGAAAACATCGTCATCGTGGATATTGAACGCGTATTTGGCTGTCATCATGGCGTACAATAGGTAGCCGCCGGTGGTGTGTGCAATGCCCTTGGGTGTGCCGGTGGACCCGGACGTGTACAGGATGAACATCAGGTCTTCTGTGTTCATGAACTCCGCAGGACAGTAAGGGCGGTGACGAGACAACTCTTTCTCCATGTCTACATCGATCGCCAGGTGCATCTTGACGGCGGGATTGTGTGTGCGCTTGAACACGAAGACGTTGCGCACGAAGTCAAGGTTCTGAATAGCAGTGCCGACCGTCCGTTTGAGAGGAAGCGTGCGCCCGCCGCGTCGACCTTCATCTGCCGTGAACAGCCATTGTGACCTAGCGTCCACTACGCGATCTCGAAGCACCTCGGCGGATAGACCAGCAAAAACCAAGTTGTGCACCGCACCAATTCTAGTGCATGCGAGCATTGCGAAGACGGTCTCGAGGATCATTGGCATGTACATGGCGACAACGTCTCCTTTCTGGACCCCGGCGTGCTTCATCGCATTGGCGATTCGACACGTCTCAGCTAGAAGCTCTGCGTACGAAATCTCTCGCCCTTGACCGATCTCGTCTGCCTCCCAGATAATGGCGGTCTTGTTTGGGTGCGTCTTCACGTGTCGGTCGATACAGTTGACGCTCACGTTGATGAGGCCGTTGAGGAACCAAGCCACGTCGCCTTTGTCTACTCTGCCAGTGACAGTCTGGTCGAAGTCACGAAACCAAAGGAGGTGCTCCCGAGCGAGGTCACCCCAGAAGTGTTCAGGGTCGTCAAGTGAGCGCTTGTGCATCGCCTCATACTGCTCCAAACTCTTGACGTGCGCATTCTTGGCGGCTGCGTTGATGACGGGGTATATCCCGGTGCTGGTGGCGCTACCCGTGCTGTCTCCCATGGTGCAAATTCAATTGTAATGGGTCGTTCGAGTGGTGCGAGTCGTGGAGATCGGACATCAATTGCTCGTACCGCAAGTCACGAATTCACCTGGAGTTGAACCTAGAACATCGGCGATAAAAACCTTGCTTTACCTTTGGTATCTGCAGACGACTCGCACTGAGAAAACCGGTGCATGCATTAACTATGCTACTCCTTGGCATATTTGGTGAGTGGGAGGCGCAACACTGCTCGGAATCCACCGTGATCAACTGGTTTGGTGTGCGCTTCAGCGACAGTCACAACTTTGGTGATCTCTACAAGTAATCTCTACATGTAACACGTCATCAAAGTCTGGATGCACGCCATCAAAAGACACAAGTGTTCGTCCACGAAGCGCCCGAAACTTGTCAACTTTGGTGAGTGGACTCGAAGGCAAGACTCTGTCTCAGACAGAGCTCCAGCAACGGATTGGCACGTGGATCGTGGTGGCAAGCGCGATAACGCATGGATAGATGGAAGTGTCAGGCCGCTTAATCTGTGTTGTTGAAGTTCCCGCAATGCATTTGTACATGTAGACCTCATTCAGGTTCTGTACCAAATCGCGAGCACAAGCTGAAGCTTGTCTGTCTTCGTTGTCGGCCACTCAGCTAAGTTGACCAGAAGGCCTTCTTCTCCAGCAAGAGGATGGCATTTTCCATTTTGGTGAGACCCCATCAAGTGCAATATCAACGCAATTCCACCAGCCTCGTCTCCATGACATCCTTCCTCAGCGTGATCCGCGTGATCTCCACCATTACGGCGGTTTTGGTCGCTCTCTCACCAGCCCCCGACTTCTGGAAAATCTACAAGACCCGATTGACAGGACCCTCATCGATCCTACCCGTGGTTATGATCTTCTGCAACTGCTACGCGTGGGTCCTGTACGCGTACCTCGTGGACAACATCCTGCCGCTCTTTGTCAACTGCATCTTCGGATGCGTCTACTATCGCTGGAGTGACGACCGACCGCACATCCACAAGCTCTGCGCCGCGGCGTTCGTCGTGTTGGTTGTTTACACGGTTTACTACATCCTCGGGACGAGTGGCATCACGGATCAGTCGGACGACGCCGTGGAGAAGGTGCTCGGAGTCTTGAGTGACATCGTCAGCTTGGTATTGTATGCGTCTCCCCTAGAGACGATGAAGAAGGTTATCCAGACGAAAGACGCGACGACACTGCCGATCATCATCAGCGCAATTTTCCTCACGAATACCACAGTGTGGACGGTCTTCGCGATCGCCGACGACGACGTGTTCGTGATGGTCCCCAATGCCATCGGCGTGTTGGTCTGCATCGCTCAAGTGGTGCTCTATGTCATGTATCCCCCCGCAGCACGAAAGAAGTCTCTGTTGGCCCGTTCAGCGAAAATGAGGTGAAAACGCCAAAAGCAGGCGAGGAGCCCGAGGGAAAGGAGTATGTTGGTTTGAAGGACGCTAGTGTAGCGTAATTTCAATTGCCCCCACTCTCAACTCTTTGGTTTCTTGGTCGATCGTTCTCTTTTACGTAGTAGCTGTAGGCAGGTATTCCATACCTCAGCACTCTTATCTGCATGAAAGCCACCCCTGAAACTCGCCCCAAAGTGTGCGCACCAGCGTAGCGCACTCTGCGTCGCATCTAGAAGGTCCCGTTCCGGTGCCGCGTTCTCCGCAAACACCGGACCACGCTTCGGTGATAAGCCAAAGGTGCTCCGTCTCGCGGACGCAGACAGCGGTTGGTGTGTGTGTGGTGAGGGGACTGCATGGCTGAGGCGGCACTGAGTGCGCAGTTGGCGGCAGAGTAGCAAGTGCCAATGCCTGATTCGGGGGCTGCTTGCTCTTCTGCGGTGGTACGACAACCAAACTTCCTAAGCGGCTCGCGCGACTATCATCCGCCGCGGTCGCTCACGCTTCAACCTGCCACACCACTCCCTGGGCTGGCCTCTACGATCCATCTCTCGGGCCGACGCCACGTTTGCCGACACCCCTCGATATGACTCATCGAGTCCTACACAATGGACTGTTCTCTTTGCCATTGAGGAAGGAAAATTCCATATACATTGTATGCACCTGGACAGCGGCGATGCATGGAGTCCATGTATCGAGCTGGAGCTCTAAAGAAACCAATGTGCGTGGCCAAGGCTTTCACAACCTTCCTCACGCTACATCACCCCAGGAAGGTCTCTGTTGCATCGCCACTGTAGTAATATCCCTCTGTCCCTCGTAGATTCCCTTTGCCAGCGATGGAAATGCGTGGAGGAACGCGTGCTTGAGCAGATGAGCGCATGACCCGACCCGGCAATGCCATGCCCATATGGTCACTACGAGATTCAATCTTGAGAGATGTCAAGACCGTCTCGATCGATGAACACCCCCATGATGGACCTGTCGATAAGCTCACTTCCCATTTCGCTTACTAGTGACCCCCACCAGTGCCATCATGAAGACCCTCTCCGCGCTCTTGCCTGCTGCGCTGTTGGTGACCCACAGTGTTCAAGCCTACAGCGACGGCTTCGACCTGACGGACCACACGAGCCAACTCAACTTCTACCACCAAGCTGCCACGGACCTCACGGCTGATCAAGTCGCGCTCGACAGTACTGATAGCTGCGTTGTGGACCAAGTTCACATGGTAAGTGAGGGCGCTGTAGTATTGACTCCGTGTGTATGGACACCTTGCTAACTGGTTGCGGGCGACGCTTGTGGTGTGTTGCAGATTATGCGTCACGGCACGCGCTACCCTTCGTCCGGGAGCTACAACGGCATTAAGAGCTTTGCTGAGACTGTCACGGAATATCTGAGCTGGCCCAACATGTCGGACACCATGGCCAAGGAATTGCAGTTTCTCAAGACCTGGAACCTGACGGAGCTGACCCCGAACCCGGAAATCCAAGTGGATAACCTTACTGCACTCGGCCTGCAGGAGGCACACGACGTTGGCTCTACTTTTCGAAGCAAGTACGCGGACTTGTACACCGCCAAAGAGACCGTGTGGACGAACGCCAAGGAGCGCGTGGTCCGTACTGCGCGGGGCTTCATGAAGGGATTCCACGGCGACGACTGGAACTCGGATCTCTTGGTCCAGGTGAATAATACTGATAAAACGCTGGGCGGCAACACGCTGACCCCGATTGACACGTGCCCCAACTTTGACGGCGATGAGAGTTCGGGCCAGACGGCGTTCGCTGAGACTACGGGCTGGCAAGATGCGGTGGCCAAGCGTCTCGAGTCGCTCTGGCCTGGATTTGGCTTCTCGACTGGGGTAGCTCTGACAGTCATGGACTTGTGCATGTACCAACGGAACTACCTGGGCAAGGACCACTTGGAATTCTGCCAGATTTTCACCGACGACGAGTGGGAACACTACGCCTACCACAAGGACTTGGGATACTTCTACGGCTCTGGCTATGGCGTGGCGCTCGCACCCACTGTTGGATTCCCGTACGCCGAAGCCGTGACGGAGCTTCTGAGCGAGAAAGAGACCACACACTGCCAAAAGATCTTCGTCGCTTTCAGCCAGGATACCCAGCTAAATGCCCTATACTCCGGTTTTGGGCTCAACTATGACGAGAGTTACCCCACGGACGCCATCAACGCCACCCGCAACTTCCGCTCGTCGCGAGTAGTTGCTATGGGCTCGCGAATGGTAACGGAGCGCATCGCGTGCAATGGCGAGAGCTACGTTCGCTTCAACATCAACGAGCAGATTGTTCCTCTCCCTGGGTGCCAGAGCGGACCCGGTCTCACGTGCCCGCTTGCCGAGTTCGTGAAGTACATGGAAGCTCGCAGAGTCGAGGTAGGTGACTTCGTGACAAAGTGTGCCTCGACTGGTGGCTCCTCGCAGTGCACTTTGTTCGAGAACCCTGTCCTGAACCAGTGCGCTGTGACGTCTGGCTAAGCAAAACGACTTTGCCAGCATGAGTAAATACCCCGTTTCCAAAGTTCAAACGCCGATGTGCCTCCTGTGCCGTGTTTGGCTCTGTGAGGTTGTGCTGTTTCTATCCATTGATGAAACAGGTCTTCACTTCAGTGTTGCCAAAGTCTGTCCTTCAGCTCCGGCGAGCGTACTCTCCATTCGTCGTTCGTACTTCAGTAGAAAATTGCGAATACCCCGATAGCTTTGCGATCGGGCGCTGCGCGATACCTAGTGAACGACAGCTTTAAAAGAATTCTTGTGGCCGTGAGGCTGGCTCTGCGTGTCCTGCAGCCTTGTCAAATCCACAGATACTCGGCGGTACGCTCGCAAACCTGAAATTCTGCCTCGTCACATATACCGTAGACGAGTCACGGGTGTCGACACGCCACGCGGATCGAAGCGTACCAAACTTGTCTTTGGCGCTCCAGTGCGCAACTCTCTCAATTCAACGAATTCATGGATCCCTCCAGTCCAAAGGCAAGCCTTGACCGGTCGAGACAACACCCGCACTGCTTGCTGCCCACCAGTTGAAGGCCATCCGCCTGGGCCATTTCCAAATCGGATTCCTCCAGCTGACCTTGCTACACAGAGCTTCGCTGTGCTCTCTTTCCCCACGTCGACCAAGATGAGCCTCGGATTGACTATTCTCCAGGCTGTGGCGTCGTCCTGCACTGTGGCCATGATCCTCAGCTCGGTGCCGTCGGTGTACCGCATCCACAAGAGCCGCGACACAGGTGTCGTGGCGCTCTTCCCCCTAGTTGGACTGTGGCTAAGCTGTCACCTAGTGTAAGTCTCCATTCGTGATTGCCCACTTGTCGAACACGTACTCACTCGGTGCTTACCTGCAGAACGCTGTATGGCTGGGCTACAGGCTCCTACTTCCCCCTCTTCACCATCTACCTCTTCGGCGAGATCTCCTCTATCGTCTACGTCAGCGTGTTTTTCCGATGGACAAAGGCTCGCTCGTACGCCGTGAAGACGATCGCTGTCAACCTCTTGATCATCGCACTGCTAACAACCTACGTCGTGCTGGGGATGGCCGGTGTAACTGGTCAAAACACCGTCCAAATTGGCGACACGGTGGGCTACATGATGACAGTGGGCTGCCTGCTGCCGTATATCGCACCTCTCGAGACCATCAAAACCGTGGTGAAAACGCGCTCGAGTGCATCGATCCCTCTCGGTATGTGCCTTGCTGGTGCTATTTCGAATGCACTCTGGGTGCTCGAGGGATATCTCGACGACGACATCTTTATGCTGGTTCTTAGCGCCGCCTGCTCCGTCATGGGGTTTATCCAAGTTGCACTCTACATCGTCTACCGCCCCGGGCGATACCCGACCCCCGTGGACACATCGAACATCAACTGCGTTCTCCCCATGACGGCAACACTGACCGTGAAAAGCGACACTACAGTCGTGAGCCTCCCTTCACCCAACTTTATCGCTGTTTGTTCGCCCTGAGCAGCACTCCTTCGAATGCACTCATAGACAACATAATAAACTTGTACACAGTCAGTTTAGCGCCAACGAGCCAACGTGCTTCAGCCGCGATATTTGGACGAGTGCCACGCGCCAATCCTTGGCGTGCTTTCAGCAGGAGCGAATGGGAATTCCAATCCAGGTGGACGCAAGCGGCCGTCGCCAATGTGACAGGTTTGGGCCTTCAAGTCTGAAGCAGTGCTGGTGCAAAGCTGAAGTCGTCTGGTCTCTGTCGACTGCACTGTCAAGTCGCGGCGGTCACGGACCAGTCGTTTGCGTCCAAACTGAAGCAAGTCGAAGATCCGACACAATAGACGCGGCAATTGGCGCTACACACGCCTCGAGAAGGATTTTCTCGTGCTCGTGGACAATCACTCTTGGACACACTTCCAATCGACTGATACGACGCTTGCCTTAGCTCGGTAGCCTCGTTGCCACCAGCTTTTTCTCGGTGCCTCTGCTCGGCATGGATACGGTGCTGACGTCAGTGAGCATGACGGAGTGGCACCACCAGACCACGAGACGAAGAAGCGGAGCCTCGACCATTTCTAACTTGGACTTGCTTAGCCCACATCGACGGCTATAGCGCACGCAACGACAACGATGAGCGTCGGACTTACGATCATCCAGGTGCTGGCGTCGATCTGCTCGGTCGCCATGATTTTGAGCTCGGTGCCAACGATGCACCGCATCCACAAGCGCCACGACACCGGAGAGGTGGCGCTCTTCCCTCTCGTGGGACTTTGGATCAACTGCCACGTACTGTAAGTCGGCGCTCATCTCATAGTGATGTTGTTGACGAAAAATCTCTCTAACCATGTTGTTTTGCTGGGCAGTATGCTGTATGGTTGGGCGACCGCGGACTACTTTCCCCTCTTCGCCACGTACTTGTTCGGCGACATTGTGGCGGTCCTGTACATCGGCGTGTATTTCCGATGGACCAAGCAACGGTCGTGCGCCTTGAAGGCAATTGGAGCGTCCTTCCTCGTCGTGATGATCACCGCAGTATACACGATTCTAGGAATGACCGGCGCGACAGGACAGTCGACCGACCAGGTTGGCCGCGTCACCGGTTACATGATGGCAATTGGCAGCGTGCTGCTGTATATCTCTCCGTTTGAGACCATCAAGGCCGTGCTGAAGACGCGCTCGGGCGCTTCGATCCCCTTCGGTATGTGCCTAGCTGGCGCGACGTCCAACGTGCTCTGGATGATCAACGGTTTGCTTACAAGCGACATCTTCATCTTCCTTCTCGGAACCGTGTGCGCAGCGTTGGGGCTGGTGCAAGTGGTGTTGTACGTCGTCTACCGTCCAACGCAGACTGGCGCGGCGATGGCAGTGGAACAGGCACAGCCAGGGAAGAAGTTCATTCTTCCGGTGACAACTTCGACCACAACGCAAAGCAACGATACCGCGTACTCGTGTCCTTCACCCGTCTTCATCACCGTCCATTCACCATAGAAGAACGCCACAGCATACACATTAGACATTTGAAGTACTACTTGAACGATAATACAAATATAATAAGTTGAGATTTTAGAGAGAGAAGGAAGTCTATTTAACCTTAGTTAATAGCTGCCTTGTAAAGTCTAAGTTGTTTGGCTAGCTTTAACTCTTTCTGCTTGAGCTAGAGCGCCGGGGTCGGACCCTTTAGCGGACCGACGGCCGCACGATCGATGCTCATTCCTCCAAAACATTCCAGACAGAGCTGTAATTGAAGTCCTTGAGTTCTGGTTCTTGGACGGAGACGTTCTCTCCGTGCCACTGCTCGTAGCTGACGAAAGCAATTGCTCCACACAAATTCCAATTGCTGGTTGCCTTCCCATTTTTTTCCGTCGTGCACCACTTGGTTCCGAATTTGCCACAATAATGCGTATCCAATACTGCATATAGCCCACCAAATGCGCGTCATCGTCTCCTTAAGCTCCTTGTCGCACTTCCCGTAGAGCTCGATAAGTCGACTGCGGAGCCTTGTACTGAATTTTGGTGCCGACCGAGATGAGAAGAAATCCTGATACTGTTGGAGCTGAAGCGGTGAGATTTCGTGTCCCACCCAGTGCGCCAGACATCGTGCCTAAAACGCCTGTGCTCGTTTACATTCCCAAACTATGTGGGTTCTCGTAAATCTTGTACCGTGACAGTCTTTATCTTGCGGACACCCTGACGTCTTATCCTTGCCTTCATAGTAGAGGTTGAGTTGTTGAGTCGCCAGTCGATACACTACCCATGTTTGGAGGTTGAGATTTTCGTTTTGGTTCGTCTACAAGTGCTTTCAGCCAGTCGTTCAGCGCCACGTTAGCGTCCGTTTCTGATTCAGCTTCAACACCGAAATAATAAATACTAGACGGATAAGTATGTGCGAAACTTTTTTTTAGGAAAGTAGCCATTTTCGCTTCCGATGCTCGCTTGGTGCTCACTTCTGGATTAGACACGTCCAACTGACCAGGATTCAGGCAGAGGAAGCCAAGATGAACGCAGGACTGACCATTCTCAAAGCCTTGGCGTCAAGTTGTTCCGTGGTCATGATCCTGAGCTTGGCACCAGCACTCTACGGTATTCACAAGAGCCACGACACGGGCAATGTGGCTCTCTTTCCATTAGTTGGACTCTGGCTGAATTGCTGCATGGTGTAAGTTCGCGTGCACCCATTGCTTGGCGGGGCTATTCGGACTGACCTATTAACATTTGCGCGCGCTTAGGATGCTGTACGGCTGGGTTTCTGGGAGCTACTTCCCCCTGTTCGCCACTTACGTATTCGGCACGATGATATCGACGGTGTACATTGGTGTGTATTTCCGATGGACAAGAGCGAGAGTGTACGCTTTGAAGGCAATTGGTGCAGCCTTCCTTGTCAATGTGCTCGGCTCCATGTACGTCGTTTTCGGGATGACAGGCGTGACTGGCCAGTCAATCGGACAGGTCGAACTGATTGCAGGCAACATGATGACCATTGCCTGCCTGTTGCCCTTCGTCGCACCCTTCGAAACCATTAAGACGGTGCTGAAAACCCGCTCGGGAGCTTCGATCCCAGTTGGAATGTGCTTTGCTGGCGCCACCTCCAACTTAATCTGGACATTTGAAGGATTGCTCACCGATGACATGTTTATCCTCCTCCTCAGCGCTGCATGCTCGACGCTCGGATTCGTGCAAGTAGCACTGTATCTCATCTTCCGACCTGGAAAGGAGTCGACAGCAATGGACTCGTCGGTCCCCGCAGACAACAAATACGTCCTCCCAGTGAAAGCGTCACCAACACAGCTAAAGAATGGGATTGAGCCCCCCTCGATGGAACTCATTATTCCGAAATGTGGCGATAAGCTTGACGACATCATACAGGCAGCTCTTGTGCCTGTTTCCTAATAGACTTTTGAGCCAATAGGTAGTTTGTTCTTGACGAGTTCTTGCTATTATATTCGGTGTTCATGCATACCATAGCGGGAGGTGTAACACTCATCAGTGATGATCACACTCATTTTTTTCGTGTCGAGAGAGGATCTGCTCACAACCAATTGTGGCTCACAATTGGTTTTGACCAGCCGTGTGCAATCGAAAGAGGCGAAGATGGCGAACGACGGCTTGCTTATCACTCTACGTGTCTTGACTTTCGTGACGGCACTCGCTGTCGGCCTCAGTCCGTACCCAGAAATTCGCCATGTGCACAGGCAGCGAACCACGGGCGATGTGTCGATCTTCCCGGTCGTCACGCTGTTTGGTAACTCCTACCTTTGGTACAGCACGAGGATGCAAACGAGTAAGTGAGAGGGATAAGCTAACATGTCATGTGTTGCCCTACTACCAGGATGATCTACTCGTACTTGGTTGGGAACTTCTTCCCTCTCTTTTCAGTGTGCGCCTTCCAGACTGCCGCGGCCATCGTGTTTGGTGGCGTCTACTGGTGGTGGTGTGATTCGCGACGGCGGTTCTACGTGTTGTGGGGCGTCTTTGTCGTCGGAATGATCCTCATCTCGATTTACACCGCGATCGCAATGGCAGGTGTCACGCACCAGTCCGCGCACCAAGTCGAGATGATCTTGGGCTACATGTGCGTCGTAATGAACTTGTGCCTGAAGGTTGCGCCGCTTGAGACGTTGAAGCGCATCATCCGCACCAAGAACGCGTCGTCGATGCCCGTGACGATGTCCGTCGTCGCTTTCATTAATGGACTGCTCTGGGTCTGGACCAGTGCACTCGAGGACGACATGTACGTGCTGTCAACGAACGCCGCGGGCGCCGCGCTGGGAGGAGTCCAGATCATCGTCTACATCATATACCGACCAGTGAAACCCAAGGACACAGCTCTCTCCAATGGGTGCGCTGACAGCGAACAGCCCACCGTGTTTTACGACATCGAGGTGGCCGCATGTAGTGGCCAAGACAAGAGCACAGCATTTGTCGAGGCGAAGTCACCTCTAGGATAAGAGAAGAGATAGCGCATACATCCACGCCATCGCAATACGAAGATTGCCTTTTCTACCCATTTGAGATGGGACCTCATCTTCAACACTCATCAAGGATAGCAGGACAACCCCCTACAAGCGATTTGGGCGCAATGGAGAGCGAGACGCTGCTTACTACGCTGCGCGTACTGACGTTCATCACTGCCATCGCAGTGGGGCTGAGCCCGTTCCCTGAAATCTACCACGTCTACAAGGTCCATCTTCCCCGTCGTCATTTCGGGAATTCCTATCTGTGGTAAGGAGGTGGTAAGGAGGTTAGTGTCACATCCTGTTTGCAGGTATCTAATGTGTATTTTTCTGCCGTACGAGCAGGATGATCTACTCGTACCTCATTGGTAACTTCTTCCCGCTTTTCTCGGTCACAGCGTTCGCTGCCGTCACCTCCATCGCTTTCTCTTCAGGCTATTGGTGGTTCAGCACGGAGCAGCAAGTAATGCATCGGTTCTACAAATTGTGGGGGAGTACGGCTGTGCTACTTGCAGTTATTACAACTTACGTGGCAATTGCCGTCGCTGGAGTGATACATCAACCCAGGCACCAAGTAGTAACAATTTTGGGCTACACGTGCGTTGTCATGAATCTACTACTAAAGTTCGCCCCTCTCGAGACCATCAATCGATGGACTCATTCATCAAAGGGGGAATCGCTGCTGTCCAATCGACGCCTCTTTTCCACCTCCTTTCTGTAAAAAAGCAACGTTTGAATGGCATCTTGCCCTCGAGTATCGGTCAGTGACGCAGGTCGCACTCCACTCGATCTTTCGTCACGTCCAGTTCTGCCATACAATCCACCCCGACTCGGTTCAGCTTGCGACTTCAACTTCGAGCGAGATGAAATAGTGCCCTTCGATAGTCGATCCAGAAGATCATTTGCTTGTGACGGCGCCACGTAGAGCGGAGCGGGAGGTTGGTACGTCCGGCACAAAATTTGATGGTGAAGTGTCTTGGTTGGAGCCGGGGGTAACTGGGTGGATGCATTCCAACCTTGAGGGGTGGGTATTTTTTCAGCGCGAACAAATTTGTGCTCGTTGCTGGGTGCACTAGATTGGGAACTATGGGGGCTTCGTGAAATTGTTGGTTTGGGTGCAGGTGGCGCCCTCGAGATCTTCGAGGCCGAAGAACGAAGACTTCCGTTGTTCATACGTGTTGACAATGGTGCATGGGATTGAGAAGACCGCTGGCGATTTTTTTGTTTCTGAGTGGCGACACGGGTTGCTCGCGCTTTGCCTTCGTCGGACTCGAAAAACTTCAGCAGCTCGGACAAGTCAGGAGGAGCTGGGAACTCACGTGAGGGCATCATTCTTTGCTGTAGGGTGAGTGCTTTTCACACTGTGTCTCCAAGGACTCGATCACACCTTACTCATGGCCGAAATACTCGGTCGAAACTGATGAGTTCTAGCGATCGACACCAAGAATAGTGCTTTTCGGCTCGCGATATGCAGTGGCGGTGAAGGCGAGGCACGAGCAAGAGAATGATGACGACCTCCGCCAGTAATTTGCCATCGGAAGACGCTAGCTTCTTTGAAGAACCAGCTAGTGACGACCGAATTGAAGCGGATCGCGTAGTGTTTGCACGATCAGCATCTATTCGTCGACTATCATCTGCCACGGCAAGCCGAATCCGACGGTCATCGCTGCTTTCGCAGCTTCCCGAGTCATCACCACTCCGACGTCCGGCGACAGCAGCTGCTGCAACACACAGTCGTGTCCACCAAGCCTTGCGCGACAACGACAATAGTTTCGAATTTTCCAGTAAGGAGGCCACCCTCGAGGGATTTCTGTATTCGTCACGGTTCCCAATCAAGGAAATTACGTACAGGGGTGTCGTTCATAGCAGTACACCTTCCTCGATGTTGCTTCGCAAAGACGCGAGCAGTTCGACGCCAGAATCACAAGACGATCAAAACCCTGCGGGATCTGACAATAATGATGTACCAGATGAACCTACCGCTGAGATGGACATTCAGGCAAAGAAGAGAGAGATGCGACGCCAACTTTTAGCAGAACGCCAACGTGCTCGGTCTGCAACGCCTACATTGTCCGGTTCGAGCAGCGAATCTGCGGTTAAAACACCAGCTGCAGTGATCGACGAAGCTGCGTTTATTCTTCGAAAGCGACGCTGCGCTAAAACTTTTGAGGATATGATAGCTGCTCGCTTGAAGCCGCACGATAATGACGGAGACTCGAAAACCGGCACAAAAATCGTAGCAGATGGGATTCAGTCTGAAGGCGAGGTTGCAACAGGTACTCGCGTCGATGATGGGATTAACAAATTACTGGAACATGGAATCATCCAATCCGTACTAGCGCTGATCACAAGTTTGGATGCAGCAACTCAGGGCCATTGCTGCCGAGCTCTTTATTATTTATCTCGAGCTCGTGCTGCTCGAAAGTCCATGATCACAAACGGTGTAGTCGCCAGCTTAAAACAGCTCTCACGGACTACGTCATCGGTTCCACGACAAGATTTGGCAGCTACTCTATGTAACTTGTCAGAAGAAGAAAATGTTGTGGAAGCTCTCTTTTTCGAGGGTATCGATCGCTCTCTCTTGAGGCTTATTACGTCACCAAGTTGGGAAACGAAACGCATCTGTGCAGCTACGGTGTTCAATCTGTCCGCAGATGCCCAACATATTAAGCATTTCCGTGAAGTTTTCTCTCAGCTGTTGATCGCTGCGACGAAAGCAACCGGTGGAATTAGTGGTAGCAGTCTTCTCAAGTCGAATTCGTCTGCTGAACTCAATTGTTCGTCAGCGTATTTGATCAAGGCGGCCTATAACGCATCCCTGGTACCAATGTTTCATAGCGCCCTGCTTGGAGAAAACATCCCTCGCTTCCTCTCTACACATGTGCCGTTGGTGCCTCCCGTTATTCAAGGATGGGCGCTTCGGACTTTTGTGTCGCTGTGTGAGGTGCGAGTCAACCGCCAACTACTGATAACGTCCCCATTCTGTGAATTACTCGAATCCACGCTACTCTCTCCAAATGAGGAGATCCAGGAAATCACGCTTTTGATCCTCTTGCAATTGTCCTTAGACGAAGGGAGCCGTATCAAGATTTGCAATTGGCTGCCGATCAGTTCTCTGATTAAAACTACGAGTCAACACATCGAAAGTGAAGTCTGTTCTGGGAAGCGAATCGACTGCGAATCCAAACAGACCGAAAACAAACGTCAAGAAAATGGTCTTGTTTATCTGCATTCTTGCATTTTGCGAAACTTGTGTGACAGCGTGTTAACGCATCACGAACTTATCCAAGAGGGCGCAGTTCCAGTCCTGTTGGAAATGAGCAGAATGTTCGAATCGACTGTGCAAGTAAACGCTATTTGCGCACTTTGTTATCTTGTATCAAGCTCTACCGAGGAGGTAGCGGTCCACATGTCGGAGCTCACGGAATTGCTGCTGACACTGACACTGTCGTCGAACACACAAGACTTCATTTTCGCGGTGGAGTCGCTTTACAACATTTCGTGCTGTGATGAGTGCATTCCTCTTCTCTATGAGTCAGCTTCACTGTTAGATCGGCTGTTCAACCTCGCTGCAGATCCGACACAAAAGAAGGTAGCCGAGTTGATCGCTGCCATTATTTACAGATTAGCCGGTGTGGTAAGCTGTGCTCCGCAATTGTTGAAACGAGGATTCCTACCCAAACTGGTACATCTCATTCGTCAGTATCCAACTTGTCGAGGTTACGCTCTTAACGCTCTCTTCCTTCTGGCACGAAATGGTGGAGAAGATTTCCCTCATGGTGGTGACGAGATGACACAGCTCGTATTGGCGCTACTCAGCAATGGCAATGAACTTGAGATGGCGGCGAAAATGTGGATTAAACCAGCTTTTCCTGCTCGACTCGTAAAGCGCAAGTCCAATCGTGATGTTGCACAAGGTGACTCAGCAACATTACGAAGTGGTGTTACGTTACTAGCCCACCTTGCGCACCACCCGAAGAACCGAGGAGCACTGGTGCGTAATGGTGCTGTGTTTCGTTTCTTGAAAAGGCTAAATCGATTGAAACCCAAGGCCAAACCAACACCAGCTGCACCTGGCGATGGGGTTAGTAGTTGTGAAGAAGAGGATTTTGAGCAGGAAAGTGAAGACGATACAATTCTTACCAACTGCGCGTTCGTGTATTACTGTCTGACGGCTACCCAGGAGGGATGTGAATTTCTTGTGAAAGAACGTGGCGTAGAAGACCTCATCAACCTTTCACGGATTCGGACCAAACAAACGCGAACCAAAGATGAGACTAGCGACAGCGCGGCAGCATTCACGATGAAAGAGTTGTGCACGCTGGCGGTATGCCGGCTATCTTCTTTCGCGGGCCTGGAGTCTCGACTAATTGAGCAAGGAGCTATTCAAGCTGTGATGGTGTTGGCTCTTGTGGCAACGGATAGTGTAACGATCAAGGCTTTGTGCATAATGACACTAGCAAACTGTCTTGTGGATGTCACGCCAAATTGTTTGCAGTCGCTTGTCGGTCACGGTATTATTTGGGCTTTAGCTTCATTGTGCACCGTTGAGTATCCCGAGGTCAGCTACGCTTGTGCAGTCTCTCTGTGTAATTTATCTGCTCATTCGAACAAGGTTCCAAAGTTCTTGGATGCTGGAGCACCACGAGCTCTGATTCACCTGCTATCTCATAGTTGTGGAGCTGATGCTGCAGAAGATGCCGCAATTGTGCTCGTGACTGTGAAAGCTATCGCGAATCTGGTTGCAAACGAGAAACTCTGTCAAGCATTTCTGAACGAAGGACTCGAGAAGCACTTAAGTGTGCATTTTTCTTCTCCTGAGAGCAGTGAAGAGCTTCGACAGCTATCTGCTATGGTCCTCCTGCGAGTTACCAGCGCGAATGACGCCGTGATTTCTCCAGAGAGACTAAAACTCACTATGCTCCTTTGGATGGAGCAGATCATTGACATGAAGGACGAAGATCTTGTGAGAAACTGCATGCTCACGGTGCATGACCTTACGAGTAATTCGTCGTTGGACGTGACAGAGCTGGATGTACCTCATGTTTTGCGAATACTGGTTCAAGTACTACAGCGCCACCACACTCACAACACGCAGATTGTGACACTGTGCCTGTCTGTGCTGTACAATTTGTCTTGCCAATTGCCAGTGTTACCGATGATCGTGCAGTCCGAGATCATGCCGTTCTTACGACAGCAAGTCCCAATGACTGAGACAACATTAGCAGCTCAGAGGCGTAAGAGTGCCACGAATCCCCCCACTCTAACGCACTCGTCATCATTTCCCTCCAATCTTTCAGCCAATACCCAGCTGTGTTGTCTCGTACTACACAACTTAAGCTGCTGCCGTACTACCGACTGCGAAAATGTTCTTGCAGCCCTCGTATCCTGCCATGCCATCGCCACGCTGCATGATATCTACTATGGTCCTTTTGGTCTCAAGGAGACTGCTGCGGTGGCAATCTGTAACATTGCAGTTGGTAAAGTCAATTCCGCGCGCGTACTCGAAGACTACGCTGGTCGTGTGTTACTCGACTTCATTCATAGTGAACACTTCCTCCCAAAGCACCATCGTTTGGTGGCTGCAACTTTACGAAAACTGAGCAATGCCCCCGGTAATCAGATTTGTTTGCTGAATGCACGAATTGCAAACGCGATGGTGTTTATGCTGGCTTTGCCCGACATGAATAGCGACGCCAGTTCGAATATCCTGGCTGCGTTGCTGCATTTCTCGAATTGCAAAGCCCACCTCCCTCGACTTCTGAACGATGGAGTTTTACCGTGCGTTGTGCGGCTTGCCGACCATCCCAATGCAACGTCTGAAATGATAAACTACTGCTTCGAGCTCATCTCGAATCTGTGCAGTGTCGATTTCAATGAACACCTGAGGGATTGCCTCGAAATCAACGTTATTGGGACACTGGCCAAATTGTCCGATCATCACAAACAGAGCAATCACCACCATCATCTCATGCAACAAGCACATCAGGCGCCAACTACCTCGCTCGCTTCATACTGTGCGAGAGGAGAAGGCTGCTCTTTACCATTACCAGAACTGATCACGAGTTTAATGAAAAGCGGCGCCTTCACGACCGGTGCCACCAAGAAAACGCTACAGATCAAGGCAAACTACACTGTGCCTGCTAGAAAATGGAGTCCCCAATCGCAGCCTAAGCCGAAAGATCCACCACCACTGGTATGCACCGAGATCCTGCCCACTGACAACGGGCAAATTATCTCTCCAGACGTGAAACAGCGCATTGGGGTCTTTTCACCCCTGCCAAAGGAAACGCTTATCCGGGATGAAAAGAGCGACGCGATGGTCTCATCCACTGCAACAGGTATCCAGACTCGGTCTATTCTGGCTCGACGGAATAGTGAACGAAGTTTCGGTGTTGGCGGACTACGTTCTAGATCAAGAAATACCTCTATCGTTGGGGCGAAAAAAGTGTTGCAGCGTGGACATGAAACTAGGCATCTATCCGCTCATCCGTAACGAGAACCGACAAAGGGTTAACACATTGATCTCGAAAAATTTAGTGCTACTGATGGCGGAGGTGGCCTTCTTGGTATACAGGACTTCAGACGAACTACGTCAGAGAATTTCGATAGTCCCAAGCGCGATAGCTTCACTTAGTAGGGAGCGACAAACTCCTGTAGCGAATCGCGTCCACGGCATAAGGCATGCGTGGGTAATAATATTTATCAAGTTTTTATGGAAGTTGATAAATGAAGCGTGAGCAGTCTTTAACTTGCATATAGCAGCTAGCGTCTAGCCCATCAGGATCGAGAGACCAAACGAAGCGACCAGCGCACCGACTGTCATCGTAAGACTCGCAGCGTCCGAGGACTTTGTGGTGTTTGTAGAAGTCGACGTCGGCGTCGGTGTTGGAGTGCTCGCGTTCGAAGCGCTGCTTCCACTTGACGTGCCTCCGATCGAATCCAGCGTTAGCGTGGGGAAGGTGAAATTTTTAGGTGCCACCACACAGCCGCTTGTAGTAGAATCACACACAGTGCAGATCTGGCCGTACAGGTCGCGCTTGCAGCCATACGTTGCAGTCGCGCACCCCACGATGTTTTGGTAGCACTGTGGGTTCGCAGAAATGAGTGTGGATACAACAGGCAGAGCCTGCATGTTGGTGACGGTCGCACTTGGAATCTGAGTGGACGACGTGGTGCTCAGCAACTTGGTGTACGTGTCGATCACCGTCTGAGCCCGTATAGCGTTTGCCGTTGTGTTTGTTGGGTCTTTCCAGAAATCGATGCTAGTCACCACAGTTCCATTGGCATCCGTTTCGAACTCAATTCCTCCGTCCAGACAGAACTGGTTAAAGTTGCTGTAGTTGCCGGATTGGTTTTTGAACTGCATACTGGTAATACCCACGACATCGTCAACGGGCACATACCCGAGAATCCGGTAGTTGAATGTGCACGTAACACCATCAGGAAGTGTGCCGAAGTCGCAGAGTCCATGGCGTGTGGTGTTACGGCATGTGTCGTCCTTTGTTCCCCACTTTTGAAGTGGGCAGGAGTTGGGGAACGAGTACCACCAACAGTTCGGGTACGGCGCACGAGGATCCGTGTCTCTCGGTTCTCCGCCGATGAAAGGGCCGAGATCCGGCACGCTGCTGTTGCCGTTTAGCGATACGCACTCCTCAGAGAACACGCTCGTCCCGGAGATCGGCGTGCACTGACCTCCGTCCATGGCCAAGAAGGGGCCATACTCCGACTTGTACTCAGCAAGTGTCTCGTTCGTTTGTGCGAAAACAATGTCGTAAAAGACGATGTACTGCATCCAATTCTTGCGGTTGCACTTGGCGTCGGGAGTAGTTCCTCGCTTGGAGTAGTCAATACCTTCAGCTTGAACGTACATGAGCGCGCCTTCCACAGAAGCTGTGTTGACGGTGTCGAGTGCGCCCCTGAACTTGGCTGCGTCCGTGGACCCACCATACTTGGATCCGAATGTACTGAGCGAGTCGATCCATACGGGGGCATCACTTTGAGCACGAGCGTGTACCATGTGGACGTGTTGCATGTGGTAGGAGTCGGTATTGGGGATTTTCGTCAGTGCATCGATCCAGCTCGTGGTAGTAGCAATGGCACTGGAGATCGCGACAGCAGCCACCGCAACTGGGACGAAAAACTTCATGCTGACCAAGTCGTGCCTTGAGCTTTGCTTGGGGAGACTTGGTGGCTTGTTGGGCTGGGGCGCTTTTTGGAGAATGAAGACTGCCACGCACGAGAAAAATCGTAAGACGCATTTGGAACCATTGGATCTCCTCCGCAATGCGGAGGAGATCACTTTCCTTTTTCGGATCGGTACTTCATGCGTTGCACGCATTTGGTCTACCATTTCATCAACGAAGGACAGTCTCAGCCGTGTCCTCCTCGTCTAACATTGGAGAAGACAGATCAGGTCCACAAAGCTGTTTTTGGCCATGCAAGAGTAGTGAAGCCGAGAATTCCCACAAATCGGAAGTTCTTATAATTTATTTTGCTGCACGGGGAACTTCGTCACGGCACGAGCCCTCCTTCTACCACCCTAGTGTTCTGGCCCGCCGAATGAGCAAAAATCCGTTCGACAGTACGCGGGGCTGTGATCTAATGAAGCCCCCCCCCGCTTTGCGCTAAGGTAGCAAGTTCCGACGCTCACTACTACAGCCTCAGTTTCAAAGAAGCCCTTCACAACGCAATCAACCTCAATACCAAAGCATCTCGACTAGGATCCCATTGCCATGAAGATCTACGTCGCCGTCGCTGTTTCGGCTTTGGCTTTGTCTGGTGTTAGCGCAGCGGATGATCGAGAAGTGTCCTTGTCTGCGGACCTGGAAGTGACCGAACGTCCGTCCACTGCACGAAGTCGCGCGCTGACTGCATCCACTTCTACCAGCTTTGTTAGCTCGCTGAAGAAAATCCCCAACTCGGACAAGTACCACACCAAACCTGTGCGAGTGATTCAAGCCCGCATTCAAAGTGATGCCCCGGTCTGGAACGAGACAAGCAAGACTTTCGGCTCCAAATACTACGCCACAGCGGAGGAGCAGTTCCGTGGTGCGCTCGACACTGTGAACACTGCCTCAGTGGAAGGAGCGCTTATGTACGTGCAAGCCGAGGGCATCAACTACAACACGCGCAGCGAGGAAGGTCGGTGTTGGCGCAAGAACGGGATGCAGTACGCGGTCTTCTACGACATTGTATTTTCGCAGACCAACGAGACGGTGGCCGAGTACGAGTCCGAGTATGGCCCGATGCTGCCCATGGACGGCGGCCAGTGCACGCCGATCTCCGGAACAAACGTGTTCTCTAAGGAGTGCGTGTCGCTAAACGGCAACAGCAGTGTAGCAGATCTCGGCCCTTTCATCGGTGGTGAGTCCAAGGAGACGGATGCGCGAGCACCATACCCGAACTGCTGGTGGTACTCTTTCCCCAACAACTGCCCGTTATCGAAGTGGGGTAATAAGACCGAGGAGTGCCGCGACACAACCCGCCAAGGTCTTTGCGATATGGACACACTTCCCGACGGCATCACGTGCACATACAACTACCGGATTCTCGGTTACGTCCCAATCGATGACGTTGTCGGCATCACGGCCATGACGAACAAGGCCACGGGAGCGAAGTACACCAACTTCACCGAGTTCTGTGAGGCCGGCGGCGTTGAGTTCCAGGCCTCGGAAGCGGGTGTGTGGAACGCCAGCATCCCGTTCTGGAAGGACCCGCAGAACGCAACGGCCAATGCTGCTCGCACGGACAAACTGCTGTCGGCCTACGCCAATTTGCTCAAGACCAACCAGTCGTCGCAGGTCACGAGTGCAGTGATCAAGCACATGCAGCCGCTGCCGACGGTGGCCGAACTCACTGCTGGTAACCCGCCGTGCTACTTCAACGTCAAGGACTGCGACTCGGAGTTCGGCTGCAAACGCGAGCACTACGGACAGTTGTGCACGCTCTGCAACAACACCGCCACGGGGTGCGTTCCACCCCCGGAAAACTACACCTTTCCAACGCTCCAGAAAGCCGCGGCGCTGACGGCGGGGGCAACAGCGAAATCGACAGCAAGCTCCAGTCACGTACTGGGAGCTGGCGCAATGTTGGCATCGATTGCACTGTCGTTCTTCATGGGCTAATGAATAGCCCTAGCAAACGGCAAGATAAAGCGAATTGCAGCACCGAGGTTACATGATAAGCCACTTCAACTTGGCGTCATCAATGCGTTTTTAGATTAAATTTGAATCAAAAATAGGACCTCTTTCCATTAATATTTTGACTTCTGCGTTCTTAGTACAAATACTTATACATACTACCTGTCATATTGGATATCCTTGTATTTTCCCGCAATCACTTTAGACAATCCATCAACCAAAAACGACTTTTATTATCCAACAAACCGCCAGCCACAAACTTGGGTGTCAAAGATGCTCGGCGCCTCGCGTCTCGCCGGCGCTGCGTGGCGCACTACGACTCTCCGGTCGCTCTCGTGCGGCCTGCCGACGTCCACTTTACCCGTCGCCCGCGTGCACTTCTTCATGCAGCAGCCGCCGCGTGCCCGGTCGCCTTCGTTCGTGACGTCCATCGCAGCCTCTCGCTACACCGCCGCAAGCTTCCGACGCGCGAGCTCGTCGGTGTCCAAAGCTGCAGGAGAGGAAGCGGCTGCTGCCACCGAAAATCTGTCGCATCTCGAGCGACTCAAGGATCTGTGGCGCAAGTACGGCGTCGTGGCTATCGGCACGTACCTGAGCATGTACGGAGTGGTGCTGGGCTCCATGTACCTGGCGATCGACCAGGGGTGGGTGCGTACCAACAAGCGGACCAACTCCAAAGGGGAGGGGCAATCCGATGAGAGCTTCAACCTCGTCACCACGACCAACAAGTGCGTTTTTTAGGGTTCTGCAAAAGTTTTCAGAGTTTTTTTTTTACGTTGTTGCTAATTGCTGTGCATTTTTCTTTGTTAGGTTCGTGAAGTTTGCGGAGGATCTGGGCATTGCACAGTACTTAGAGGTGGAGCGCGTGAGCTCCAAGACAGGGACGTTCTTGTTGGCGTGGATCGCGACCAAGTTCACGGAGCCCTTGCGACTGGCGCTGACGATCGCTGTGACGCCGC
Source organism: Phytophthora agathidicida (assembly GCA_025722995.1). Lineage (NCBI taxonomy): Eukaryota > Oomycota > Peronosporomycetes > Peronosporales > Peronosporaceae > Phytophthora > Phytophthora agathidicida. Next base: position 2,564,326 of record CP106978.1, read on the forward strand.
GGATTGCGCGATTTTTGGGGCGTGCGCCTAAACTGCCGCCGAAAGCGCCCGGGAAGCTTGCTAGTATCATGAAGAAGAAGCAGCAGGCGCCGCAGGAAAAGCCCGAGGCGTAAAAAGTGACAAAAAAAATCAACACAGCCGAAAAGTCAACACAGACTCACCACGGTGGTTGAAAGACTAAAAGGACAGGGGGCTGGAGCTGGGCTGTATCACAACAGGTAACGATGCATATTCGATAGCATCGTTTGTTGGCATTGCACTGCATTTCATTGGATATATCCTAGACCCAATCGTTGTTGATCAGCAGCAGCAGCAGTAGTGCCAGGTGCTGTGAGGTGCTTGCAGTTTGTCCAAGTTGAAGCAATTTTCGATTGAAAATAGCGATCGACAGTAGTGTGACCTTTGGCTGGAAGTCACGAGTCTGGATCGCCCGCTTGCCGCGGTAGGCTCTTCTTGAGCTGTTTGAAGTACTCTGCGTGGTAACTTTACCTGTGAGGTGCTCGTGTAAACAGGATGGAGCTGTGAATGGCCACTGCCAAGCAGTATCATTAGCAGATTGCAGCACTCCAGACCTAGCAGGACACAGATCTAAAGGCGTCCGTCGGCATGGGTGACGCTCCACCGTAGGTGATCGTTGCTGCGGAAGTTTGGCTTGAGTGATTAACTATAGCGAAATCGGTGTCCGTGCCATGATGCAGTCGGGGCCCACCACCCCGTGGCCCTCCACCTGGTCATCCACCAGGTTACCCGCAAGCTCGAGGCCCGCCTCCGGGGTTTGCACCGCCGCGAGGTCCTCCCCCAGGTATGTTGCGATGCTTTCGATGGAAGGTTAGCAGCAGGGAAGCCTAACGTTGATAACTTGTTTTGTTGATGAAGAAGCGCCGCCGGGTCGAGGGCCACCACCAGGGTTGCCACCTGGAGCCCCGCCAGGACGAGGCCCTCCCCCAGGTGCATTGTTGCGCTGTTACTGGAATGCTTAACAAAGAGGGTTCTAATGCTGCTGGTTCATTTGTCGATGAAGGAGCTCCCCCAGGAGCCCCGGGATCACCACCAGGACGAGGACCACCGCCAGGTATGCCACCTGGAGCCCCACCCGGCCGTGGACCGCCACCAGGTTTACCTCCTGGAGCTCAAGCAGGACGAGGCCCCCCTCCAGGTGCGCTGTTAGTGGAGTGGTTAACGATGGGCGAGTTGCTTACGTTGTTTGTCCATTTGTTGGTGAAGGAGCTCCCCCAGGAGCACCGCCTGGACGTGGCCCACCACCAGGGTTGCCACCTGGCCGTAGTCCACCAGGATTGCCGCCTGGAGCTCCACCAGGACGAGGCCCCCCTCCAGGTGTTGTGCTGTAACTGGAATATTTAACAAAGTAGATTCTAACGTTGTTGGTTTAATTGTTGATGAAGGAGCTCCCCCAGGAGCCCCGGCATCACCACCAGGACGAGGACCACCGTCAGGTATGCCACCTGGAGCTCCACCCGGCCGTGAACCACCACCAGGTAAGCTTCAGACGCAGTGCTTTGCGATGGAGTGGCTAGCAACGATGAAGTCTAACTTTCACCTATCTATTTACTGGCAAAGGAGTACCACCGGGTCGAGGACCACCTCCTGGAGTTCCGCCTGGAGCTCTACCAGGACGAGGCCCCCCTCCAGGTGCGCAGCGGTGCTGCTAATGGATAACGATGGGGATTCTAATGTTGCTGGCTTATTTGTTGATAAAGGAGCTCCTCCAGGAGTCCCGGGATCACCGCCAGGACGAGGACCACCGCCAGGTATGCCACCTGGAGCTCCACCCGGCCGTGGACCGCCACCAGGTAAGCTTCAGACGCAGTGCTTTGCGATGGAGTGGCTAGCAACGATGAAGTCTAACTTTCACCTATCTATTTACTGGCAAAGGAGTACCACCGGGTCGAGGACCACCTCCTGGAGTTCCACCTGGAGCTCTACCAGGACGAGGCCCCCCTCCAGGTGCGCAGCGGTGCTGCTAATGGATAACGATGGGGATTCTAATGTTGCTGTCTTACTTGTTGATAAAGGAGCTCCTCCAGGAGTCCCGGGATCACCACCAGGACAAGGACCACCGCCAGGTATGCCACCTGGAGCTCTATCAGGACGAGGTCCACCACCAGGTACGCTGCAATGCTTTGAATGGAAGTTTTAAGTTTAACGCTGACTGGGTATTTGTTGGTGAAGGAGCCCCGCCAGGAGCTCCACCAGGGTTGCCGCCGCGAGGACCAGGATTTCCGCCGTCTCGGGGCCCACCCGGTCCACCGGGAATGCCCCCACGAGCTCTACCTGGCAGTGAGGGTACGCCATTGACTGCGCATTATCCCAACTCTTGTGCTAACAGATCGTTTGTTCCATTGTAGGTGCTGTCCCTGGTGCACCTCGGGGACCCCCCGGCGCTCCGCCACCAAGAGGACCACCTGGAATGCCTCCTCCTGGAATGGTGCCTCGGGGACCACCCCCGCGCGGACCTACTGGCGGCTTTCCTCCCCCTGGAGGAACCGCGGGCCCCGTCAAGGCGCCACCGATGGCCCCGCCAGTACTTCCTGGCCCGCCAGACTCAGGCAAGGCGCCACCGATGGCACCCCCGGTGCTTCCTGGCCCAGCAGACTCAGGCAAGGCACCGCCCATGGCACCCCCGGTGCTTTCTGGTCCAGCTGTGGCACCACTGCCCCCTGGAACGAATGCTATCTCTGTCCCTGGATCGGCACCACTGGCACCGTCAGAACCTCCTCGCGACCCGAATGGAAAGTTTACCGACAAGGAGATTTTAGAGGCCTTTCAGGCCTTCGACCTGGATCACAACAACTACGTTGGTGCTGCTGAGATTCGCCATGTGCTCATTAACATTGGCGAGGCGCCTACAGACGAAGAAGTAGACGAGATGATCAAGATGGTGGATAAGGACGGCGATGGCCAGGTGAGCTTCGACGAGTTCTACGCAATGGTCACGAAAGGCAAGCAACCGCCACCCGGACTGGGCGTTGCTGTTGCTTCACCAGAGAAAGCTGCGGGTGCAGCTCCAGGAGGCCCAGCTACGGGCGCACAAGCTATCCAGCTGCGCAACCAGCGTAAGGTAGCGCTGGAAGAATTTGCTCGCGACAACGGTATCAAGCCCGAGAGCGTGAAGAAGGCGTACAAGCGCTTCCAAGCCACAGACAAGGACGGGTCGGGGCAGATTGACTACTCGGAGTTCTGCGAGGTGTTGCAGGTGGATCCGTCGCCGCAGTGCGAGAAGGTGTTCCAGCTATTCGACAATGACAAGACCGGTCGGATCGACGTGCGGGAGTTCATGATCGCGCTGTCCAATTTCACGGGTGCCGAGAAGGAGGAGAAGCTCAAGTTTGCGTTCCTGGTGTTCGATGAGGATGGCAACGGCGTGATCACGCGGCAGGAGCTCATGAAGATCCTCAAGGCCAACCACATGGCCTCGAGCGAGTCGGAGGTTGCGCGCAAGGCTGACACCATTATGTCCCAGGGCGACAAGGACGGCGACGGCGTCATCTCGTTCGACGAATTCTCCGTTGTGAGCAAGAAGTTCCCCAACATTTTGTTCCCAGCGTACACGCTTGGCACGGCCAAGGACTAGCTACCAGGTAGGTAAGCTGCAACAGGGGCACTGCGAGGCGATTGAGAATGCAGAGTTTAGCCCGTACGACATTATTCGAGCAGAATCAACACGGTGTGTTTGGCCTATCAGTGAGTGGGCTATGCAGTTAGAGCTGCGAGCTCTACGAGAGGAACCGGAAGCAAGGATGCAAGTAACATGCATCACTTTGATCGACCTTTTCACAAAATTGGTTTTTCCATAGTTAAGAACCCCTGAATAGGCATTTCAATGTTGGCATCATATTATGATCAAGGGGTCCGCGAGGGTACACTTGTTTACAACGGGACCGCTTCAGTAGTATTCCTAGTGGAAGGGATTACTACGGAGGGGATTGTCTGTACTGCCAAAAATATTCACTTCAAAATATTGACTTCACATTTTTGTGATCACATTCTAGCATGAAGCGCGGGCGTGTGGCGACCCGCGGGTCGACGCGCCGTACGCTGCGACGGAAAAACGTGGTGGTGGACGAGGAGGACGAAGAAGATGCGGAGGACGTGATCCAGGCGGAGGAAGACGAAGACGAGGAAGAATCGGCGGAGGAGGAGAAAACGCCGCCGCCAAAGTTGACGCGTGCCCAAGCCAAGAAACAGGAGCAGGAGGCCAAAAAGAACAAGAGGAGCGCCAAGAACAAGGACGAGGAGGAAGAAGATGAAGAAGAAGAGGAGGAGGAGGAGGAGGAGGAGGAGGAGGAGGAGGAGGAGGAGGAGGAGGAGGAGGAGGAGGAGGAAGCTGACGTCCAGGAGAGACGCCGAGGCACCCGTGGACGTAAACCGCAGCTGAGAGGGTCCAAACCCCCGCCGAGGAAGAAGCAGCGGCGTAAAATTATTGACACAGAGGACGAAGATGAAGAGGAGGAAGAAGCAGAAGAGGAGGAAGAGGAGGAAGAGGAGGAAGAGGAGGAAGAGACAGCGGCGGAAGAAGGTGACGACGACGACGACGACGATGGGGACGACACCGAAAAGGAGGAAGAAGTGGAGGAAGTGAAGCCTCGAACCAGGAAGATGCAGACGCGCAAGGACGAGACGAAGACGACGCCCAGAGGGAGGACGCGGGCTGCCAAGACAGCAGCAGCAGCGCCAGACAGTAAGAAGTCGCCCACTGCGGCCAAGAAGGCAGCGAAGAAAAGACAGAAGATCGAAGAGAGTGCGGAGAGTGAAGACGAGGCAGTGGAGGTCAAGAATGAAGCGAAGGATGAGGAGAAATCGGCGAGCGAGCCGCCGTCTGCTTCGGCAACGCCGTCGTCGTCGCCTGCGAAGCGCAAGGGCTTGTCGATTGACACACTGATGAACGATGCAGATGAGGAGGAAGAGCATGAAGACCAAGCCGACGTTGAAATGACCCCGGCTTCGGCGTCTGCGTCGGATGCTGGTGCTGACGCGGATGAAGTTCCGGATCAGCATTTTCGCGATGCACTCGGTGTAGCCACCACCGAGCCAAAATTGATGGAGGTACGTCTTCAAGTGAGCGATGATCACTTCAACCTGTGCTTGTTTCGCCATTGCTCATTGGTGTTTGAATCTCTGTGTCATGCTCCAGGTTTTAACAGAAGCTTGTGGCCGGCTGATCCGCGAGGGAAAGTCTCCAAGCCGACTATTTGCTGTAGGCTTGCTCGGCGCCGTGAAAGAAGACCCTAAAGTAAGTAGAGTCCAATCAATCGTTCGATGGTGTGTCATGAGATCTTACGCACTTTTGATATTTTAGCGATTTGGCCATCCTGCCGTGCTCAAGTATTTGCTGCGACTACTACGATCTAAACACTACGTCGGAATGAAGGACCCCTCAGACCACGGGAAGAAACCAAATACCACCACATCACTGGGATCAGGACAGCTGACGGGCTCAACAGAATTTTTCCAGCTCTCGCTACCCGTGTTGGTGACAAACCTTTTGGTGCAGATTCTGAAGGTAACGTTCATTTGATGCCTCGTTGCGCTGATTCTTAGCTGATAACTACCGCTGGTTCTTATGCAGGATATCGATGAGTGGCCAGTAGATAGTGTCAAAGTGTTTCTGGATGATTCATTGTCTTCGCGAGCCTGGGTTGATCACGAGCTGAGTCAGCTTTTCGTTCAAAATGTGAAGACAGTGCTGGATGCAGGTGACAGTGACCAACAGTCCAGTCAGCCTCTAGTTCGAAGACGCTTCCAAGGCGCTAACGTGATGCAAGAGATGAGAGAACTCATCACCAACCATATTAAATCACGTCTTGTGGAGTTGGAGAGAGAACGACCTGGTACTGTGGGGGGTTCTTCTGGAGTTGGCGGCAATCATGCTGTTCGAAACATGATTATGACACTTGGCGATTTTGCTAGCATTCCCCAGGTTCGCCTGTACGGTGCCGAGAACATGGAAGCATGGCTTCAAAACCCGTCTGTCAAGGGCCCTGCGAAGGACTTGCTAAACAAGATTGTCTTGCTCTGCAAATCTACAAGTACCCAAGATATATCTACGGTCGACTTGGTGTTGAAATTAAAGCTGAAATCAACGATGTTCCAGCTCAAGGTCGAAGCTATCACGCATCTTGTGTGCAACCATCCAGTGTATTTGAAGCGAGCGTTGTCGATGTTTATTGCGCGAGAACGGCCCAACAATATGTCTAGAGACGTCGACAACATCAAGATGTTGCAACACATCTTCCGGGCGTCACGTTCCATGTCTGCTTCTTCGATCCTTGGCAGCCCGGACGATTTGTTTTACCGTCGGCCGATTGAACATCAAGGAACTCTTGCTAGTCGAGAATTGGCACGCGTGTTCCGAGAAATGGCAAGCGTATCCGAGGTAGCTCCAGTGCTGAAGACCGTCGTGCGCAAGATCCTGAAGCAACTGACGTTCGAACAAGTTGACATCAAGGCGCTTTGCGTTGGAATCCTCGATAACGATGGCCACTGGGATGCGCTGGCTGGTGATGCGCGAGTTTTGGATTACATGGGGCTCGTCACTGGCGTTGTATGGTTGATTTTGCTCATGCGTGGGTCAGCTGTGAAGAGTCTTCAAATTCAACAGTCCAATGCAGCCAACCGTCAAGGTACAGGGTCAACTACTCTCGGGTCAACGGGACTCAAGCATGGTGGCACTCAAGCTATTCCTCGCCGAGGGTCCAATCCTCCTCTTCCGGTGTCAAGAGCTAACAGGCTTGGTCCTCAAAAGGGTAAACAGTCACTGGGCAAGTCAGCGCTTTCATCAAGCAACCCATTGATAGGTGGAGGTGGTGGTAGTGCTCCAAGCAGCCACGGCCCAAGTGGAGGTGCCGGTAACAATGGTGGCGGTGCATCGTCAGAAGGATCGAAAACAGTGAAAATCTCTGTATGGGCCAAGGAGGAATTGCAACAGGCGCTTGCCTTTGTCCAACGAGAGGCAATCATTTGCTGCTGTGACGTACTTAAGCACTTTGGTCTCAACGGTGACTCCCCCTTCGAGAAAATGCTCTATGAAAGCATCGTTAAAAAGCTACTTTTTCTCGATATTCCACCAGACGTGCAGCCGACGGAGCACGATCGAACTTGTTTTCAATCAACAAAAGAAGATATCCCTGTCCATGAAGACTCCCTAGAGCTTCTCACGAGCCTGTACAACTCTTGTAGAGCTATTGACCGCATGGAAGCTTTGCGCACCTTGGAGACAGTCGTTTTCCGTGGCGCTGAGGCTCATATGCACCGCGAAGCGTTATGGCGTCACCACGAAGATGATCTTGCTGCGTACACCCAAAATGGTGGAGTTCTTGGAATTGAAGTGAAGACCAGTCAGTTCGTCCAGCATTTGCTCAAGCTTGCACAGGTGCGTACTATACATACGCTTATGTTATGCAAGAGTTTTGTGCATTCTCATCTACTCATTTTCTAACTTGCACGTTTGCTTTGTTGACCCAGTGGCAAAGTGTTGATGACAAGCAGGAACAAGAATTTTGCCATTCGAGTCGTTTCTGGATCTGTTGCTCTATTTTATTGGTGAGAAAATGCTCTGTAAGAAGTATTGTGTACACCAACTAAAGTTACCTTGTTGCGAATGATTTAGGTTGTTGGATGCTTTAACCCTAACACGGTGGGCACTGTCTTGTGGGAAGAGTTCCCGACAATGCGGAGTTTGATGCAGATGGTCATTACGGGCCGGTACACGTTTCCAGCTATCAGTACTCCGGACCCATTGCTTCTCGGCAAACACAAGACTGCATTCCCAGACTTAATCCAAGGGAATCTGCAGTTGCGGGATTACGAGCAGCAACTGCTACAACTCAACCAGGCCGACCCATCAGTGACGGCGGACCCTTTGATGCTGTTTGATGCCGGCGGATTGGCACGTCAACCGCCGCCAGCGATTTTGGAGCACTTACGTACTCTTGATCGCAAATTCAAGCTCGGTATGCGACTTCGACAGAGCCGACAGAAGGATTTCCTCATGGAGATGGTTGCTGGGAACGACGACAAAAACGCAGTGCAGAATGCAAGTACTGCTGTCAACAGCGCGTGGTGGATCGCAGACATTGTTTGCGAGGACTTTGACACGGTGCAGTACCTACCTTACGGTTGCTTATGCCAATTGCTCCTTCTCGCATTGCGCCCCAACGATTCCAAGACCAATTCGGGCTTGCTAGGGCAGGTGCCTCTAAATCGACCAGCGTTGACTCAGATTGTTCCACGCTTGCTCATCAAGCTACGAGAGTATCTTGCTGATGAAAACGACAACTCCGGGGTGGCATCAAATGTCATTCTGTACTATCTGGAATGCTTAAACTCGCCTGAGTTGTCCGCGCGACGAGTAGCCGCTCATATCCTTTATTTGCTGACCGCGCATCGCAGTGTTGAAGAGCTATCGGAAGATATATTGCAAGCCGTTGCTTCCTCTGGTACAGAGGGCACCATGAGCTTCACATGGCTTCGTGAACTGACGAAACTTCCATGCTACGGCAGCATCCGGAGCAATATTTTTCGATCTCTGGAGAACCTGCTCGAACTGGAAGCATCTATTCCATCCTTGCGTATGTGTGTGCAAGGACTGTATGACTTTTCAAAGGATGGCAGTGATTCAGCGGCCAGCACAAATGGACCAGGTGGTATTGTAAAGGATGACGACAGCAGTCACCCGAAAAAATCTGCCATCGAGCAGGCACTTTTGTTGGCGGGGGCATATGGACGACTACTTTCTGGACGAGACTTAGTAGCATCGCTCTTACTGAAGGATCACGATATCTATGCTATCACCGTGGAGGTGATTTGGCGCGCAATTGAGGCACAACTGGAAATTGCACCGCAGCTCAAAGCAACCTCTGGGATCAGCTTTTCTGACTGCAAAGTGTTTTACGTGACGGATGGAGCAAACACTATTCGTGAGATCAAGCTACCACTCGCGATTATTCATGGTGCTATCCAGGTGCTTTGCTCACCACATGCGCACAAGGATCCATCACCATCGGAAAGCAGCAGAACTACCACCTGCTCTTCAAGATTGACACAGAGTTTGTTCCCAAGAGCGACTTCAAATGCAGCCATCCTGTCTAGCACGGGTCTTATCGCTACAAAGGATCCGCGTCTGTATCCAGATCACTTGCTGACCAAGCTTGCAGCCGCAGCGTCTTCCACGACATCACATCTCTGCGCTACTGCTGTCCGTGCCATGTCAAGTGAATCAGTGTGGAATCTTCTCGAGCAATCAGCTTTAAGCGAGCAGTGTCTCGAGATGGCTTTGCGTACAACTCTCGAGATATGCCAGAAAAACGAAAGCAAGGCCGTTGCTAGCTTGCTAGCAGTGACAAATGCGTCAGATATCTCAGTTGCAGCGGATACTGTACTAATGCATTTGAGCGCTTATGACACGGTCGCCTCGCTCTCCCCGGGTGTGACGAAGACAATGAAGCTATTGCAGGAGTGGCTTAAAGAGCGAAGTGGGTCGAACAAAAATATGGCTACCGATGAAGATGACGAAGAAGCGCTACTCTTGTCAGAAGGATTTACTACCTTTAAGATCCAGGTGTCAGAACCTAGTGCTACTCCCAGCAAGTCATCGTTTTTCACAGAACCAATGGTCGAAGCGGCCAAGAAGCCTACGCCGTCTAAACGTGACGAGAACTTGACAACTGATTTGGCGATTTTCAAGGATGCTTATTTCGGCACCTCTCGCCATGCCCCATTGAAGAGCAAGGAGGCTGCATCTGATGATATTGAGCCAACGCTGAAAGATCTATTGACGGAGCTGAAACGAGTCTCTAGTACAGGATCTTTACCGGACTTGATTGCTCCTGAAGATTTCGTATACGCTGCCGGTCAAGCAATGCAACGATCGTGCCTGAAGGATGAGGATTCTACTAATCATTCTCCGGCAGATTTGTGGACGCTCCACATGTCGTTGCTACACCTTGCACGCTCGTCCTGCAAATCTGAAGTTGCCGCTGCTCAAGTTGCGAAGGCGTTGCTCCAAATTGTGGATCATTTGCCGACTTGTCCAAGCGCTAGCCACCGAAAGGAATGCAGTGAATTCGTGCGTCGAGCTCTGGAGAATCTTGCTGAAGGCTTTGCTGATTCGTACTCAGCTTCCGTCAGCTTCATCCGGCATTTGTCTCAAGCCTCCACAGCTAAAGGTCTTTACAAGATGGAAGATCAAACAGTAGCGTCTGATGTCTACCCTGTGCTGCAGTTAGTGGTTCAGTTCATCGACCGTGCCCTCGCAAGGTGGAAAACCGAAGGTGTTTCACTTCAGTTGGATGCTATGACACTGCACAGTTTGGTGGTGCTCGTTAAAGAAGTAGAGGTGCTCCAGCGCCTCCAAAGCGATAGTACTAGTGCTGTATCCGCCTCAGATCTCCTGACAAGCATAGCTCGTGACCAAGCAGACGATAGTACGATGCTGAACCTGTTGGACCCAATCATGACTGCGGACCCACACCTTGGAAACATCGGTGATGTTGTTGCCATCCACGGAGACGTCAAGAGGGAACTTATTGGAGTACGTAAAACTGTTTTTGCTTGTTGCAGTTGCTGCTTTGTGACTTAACAAATTATGTGTTGCTATTGTTGCAGGCCTTGTACTTCCAGAACCCCAAGTTTGTGGCTGGGCTTCTTGATGTGTTGAATCCAGACTGGGAGTCACTTGTTAACTTCGATACCAGTGCAGACCAGGAATTGGTCATTCGCGACCGTCGCTTGCTCTCGCAGGTGGACGATAGTCTGCGTGACCTGACACGTGATGGAGTTGAAGTTATGGAGCGATTCCGAGAGCTGACGCGATGTCACCCCTTGCTGGTGCTGTCGCGTTTCCCTCGACAGCTCATGCAGCACTTCGGCACAGTATCGCTGTCGCAGCTATATCTCAACACAACCTTCTTCCAAAACGTAAGTCTACACGGCTGCAAAAGGGTTACCACAACAGACTAACTAATTCTTGTGATTTTCTTGTTTAGATTCTGAGAGCTATGCAGATCATGCGGCCCCACATGCGCCACAAACAAAGCGTGTTGGACCCTTTTTGCCAGTTCTTGTTCGAGATTCTGCGGGTGATAGCAGACCACCACGCTGTCGAGTTCCACCAACTCGTGTCTCACACATGGGAGTTTTTTTACGATGCGCTGGAAGCAGATTTCGATCTCGCAAGTGAGCTAATTTTCTCGGCTCCGCGCATTCTCTTGTTAGAGAACATCGTGAATATGTACGAGTCGCAACCGGACACTGTTGCGTTCGGGGAAGTCATGGCGCAACGTCACAGCGAATGGACCTTGCGTGCGGCTTTGGAATCGATCCGAGCAGGGCGGAACAAACACCACTCGGCTGTGAACCAGCAGCAACAGATCGAGCAGTTGCTGTCTCGCATTGAGAATCAAGAACCTGCCCCCGCCACAATAGGCAAACCTCTGACAGAACGTACAGACATGACTGCTTTCATGCAAGGGTTGCAAGCTATTGACGTTTTGTGCGCGAAGACGGACCAAGGGGCGGCCGTGGTGGCTTTGCTGCGGCGGTGCGCAGCGCCGGTGGCTTCGCTGTTGGTAACTGAGACAGTGACCAAAGCGGTCATGGCTACGCTATGCCAAACATTGCTGAATCTGATGAAGTACGACGCCCTCTGCGTAGACGAAATCATGCGCCAGTATGTACAGTGTCTGCGCGTTGTCCGACCTGGTTTGAAGGAAGCTGCCGTGAATACTGTTCTGGAATTCTTGGTCTTTGCAGACGCTCGACAGCGGAGACAGATCTTACAGCAACTCTTCGATGATTCGAGCGAGGTCGCCAAGAGCAAACTGGGGGTTTATCTAAAAAGTGCAGCATTCCGGACGACACTTCTCGTCGCATCAAAAGCATCAGCATAGCTATAGTGCGAACTGATTTAACCTGTAATGCAGTCTTGAGACACAAAATACAATGCCTTGGTTGAGTTAGTCTTTCTTCGTCGACTTTGTAGCGAAAGACGTCGAAGTGGCGCTGACCACACCACTAACGAGGATTCCCGCAGCGTGGCCGAATAACGTGCCATACACACAAGTCAACGGCCATTGCTACAACAAAGTTACCGCGAGCATTAAACATGAGTTGTTAGCTCTTTACACGCACCACAAAAGAGAGCCTAGTGTTTTTTTTTACCTGCCACGGTCGATCCCAGTCCAGCGGAATGGGGAGAGCGCCGACATAAGCTCCCAACATCGCACCGATCGACGAACACACAAGGTACAGCTCCTGCGTATTGCTCACACTAAACACCACACATAAGAAACCAGCACAACAATTTTCAACATCCCCACCTCAACCTACTTCAGCTCCAGCAGCAGATCAAGCCACTTGCGTGGTGCACACCCCAACTGCAGCGCCAAGGGCATCGTCACACAACTCGACAGCAACACAGCCAGCAGCAACGTCTGCATCCATAGGCTATAAAATAATAATAATAATAATAAACAATATCAGCTTTATGCACTTCAGTCAAGAGCTTCAAAGCCAACTCCGCGTACTCGACAATAGGAGCTCCGAACAAGATGACGATCACATGAAACGCCACCGAACCCAGTACCAGCCCCAGAGTTCCTTGAACAATTTTTCTGGGTAGCGACTGGTCTTGAGAATGGAGAATCACCAGGTCCGAGAGCAATAAAATCCCCACTATGGCGGCCACCACAGGCACGAGACCAGTCAAAACGCCATCTTCCAGGTGCTGGCCAAATCTACACACACAACGATTGTTGTTATTAGTAGTAGTAGATGAGGATATAGTATTTCTATATTACGCACAGAAGGACGGGGAGATAACGCGCCGAGATGGCAGGTAGAACGAGCTGCAGAGACTTGGGGAGGAGCTCCATGACGAGACGAGGCGACGATGATGCAGCTGCGGTGATGATGAAGACACACTAGTGATATCCTAAGCCATCTAATATTTTGACTGGCTAAATTTGGTTTTGTGTGCGTTGATTCGTTAAAAAGATGAAACAGCTTAGGATATCTGCACGTTATGTGAGACCAAACGCCTGACACACCACGAAGACCATACCATGAGCGAGACCGACATAATGGAGGAGAAAGCGCCCGCAATGACCTCAATGGCTGCGTGGCCCACTAGTTCCGCTGGCAACTTTTCCAAACTGCCGCAAGAAGCAGGCGTCAAAATGGTCCATAAGTCCTGCTCTCTTCATGAAGTCGATAGTAGTGACATGACCTTCTTTTGAATATGTTTGTGGTATTAGATCCTGACACCTAAAGCTTATTACGCTACACACGACACAATGCCACCGCCGCACCAAAGTTTGCTTGTTATGACTGGAATTGTGTCTTACATGTAGAATTTAACTAACTAACAACGTGGGATTTTTATTTTCTTGGTAGTGATCGTGATGACATCTACGCATAGTATCATGAAGGAGCAGTACCAAGCTACAGACCGCAAAGTGGGCTACGTAGAGATGAATGCTTCTACCATATTATTATTGACAAATGGTTTGCGGATCTGTTCCTTAGGTTCTAGGCAAAAGAGAGAACGGAGACCAAAGTTCGTCGAATCCTCGGCCACCGAAGCAGCAACGACCTTATGAGTGACGTCAACGAGATAGTCGTGACTGGACAAGTAGAAGCGGAAGATGCGAGCGAGCCAGTAATTTATAGACGGTCAGGAGCACAAAAACTGAAGATATTGAACGATGCTATCGTGGCACGAGATCTGCTGCTGAAATTCAGTCGTCAAAATCGCAGAAGGAGTCCATGTCTTCCGGGGCAAGGAGTGTGTCTGTCCAATTCAGCAATTTGTTGATTTCCTCCTCGTCCACAGATTCGTCTAGGTCGATGTTAGCTGCATTGCAGGGGGTGGAGACTTGAGGGGACAAGACCGAAGCTCGATTGGGCAACGGAGACGACACGCTCAGCTTGCTAAGAGGCGGCAAGGTTAACGTAGCCGGAGTCTTAGGTCTTGCATTTTCACCAAGCAATGTTGCTGCGTTAGCGGGGACTGCTGAATGTATGGGTGGCAATCTGGTCATGACGTTAGCAGGCGCAGCTTCCTGAATCTCCGGCGTCGTTTCTGGCGTTGTTTGTTCTGGTGCGTCACTTGCGTTATTCCCAGCTTGTTTAATCCACGTTGCGAACATTTTCTTGCGTTTCTGCACCTGCTCTAATGAAGTTAGTGGTGTCTTTTTGCCTTTCTTCTTCGGCCTTGGAGGTCTTGCTGCCATTCTCGACGAGTTGGCATCATGTGTTTCCTGGTTGTTCTCACCATTTGGCTTCCTATGTCGCCGTACAACGCTACCAGCTTCTCTTTCTCCATTCGAACTTGTTCTCGTCCTCACCGACGCACTAGAAGAGACAGTCGATTGTGCCGACGCTGGCCGACTAGAACACCGACTACCAACTTCCGAATTTGCACCACTCCGCGCCCTATTTAACCGTCCAGCCGTCGAACTGCTCGCTCTAGAATTGGGAGCTAACAGCATCGAAGGCAACTTGGCCATCAGCGGCTGCATGAGCTCTCGAATAGGGTCATCGTCTCTAGCAGGCAATTGGCCACGTAGTTGAGCTTCAAATTCCTGCCGTAATCTCTGGATCGCATCGTCCTGGATCTTAGCCAGTCGATACTCCTGCCATGGGCCGATATACATGACTCATAAACAAAGCTTGAGTTCCACCAACAAAAATGAAGGAGGACGTCCTTCGCGTCGTTTCAAGCGCTATCAATACACCACGCCAACACTGGTAGGTAATCATATCACCGCCACAATCGCACTTAGCTGGAACCTCAGGTCACATAGACCTTGTCGACCTCATTGTGAGACCGTCCGTGTCGACGTGAGGCCAGCGATGTCGGGACTTGCGCGGGTGCTCAAGGACAAAGCGCCAGTGTTGGTGTTCAGCGGTCTGTGTGCCGGTGCGGCTTACGCTGTGTACTACGCGCACCACCAGCAGATCACCGAGAAGAAGGTGGGTCTGTGTCAATTGTATCATCATTCCACTTGGCCAGAGTTGGTCACTTTTGTTCTGATTGCTGCAGACAATGCGCCAGGGCGTGATCAATGACATCAAGCGCGATCGCATCAGGCAGCGGGAGATGCAGCAACAACAGCAACAACAGCAGTAAACAGGGAGCTAGTAGCCAAAAATTGACTAACCTTTAATGTCTTGCACACATCGCTGTAATACTGAGTTGGTAGTAGCATCAATTTAACTTGTTGTGGTAGCATCATTGCACACCTCCAGCACCACCCTGTAGTGCTGCTCGGGTGATCTCAAGAATGTTCGCACAGCGCTCTCGGTCGAGATAGTCATACTTGAGCATCATTTCATCGGCCCAGTACTGGAAAAACTCATCCACCTCAGTTGACTCCATCATGGAATTTACAAGAGAGTCAGGTCGTTCATCGCCATTGTCCACTGCCAGCACCGTTGTCAAACTCTTTCGAAGAACCTGTTTCACTTGCTGGAGAAATTGTTCCGACTCGGTTTCGAAGTCTGCGGGGATTTTGCATGCGTAGCAACACACCAATAACTCCAGCGGATATTGCAGCAAGCAGCACACTTGAGTAGCATTGCAATGTCGGAGCTGGGGTTGGGATAGAAATTGCGTCAGCTCCTCTAAGAACGGCTCAATTTCTTGGACGTGACGAAACTGCACGAAATCCGATGCTGCAGACAGTTCGACCAACTCCAGGGTCGTTAAAGTGCTGACTACCAGCTCTGTAGCTTGCTCAATGCTCGTTGAGTTTTCAGGTGTGTGATGATTCACAGCGAGGTTGATAGCGACGCAGACAAGTCGCCAAATCGACGTGGAACCTCGGTCTTGGACGTCAGATGATGGGTCGCGGTATGGTGTCAACCCGAGACGACGAAACAACGCCACTTGTGAAGGGAGTAATGCGAGGAGCTGCCTGTCGTCCTGCCCCCGCGCGATATTTGAAGTAACCCACGTCGTTAGCCATGACTTGAGGAGATTGCATGAATGGCCCTCAAATTCTAGAGGCAAGTATAGATCGGTCACGTAGCTAGTGAACGTACGTTCCCAACGCCTCATGGTAGCAGAAGGTTCCTCCAAGAACGCCTGCGAATAAACTAGAGCTCCTGACAGCCATTGTGAAAAGGGTATAAAGAGCTGGAGCGACGGTTCTTCTTGCGGTTTGCCCCAAGCATTTGACACATTTTTTCGCAGGATACTAGCGGTCTTCTCATCAATGAAACGTTCACGAGACCAGCTTGAACCATTCTCCTCGATAATCAATCTTGCACACTTCGATATGCGCACCAGACCCAGGATTCCGTCAGAATGTACGGCATCATCGCCCCTACTGCAGTCCATGTGCGCTGGGGGAGGAGGCGGTATCAGCTGTAACACTTTTCCTGTTATCACTCGCAACCTGTTGTAAGTTTCATCTCCCCCATCCGCAAACGCCCCAGCGCTTCGACTCGAGCACGAAACGAGAGCTGTGTTGATAACCGCTGCCAACCAAAAGCTTTCTTTGAGTGTTTTCTCGTCTGGACCAGCTGTAGCTTGTGTCAGCTCCTCCAAACTTGTAAGCAACAGATCTGCCCGAAACGAGCCTTCACAAAACTCAGTCTTCAAAACGTATTCGAAGAAATGAGGGAGCCAAATCACAGCAGACTGCTTGTCAAAAAGCAACGTAGACCACGAAATTCCTTCGTCAAAGATAGTGACAGACATCGAAAGTAGTTTCAATGCGTTCTCCTGGTAAATAATGGACTTCGCGCGCCTGGTATAATCCCTCATTTCTGCGTCGTCGTCATTTTCGGCATCTCGATTTACTGAAGAAAGACCTGAAAATTCCAATCCTCGAAGTGGCGACCTCAGAGTTGCTACCACGGCTTCTGGTAGCAGGATTCGTACATTCTTCTGCACGACTCTTGTTAACTGGACAAACGAATCGGGGGAGCGACACTTCACGAGCGCCTTCGTCAATAATACAGTGAGAGTTTCGACATCTGGGAATGCAGCTGCCGACAAATACAAGTGCAACGCCATTTCAACTCGAACAGCGGATGGCAACGCAGATCTTGCCGTAGAACTGAATAGTGAATGACGGTCTGTGTTGGTCGTCCTTCCAGCCTCTTTCACGAAAGTTTTTAGAGCAAAAACAAAATGAGAATCGAGTGGAGTCATTAGCACAAAGCGCATGCTTTCAAATTCATTCGGAAACCACCGCATGAGTCTGGTACACAGCAAGGAAAGTTCCATCCGCGATTCTTTCCCAGCAAATGCCGCCCCATGCATTTCTACAAACGAAAACCATCGCTCTAATTGTTGCCGCAATTCGCTAAGAGTTCCACCAGTATCTTTAATTTGGCTGACCAAATGATGTGTCTGGTTCAAGTCGGCAAACCTGACTGCACGAAGGAGACGCTGAAGGACATCACCAGAATGTGATATCAACTGCTTGTCTCCAGCTTCAAGCAGGCTCCAAGAAGAGCTCTTGATGTGCTCAGCACCTGCTTTTACATCAGAAAGCACTTTACAAAGACGGCCTTCTAGAGTTACCGGGCAGCTTGACGCGTTTTGTAGCACGTCAGCTGCGAACATCAGCGCTTCACTGGCTTCTTGACGCACCACCGCATCTCTCTCGTAGCAATCGACAAGTTCCGGGAGCATATCCAAATCAATCATTGCACGAAAACCCCATCTGTTAGCTTGGACTGGTGGTTCCTTTGTGTGGGTTCTTTGATACGCGTCCCATGCCTCACAAAATCGCATCAACGATACCAGGTATAACGGCGTGGGTTCTTTTTCCTTTAGTATGGCATTGACAGCATGTATAATATCAACATATTGCTGTTGCCCGGTCTTTTGGCGCATCTGACCGACCCTGCTGTTGAATTTCATATAAGAAACCAGGGCGGGAAAGAGGTAGGTTTTCACAGCTCGCTGGCTTCTCTCTTCTCTAAGGAGCAACTGTGTATTTTTTCGCAGTAGCTCCACAACAAGGGCAGAAACCCACTCTTCCCCGAAAGTGATCATCATCTGGGCCAGCACTCGACGAACTACAGCACGATCACTCTCCACACATATAAGCTGTCGGCGTATTGTACCACCACTTGATATTACTTCTCCGCTAGTTGTAAGAATTCCATACATAATGGCAAGACAATAACTCTGGAGCGTTTGTGAGAAGTTACCACCGTGACGAAGTGCCACTGGAGCCTTGTCGTCCACAGTAAGCAGACATCGTTCAAGGATTAGGCACCAATTTACCCCATCTTGGGAAGACTCGTTTGTCGAGGCTTCGCCGTTAGATTGAGTCATCAGAACATCCCAATATCTTGCATAGTTGTCAACATTCAGATCTCGGGGAGCAGTCGTATCTGGAAATATCTCGTACAAAACGAAAAGAAGATCCAGTAATGACAAGCTACTCGATGTGGGAGCCTTGTCCGTATATGAGGGCATCACTCCTTGTCGAACTTTTGAAGGCGTTAAAATCTCACTTAAATATGAACGCAAAACTCTCCTCGTGGACGACATCCCCGCACTCATGGGGACAGTGAACCGAGAGAAGCCACCTGTACAAACAGTTCCAGCGGTACCCCAAACTTGTGCAAACGCGGTAATGACACCGGAAACACCAAGGAATAACGAGCGAATCACCTCCATAATAACTCGAAATCCCGGAAAATTCGACACTTTTCCCTTTACGTCTGGCGGCAGCATAGTACTACCAAACGTATCTGCCTTCGAGCAGTGACGAATAGCATCAACCAAACTGATGCTCTTCATTTTCATCAAGCTCTTCCACTCTCGCTCCCAAACGCACATCCACATTTGTTCGAAAGCAGCAGCCTTACTCCCTAACTCCCCACTAGCACTCCGCCAGCCCTCGATAGCCACTTTACAACACTTTTCATACGCTTCAACAGCCATCGACAACTCAGCATTCTCCTCACACTTCACTGAGATCTCCGATCTCTTCCTCCTCCGACCTGTCTTCCCACTCGCTTTCGATCCAGCTACCGGCAACGAATCCCAAAACGCCGACAATGCAACCATCGCATGGTTCGTCGCGTAACTTTCTCCAGCTGTCTCTAGAATCCTCGCAATTCGCTGCGTACGCTCCACAAGAAAGTCCCATCCTCCACAATCCGATCTCAACGACTCCACACTAACTCCATCTCGACAAAACCCACAGCACTTCCCCACTCCCTCTCCACCAATCACTCTATTATCACCTGCCCTGGTCCTTGCTCTCTTGGTCGGTGGCTCACTCACTGTTCCACCGGTGGCCGTGGCCTCCAGAGTTTCTTCCAGTAACTTCTCACACACTTCTTGGATCCACGTCTGCACTGACACCTCCAGACACTTTTCCTCTTGGCTCTGCAACGTGAAACCCAGTAGCAGCATCCGCAGCCTCAGTGGCAATAGTTTACCCGTTATGACACGTTGTAGAACGTCCAGCGTCTCGAGATTCACAACATCCATCACCAATTCCGCTTCGCTGACTGTTAACAGCTCGCATTGAGCCAATTTTTGACATAAAGAAGCGAGACAAAGTGATTTGTACTCGCCAACATCTCCACGTTGCTGAACAATGCTCCGTTTCTTGCGTTTGCGAGGGGTTAGCGGCTTTTTCGCCATTTCTACGGCCACGGATCGGAATTGTGTCAAAACGTGGCGCTTGAGCACAGGATAACGCAGCGTATAGCGCCAACCGGGAGGTGGTGATCGCCACAGTATGCACTCGCATAGAGGGTGGGTTGGCGAAGCGGTTACGACGCCACTGGGGGCCGTGAAGATCGCGCGCACGCCGCGGTCAAGTGATGCCAGAGCGGCCTCCATTATTGAGTGGAAATGCTGTTTTGGAGTGAATGTTGCGTAAAGGAAAGCAACTTTAGCTAGAGCAACATAAGAAATGCAAGTTGAAGTTGCAGGGATGTTTGTCAAAACGGTATCTTCCTGCGCGAGATCGAGGCGAAGTCGTACTCATGCGACGCCCCCTCGACGACGTCATTCTCGACGTACTTTGCCTGCATTCCTCGGCACGTCTGGCGTCGAATTACACCAACGTAGAAAGCATGCTGCGGTGGATTGTCCCGCACCGAGGACGGTGGTACAGTTTCAGGGATTATGCGTTCTGAAGGTAGGCTGATGTTGAATCTGAGCTCAGCTGGATCAATGTTGAAACCAAGCATGCAGATGGATACATTTGGACGTACGGTGGCTACAAATGATGTAGCGTATGAGGCTAGGCGGGTGAACGTCTGGGCCGCCCAGGTGTCTGGTGCGGATTCCGGATGGAGCTTATCCTCGACAAACCTCCCCGGCTGGGTTGGTCTGCTTCAGGAACGCCCAGCTGGAGGGGTCTCTGACCGGGTGTTGGCTTGTGTCCCTTGTGAAACTACCCCCGGAACCGAGGAAGACACACCGCTTGTCGTTCGGGTGTAGGTTGTGAGATAGACTCCGGACGTAACCTTCTTATACGCCAGTCCTATGGCTCAGATAACAAAAAATACAAATATACAGAGTTATACAGCACACAATGTGCTCCTTATTATTTTGGGCCCTGGAACAGCGTAGGACCACTAACTCAGTCGACTAGACCAACACTACCGGGACACTGGTCAATCCCGGCTGGCCTTTTATCTCTTTCGCGCACCACCCTTTTCAGTTAAGGGAGACTGTAATAAACCAAATCCAATTCCTATTCACTCTCAATAGCACTTTGTAATGGTCCCCTCTGGCCTATTACATTGGTTATGCGATCACAGATTGGTGTGGTTCACACACTGCTGTCATGGAGGTAAAGGTGGCGCAAATATGAGTACATATTTGCTTGCATTCGCCTTTGGCGCAATCAGTGATTACGCCAAGTGTTCTCTGCACTTCTTTGTGCATGATGATGGTTCCTCACCTGGGACATTCTTTGGTAACAAGGCCGGCGTGTCACCTGAGTTCTTGTGGCCAATCACAAGACGCCACGCGGCAGGAAGATTCTTCGAAGGAGAATCTTCAAGTTCAACCTGATTCAACCCAAGGTTTTATACTACATGTGTAGGTTAAATTACGTTTAACCTCAAGGGCCCTAGTGGTTTTATTCATAGGATTCATGAACCATAAGCTCATTTCAATTCAGTTGCAAACTTTCCCTCAAGTACTCAAGTCGCCTTCTTCCCTCCAAGTCGGGACTTCCCTCCTGGTCGGGAACGCTTCCTCAACCGCACAAGCGCGCGTGCCGTGTTTTGGGGACTGTTGTAAACAGCTCCCCATTACACACTTCGGTCAATCTCCCGGTCGGGTCTATTACTCCAACCGGGCTGTAGTTATTAATATGAAATGCGGGACCCCTTGCGGGTGTACGGCCGCAATGTGGATATGAAATAGGGAGGATCTTACCGCAGACCTATTCCGTCCGGAACCTTACCCCAACTGGACTTGATGTTATCGGAGTCCCCCACTCAGTCGTCCTGCTTCTGAGCCGCCTTCACGTGTAGTCCCGCCGGTCCTCGCCTTCTGCGCAGGTTTCTTCCAGCGGCTTGCTCGTTTATCGGTAAAAATGAACTGTTTGTCTGTTGTATGTTTGTCTGCTTGTCTGGCTACCTTTCACTATCTTCTGCTATCTTCTGGCATTGAACTTGGGTTCAGTATGGTCTTGTCCACGTCAACACGCTTGCGCACGTCTGGCCTTGTGATGCGTGGAGGCTTCTTGGCGCAAGGTAGTATTTCAAGGTTCCACGGAATGTTCCCGAGAACCGGTCTGTTGGCTTGGTCGGTCATAAATGACATGGAATTTGTATGCTTTGTGGCGAGGCGGTGACCAAATCCACGGGAAAGCCAAACACAATCGACCCCGGGAACACCAAAGACTGTTCCCAGTCGGCGTGTGGGTCCTCCTCTTGTATTTCCCCTTGAAAAATGATCCTTGAACTAAAGGCTACGCTTTGGGCCCAGGCTTGCGTCGGCCACACCAAGCTGCCCTCGATTTTCGAAATCACCAAGACAAGAAATCTCCAACACAGAACACTACCAAAGCGGAACTTGGTTCTCGCTTTGCAGGTCCCAGTCTGCACGTGATTTATCCAAGCTCAAATGCCCCGAGCTTATCCAAATGCAACACGTCACTTTCACACAAAACTCCCTGTCCTCTTCTTTTTAGACCCTGGACCCAGGCCTTAACAGCCTCTTCTTTCCTCGGCGAGTCCGGCTTCGACTCACCCCAGTCACTACACTTCCACTTGCGGCTCAGACTGAGAGCCGCGTACAGGATCCTCCACTCGCACCTCAGATCCAGGAGGTGCCAGAAGTTATGGCTCGGATTGAGCCGGTCCGAATCCAGAGCGCTTGCACTTCACTCTGGGACCACCCGCGCACCACGCCTTGATTCAGGCGAAATAACCCACACAGAAACAATTACGGAACACGGAAACCAGCCTCCACTCCAGACCCAAAGTCGTCCAGTAGCGAAAACTCTGCCGAACCTCAGAGAAGTCACCTCTTCCCGAAAAATATGAAGCACTCCACAGCACCGACCGAAGACCAGCAACCGAGAAGTGGGGAATATGAAATAGCAAAGCCAGAACAGCAGCCAGAACAGCAGAACCGTAAATAACTTGGTTAACTGGAGTTGAATTTACTTGGATATTCTCCTCGTCCTTCCACACACTTGATCTCAGTATGGTCCGCACACAAATGCGATCTGACCAACTTACTTGCGTCCTTCGGGGCAAATTGAACTCTGTTTAGTATAAATCACATGAAAACGGAGACCTACAAAGATAGAGCGCCGGCTCCGCCACTAATAGCTACACTTTGAAGTCAGAGAAGATATAAATATGCTTGAACTGAATCCAAGCCAGGTGACTTCAACCTCACGGCATCCAAACATCGGCCGAAATTCCACACTCAACCTGGAGTCACTGTTGTCGACACGAATTCGGGACCTCATTGGTCCGTCGACCAGCCACCATCCTGGTCAGGAAGGGGGGTCGCCACCTGAGATGTACCACTCCACTTCAATCAGTACAACCCTTCGGTAGACTGGACACCTGATACCATGCTGACATTCGAGATGCATAACTGGGATCCAATACTCCACGCTGGAATCCGTGACACCACATCCGGGAACAGCACCAAACTTGGGATCCCAGACCAAAGTTCGGGATCACACACGCCGTCCTGGAATCCACTGCATCTACCGCTACTCCAAGTCATCGTTCTGGGATCTGGGAACTCACACTGGGACTCCGAAAGTAAACTCTGGGACGTCGGAACACAACCACCACTTCCTCGGACACCTCTTGTGAAACAGGGCGAGACGCGCTCTGTTTCTTTAGCATACACTAGTATGCGCTTTTGAGGAAGCGTAAGTTACTTAGACTTTGTATGCAAGTAGAAATACACGTCCCCGTGTATTTCTAAGCAAAAGACCGAAACTTTAACTTGAAAGTAGAAAACTGAATTGAATGGAAGCCCGCCGCGTGGCGGGCCCTTAGCAAACCTATCTAAATGACTTATGTATCTACGGAGGTGAAGCCATGGTTGGCTCTCACGCTCCGGCCCTTATGTATGCGTTTGGTTGGTGGAAATGTGCCCCTTTCCACCAATAGCAGTGCGCTTAGCGCCCGCCAATGTTTGTGCCATTGGCGGCTCGAAATGATTGTTGACTGTGTATGTGACGCGCACACACAGAAGGCTTGCCGTATACTTGTCCGTGTATAGTTCGGCTATACACGTATATCTGGTGTACCCAATTACACCAGCCTGTGTAACCCTGTTACACTACCCCCCTCTTTAAACACGAATATCGCGTCTGAGAGGTAACGGTGACCACACATCAATCTGTGGTCACTCCCTGTTTTCTCGCGTCTCGAGAAAACACTCCGCGCCCATTCCACAATGAGCGCGTCAAGTCCCAAGGCCCCCACAAGCCCCGCAAGCTCCGCCGCCGCCGGTGGGGACTTCCCACCGGTCACCAAGTTGTCTGTGAGCGATTATCGCTCACAGCTCGCGATCAAGCAGGCCGAGCGGGCTGCTGCGAAGCCTGATGCTGCTGGGGATCCAGCAGCAAGCGAGTCAAGTGTGACGCAGCCTGTGAAGGCTGCGTCTTCAAGCGATATGCCGCCTGCGAAGGCAGCGCTCACCGGATCCCCTGGATCCGGTGCTACGAGTGAGGCACAGCCTGCGAAGGCTGTGCCAGGCGAATCTCTAAGGCCCGAGGCGATGGATGTGGATCTAGATGATTCACATCTAGACCCAGAGCTCGCTGTCGACTACGGCAGCGAGGGGATCGAAGACGACGAGGAGTTGGAAGACTCCTCGTCAGAGTTGAAGGTTGCCGCGCCCGCTGAGGGCCAGCATGCTGCTTCAGAGAGCCCCGTATCGGGCTCTCGCCGCCAGCGCGACGTCGCGCTGGAAGAAGGTGAAGTCGCGCGCCCGAAGCGCGCGCGCTCGGACGTGTCAAGCTCGGCGGAGGCTACCTCCGCCGCAAGTGGTTCTTCAACGCCGGCAGATTTGCCGGCGGGGCGTCGTGCTGCTCGCGCGTCCGATCCGACGCCGTGGATGTTGACATCCACGGCGATCCAGAAGCTGCGCTACAGCGACGAGGGGGCTGCTGCCGAGCCCGTCTCTCTCTTCGATGATCGTCCGATCATCGACGATAAGATCGCGGGCCAGCTCCATCTCGGAGCTGACACTGCTGAGCGACGCGATTACTTCGCGTCGCTATACCTGGCGTCGCGTTACTACAAGAACGCGCGCCGTGGTCCTCAGAGCAAGGTCTCTGAGACTCATGCTCTGGCACAGGGCTGGAACCAGTTCGTGTCGAACTGGAACGCGAACCCCGACTTGTATCGGTACCGTCTTGAACGGCACCGCACTCGCTATTATGAGCATAATAGCACAGGTCGCGTGGTGCATCTGCACAACATGTGTGCAGATGCGGGCATCCCCTGCGCGGTTCCGCGCAGGGAGCATTGTCCAGTCTGTCCGCAGGATGCGGACAGACTATCCGAGAGTGATGTCATGGGGTACACGCGCATCCGTGTACCCGAGAAGGTGACCAAGTGGCGCGAGAGGGTGTTCCCCGACGCGCGTGTCACCTTTCCACCGCCCAGTCAAACCTTGTGGTTTGACGACGTCTCTGGGAAGTGGATCACTGAGTCGAGGGTTACCCGCGACTCGGCCGTAGGTGGTGGCGCTGTTCGTACGCCATCACCATTTCCGGAACGTCCATCACAAGGACGTTCCGCGGCTCCCAGGAGTCGTGTTGGGGAGGCCATCCTCTCCAACGACATCGAAAACGACGCTGACCTTGGTCGGCGCGTGGCTCCTGGTGAGCTACAATTCGCTCGACAATCCAGCGAATTGAGCCGTCTGCAGCCCGCAAGGGCGCAGGCGGTGGGGGGAAGACGTCGCACCCCGGATCAGCCACGCTCGGCTGATCCGATTGTTGGTCGCCTTGAGGCGGATCACGCGGCCTTCCGCGAGGCCGCGTGGAAGACGATCGCTGACCAGGGTCAGCTGATCTCGAACCTCTCCTCGCAAGTGGAGAGTGCTCGGAGCACCGCTGCCGATGCTCTTTCTCGAGCTGCTGAGCTCGAGAAGAAGTTCGCGAAGCTCGTGGAGAGCGTCGGGATGCGCCCTTCGCGGTCCGCTGCGAAGGGGTCTTCTGATGACGACCACTAGGTGGGCCGTCAGGCTCCGGCGTGCTCGTTTCCAACGAGCTCGCAGGCGTATCATGCTCATGATACGCCTTCAGCCGCCCAACGTAGAACGTTGGGTGCAGTCGCATGCTGGACGGTATGTCCAGCGTGTATGCTGTGCCTTGGCGGTGCAAGACACGGAAGGGGCCGATGAAGCGTGGAGCGAGCTTGCTCGCTCCAAAGTCCGAGACTGCATGTCTAGGCAGGTTTTGCGTAGACAGTAAAACTAATGAATTCCTTTTGAACTCACTAATGTTGTTCCTTGACTTCTTGTCCGCGTTCATCTTCTGTCGATCGACAGAAGATGCAATAGCATCACGGACAAACCGCATGACGGCTTGTCTGCTTTGGACGAAGTCCCTTGCATCGACATTGGTCGTCTCGACCAATGTGACATCGCTTGACCTCGTGCCATGCACGAGGTGTCTTTCGTCTTGAACGTCCGCAGGTGCTGCGGACGTGGCCTTGTTCGTCATCGAAGTGACGTCGCCCGGCGACGTCACAGCCTTCGTCACTTGGGATCTCCCGGTGTCCGTCTCTGAGACGGACACGTCATCGTCCGTCACGTCTGCTCTTGAGGCAGACGTGGGACGATCCTTGGCTTGTCGCTTCGCTCCCAGAGCGAGGCGGTCTTGGTCTTGCCTTGGCGCGTCCGTGTCCGGCACGGAGGCGGTGTCATCTGCGACGCCCGCACCCGGTGCGGACGTGATGTTCTCCATTCGCTGACGCGCTGCGTCAGCTCGCGTCACAGCGGCCAACGAATCCTCGTTGGCTGCAGCTTTTGCTGCGGCATTTTCATGTGAGTGCGCTTCACTCGCATTTCCTCCCCCACTCAAGGGAGCTGTCACCCCGCCGAGGGTGGCAGGGACACGTGGATGCCGCATGGCATTCACGAAGAACGGTGTATGCCCCGTAGAGGCATGCACCGAGTTGTTGATGGCGAACTCCGCCATCGGCAAACAGTCGCTCCACTCGGTGAACGAGTGGGCGTAACTCTTGAGGATGTCACCGAGCACGCGGTTCACGCGCTCGGTCTGACCATCGGTCTGAGGATGATCGGCTGTCGACATCGACAGTCGCGTGCCAAGGAGGGCGAAGACCTCCTTCCAGAAAGCGGCCGTGAACCGAGGGTCACGGTCCGATACGATCTCGCGGGGCATCCCGTGAGATCGGAAGATAAGATCAACAAACAGACGAGCCGTCTGTTTGGATGTGACCTGTGCTGGCACCGCAGCAAGATGCACCATCTTGCTGAAGCGGTCGACAAAGACCGCTATGCCAGTCCGACGCTTGGCGTCTGGCGGCAACCCGAAGATGAAGTCCATACTAATGGACTCCCAACACTCTGCCGGGATTGGCAGAGATTGCAGCGGTGCTTGTGAAGCCAATGTCGGCTTCACACGTTGGCACGCTTCGCAAGCACGAACGTACTTGCGCACCCACTTGTACTGGCGCGGCCAGTAGAAGTCACGCGAGAGAAGCAGGTACGTCTTCTCTCGGCCCGGATGCCCCGCCCATGGGGCATCGTGATACTCGTAGATGACCCGCAACCGCAGGTCATAATCGTTTGGGACGACGATGCGTGCAGCATCGTCGTCAGCTGTGCTATAAAGCAGCAGCCCATCGTGTGCGCTGTATCGGTGCACATTCGAACGCAGATGTGGAGGCAGCGCTCGACGCCCGGCGTCGGTCTGCTCCTTCACATAATCCAGCAGGCGCTTGACGTCGTCGTCAAGCGCATACGCCTTACGCACGTCATCGAGCAGCGATGACGTGGGCACACTGCTTCGCTCAACGCCAATGGCGTTGACATCAACTACCTTGTAGTTGTAATCCGGTCGACGCGAGAGCGCGTCGGCCACCACGTTGAGTCTTCCAGGTTTGTACTCAACCTGGAAGTTGTATTCCGCGAAGAATGACAGCCACCGTGCCATTCTTTGAGAGAGGTGCGGCGACTTCACAGCCGTCCGCAACGATGCGTGGTCCGTATAGACCACGAACGGTTTATCTCCGAGGAGATAGACACGGAACTTCGCCAGTGCGTACTTCATGGCAAGGAGCTCCTTGTCATGCACTGGATAGTTGCGCTCAGCTTGCTTAAGCTGACGCGAGTTATAGCAGATTACACGATCACGACCGTCGTGATCGTGCTGCATCAGCGCGCATCCGATAGCATAATCGGATGCATCGCACACCACGTGGAACGGGCGGTCTTGGTCAGCGATGGCCAAGACCGGCGCCTCAGTCAAGCCCTGCTTGACTGAATCGAAAGCCTGCTGACACTCAGCAGACCACTGCCACTCCGTGTCCTTCTTCAGGAGACGTGACAGTGGGCGAATGCGCCCAGCGTAATCGTGCACGTACTTGCACAAGTACGTGGCCAGCCCAAGGAACTGCCTCAGTTCCTTGGCGTTCGAGGGCGCAGGCCACTCGTTGACGACCCTGACCTTCTCAGGATCGGGGCGGACTCCGTCTTTGCCGACAAGACATCCGAGAACCGGAATCTCGGATGCACCAAATATGCACTTCTTCAAGTTTGCATATAGCTTGTGCTCACGCATCAGCGTGAGCAGACGACGGAGATGCTCCCTGTGCATCTCTGTGGCGGTCTTCCCGCCCACAGCCTGGCTGTGGGCGAACACGTCGTCGAAGTACGTCGGCGCGAAGTCGCGAATCGATCGCAACAGGTGTGTGACGCACCTGTTGAACGTCGCAGGGGCGTTCTTCAGCCCCTGTGGCATCACCAGCCACTCCCAAAGCATGCCGCTTGGCGTGCTTACAGCTGTGAAGGGGATGTCCTCCTCACGCATTAAGATTTGGTAGAAACCATCTCTTAAGTCAAGAGCACTGAACACGGTGCTCTTGCTCATCGAATCGATGATCACATCTTTTCGCGGTATCGGCGTCTGCACCGGTATCGTTGCCTCGTTCAACTTGTTGAACGCGTGGACAATGCGCCATCCGCCCTGCGCCTTCTTGACGCAGAACGTCGGAGCACTGTGCGGGGACTTGCTTTCCCGCACTTGCCCCGCGCGCCGACGAGCTTCGAAGAACTCGTCGATGGCTTGGACCTGCTCACGCGGCAGTGGCCACTGTCGCGTGACGCAGTACTTCGTCCCCGGCACGAGATCAATCTCGTGCTGAATGCCCTTGTCCCGCGGAAGCTCCGCGGGAACCTCATCAGGGAATACGTCCGCGTATTCCCTGAGCACATCGTAATAGGGACTCGCCTTGAGCGAGTCCCAGCTTTGCTCGGCAAAGCGGTCCTTCTTGGTCTTGGCGCTGAGGGCAGTGTCGCCCTCAGGATGCTTGACGAGGACCTGCCGCAGGTCCTCGAGCTCCACTGTGATCTCGGTATCCTCACGCGCGGTGAGGATGCATACTTGCTCTACGCGCCCGGCGCGTAGATCCCGTGCAAAGCCCTTCCAGCTCTGCACTTCCAGCGCTGTCAACTCCGAGGCAGTGCTCGGAGGACCCTCAAGTGTCAGGAGCTGACACTTGACGCCCGAGAGTGTTTGCGTTAACGCATTCACTCTCTCGTACGTGACGTCACCCCTTGCGGGTGACGCAACCACGTCAGCTACACCCTTAGGCGTATCGCGCTCTTGCGACGGGGAGGCGATCTCTTCCCGTCGGGGCCCGGCCCGATTCAAAAGTGAGGAGTCAGCTTCACTCCTCACATCGCGACCCTTGCCGCGATGATGGGTGCCAGGCCCGGCCTGGTTTCGACCCATATCTTTTTCTTCGACGGGCCCGGCCCGTCGAGATGCCTTGATCCTTGACTCCTCAAACCCGGTTTGAGGAGGCGTCTTCTCTTGGTGCTTCGCCTCGGGCCCGGCCCGAGACGGGTTCTTCTGTATTCTTGCCTTTCCGGACCCCGTCCGGAAAGGGTTCTTCTTGATATTGGCTCTCGCAGGCCCGGCCTGCGAGGCGTTTCTTCCAAACCCGGTTTGGGAGAGGGTGCGCTCCCGGAGTGCACCCACCTTTCGTCGATTTGCCTGTGCCCCGGGCACAGGCGAGGAAGCGCCCCGGTCGTCTTCCGTCCTCGTCTTGAGCGCGTCGGCCTTTACGGTCGACGCGCAGTCTTGGCTTGGCTGAGCGAGGGTGACCTCGCTCACGTCGCGTTTACTGCGCGACGCACTCGCAGCGCTGTCAGGGCCATCGCTCTCTGTCGCGCTATCTGCCGAATCGAGGACGCATGCGTCCTCGAAGCCGTAAGAGACTATAGACTGGGACTTCCAGTCTATCACTGGGGCATGGCGTTTGAGCCACGGCATGCCCAGTATCATGTCGAACTTATCGTCTAGATCCAGGACGATAAAGTCCTCAGTGAAGGCCCGGCCTTCACAGCCAAAGCGAACTGATACAGTTCGCTTGCGCGTTTTCACGGTTGCTCCTGTCGCCAGGCGCACCACCAACTCACTTCGAGGAGTCGTCTTCTCCTCGGCGTTCATAGCCCTCAGGCTTTGCAGTCGAACAAAGTTGTTCGATGCACCCGAATCGACTAGCGCGTGCATGGTTCTCCCATGCACCGCGACTTCCAGGATGATCAGCCCTGCTTGATCATCCTGACGCTTGCTGTGGTGTCCGGCACCACAAGGGGCTGTAGCCGTCACATGCCCGACATCGGCATGTGTGACTACACCAGTAGGGCGCCCCGCCCCTACTGGCTTCCAGCGTTTTTTGGTCGTCCGCGCCAACGATCCCCGTTGGCGCGATACGACGTGCCACGTGTGGCACGATACGACGTATCGCGAGCAGCAGGCCCCGGGCCTGCTACACACTCACGTGCGAAGTGGCCGGTGTTTCCACACCGGAAACACCGTCCCGCGCCTCTGCGCGGCTCCGTCTGCTGCCTGCCAGCAGACGCACTGGATAGGTCCATGGGCTCTGGACCGCCCATGGGTCTTGCACGCGGACGTGGCGCCCCTGGCGTGTCCGCGTGGAGCTTAGCCTGGTGCAGGCTAAACTCTTCCTGCGACGCAAGCCGAATGGCTTGCTCGAGAGTACTCGGGTACTCTCGGAAGAGATAGGTCTTCACAGGCCCATCCTTCAGTCCCTTCATGAAGGTGACTACTTGTGTCGCCTCGTCAATCGGATGATTGACGATACTCGACACCAAGTACCTCGCGTGTTGGGCGTAAGCCAACACGTCGCGCTTGCCTTGACGCAGGTCGAGGAACTCCGCCCTCGACCTGAACTCGGATTCAGGCGGCTCAAACGCTAGCTTGAGCTCGCGCTTGAAGTCTTCGTACGTGCTCCAGCACGTACTGTCCGTAAGACGTCTTCCGTACGCCCAGTGTCTGGCTCGTCCAGTCAGACACGACATGGCGTACGCAACTTGGAGCGACGGATCCCGGATCCGTCGAGCAGCAATTGCTGTCTCCAGTTCTACGAGCCATCGTAGAAGAGGCTCGTTCTGGCCACCCGAGAACGGAGTCACTGACACCTTCAGTGACTCAACGCGAGAAGGGGCTGACGCCTCCTTCTGTTGGCGTTCCTTGTCCATGTAGTCGACCACGACTACATGGTGCTCGCTTGGTGGCAGCGACCGTAGCATCGCTGCCACGGTGGACTCACCTACGACTCGCGAGAGTCGTAGCAGTGCCTCCCACTGCTGATCGCTCAGGTGGGGGCAGTCCTCCCTCGTGATGCGGGGAGGACCCGCGCTTGGAGCTCCGTCAGGCAGGGCACCGCCTGACGAAGGGTTTTCGTCTCCATAGCCGAATGCATCCATTTGGCTAACTCTGTAGGCGTTGGACGGACTACAAAGTGCTACCAGGTGAAACAGGGCGAGACGCGCTCTGTTTCTTTAGCATACACTAGTATGCGCTTTTGAGGAAGCGTAAGTTACTTAGACTTTGTATGCAAGTAGAAATACACGTCCCCGTGTATTTCTAAGCAAAAGACCGAAACTTTAACTTGAAAGTAGAAAACTGAATTGAATGGAAGCCCGCCGCGTGGCGGGCCCTTAGCAAACCTATCTAAATGACTTATGTATCTACGGAGGTGAAGCCATGGTTGGCTCTCACGCTCCGGCCCTTATGTATGCGTTTGGTTGGTGGAAATGTGCCCCTTTCCACCAATAGCAGTGCGCTTAGCGCCCGCCAATGTTTGTGCCATTGGCGGCTCGAAATGATTGTTGACTGTGTATGTGACGCGCACACACAGAAGGCTTGCCGTATACTTGTCCGTGTATAGTTCGGCTATACACGTATATCTGGTGTACCCAATTACACCAGCCTGTGTAACCCTGTTACACTACCCCCCTCTTTAAACACGAATATCGCGTCTGAGAGGTAACGGTGACCACACATCAATCTGTGGTCACTCCCTGTTTTCTCGCGTCTCGAGAAAACACTCCGCGCCCATTCCACAATGAGCGCGTCAAGTCCCAAGGCCCCCACAAGCCCCGCAAGCTCCGCCGCCGCCGGTGGGGACTTCCCACCGGTCACCAAGTTGTCTGTGAGCGATTATCGCTCACAGCTCGCGATCAAGCAGGCCGAGCGGGCTGCTGCGAAGCCTGATGCTGCTGGGGATCCAGCAGCAAGCGAGTCAAGTGTGACGCAGCCTGTGAAGGCTGCGTCTTCAAGCGATATGCCGCCTGCGAAGGCAGCGCTCACCGGATCCCCTGGATCCGGTGCTACGAGTGAGGCACAGCCTGCGAAGGCTGTGCCAGGCGAATCTCTAAGGCCCGAGGCGATGGATGTGGATCTAGATGATTCACATCTAGACCCAGAGCTCGCTGTCGACTACGGCAGCGAGGGGATCGAAGACGACGAGGAGTTGGAAGACTCCTCGTCAGAGTTGAAGGTTGCCGCGCCCGCTGAGGGCCAGCATGCTGCTTCAGAGAGCCCCGTATCGGGCTCTCGCCGCCAGCGCGACGTCGCGCTGGAAGAAGGTGAAGTCGCGCGCCCGAAGCGCGCGCGCTCGGACGTGTCAAGCTCGGCGGAGGCTACCTCCGCCGCAAGTGGTTCTTCAACGCCGGCAGATTTGCCGGCGGGGCGTCGTGCTGCTCGCGCGTCCGATCCGACGCCGTGGATGTTGACATCCACGGCGATCCAGAAGCTGCGCTACAGCGACGAGGGGGCTGCTGCCGAGCCCGTCTCTCTCTTCGATGATCGTCCGATCATCGACGATAAGATCGCGGGCCAGCTCCATCTCGGAGCTGACACTGCTGAGCGACGCGATTACTTCGCGTCGCTATACCTGGCGTCGCGTTACTACAAGAACGCGCGCCGTGGTCCTCAGAGCAAGGTCTCTGAGACTCATGCTCTGGCACAGGGCTGGAACCAGTTCGTGTCGAACTGGAACGCGAACCCCGACTTGTATCGGTACCGTCTTGAACGGCACCGCACTCGCTATTATGAGCATAATAGCACAGGTCGCGTGGTGCATCTGCACAACATGTGTGCAGATGCGGGCATCCCCTGCGCGGTTCCGCGCAGGGAGCATTGTCCAGTCTGTCCGCAGGATGCGGACAGACTATCCGAGAGTGATGTCATGGGGTACACGCGCATCCGTGTACCCGAGAAGGTGACCAAGTGGCGCGAGAGGGTGTTCCCCGACGCGCGTGTCACCTTTCCACCGCCCAGTCAAACCTTGTGGTTTGACGACGTCTCTGGGAAGTGGATCACTGAGTCGAGGGTTACCCGCGACTCGGCCGTAGGTGGTGGCGCTGTTCGTACGCCATCACCATTTCCGGAACGTCCATCACAAGGACGTTCCGCGGCTCCCAGGAGTCGTGTTGGGGAGGCCATCCTCTCCAACGACATCGAAAACGACGCTGACCTTGGTCGGCGCGTGGCTCCTGGTGAGCTACAATTCGCTCGACAATCCAGCGAATTGAGCCGTCTGCAGCCCGCAAGGGCGCAGGCGGTGGGGGGAAGACGTCGCACCCCGGATCAGCCACGCTCGGCTGATCCGATTGTTGGTCGCCTTGAGGCGGATCACGCGGCCTTCCGCGAGGCCGCGTGGAAGACGATCGCTGACCAGGGTCAGCTGATCTCGAACCTCTCCTCGCAAGTGGAGAGTGCTCGGAGCACCGCTGCCGATGCTCTTTCTCGAGCTGCTGAGCTCGAGAAGAAGTTCGCGAAGCTCGTGGAGAGCGTCGGGATGCGCCCTTCGCGGTCCGCTGCGAAGGGGTCTTCTGATGACGACCACTAGGTGGGCCGTCAGGCTCCGGCGTGCTCGTTTCCAACGAGCTCGCAGGCGTATCATGCTCATGATACGCCTTCAGCCGCCCAACGTAGAACGTTGGGTGCAGTCGCATGCTGGACGGTATGTCCAGCGTGTATGCTGTGCCTTGGCGGTGCAAGACACGGAAGGGGCCGATGAAGCGTGGAGCGAGCTTGCTCGCTCCAAAGTCCGAGACTGCATGTCTAGGCAGGTTTTGCGTAGACAGTAAAACTAATGAATTCCTTTTGAACTCACTAATGTTGTTCCTTGACTTCTTGTCCGCGTTCATCTTCTGTCGATCGACAGAAGATGCAATAGCATCACGGACAAACCGCATGACGGCTTGTCTGCTTTGGACGAAGTCCCTTGCATCGACATTGGTCGTCTCGACCAATGTGACATCGCTTGACCTCGTGCCATGCACGAGGTGTCTTTCGTCTTGAACGTCCGCAGGTGCTGCGGACGTGGCCTTGTTCGTCATCGAAGTGACGTCGCCCGGCGACGTCACAGCCTTCGTCACTTGGGATCTCCCGGTGTCCGTCTCTGAGACGGACACGTCATCGTCCGTCACGTCTGCTCTTGAGGCAGACGTGGGACGATCCTTGGCTTGTCGCTTCGCTCCCAGAGCGAGGCGGTCTTGGTCTTGCCTTGGCGCGTCCGTGTCCGGCACGGAGGCGGTGTCATCTGCGACGCCCGCACCCGGTGCGGACGTGATGTTCTCCATTCGCTGACGCGCTGCGTCAGCTCGCGTCACAGCGGCCAACGAATCCTCGTTGGCTGCAGCTTTTGCTGCGGCATTTTCATGTGAGTGCGCTTCACTCGCATTTCCTCCCCCACTCAAGGGAGCTGTCACCCCGCCGAGGGTGGCAGGGACACGTGGATGCCGCATGGCATTCACGAAGAACGGTGTATGCCCCGTAGAGGCATGCACCGAGTTGTTGATGGCGAACTCCGCCATCGGCAAACAGTCGCTCCACTCGGTGAACGAGTGGGCGTAACTCTTGAGGATGTCACCGAGCACGCGGTTCACGCGCTCGGTCTGACCATCGGTCTGAGGATGATCGGCTGTCGACATCGACAGTCGCGTGCCAAGGAGGGCGAAGACCTCCTTCCAGAAAGCGGCCGTGAACCGAGGGTCACGGTCCGATACGATCTCGCGGGGCATCCCGTGAGATCGGAAGATAAGATCAACAAACAGACGAGCCGTCTGTTTGGATGTGACCTGTGCTGGCACCGCAGCAAGATGCACCATCTTGCTGAAGCGGTCGACAAAGACCGCTATGCCAGTCCGACGCTTGGCGTCTGGCGGCAACCCGAAGATGAAGTCCATACTAATGGACTCCCAACACTCTGCCGGGATTGGCAGAGATTGCAGCGGTGCTTGTGAAGCCAATGTCGGCTTCACACGTTGGCACGCTTCGCAAGCACGAACGTACTTGCGCACCCACTTGTACTGGCGCGGCCAGTAGAAGTCACGCGAGAGAAGCAGGTACGTCTTCTCTCGGCCCGGATGCCCCGCCCATGGGGCATCGTGATACTCGTAGATGACCCGCAACCGCAGGTCATAATCGTTTGGGACGACGATGCGTGCAGCATCGTCGTCAGCTGTGCTATAAAGCAGCAGCCCATCGTGTGCGCTGTATCGGTGCACATTCGAACGCAGATGTGGAGGCAGCGCTCGACGCCCGGCGTCGGTCTGCTCCTTCACATAATCCAGCAGGCGCTTGACGTCGTCGTCAAGCGCATACGCCTTACGCACGTCATCGAGCAGCGATGACGTGGGCACACTGCTTCGCTCAACGCCAATGGCGTTGACATCAACTACCTTGTAGTTGTAATCCGGTCGACGCGAGAGCGCGTCGGCCACCACGTTGAGTCTTCCAGGTTTGTACTCAACCTGGAAGTTGTATTCCGCGAAGAATGACAGCCACCGTGCCATTCTTTGAGAGAGGTGCGGCGACTTCACAGCCGTCCGCAACGATGCGTGGTCCGTATAGACCACGAACGGTTTATCTCCGAGGAGATAGACACGGAACTTCGCCAGTGCGTACTTCATGGCAAGGAGCTCCTTGTCATGCACTGGATAGTTGCGCTCAGCTTGCTTAAGCTGACGCGAGTTATAGCAGATTACACGATCACGACCGTCGTGATCGTGCTGCATCAGCGCGCATCCGATAGCATAATCGGATGCATCGCACACCACGTGGAACGGGCGGTCTTGGTCAGCGATGGCCAAGACCGGCGCCTCAGTCAAGCCCTGCTTGACTGAATCGAAAGCCTGCTGACACTCAGCAGACCACTGCCACTCCGTGTCCTTCTTCAGGAGACGTGACAGTGGGCGAATGCGCCCAGCGTAATCGTGCACGTACTTGCACAAGTACGTGGCCAGCCCAAGGAACTGCCTCAGTTCCTTGGCGTTCGAGGGCGCAGGCCACTCGTTGACGACCCTGACCTTCTCAGGATCGGGGCGGACTCCGTCTTTGCCGACAAGACATCCGAGAACCGGAATCTCGGATGCACCAAATATGCACTTCTTCAAGTTTGCATATAGCTTGTGCTCACGCATCAGCGTGAGCAGACGACGGAGATGCTCCCTGTGCATCTCTGTGGCGGTCTTCCCGCCCACAGCCTGGCTGTGGGCGAACACGTCGTCGAAGTACGTCGGCGCGAAGTCGCGAATCGATCGCAACAGGTGTGTGACGCACCTGTTGAACGTCGCAGGGGCGTTCTTCAGCCCCTGTGGCATCACCAGCCACTCCCAAAGCATGCCGCTTGGCGTGCTTACAGCTGTGAAGGGGATGTCCTCCTCACGCATTAAGATTTGGTAGAAACCATCTCTTAAGTCAAGAGCACTGAACACGGTGCTCTTGCTCATCGAATCGATGATCACATCTTTTCGCGGTATCGGCGTCTGCACCGGTATCGTTGCCTCGTTCAACTTGTTGAACGCGTGGACAATGCGCCATCCGCCCTGCGCCTTCTTGACGCAGAACGTCGGAGCACTGTGCGGGGACTTGCTTTCCCGCACTTGCCCCGCGCGCCGACGAGCTTCGAAGAACTCGTCGATGGCTTGGACCTGCTCACGCGGCAGTGGCCACTGTCGCGTGACGCAGTACTTCGTCCCCGGCACGAGATCAATCTCGTGCTGAATGCCCTTGTCCCGCGGAAGCTCCGCGGGAACCTCATCAGGGAATACGTCCGCGTATTCCCTGAGCACATCGTAATAGGGACTCGCCTTGAGCGAGTCCCAGCTTTGCTCGGCAAAGCGGTCCTTCTTGGTCTTGGCGCTGAGGGCAGTGTCGCCCTCAGGATGCTTGACGAGGACCTGCCGCAGGTCCTCGAGCTCCACTGTGATCTCGGTATCCTCACGCGCGGTGAGGATGCATACTTGCTCTACGCGCCCGGCGCGTAGATCCCGTGCAAAGCCCTTCCAGCTCTGCACTTCCAGCGCTGTCAACTCCGAGGCAGTGCTCGGAGGACCCTCAAGTGTCAGGAGCTGACACTTGACGCCCGAGAGTGTTTGCGTTAACGCATTCACTCTCTCGTACGTGACGTCACCCCTTGCGGGTGACGCAACCACGTCAGCTACACCCTTAGGCGTATCGCGCTCTTGCGACGGGGAGGCGATCTCTTCCCGTCGGGGCCCGGCCCGATTCAAAAGTGAGGAGTCAGCTTCACTCCTCACATCGCGACCCTTGCCGCGATGATGGGTGCCAGGCCCGGCCTGGTTTCGACCCATATCTTTTTCTTCGACGGGCCCGGCCCGTCGAGATGCCTTGATCCTTGACTCCTCAAACCCGGTTTGAGGAGGCGTCTTCTCTTGGTGCTTCGCCTCGGGCCCGGCCCGAGACGGGTTCTTCTGTATTCTTGCCTTTCCGGACCCCGTCCGGAAAGGGTTCTTCTTGATATTGGCTCTCGCAGGCCCGGCCTGCGAGGCGTTTCTTCCAAACCCGGTTTGGGAGAGGGTGCGCTCCCGGAGTGCACCCACCTTTCGTCGATTTGCCTGTGCCCCGGGCACAGGCGAGGAAGCGCCCCGGTCGTCTTCCGTCCTCGTCTTGAGCGCGTCGGCCTTTACGGTCGACGCGCAGTCTTGGCTTGGCTGAGCGAGGGTGACCTCGCTCACGTCGCGTTTACTGCGCGACGCACTCGCAGCGCTGTCAGGGCCATCGCTCTCTGTCGCGCTATCTGCCGAATCGAGGACGCATGCGTCCTCGAAGCCGTAAGAGACTATAGACTGGGACTTCCAGTCTATCACTGGGGCATGGCGTTTGAGCCACGGCATGCCCAGTATCATGTCGAACTTATCGTCTAGATCCAGGACGATAAAGTCCTCAGTGAAGGCCCGGCCTTCACAGCCAAAGCGAACTGATACAGTTCGCTTGCGCGTTTTCACGGTTGCTCCTGTCGCCAGGCGCACCACCAACTCACTTCGAGGAGTCGTCTTCTCCTCGGCGTTCATAGCCCTCAGGCTTTGCAGTCGAACAAAGTTGTTCGATGCACCCGAATCGACTAGCGCGTGCATGGTTCTCCCATGCACCGCGACTTCCAGGATGATCAGCCCTGCTTGATCATCCTGACGCTTGCTGTGGTGTCCGGCACCACAAGGGGCTGTAGCCGTCACATGCCCGACATCGGCATGTGTGACTACACCAGTAGGGCGCCCCGCCCCTACTGGCTTCCAGCGTTTTTTGGTCGTCCGCGCCAACGATCCCCGTTGGCGCGATACGACGTGCCACGTGTGGCACGATACGACGTATCGCGAGCAGCAGGCCCCGGGCCTGCTACACACTCACGTGCGAAGTGGCCGGTGTTTCCACACCGGAAACACCGTCCCGCGCCTCTGCGCGGCTCCGTCTGCTGCCTGCCAGCAGACGCACTGGATAGGTCCATGGGCTCTGGACCGCCCATGGGTCTTGCACGCGGACGTGGCGCCCCTGGCGTGTCCGCGTGGAGCTTAGCCTGGTGCAGGCTAAACTCTTCCTGCGACGCAAGCCGAATGGCTTGCTCGAGAGTACTCGGGTACTCTCGGAAGAGATAGGTCTTCACAGGCCCATCCTTCAGTCCCTTCATGAAGGTGACTACTTGTGTCGCCTCGTCAATCGGATGATTGACGATACTCGACACCAAGTACCTCGCGTGTTGGGCGTAAGCCAACACGTCGCGCTTGCCTTGACGCAGGTCGAGGAACTCCGCCCTCGACCTGAACTCGGATTCAGGCGGCTCAAACGCTAGCTTGAGCTCGCGCTTGAAGTCTTCGTACGTGCTCCAGCACGTACTGTCCGTAAGACGTCTTCCGTACGCCCAGTGTCTGGCTCGTCCAGTCAGACACGACATGGCGTACGCAACTTGGAGCGACGGATCCCGGATCCGTCGAGCAGCAATTGCTGTCTCCAGTTCTACGAGCCATCGTAGAAGAGGCTCGTTCTGGCCACCCGAGAACGGAGTCACTGACACCTTCAGTGACTCAACGCGAGAAGGGGCTGACGCCTCCTTCTGTTGGCGTTCCTTGTCCATGTAGTCGACCACGACTACATGGTGCTCGCTTGGTGGCAGCGACCGTAGCATCGCTGCCACGGTGGACTCACCTACGACTCGCGAGAGTCGTAGCAGTGCCTCCCACTGCTGATCGCTCAGGTGGGGGCAGTCCTCCCTCGTGATGCGGGGAGGACCCGCGCTTGGAGCTCCGTCAGGCAGGGCACCGCCTGACGAAGGGTTTTCGTCTCCATAGCCGAATGCATCCATTTGGCTAACTCTGTAGGCGTTGGACGGACTACAAAGTGCTACCAGGTGAAACAGGGCGAGACGCGCTCTGTTTCTTTAGCATACACTAGTATGCGCTTTTGAGGAAGCGTAAGTTACTTAGACTTTGTATGCAAGTAGAAATACACGTCCCCGTGTATTTCTAAGCAAAAGACCGAAACTTTAACTTGAAAGTAGAAAACTGAATTGAATGGAAGCCCGCCGCGTGGCGGGCCCTTAGCAAACCTATCTAAATGACTTATGTATCTACGGAGGTGAAGCCATGGTTGGCTCTCACGCTCCGGCCCTTATGTATGCGTTTGGTTGGTGGAAATGTGCCCCTTTCCACCAATAGCAGTGCGCTTAGCGCCCGCCAATGTTTGTGCCATTGGCGGCTCGAAATGATTGTTGACTGTGTATGTGACGCGCACACACAGAAGGCTTGCCGTATACTTGTCCGTGTATAGTTCGGCTATACACGTATATCTGGTGTACCCAATTACACCAGCCTGTGTAACCCTGTTACATCTTGCATCCCACAACACTTCTGGGCACAACTGCACCATCGGGGCTCTGGGCGTCAGGACTCGATACTCGGCTCCATGCTGCCACCACAAGGCACTCAGCTACGCGTACGACAACCACGACATCTGCAACAATCCGGGAGTCAGATCCACTTCCGGACACAGTAGTTCCGAGCAGCTGCTTCCCAGTCCACATCTCGCTCGGCTCCTTCCTGGTTAACAAGCTTTCGGTCAGATGGGTGGGGTCTCAGAAATTTGGGGCCACCTCATCACACTACCGCTTCCGCAGTGTAGCGTGACAGGTGCAGGTTGGCGAGCGCGATTCTTTTCAAGGTACTTTGGCTTCCGGCGTGGGAGCCGAGCAGGCATTGTGACGAAGGAACCATCACCTGCAGTAACTACAGACGTGCGATTACAGTTCATGAAGACAGGAAAATTTCATATCTGTATCCCGCACCACCGCGACAATGAACAATCGCTCAGCGCTCGAGTGTGTGCAATCGACCCTGGCGTGAGGGACTTCTTGTCCATCTACGATCCCGACGGCTTCAGCATGGCGATATTTGACGCGCACGAGATGTTTGAGCGGTCGTTCTACGCAATAGACAAGATTAAATCGCGCAGAGACGTCGAGATTAACAAGCGCAAACGTTGTCGCCTCAAGAAGACCATCTACCGGACGCATCGAAAAGTGAAACGTAGGGTGAAAGACCTCCACCAGAAGCTGACGAAGTGGTTAGCGCAGACCTTCCGCGAGGTAATACTGCCGGTCCTAGATGTGAAGAGCTTGGTACGACGCAATGGTCGACCCGATCAACAGCCTCGGACACTCAGCAGAACTCCCCCCGAAGTGCTACCAAATGTCGTGACTGAGGTGAAGAGTGTTGGTCATTGAAGTTAGAGTCGGAGTGTAGGTCGCGTAGGTAGGAGTTGGTCTCGAGTGCGGGGTAGTTGGTGTATTTGATAATGAAAATGTCTGGCCTAAATGTTCATGCCTTCCTGTGCGCTTAGCTCGCACAGGGGCCTCCTTGATGTTTTCTGCAGGTTTCTGTTTCTACGTGCCTATGTGTCCTGCTACCCTGCATGTTTCGTTGCTTTTCTTCTTTTCTTTTGCACGTTCGTAATATCTAGCTATACGTATGTAAATTGCGAACGGAGAGCCTTGCAGGCTGCCGTCGCAGCGACATGCTGCCTCTGGCTACGAGCAAGCAAGCCAGAGCCTATGCGCCCACGCTCTCTGGCTTGCTTGCTAGCAGGCCAAAGGCGGGCATGACAGGATCCTTGATCATTAGCATGTCCCAGGCTCACGCCTCTCTTGCGCGCTTGTCTTCAGCTGACAGGGGGAGTGTGTTACCCATCTTGGTAGACACGAGCCAATCGACAACGGCAAGCACACGCTGAATTGTGCGCACCGATGTCGATAGGCCTAGCTCTATCTTGAGCGTTTTGGCTGGAAGCTGCCCCTTGGGTGCCGTGCGGACCAGCAAACGCAGCTCGCGGCCCGACAGTGAGCTAGCAGGGCCTGTTTTTGTTTTGTTTTTGCGATGGCGACACGTACAGCACGCGCTGAACAGCACCCACTGAGCGCTTCACCTGCCGCACAATCTTCCGCAGGCTGAAGCCCGCCTCGTGTAACCCTTGGATGTATCCTCTCTCGACGTCGCTTAGCGGTGGTCCCCTCCCCATCAAATATAGATTGAGCTGTCTGTGGCAACCGTGGTGTGCCTCGTGGCGCAGTCGAATAAGTGGTTA
The DNA here is from genome assembly GCA_025722995.1 of Phytophthora agathidicida. Taxonomy (NCBI): domain Eukaryota; phylum Oomycota; class Peronosporomycetes; order Peronosporales; family Peronosporaceae; genus Phytophthora; species Phytophthora agathidicida. The sequence continues at coordinate 2,606,220 of CP106978.1, forward strand.
GCAGCACTAAGTTTTATTGCGACAATCATTCTGTTTGACTTGGTTTTAGTATGGGAGTCGAGGTGTTCATATATTGGTTGCAATGTCAAAAGTAGTCACTTGCATGGCAGCTCTATCTTAAATTGCGAAATCGCGGGCGTTAAAATAAGCCTCCGACGTGTTTTTGCAGTACAAATAACAAATCTAAATAGCGTCTCGTAGCTCGTAAAATTGACTGAGTTAGAGTGCAAAACGTGGGTGTTCATAAAAACTTGGCGCGGAGTGTAAGCGCACTAAAAACGAGTTCGTCAAAGGAAAGCAAAGAACGAAAGTGAAAAACATATCTAGATGTCTTAGCCTAAGCACGCGACTATCAATCTTAACCAACCAGTTTCTAGGCGCGCCGAGGTTGCACATGCAACTACAACCCTCAAAAAGGCAACCAGGTTGCCAGCGGACGTTCGACCCATCCCGCACACCGCTATACGAACCCTGTCTTCACCTTCGACAGAGCACGGCGCTCGATGCTCGGGCGACACTAGCAGCACGATGACCTCAGCGAGTCAGCCAGAAAGCTGTGCTCACTTAATACTGGTAACCACTGTTGCCGTACGGGTTGCTACCCATGCTGCTCTGGCTGCTAGCGTACGGGTTCGGCTGCATGCCGCCCATGCCCATGTTCGGCTGCATTCCCATACCCATGTTCGGCTGCATTCCCATGCCCATGCCATACTGTGCTGAGGGGTCGTTGTATGCAGTGGGGGCGATGGCCAGCATCGGCTGCATGCCGCCCATACCATATGCCGGGTCGAGCGTCTGCGCGTCCGTCTCGGGCTCCTGCTGCGTCTGTGTACGCTCGTCCAGCACATTCACCTTGTCGTTCAGGTTCTTAACGAACTGGATCATGTACGGCATGACAAAGTCAACGTAGCCGTGACGCCAGGCAAGCTCAAGCGCAACATCAGGCTTGATCAGCTTGTAACATGTGAACAGGGTAGCGCAGAAGCACTCCTTGTCGTGCACCGACACGAAAAAGCGCAGGATGTCCTCCGCAAGCTCCGGGTCGTCCGAGTCGCTGGCACAGTCGATGCAGTCCTTGTACATCTTGTCGGCCTTCGACAATTTCACAGACTGCGGGTAACGCTTGTTCTTACGGTACAGGTAGGCGGCAATACGACGGAACTCCAACAGCTCGTGCTTTTCAAGCTTCTGGGCCAGCGAGATCTGGTCGAAGTTCTCGTACGCGTCCACAGAGTCACGGAGCGCCTGGTAGTCCTCGTCGTCCACCAAGATCTCGTTCAGCGCCTCATTAACAGCCGACAGGTTCTCCTTCTGCACGTCCTTTAGGTACTCCACCACAAGTGGCAAGTTCTTCGACTTACGCAGCTGGTGGACAACACGAGCGTGGTCCAGGTTGGGCGTCAGCACTTGCAGGAGACGAGTCAGCTCAAGCGGGTGCTGCTCCAGGTAGAAGTTAATCGCCTTGTAGTGGATCTCCTGGTTGCGGACCTTCTGGATGCAGTCCAGGAACAAGTCGTGGGAGAACGCCACCGGGTGGTCAACCATGGTACGAACAGCGTTGTCGAACTGACCATCTTCCTTGTAAAGGTACACGGCGTGGTCCCAGTGCAGACCCTTCTCACATGCACGCAGAATTTTCGACACGTTCATACGAGAGTGGAAAATCTTGATGTGCTCCATCAATTTGGACGGCAAGTACTTCGAGTACAGAATGGCAAGCTCCGTGAAAATACCAGCGTGGGCACCTTCCAAACCAAGGCCCTGTTCCATCAGCTTCAGCAACTCGGTCGAGTGGCCACGCTTCTCGTAGTGCAGAATCAGCTCCTCAAGGTGGTCCGGGTGCACGATAATGTGGAGACCACACAGGCCAGCGAGACGGAACTCGTTCACATCCACACAGGCGTAGTTGACCTCCTTCCACGTGCCCACAGAGTTCGCCTTGGTGGCGGCATCCACGGCCTCGCGGAATTTGCCCAGACGCACGTAACAAATGGCGAGCTTGGCGTTGTTGTTGATGTTCTGGAACAACAGCTTAGCAGCGTTGTACATACCTTCATCGTAGCAGCGCTCACCGATGTTCTGGATCTGCGCAACGTTGGGCGACGAAATGAACTCCTCGAGGTCTCCATACTTCTCAGTCTTGGCGTACGCGTAAATCAACGACGTGTCAAGGTACTGTTCCTTCACCGTGTTGCGCGCCATCTTCAGGTACGGGATCAGCTCGTTGTAGTTGTTGATACGCTCAGCCGCGGCAATGACATCCACGTAGGAGCTGGCATCGTTGGCCTTGATGAACGCTGACAGCGAGTCGTGCACCTTACCCTGGTCCAGCTGGGCCTTAGCCAAACGAGACCACACCTCCGACTCGTTGCAACGGTCAGCAAACTCGTAAGCACGCTCATTGTCCTTGATGTAATCCAACAGCACACCGATAGCCTCCACGTTGTGGTTCGTCTTCTTGTAGATAACGAAACCCTCTTCGTAGAGCTGGTACTGCTCACCAACAGCGATGCGAGCGATTTCTGGACCATCAAAGTTGTCCAGGCGGTTCACATAATCCATGACCTTCTCCTTGCCAGCCTTAATGGCCGTCAGAATCAGCAGGTTCTGCAGGTTCTTGTTGGTGGAGAAGTCAGTGCCCTGCAGAACGATCCGCTCTAGCAGCTCAATCAACTCGTTCGGCAACTCAGCGTTCATGAACGCACGAACAGTGGTCGACACCTCATCAGGGTTCGTGGTCTCAGGAAGCGCGGTCTGCACAACCTGGTCAATCAGAGCACGACGGCTAGGAGATTCCGCCTCGCCTTCCTCCTGCTTCACAAGCACCTTGCCCCACAAGTCCAGGTCTTGACGTTCCACCAAGTAGCGGGCCAGGTCCTTGAACAGACCGTTCTCCGTGGTCACACGGATAAGATCATCATCGCACGCACCGCCGGCGCGACGGTACGCCAGGTAAGCGAGAGCAGGGTCGAGCTTCTCGCAGAACTTACCAACAACCTCCGAGTCGTAAAACTGGTTGTTGATCAGGAACTGCTGCGGGTCCTTGTTCAGCGTGATGTAAATCTTACCGATAGCGTTGTGCGTCGCCGTCTCAGTGTTGCCCTGAGCAACGCGGGTCTCGAGCCATGGCTGCAGCAGGCGCAGACGGTTGCGCTTCTCAACCTGCTCGCACAAGTCGTCAACGGGGCACTGCGCAATCTGGTTCAGCAGGTTCTTAATGTAGTCCTCGTTGCAATCCAGGTCCAACAGCTTGCCAATGACAATGGGCGCCTTCTGCGGGCTCACCTTCGTCACGTACACGTCGATGTACTTCATCAAGTTGTTCGAGTACAGGTATTGCGTCAGCTCCTCAACAAAATCGTAGCGGTCGCACACGTGAATGAGAGGACGCGGGTCCTGCAGCTTCGATTCCTTCAGGAACTCCTTCACCTTGACAGGGTCGTACACAGAAGAGTCGCGGCAAACACGTTCGACCTCCTTGAACTGGCCCATCTTTGTGGCAGCCTCAATGTACTTGAAGTGAAGGTCCGAGTCCTGCGAGAAGTTCACAATCGATCCCAGGAAGAAGTACAGACCGTCGAACGATTTGAACTTCTCGAAAACTTCCACAAGCTCCTTCCCGCCGAGCTGCTCGGCGTACTTGGTGGCAACCTGCACCACAATCTGCAGGTTCTGGCGCATGTTGTGCGCCATGAGGGCGTTGATCAGCTCCATAGAGATCTCGCTTGTCAGGGTTCCGAAGAACGTCACAATGAACTCGTGGTTGATCGCCTGCGTGTTCACAATCACGCGCTTCAGATCCGCCAACTCCGTGTAGTGCTCCAGGGCGCGCTGGAACAAGCCGGCCTTCTCACAAAGAGCAGCAATGCGCGGTCTGTCGTAGTGCGTGAACATGTTGTTCGACAGAATAGCGTCTGCCACCTGCGGCGAACCGCCGAGCAGGTTGATCTCCAACAGACGCGTCTGCAGATAGCCTTCCTCGGGACGGTTGTTTTTGAGGGCCTCCAGCAGGAAAGCAGTAGTCTCCTGAATGCGATTCACCTGCATAAAAATGTCGACCACCGCGTTGACGTCCACCAGAGGGCCATTCTCCGCGACGGCCAGCTTTTGAGCAAAGTCCAGAGCACCCTGCGGGTTAGCACGCACCAAGTTCTGGAGCATGAACGTGTAGTCGCAACGGTAGTTGGTCTGGACAGCGTACGCCACGATCTTGTCGAACTCGCCGCGCTGCACAAAGCAGTTAATCACCTTCTCCGGCACCTCCGCGCGCAGGTACACTGACAGAGCCATTGTGGTGTCGGACTGGGCAACGAGATCACCCAGCTCCTCCGAGCACTCGAGCTTGTCCTCCGACAGCCACTTCTGCAGCAGCTGACCACGGCCCTGCATCAGCACAGGGCGAGCCAACTCGATGGACTCCATTTTGTTAAGCGTTCCCTTCTCAAGAAGGACACTGAAGTACTGCAGGATAGGCTGGGGCTGACCAGGCTGAGCAGGCATCTGCTGGAAACGCTGGATCGTCTGAGGTGTGCGGAGAGCGCCCTGGGGCGAGGCCGCTGCAAGGCGAGCAGCACCCTGAATATCATTCACACCAACAAGACGGTTGAACTCGGTGAAGTAAAGCTCTTCAGCACCGGGCAGATCCAAGCGCGTAGCCAAGGCCAACGCCAGCTGCGAGTCGCGCAGTGTGTTCACAACATACGGCACCAGCTTGGTCTTGTTGATCGCAAAGTGCAAAAGTTGGCCGCGACGCGTAATACCGAGCATACCCTTGGACTTGGACTCCAGACACGTCACGAACGTCGTGTCCTGCGACACACGAGCACGGTACACGGGCTTGCCGGCGTGCGCGTCAAACAGGAAGAGGTATCCCATCTTGGTGATCATGTACACGATGTCATCACTCGGACTCACGAGCATCGACACGGGGAAATCAGCCTGTGCGTCGGCAGCAAAGGGAATAGGTTGCGGGGGCAGACGGAAAACACCGCCAGGTGCATCGCGGTCGCGTCCCACCTCCATGATAAAGAGCTGCATGGGTTCTCCGTTGCCCTTGGTGCCCGCGAAGACCAGCACTTGGGCGTTATCTGTCCTTCCAGGAGGCTTCATCTGAGCGAAAGCACCGGCGTGTCCCTGCAGAACCTGGCTCACTTTCTTCTCCATCGAGTAGAGCTGCATGTTGCCGACGATGCGGCCTCCCTCTCCCTGCGAGATGCCGACCAGCAGCATCCACTGGTTGTCGGCCGAGGCCTCGTAACTAATAACCTGCGTGCCGGCGCCCAAGTTGGCGTGGCGGTCGAAGATCTTGGCCGGGGGCGAGTCGCCCTCGATGCTCCAGTGGAACACAGCCGAGGCCGTGACCAGCGCGATGGTGTTGACGGAGATCCAGCGCCAGAAGACTACGGCCTCGTTCATCAGGTGGCTCTTCATCTTGGCGCGCAGCTCCATGTTGAAGATCTGCAGCTGGTTCTCTGCGCGCAGGGCGATGACCTTGCTCACGGGGTTCATGATGGCGGCCTCGGCGTTGATGGGGCGGCGCTGCACCGTGTTGCCCGCCGCCAGGTCCACGATCACGACGCTGGCCTGGCCGTTCACCTGCTCGCACACGCACACGAACTTGTCCGATTCCATGGTCGTGGTCCCGAACTTGACATAGTCGAGGTTCACGCCCAGGGTGCTCAGCTGTTATATCACAAGCCAGAGGTTAGTTGTCTGCATGTCATCCTCCCCCATCAATTGGAATCAGTTTGGTGACGTACGTTGAGCACTTCCCCGAAGGTAATGGGGAGATCTTGTGCCATGGTTTGATCGCCTTTTTGTTGTCTGTTGCTACGTCTGTATCTGCTGCTGCTGTGGGTCTCTGTGGGCTCGTGTCTTGTCGGACTGAAGGAAGGGGGAGGGACGCTGCCAATGCGTATGGGATCCTTTCGCTTCTTCCTCCGTTTCACGACTGCGGCCGGCCGCGCGGCTCCCCCCAAAGGGGCGAAAAAAATCTTACCCCAAATCTAAGCGTATAGACAGGGGTTGCGTTCCCAGCGCGCTTAAATGATCAAATTATGGGATTCATGACCTATTTTATGAGTAACGGGTTGGAGGGTGGTGCCCATTTTGAGCTATCTGCACGCCGTGTTCGAGCTCACACTGCTCAGTCGCAGCGATCTATATGGAGTGCACGGCCTGTACAGTGTGTATATTGCGGGCGGAGCATCGCAGCACCAGCAACTGAAGTTCGTGTAACTGCGCGGTAAGAATAACTGTTGTTGAAGCTGCTCAAGCGCGCTTATGTGACCGAATGGAGCGAATTCAACAGGGGTAGCCATCCTGAGTCTGCCACGTATGTCGCGTGTTGGAAACGGCCGAATGCAATGATGCATCGCAGGAACAGCCGAGCTTCAAGGGCAATTGCATGTACATTTATGTAGTTTGGTAGAGGCCGCGACTTGCACTATCTTCTGCAATGAAGAGCACTAGATACACATGGACTTGCAGCGATTCGGCTTTCACCCCGCAGAAACAACTTCAGGATCTACGCAGTGAATTGGACGGATGTGGTGAGCGTAAGACCCTCTGCAGCCATGTCACGCAAGAACTCCTGCAGCACAACAGAGAAATGGGAGGAGAGTCAGTCCCGACATGTAGCAAAGCGATAAGATATGGCTTCGTTCGTTACCTCGCCAGCACTTTCAAAACCCGGAACGGGGGACGAGCAGTCAGTCAGGATCACCAAGTCCTGACGCCGCTCCTTAGGCCACGCAGCAACCAAGTCACGCACAGTGTAATTCACGCAGTGCGAGAGTGCCTCACCACAGATGACCACCTTGTCAGCGAGCTTGAGAGACTCCACCAGCGCGTGATTCATGCTGCAACGACAACAACAGCAGCAACAAACAACACGTAAGTCTCTACTATAGTACAAAAAATTGAAGACATTAATGCTGCACCTTGTCGCCGGGTCGTAAGGCAGCTCGAACTCGGCCTTGAGCGCCGAGTAGTGCTCCGTGAACGAGTTGCTGCCCTTCATGACGTACTGCACAGGCTTCAGCGACGCCTTGGTCCACTCAACCGCTGCAGTCTGCACATCGGGCACAACGTTATGTCCAGGCGAGCCAATGAGGCAGTGTTCAGGCCAGATGCACAGCGTGAATTTGCCACTGGCTTCCAGCGCCGTCGTGTACGCCAGCACGTATTCCTTCAGACTGGAATCCCGCGGTCTCCAGACCCCAGCAGCGACGTCCTCGGCCGAGATGAGCGTGAACGGCTCGGGTGACGCGCCCTCCGCATTCTCCCAGAAGACCCCGTGCGCGATGTGGTAGCGCTGGTGCGAGTCCAGCGTCAGTACGAGCTGCTTGAGCTTCGTAGAGTGATTCTGGATGAACGCTGCAATGCGCGCTGCGTCCTCATTGGCCGTGGGGATGGCGAGTGAGCCGCCCGGGTGGAAGTCCACCTGCTGGTCGATCACCAGCAGACACAACCCTCCGGACGGGATCGCGCCGGCCACCTGCGCTGCTTGTGCTTCTCCAGTCATGCTCGATTTGCCGTCTCAGTGTCGATCTGGCACTGATCGCGTTACTCGGAATGTAGCCATCCGATGTATCCATGTAACCGACAAACTAGGGTGATTCAAGTCTATTAACGACAAAATCGGAGGTCACTATAGTTTTGCAGTGCCGAAAGCAGGGGACGACTGTAAGTGCAGCACGATGTGGTGCGCGACGTACCGCAACATCAGCACTTCAACGGCACGAAGTAGGATTCGTCTTACTGTGAGTCCTCGTCGAAGTGTCATGAGGAATACAATCACGTAGCCGACCATTTGAATTTTGCGTTTCACTGGCCATGACGTCGGAGGAATGCTGGCTGCGAACTCGTGCACCTTGGGGAAGACCTCCGGAGACAGCAGAGGCCACTTCAACGTGCCATCCTGAGTGCTTTGCATGAACCGAACCACCTCAGGAACGTATGCTCGCCATGACCGTGTACGCGGCGCTAAAGTGTAGTTCACAACCGGCAATGGTACGCGCGAAATAATGTCCGGCTGGATGCGGCGAATTCGTTGGAAATCAGTCATGGAGGCGCTGCCCAGTGTGAAGACGTCTGGACGAAACAGAAGCATCGGGTACATGAGCAAAAACATAAACATAAACATTGAACGTGAACGCAACGAACCTAGTTCGGTTTCCTGTCTAGCTTTGACCAATGCTTCCCTGAACGGTTTGTAGCACCCTGCAAGCAGCACACTGCGCGTACATGTACCAGGTTAATTTGCAAAGGATAAACCATCAACAAAAATGTCGATACGTACACGATAGAATCGCTACAGATCCAGGCATTGCTTTTCACGTCAAGCGGTAGTCTCGGCAGCGGCGTTGACCCAGTCAATCGCTTCAGCACTAACCGCAGCATCAATTGATACGCTCTGAATACTCGCACGAGTTCGTATTAGCCATCACATAGGATGCTGCATACTATTGATTGCCACCCTCACCTTGCAACGTCGTATTTGCATCCGATCAATTGGCGAGCACAACGGAGGAACACCTGAAGTTCTTCCTCAGACATGGGGACTCGCAGCACCTGCAGCAGCACAGATCAGCCGGAAATTCACCCTGCAGTACACCCACGATCATATTTCTACAGTAGACGCACCACAGGTTGTCGCTGAGGCAACAGGAGTCGCTCCAACGGCATCAGCTTCACAGATGGCATCCCAACATGAAGCACTGTGTGTTCATCCAGCACGACCACCTGCTCTCAAACCAATGCAACCACTCACACACATAAGGATCTTCACACCCAGCATCAAGGTATCCGTATCATTTTCAACTTACCACATGGTCATAAGCGTTCTCAGTTAGATACCTCCCCACCGAGTAGACCAGCCCGCTCGTGGTGATGAAGATCAGGTCGCCTAAGCTCCTCCACCCAATGCAACAGTTAGCACCTAGTCATCCTGCATTGCTCTCCACCTATTAGTCAGCAGTCGCACCTGGTTTCACCAGCTTGGCCGCTTCTCGTGCCGCCTCCTGCGCTTCCTTTGGCGATCTATTACGCACATTGCACCACTTCAGTCTCTCATACAACCTTCCCAGCCCATTGCCGCATTTACCGCTGGAACTCGTGCTCATTGAACTGCAAACTGTTGGGCGCCAGCACCTGCGCCGCCGACGTGGCCAGCGCGCCCAGCGAGACGCTCGCCCCCTTCATCGTGCCTGCGTCAGCACTGTACTTCTACCTTACTTCAGTACACGGTACCTCGCCCTCCTCGTGCAACACCCATCATTAGTAACGCCGTACATTCGGTCCACATTTTTCAGAGATTGGGGTCCGAAACCGGCTCGCAATTTAGAGCGGGGAAAGGCTCGGACAGCGCAGCACAGGCAGCTAGGGAGCAGTGAACAGCACGCGGCAGTCTCCGTCGTCTCCGGTCCCAAGTGGCGTGTCGCGTGGCGAGACGTAACGAGTCAAAGTTCCGCCCTTTGATACACGTCGGGGCGAGCATGTGGCGGAGGCGAGCGGCGGTCCTTGCCGGATGCGTCGTTGCACTCAAGAGCCCAGTAGCGATGGCGCAGCGACGCCTCGCTGAATCTTCGGACAGCTACAACTTCATGTTCTACTTCGTCATCGGCGCCATGATGCTCACGTGTCTGATCTACAACATTTTCTTCAAGCACAAGATGGAGGCCAACTTCCTGCGCCAGCAGACGCTGCCCGAGACGATGCTGCGGCAGGACGTGATCGCCAGCGACCAGGACATGAACAACTTGTGGGAGTGCGAGGTCTGCTCCTTCAAGAGCTACGACGCCCATACGACGTGCATGTTGTGTGGCACCGACAGGGCTTTCAAGATGATCGAGAAGACAGGGCGCTCAGGGGAGGAGTCTATCAGTGAACACAGCAACGTGCTGTCCTCGTCCTCGTCCAGTACCAAATACGTGCTGTACATGGAGGAAAAGGACTACCCGCTGACGCGCAGTGCAGTGAACAGGGCGACGCCAGCTCGCTCTATCAGAACCAGCTCGTCAGCTAAGATTAATAGGGAATTCTTCAAGCGGAAGCTGAGTGTGCTTAATCTGAGGCAGCAGTCGGCAAGGCGGCGTCACGAGTGGTCAAGGGAACGAAACGACGACGGACAGCTCATTTGGGTGAGGAAGAAACACTACATGGACCGCAAGGCGCTGAAGAGCTTGCGGAATTTGGACGGGTTGAGGAGTCAATCGTCGGCGTCGTTACGTGACTCTATTCTCTCGACTGGAAGTGTGAACTCGGTGGGAGTTGTGTCTCGGATTGTTGTCTCGCCGAAAAACCCGACGGGAAGATTGTCGCTGGAGGCTGCGGATGGAGCATTGGCGACAAGATGCTCGGACAGCTCGGAGTTCTCACAGGATGAGTTGGAACAGGTGGGATCGCTCCCTTTTCAGCAGAAACACGCGTGGTTTGTACAACACACAGCAGCTATGGAGGTTCCGTGGGAATATGGGCACTTGTTGCTGGAGATTGAACGCGATAATCTTTTGCACAACTCGTGTGAACAGCTCTTGTGGGCGACGCCGGATCAGCTGCACCAGTCGCTTCGAATCAAGTTTGCGAATGAGCCCGGTGTGGATGCAGGCGGATTGGTGCGCGAGTGGTTTACGCTGGTGACAAAGGAGGTCTTCGATGATTCCACGGGTCTATTTTACAGAAGCGGAAACGGCGACGGCCTCATGATCAACCCAGCGTCCGCTGAAGCCAGCGTCGATCACTTAATGGTACGCTTTGTGCTTCGCTATCTGCCATGTATTCATTGTATACTTACCTTGTTTGTGTAATTGCGTTTTGTGTACAGTACTACCAAGCTATCGGTCGATTCATCGGCAGAGCGCTTTTCGAAGGCATTCTGATTGACGCGCATTTAGCTCTCCCAGTGTGCAAACACATTCTCGGCATTCCCATTACGTTTTCGGATCTTGAGTTCGTGGACAATGACTTGTACAAGAATTTGAAGTGGTTACGGGACAACACCGGTGTGGAATCGTTGGCCCTGGACTTCACGTACGTTCTTTTTTGTCGACCTATCATCTTTGGAGAAATGCTAACACGTAATGTGTTTTTCTGTTGATGCAGGGTTAACGTTGATCAAATGTCTGACAAGTCGAAGGTGGTGGACTTGGTACCGAACGGCTCAAATATCCCCGTCACAGAAGAAAACAAGATGGAGTACATCAGCCTGCGTTTCAAGTGGATCGTTGCAAGAAGCATATCGCAGCAGCTTGGCTCGTTGATGCAAGGACTCTTCTCTATTATTCCCAAGGAACTGCTCTCTGTCTTTGACCACCAAGAGTTGGAGCTCTTGATCTGTGGAATCCCCGACATCGATGTGCAGGACTGGAAGACGCACACTATTTACGTGGGGGAGCGGGACGAGCGAGCCATCGCGTGGTTCTGGAATACTGTACATGAATTCTCGAACGAACAGAAGGCGCGTCTACTGCAGTTCACGACCGGCTCGGCTAGGGTACCCGTACAAGGCTTCAAGGCACTGACAATGAATGACGGGCGCATTTGCCCGTTCGCGATCCAGTGCGTCAGTGTAGACGAGTGTTTGTATCCACGAGCGCACACGTGCTTCAACCGGTACGTTTGCATTGGCGATTGCCAAAGTGGTTGATTGGTTTATCTGACGTGGTTCTGTGTACTTGTTTTCTGTCTACGCAGTATCGATTTGCCCCGGTACGACAACGAGAAGGACTTGCGAATTGCGTTATCGCTCGTGATCCAAATGGAAGTAACAGGCTTCACGATCGAATAAGCTGGTAGAAGTTGCGTGTATTTACTAAAGAAGCAGAAGCAGAGCGCGTCGTCAGCAAGTAATCGAACCGTAGCAGCGAGCGGCTTGTTTCTTATTTCTAAGGTTCGGTATGCATATGGTCATGGGCGGCATACAGAACAGAATAAGTTAAAAGCAAGAACGATGCTTCTTGTCGAACATTGAGCTGACCGGCTGCATCCCCGCAATGTTATTACGAAAGGCACTGAAAATGTCCACTTTATTTTTGTGCATTTGTATACAGAGAACTCCGGCTATAGTGGAGGTGTTTGGGCACGCACTCAGATCTCTTATAGATTTCTTGCAGTTATAAGAGATAACCTGTCATTTACAATACGAACTATTGTTCTTCATGGAAGTACGAGGTGATTGAAGTCTGTCGCTTCGACGCAATTGCTATCCTCCTGGTGTCATCGACAACCTTCTGCACACTTGTATCTCTCAATCCGTGAGCAGACATGTAAACCTGCAGTTTCTGAGCAACTTCCAACGCCTCCCCGTGCGAAAACAGTCTCTCCTCCACCACACCACTTGAACTGTCACTGGAGGATTGGCCACTTGTGTCATCACTCTCGGAGTTGTCTTCGACGACGTCTTCGACAGCAACGTAGCTCGCTGCACTCAAAGTATCTTCTAATTCTAGTCTAGAAATTAGGAGCTCTAAATCTGCCAGTTTTGACTCTCGAACCGGTTCGCTGTCCTGCTCCACCTTCGAGATCATGCTAACCGACACAATTCTTGTATGACGACAACAGTGACGGATCGATGCGTCCGAAACAGCACCCCACGCATCGACGACGAACTTTATAGACGTCAGCAAATTCAGTCGTTTTTGTGGTCCGGTTTGTTCTACAACCCACTGCACAAACAGCTTCTTGTATTTCAACTTGAAATTTCGGATTATGCCAGCGTCCATTGGTTGTAGATGCGATGTGGTGTTTTTTGGCAAGAAGTGAATGCGAACGATGTTTAACTCAACGTCTGCGTGGCCAGGCGCATTATCAAGTAGTATAAGTACTTTTCGATCATGCATCTTCAAATTTAGCGCTCGCACCCATTTCAAAAAAATTTCAGTAGTCATCCACGCTTTTTGGTTTGAAAAATACTCCACCGGAATCGCACTTATATCCACACCTCGAAAGCAACGTGGTCTCGCAGCTCTGTTGATCACGATAGGCTTCAACTTTTCCGTCCCAGTAAAATTGCAGCACAAACCAATACTAATTCGCGCCTTGTCCTTCTTTTTTTCCTGCGACGGCTTTGGTTGCTAATGTTTGGCTGGGTAGCACGCGATAAAACAAAGCTGTTTCATCCATATTAAAAATGTCTTCGGGGTTGTATTGATCAAGCAACTCCACCAATACTGTGCGCTGCTGTCCAAGGTCTGCAGTGTCCACCGAGCCGGCTTCTCCGTGCATCTTATGCAGGGTCACTCCATGACGAACCTTGAAACGTTGAATCCAGGACAGAAGAATAGTTTTTTTCACCGACAAGCTCGTTCGCCTTCACTTGCAGCACCTCGTCAGATAAAAGTCCCTTTTCTTGTTGAAGATGCACAAATGCCAAAAGCTCGGACTCGATAGATGCGTGTTGTGGATTGCGTTTTTTCTTCATGTTGCCGTTGGGAGTGCTGTCAAGAGGCTGATTCACAATTTTGCCGACCGTCGAAAGGCCGATGCACTTCTTGAGATGTACAACAACCCACTGCTGGAGGTCGGCGTGCTTGAGACTGGGGTGTGCTAGATGGTAGTGTCGTAGCTCGTTCTTTTCGTAGATAGTGAGGTGTTGGCGTGACGAAACCATTGTTATGCTGGGGATCGTATTTCAAAGTGAGTCACGTGTCTCTCTCTTCTCTTTCAGTGTGTGGATTTGGATTGGCGGTGAAGCTCTCTTACAATCTTACAGTCTTATAACCAGTTTGACTTGATTTTACTATTGCCAATATCTGGGATACACCCCTCCGCTCTAATAGGCGAAATTCTCTTATATCAAGTGCTACTATAGCCGGAGTTCTCTGTACTCCATTGTCGACACAATGGCTGTTTTGGTATGACTGTGAATCGCGATCGGAATGCGTCCAAGAACATCCTGCTCCTGACTCTATCTCATTTCCTGGATCAAGATCGACACCCAGCATTTTGTAGACAAGGAACGTAGGGTAAGATTTAGCGTCGTTTAGTGCCCTCGGGTTGCTAGGCGATAGCTGGTTGATTCTCCAACATTATTACTCCTGCTCGGATAGGCGATATTGACGCCTTTCGTGGGGTGGACATTTTCGTTGCCCCCGGTAATAAGGGCAACACCAAGCCAGCTGCAGTAAAACTGCGGCAGTATATGTATTAGGGCGAACACGCCCTTGATCGAACACGCCCTTTAGAATTGCCGGTAGCCGATGCTGTCACTGCTCCACAAACACTGGTACTCAGCACCACCAGAATTTATGGAATACTGGGACTACAGCACAAGGGCTGCTGCTATCCATGAAAATAAGATCTCGCCGAGACGGATCACGGATGTGCACTGTGAAGATATTGTTCAAGATGAACTCACATGTTGCAAATTACTACTACGTAGTACAGTACGTGTTTAGATCTACAAAACAAATCTGTCATCCAGTGAAGCGCCCAGTGAAACGAAATACGGAACGTTTACACGCTACTGCTACTCCGCTGCACGGTGCAGGTACGGCGATGTCACTAAAATCGTCTTACAAATCCACAATGTACTACTCGTACGTTGTAGGCTCCTTCAGAATATTTTCGAGGCATTTTCTCCTTGGACAAGGTTGTCCACAACCATCCGAGCCATCGTCGAACATTTCAACACTTTTTAATCGTGCCTGAACTTCAAATTCTCTCTCGCTCGCGGAGAAGACCAGGCGACGATGACTCGCTGAGTGTGGTACCGGGTTGCCAGGGAGTTTCTGTCTACAGCGGCTTACGTGGAGATTGATGATGCGAAGACGATTACTGATTTGAGAAAGCTGGCTTTCAAGGCGTCCTCAACCAAAATGGAAGGAGCTTTGGGGACGGACGTGCAAGTGTACGAAAACGCCGCCGCATACGATAACGACACACCTTTGGACGAAGAAGTCGCGATTGGTTCGTATGGGCTGAAAAGGGCGACGGCACTTATCCTGCGAGTGCCGATGGTCTGGTTCCTGTTGGTGGATACTGACACACGCACCCCACTCGCAAACGCCGACTATGTTGCTCTCACGGACGCGGAAATCGTTGTGGATCTACGTGGTGCCGTAAAAGAAAAGTACGAAGATAGTCAACATTTCGTCGGGATAGCAGCTTCCCAGCTCAGTTGATACGCGGATAGAGAGACGACGGAGCCTTTGGATGGAATTTCTGAGATTGGGCTGCTGGGTAAAACAAAACAGAATGCAATCATTATGGCGGTGCTGTCGCGCCAAAAACCTGGGGAGCCGACAAGTTTCGACCTCACGATTGGAGAAAAGGTAAATAACCCAAAGCAACAACCAAGATACTTGCAGAAATTGCATCAGTACCAGCAACGAGGGAAACGCATCTGAGAGAAGTGTGGCGATCTCTGCGCGGAGATTCTGGATAAGATCGACGAAATTTATCGCGAGAATCTCAGTCCACTTCCATTCATTTGTGTAGAAGGGTCATCGGGTATGGGGAAATCGCAACTAGCGTTTGCTTTGGGAGGAACATGACCGTCGTTTCACTGGCTTGCTACGGTCGTTTGACCCGATTCTCAAGACATTTATCGCAACTTCGAGTCGATATCAGATGCATTTGGGAGATGTGTGGCGGAAGATGATCTAGAGGCACAAGATGAGGTAGAAGTCTTGAATACCGGGTCCACTTTCTACAAGTGGCGTCGCTTACGGACATTTGGATTTATTCGCGCGCTGCTTCAATATTGCAGCTCCGATGAGCATCAGGGGGCTAAGACAATGATTCGCTTCGAACAGCTTGCAGAATTTCGAGTGGAAAAATGCAACTGTGTCGCTGTCTAAGCTGTAGCTCGAAACATGAAACAGTTGCCGTTCTTCATTTTGGATGAGATGATAACTAATAGCCACGGTACTGTTAGGGGGATGAAAAGGCGGTTTTCCAGCGCAATGTAGTTCGTGTGTGTGGCCTGGCAGTGATCGTCATGGGCACAGATTCCAAGATCAGCAGTCTGGTAGCACATTCCAAAGCCAGCTACATCAAATGCTACAAGCGGATGTCGGTTGTCCCGCGATTCCCGGGTTATCAGATCATGGAAAATGAAAAGCAGGTTTGGTTGGAGGCTGTACATCGGTATCCTGTCATGAAGGACATTGTGTTGCACTCGCGAGGGAGATTTGCGAGGTATTTCGTGGAAGCAGTGGTGCAGCAACTGCCTAAAAACAGCAAAATCGAGCTGGGTAAATTGCTAGACAAAGCCTTTGCTTATGTCAGCATGGAGACGCACTTGGGCAAACATTTTATGGGGTCGCCGGGAGGAGTGTTGGCTCAACTTACGGCAATCTCGTTCACAAACGCACTGACAAACGAGTGTGACGGGAGCCACCGGCCTCCGTCTGTGAAAAAGCGTCGTGTGGATAAAGGAACCTTTGCTATGAGCTTACATTTTGCCAACTTGGTGGACGAGAAGCTAATCGACGTGACACATTCTTCTGGCGTGTTTCGGGCCGGTGTGCAAGAATGGGAACCGCATTGTGGTTTCCCATCAGAGAATTAAATTTCATTACACTTTAATCCAGCAAGTTGCCTAGCTACTTTGTCTTTTCTAACTAAATCACTATAGCATACAAACTGCAAGTGGTAAATCGTAGACGCTTGAGAGACTCGGTGGCTTACAAATACCAAGTGTAGGTATACAAACTTCAAGTCACATAGTGGATTCAAGGTACCATCCCAAAAGGCACTTCGTCGCACTTCCCATCCGGGATAGTCGTTTGGTGCAGTGGTTAACTACCAGTGTGCCAAGCCAGTGGTCACGGGTTCGATCCCCACCGTGGTCATTCTGGCGGTGTGGTGGTGCATGATATTGGGGGGGGGGGGGGGGGGGGGTCGAGTCTTGAACTACTGAAATGTCTGAAATCAGGTGACTTGCGGTAAACGCTTCGGCGCTGTCGTGGAGGAACCGTTACACCACCTTAGCCAAGGAACAGCGATATGCGAAACTCCCTTAGTGGAGGAGCCATTAATAACCTTGGTGATGCCTTCGGGTGAGACGGTAGCAGTGGATGGCGTATGGCTTGCGGATCGCTAACGTTAGAAGTCTATCCCATCGTATCGCTGCGCAAGTGTGTGACGTGAATCGGGTTAACCCGTGGCTCCAAATAGACGTAATAGTCAACCAGGTTCGACAAGCTTGAGTAGTAGTACCCAAAAGCCGGAATGGGCAAAGCCCGTTGAAGGCGAAGTAGGCAGAGCCTAAAAACCACTCTGGGAAATACCAGAGTGGTAAAATCCCTTTCCTTCCTTGCGGTTGGAGAGTGTCCATTGTATGGTAGCCGAGAATGGGGTCTTGAGTAGCCGTAAACTTTGGGGGTAGTTTCTTCGCGATAAGGCATCCGTCGCGAGTTCCGTTGCCGTCGGGACGAGTTAATAGTAGCCTGGGAGTGTAGGCCCCATGACGCCCAGTTATGCTTCATTTTGCTCCATTTGGGGGTCTTCAGTATCGATTTCTGCCGGGAGCATAGGGGAGAGTCCAAGACTTTCCACAAAGTCCCGCAGGTGCCGGCGCTGAAACCCGGAGTGGCTTAGAGATTTTAGCAAGAGGTCTTGATAGTAGCGCTCAACGTGGAGTTTCACTACAGCCTTGACTCGAGCTTGGACGTCGATAAGGTTGGCTGAAAGCTCGTGGAAGCGGATATCATTCCGATGCATCCACAAACAGCGAAGAACCACAGTCCTTACAATGCGGAAAATCACAAAGAGACTGTAGCCGTACCGGGACTTGGTCGAAGGCTTGGGCTCAACCTCGAACAATAGTATTGACTCCCACTCCAGCGTAGTCTTGAAAAAGCCTTGGAAGGCGGCAAGCCATTCTTCCCAGACTTTAACTGCGAAGTCGCAGTACCAGAATAGATGGGGGGCGGTCTCAAGCACACTGCATCCATGGTGGCACAAAGACTGAGTTTCTGGGAGATGCTGAAGCCGGTAGCCAAGGTGTAGAGCGTTGTGTTGAAGCCTGTACAGCAGGTCCGAATAGACTGGTAGGGCATGCTTCCCCATCTTGATGTCACGAATCCACATTGACTTGGGAGGGCCACCTTCCACGCCTAGGCGAGTAAGTGGTTTCCCATCAGTCGAGGACGGTATGCTGCTGTATCTTGCAATACTGGGTGGAAAGTCAATTTCGAGCTATCGTGATCCGTTGGCTGATAAGGTGTTCTCCACCAAGTGCATCGTTTTCAAAACAAAGGCGTTTCCTGTCCACGAGAACACAAATGTCTTGTCTAATAGTTACAAGACATTGGAGAACATGGTCGCGCACACAATTTTCAGCTCGTCCCGAAGAAATGGCGTGCAAGGAATTCGTTTTAAAAACCTCCTTCCTTGCTTACTTGGTGAGTTTCGAGATGAACTATGGGCGGAGGTGAAGCTGGAAACAAACGAACTGTTTAAGGGGTATGCTGGAAGGGTCCGAACCATGCCAGAGAGGATAATTCCTTTTCTGGCCCCTGTCAATGCCGAATGGCCGAAGTCCATTCTTGCTACCAAAAAACTCGGTTGAAACTTTAGGCATTTGGTTCGTGTCAGCAACGAAGAGAGGTGTGACGTGTACGTGCAAGATGTGGGGGAGCCGAAAGAGCAAGCCATTTTTATTTGCGAGTGCAAGTACTGGAACAAGAATTTGGATGGGGACACGATGGAGGGCGTTATTAGTGGGCTGAATAAGGCTGGGGACAGGTGGTATTCTGTGCAAAGGTAGCAGACTTTCGTTCACAATTGGCAGAGCAGAGCGTTGGGTGCGTCAAGGTGAATTGCAAGGGTGATAGTGTCACTGTTGACTGGGTTTTCCAGCCTGTTGGTGATCGAGAGAAGCTAGTTATTGTGGTTGAAACAGTGAACGTTGGAAGCATTTTAGGTTAGCTGCCAGGAAGTATCCTAGCGTTGACTCAACTTTGGCCAACACAGTATTGCCAATCTTCATTTACGCCGTGTTACAAGTTAAACGAAAGCAAAGTTGTGTATTATAAGTATTTTTGTACGAAGGGACTCCCTTGGCTGGATCAAACATACATGGGGCCGAAGAAGGGTAAAGGCAAGAAAGAGAAGAAGGGCAAGGGCGGTGGTGCCAGCAAGAAAGGAGCAGCTGAAGTAAACGACGCTGAGCGCGAGAATGAGGCGGAGCGGATAGAACTGGTGAAACAGGCCAAGGCTCTTCTGGAGCTCACGCGAAAAGAGGAGCAAGCGTTCAACGAGTTTCAGCAGCAGCGAGAGAAGATCAATTACTTTTGGATCGTGGAGAAGAAGAACTTTGAAGACCGGAAAGCTGAGCTGCGTAATAAAGAGCGAGAGAGACAGGATTTGGAGGAGAAGCACCAGGTCGAGATCAAGGTACGCGACTGTTGAAGCGATGCAGAATCGATCCGAATCGAGAACCAATTTTACGGATTCTTGTATGCTTTTCCTTGTTTGCACAGGTCTACAAGCAGCGAGTGAAGCATTTGCTGTACGAACACCAAAATGAGATCACAAAACTCAAGAAAGGTGAGTTATTATGACGGTGAAAACTGGGCAAAATGGATAATTGAGTTATCTTGTGTTGTCTAGAGATGGAGCAGTCTCTGAAGCTGTCACAGGACGACTATCGTGGTAATGAGCGCGAGCTGAAGACGGACAAACGGCGACTCAAGTTCGACTTGAAGGAGATCGAACTCTCGCATCAGGACTACCTCAAATCGTTGAAACAGGAGCAAGATCGGCGCATTACCGTACTGCGTCAAGAGTTCGAGCGGCATGCGAAAGAGCTCCAGCAGAAATATGAACGTAAACGTAAGGCTTTCCGTGACGACTTGGAGGCACGTCGGAAACAGGACACGCAGAAGATCGAAGAACGCAAGAATTTGCATATCGCACAACTCATGACAGCTCATGAGAAGGCTTTCGGCGAGATCAAGAACTACTACAACGACATCACACATAACAATCTGGATCTGATCAAGTCGCTCAAGGAAGAAGTGAGCGAGATGAAGAAAAAGGAAGCTCAAGACGAAAAACTCATGTTTGAGATCTCTCAGGAAAACAAGCGCATGTCGGAACCTTTGAAGCGTGCCTTGCTGGATGTCGAGAAGCTGCGGAAAAATATCCGCGTGTACCAAGAAGAGAAAGTGGAGTTGCGCACGGCGAAGGCGCAGTTGCTGGTGCTGGAGCAGGAATACTCTACTCTATCGTGGGAGTTTGAAGTGCTTCAGCAACGAGCAGCGCAAGTGTCCCGGGAGCTGGAGGAACTCACAACACAGTTCCACAGCAGCATTTACGATGTACAGCAGAAGACCGGTCTCAAGAACCTGCTCCTGGAGAAAAAGATGGGTGCGTTGACACTGCAGCTCGAACAGAAAGACGCCGAGTTAAACGAGGTTCTACTTCACGCCAAGCTGGACCCGGCCATCGTAGATCGAGTGAAAGGCCGGCTTGAGGACATCATGGCCAACAAGGCTGAGGATTTGCGCGAACTGGAAGCTGAGATGACTCAAGTCACCAAGTTACAACACGAACTTGCCACTACCATGCAGCTCAAGATGAGCGAGTATGGACTTCCACTCGACGAGCTAGGCTTCATGCCTCAGACCAAACCTGCAATTGATCCGAGGGTCACTGCCTCGAAGAAGAACAACAACTTTAGCGCCAGCTCGTCGCCGTCGAGCAAGGAAGCGCAACTGGCACGGAAGCGAGCAGCAGCGGCCACATCTCCAGCCGCTTTTAACGCCACGCCAGCCAAAGTTCAATAGGACACTTTTGCTTGAGGCAGCAGGTTAATCAACACGTAGCATATTCTTGATTCAAGTCGATAACTCGATATCGGCTCGGCATCTTCAACCGCGCTCTACATCAATTGTGGAAGTGCAGATGAGTCCAAATTCGGCATTGTTGCGACTTGAAAGTACCCACTTCCTTGAACGCTGATGACGCAGCTAACTCAACCGTGTGGGCAGCACCAAATAGCACAACTTGGTGACTCGCTCATCTAAATAATCTAGCTTGACCTCCATCTCGCGCTCAAACCTCGCGAGTTGCGCGTTCAGCTGTTGCACCGTGTTGGCAGTAGCCTGCAACGACGCCGTCGGGTCCACTTGCGTGTGTTGTGAATCTCCCTGCGCCATGACGTGCATATACGCGTTCATATCCATTGATGCAGCTTCTCCAGCCACCACCGTCGACTGCTCCTGCGACACCACTACTGTCGGTGTCGCCACTGGAAGCACATTAATCCCTCCACCCATCGTCGGCGTCGCTGTAGTGATAAAATAATTCCCTGGAGGTGTCACGGCCTCCACGCTGTTCGTCACAACCGCATCCGACGTCGATGTTTGTGGCTGTGTCATAGTCATATCTCCCGTCATATCTCCCGGTCGCGTCATATCCATCGCCGGCACGAATTGTTCTGGTAAATGTTGAATCTCCTCCTCCGAGAGCGATTTAATGCCATGCGCCTTCTTAAATTGCCTCAGCCAATTGGTCATAACTTTCAACGACACGTGGGCGTCATCATCCCCCGAGTACTGCAGGAAGAGGTCGGAGGTCTTGGTCGTCAACGCTTCAGCCGAGACTCCCCGCCCCAATTTCCGTTGACGGATGATCCACCGATAGAGTTCCTGCTCCACGCCCGGATGGTACTCGGCCGTGGCCTTGAGCGTCTTGCGCTTGAGTGTGGACAGGTGTTTGGCGTCAATGCAAAAGGCCACGATGCGCTCCTTGTTCTTCTTGATGTCCGACACCTGCTGTCGACTGATGCCGAAGGCTCTGGCGATGGAGATGGGCTGCTCCCCGCTCTCTAGACGCTGCAGAACCTGCTGCTTGTCGTGGATGGAGAGCACCACGCGCTTGCGTTTCGTGCCAGAGGCGGAAGGGCGAGAAGGAGGGCGAGGTGGAGTGGGGAGTTCTTTGAGAGATAGCGCGTCGGTGTCGGCGGAAATCGGCGCTTGGTGCGGAGGCGGAGGCTGTTCGGTAGCGATGACGTCTACTGTCGACGGGCTGGTGAGCGCCTGCAGCCCTGCATCGACGACGGCGCCGTCGCAGTCGGTGCTCATATGGCTTATGACTTATGGTACAGCAGTCGGTATGTTAGGAATTAGAAAATACCGCGATTTATTTCTAAATCTAGCTAACAGCCGCAATATGAGCTCGAGGTGGAGCTCGACGTCGTCGAGTGCGGCCTCGTTGTCCGTCACTAGCAACAGCAGTAAGTTGCCGATAAGGGTATTTTCTATATGTATATTTGCTAATGTCATTGCTGCCAATTGCTTGAGCAGTCTCGCAGGACTTGTTGCTGCTGGAGAAGAAGCGAAAGGCCAAGGAGGAGGCGGTTCGGGACCTGAACAATGGTGGGAGCTGCGAGATCATCTGCTCGGACGCAATGAATGCGTACGCGATGGCTGACACTAAACACTGCTGCTAACACTGCTGCTGCTTGTGGTTGATACCGTAGCGCTGCTGCAGGAGACGCTCACGAAGCTGCGGGGCAAGGCCCAAGAGCTCCAGAACGACAAGTGGATGTATCAGGATGTGCAGCTATGACAACGTCTTTTTGCTAGCCATTCTTCTCCAACAAGTTTCTTAACGCTTCTACAGTAGAGATTTTTCATGCTCTTGTTTGTAGTTAACGTGACTAAAACCAGACAGAAGAGCGAGAGCGCTCCTCCACCGACGCAGGCAGGACGCAAGCGGATCGCTCTACCTCATCCAGCTACCAAGTGGCTGGCGCGTCACTTGCGCTGCTCCTGTTTTGCCGCTGCAGGGAGCGTCTCGCTGCCTCCTTCCGTTCCGTTATTGCACAGAGGCGCGTGATTTATTCCCGCTTCTTCATCTCCTCGAACAGCGTCTTGCCGAGACGAGCAGGCGATCGCGTCACAGCGACGCCAGCGGCCTCAAGCGCGGCGAACTTGCCGGCAGCCGTGCCCTTGCCGCCCGACACAATAGCGCCAGCGTGGCCCATACGACGTCCGGGAGGGGCCGTCGTGCCGGCAATGAAGCTCACCACGGGCTTGTTGGGGTCACCGTGGGCCATGAGCCACTCAGCAGCCTCCTCCTCGGCAGTTCCGCCGATCTCGCCCACCATGATGATACCCTCAGTCTCGGGGTCGTTGGTGAAGCGCTCGAGGCAGTCGATGAAGTTGGTGCCGTTGAACGGGTCGCCGCCAATGCCGATGACCGTGGACTGGCCGAGGCCGAGCGCCGTGGTCTGCGCCACAGCCTCGTACGTCAGCGTGCCGGAGCGCGACACGATGCCGACCTTGCCCTTCTGGTGGATGTAGCCGGGCATGATGCCCATCTTGCACTCACCGGGCTTGATGATGCCGGGGCAGTTGGGGCCGATGAGGCGCGTGGTGCTCTGGTTGCGCAGGTGCCACTTGACCTTGACCATGTCCTGCTGCGGGATGCCCTCGGTGATGGCCACGACGAGCGGGATCTCGGCCTCGATGGCCTCGATGATGGACGCGGCGCAGAACGGCGGCGGCACGTAGATGACGGAGGCGTCGGCGCCCGTCTCCTTCTTGGCCTCAGCCACCGTGTTGAACACGGGCAGGCCCAGGTGCTCGGAGCCGCCCTTCTTGGGGGTCACGCCGCCCACCATCTGCGTGCCGTACTCGATGGCCTGCTGCGAGTGGAACGTGCCCTGTAATGCGTAAATAAGAAGAAGACAGCCACCACCGGAAGAGTTAGTTTGTTTTTTGCCAGAATCTTTGATAAAATGGGGATCTTTTCCACTGTACCTGCTTGCCGGTGAAGCCCTGGCAGATGACCTTGGTGTCCTTGTTGATCCACACCTTGGCGGACGCAGACATGCTGCGCGTGGCCTGCGCGACGGCGGCCACGGTCTTGACGGGCGTGCGGGCGAACATTCGGACGATCTAAGTGATTGAGCTGCTGGCGTCTGAATCGCGAGTGAAGGGAGGCGATCCTCCACCCGACGTTCCCCTAAGTACGATGTAAAAACCCTAATCGGCGTTAAACAGCTGTTTTAAGTGTTGAACTTCAGCATCTGTGACGTGTGCGCATCACCGACCGCGCGTCACATTTCGCTTCAACTTCAGATTTGTTATCGTTTACTGTTTGTTTGTGGTGCTCGACTTGCCTTCTAATGGACGAGTTTGCTATTGATATCGCCAGCGGGAGTCGGGTATATCGTGCTTTTTAGTAGTGGCTGTTGCGGATCACCCGCTCGGAGCTGTTCTGGATCTTGACGACCTCGTTGGGGATCTCGTGCCGCAGCCACAGCCGCAAGAGCCGTTCACGCCGCTCCTCGTTCAGGTAAAGCGGACGGCCCTTGCTGAGCTCGCGATTGCGCTCGCCGAACTCCTCGCCGTACTCGTCCACGTAGAGACTTCCCACGTACGCAGCTAATTTCCAGTACACCAGCAGCACTGCACCCTCCAGCACTAGCAGGAACACGCCACTGCCTCGCCCACACTTCTTGGCGTGAACGGTGCATGCGCCTGGGTTCGCCTCGTCAGGATATCCTCCTTTCTCCAGGTGGATCGACGGGCAAGTGTTGGCAGCACAGAGCAACATTCCGCACAGCAAGCAGACAGCAGGACGCGCCGGGAACTGCCGACATGCTTGGCACTTGCGCTTCGCTAGCTCCGAGTAGAACTTCACGTACGCGCGAGGCAGCGAGCGGAGATACCTGGTGCGATTTGAACCCGAGCAAAACACCGAAATGGTCGAGTGCATCGTGTGCAGGTCCCGGCTCAGCACTGACGGCAGCGCGAGCTTCTGCTGGCGATCTACGTTAGCAGTGGTCAGCCACTGCGTGAGAATAGCGTGTGGGTCGTTCATCTCTTCGTATGCAGCCTTGAAACGATGAACCCATCTAAACACAAGCTGAGAGAGAGCAGCCTGTTCTCTGTTTGCTGCTGCTTCGTGAAGCTGCAAAGAGCTCAGCTTAACAAACCCAATGGCGAGAACCTCTTCTTGCGTAATAAATATCGGCTTTGAAGCCGCCGTGGTCCCAGTACCATGATGTGACGTAGCCCGTGTGGTCAGCGACTGAATCATGAAAGTTGCCACCTTGGCAAGAGGGACGACCTCACACGCAACGACGTTGAGAAGTTGACGCTTGTCTTCAATAGGTTCCACTTGGAAGACACCGTCGCATTTACTCAGAAGTGCCTGCAGGAGTTGTTCCAATTGATGGCTCACCGCATCTTCTCGGTTTGCATGAAGGTCTCCGTTAATACCTTCAGAGCTTGCGCTTTCATCGGAAAAACAAGCAATAAAACATGCTACATTTTCCTCCGAGAACGCGAGATCGTCTGCCATTGCATTGGTGAACTCCTCTTTCCGTGTGATCACGTACCACAGAAGCGTTTGCACCAGCCGTGCAAGCACCACGAGACGAGAAATAAACACTGCATCTTCCTCACTTTTTGCCAACAGTAGACCCTTCATCAATACGCTACCCAAATGGTTAAGCAACAATGGCTTCTGCGGCCATCGGACCTTACCCCACTGACTCTGTTTGCGTGTTTGAGTCTGTGTACTTGGGTGCTCACTTTCAAGCGCCACAGTTCCATCGGGAAGTATGTCCGACCCGCCGTAGAATAGCAGGTGGAGAATCTTCGCGTACAAACCGGTCGGAGCCACTGAAGCATTGGCGGGGACGCGTGTGCTCACGTGCTTCAACATAAGCGGTAGAAAGCGCATCGCTTCGAGAAAGAGGTGCTCTCTCAACTGATCCGTGTCATGCCCGTCTAGGAAAGAGCAGAGAAGCGTGTGAAATAGCGCGTTGCAACCGGAAGTAGTATATCGTTCCGGCTGTGACTTCTGCATTGCACCACACGCTACCTTGTGAATTGCCATACACAGCGACGACATACCGTCCTCTAACCACTTGTTCAGCTGCTGAGTTTCGCCGGGATCTTCATCACTTGGAACAACCGCACCTGCTTCAGGTTTCTCCTCCAAAAGCATCGGATTTGCTTTGTCGCTATTATCAGTCGAGCCATTCGCATCAACACTTGAAGTTGTGTGCTCCAGCCAACTAATCATCTCTAACTGCGTTGCTGTGGCCACGGCTCTCCCATCCATCGACACCCTGCGCTTCATCGCTGGAAGGAATTTCCTAACTTCGTCAGTTGTGGTCGGGATCAACACATTGGAGATTGATTTGCACAATGGGCACAAAAACTCCTTCTTCGTGACATCCACTGCGTTCAGTGCGTGGCGATGGTGTCCACCAGTAATTGCACGCTGGAATTGGGAGGTATGGTAAGATTCCCAGCACGTGTGATGCACTGAGTGCCCGCATAGGCGCACATGAACGGGAATATCTTCACCAACGTGCATTTCGTCCATGGGTGTGCTTAACGAATGGCCATGAGAACCACCGTTTAGTCGAGATAGAACAGGTGAGCACTGTGCAAACCCAACGTAGCACATAAAGCTGTTTTCGGAGTTCACCGAATGACACATTGCACATTCCACCGCGGGTGCGTCGTCACTCATAGTATCCTCGCCTTCATCCATTTCTACATCACCATCATCACCGGCAGCGTCGGATCCACTAGTGATATGCTTCTCACGTTCACCATCCACACCAGATTCATCGTCGTTAGCTGTAATATGTTCACTTTCGTTCGCCATCGCCTTCATTTGTTCAGCAAAGGCTGCTTGTCGCTGTTGCATTTGTTGTATGGCACGCATTTGCGCCTCTTTGCGTCTTTGCGCCAATGCTAACTTGCGTGCAGCTTCATCGCGTGATTCCTGTTCAGTCACTTGATGTTGCTCCACCTCGTTTCGGCATTCAAGGCTAATGCGGGACAACCTGTGCAATAGCCAGTCAATCCCACGCCCAATTTCGTGCTTCTGATCGCCATCCAACTTTGTCATGCTTGCACTTCCACCATGGTTCGACCACGGATTCAATTTCAACAGTAGATACAAAATGCCGCAACGCGGCTCTGCATTGCAAAACGAACTGGGCTGTTCCTGTGGAACCCACTCGATAAAGCTGTCTGCTACTCGAGAAGCTCTTTCCAGCTCGAAGTGTTCAGCATCGGATGCAGGTACCATCGTCTGGAAGTACCGAACATCTTCCACCACATAGAGTTGGAGCGTGAACAAGTGCACTGCTCGAGATAGAACGCTAAGACTACTGTGGGCATCAATTGTAGCACGCCACAAGGACTCGTAAACCAATCTTCGGACATCTTCGTGCAAAATTGAAATGCGCGACAACCGGAATCCTAGTGGGCACGGCAAAAACATGTTCACCATCGGATAATCAAGCCACGTCGAGTGGGTGTTGTTCGGACTGCCGTCTACTTGCTCTTGCTCCCTCTTCTTGGATGAGCGAAGGCGGTGCTGGAACCAGTTTTCATGAGCAGATTCATGTTGCTTGCGCGTCAGGTGCACGAATGTTGGGTTATACTCGGCGTACAGCTCCGGTTTCAATCGATACTGGAATTTACCTCCACCTGGAGCAGATGTATCCCCACTTCCAAAGGACGCCGAGAATCCCGCCTCCACACACACTTCTTTCAAGATTTGATCGAGAACAGGACCTCCTGAAAAGTTAGTCGGAAACAGGTTTTCGCGACTCAAGAAAAACTCATTTGCAATCTTGGATAAGTCGCTGTGTGCACATGGTCCGACACACAGGCGTTGAACAATTTCTCGCCGCAAGTACGGAATTAAACTACGCATTGCGTCGTCATCCGTAACTTTGGGTGGTAATTCAGATGCGAGTTGCGACAACAACGCCAAACACTCGGTCACCATAAGCTCCGCCTCCTTTGCATCGGAGCTTTGTGCGGCTTCATACCATTCCTCGACATCGAAGCGCTCCATAATTGATGCCATGACCCAGTCGACGCCCAATATTTGGAAACTAAACTGCAGTAACAGCAAGTCTAGATCGCGGAACCGAGCACAGAATGGCGGCTCACCGTAGTTCATGCTGTGGTTGATCACCGACATGCCATTACGCACCCACAAGCCCGAGTGAACTTGCGCGTCCCATACGATCGCTTGCAGCACTGGTTCAATCAAATGAACACGATGCCAAAATCCAATAGGACTTTCAGCATCGTGAATCCATACCGATTCAGGATCTTTTGATACTCTGCTTTGAATCATAGACAGAAAAATATCCAAACCGTTCGTTGAATCACTCAGGGCACGAATCAATTGAGATAGCGTACGTTGGAGTGGAAAGTGGCAAGACACCGCTGTCTCAATCTGGTCTGCGCGAAGAGTATCTCCAACCTTGTAGTCTGGGGGAGGGAAATACTTGCCCGCTGATGCTAACCAGAAGTAAAATGCCTCTAGTATGGGCTTGGCAAGCTTTGCAATCAAATGCCGCGATACCTCAGGAGAGCGCGTTGCCTCGGGGCCTCCAGCAGTCTTGAAAGCGTTTGATACAACCCAAGAAGATACGTCTGAAGTCGTCGATACAAACTCCACAGTCACTACCCACCCCCGCGATTCCATCTCAACGTGGTCTCCAAATCGACGAGCTTCAGAGCATGCTCCTTGAATATATGCTAGATATAACAAGAACCGAGCAAGACGAGAGCCTCCCTTCTCCAGCACAAAACTCTCCGATATCCCCTCAATTTGTAGAACATACCGTAAGTCCAACAAACCCGACATATACCGCCGGAACACGAACACTGGGGACGTCACATCTAGCTCGAAGCGTCCCGTAAGTTCTGTTTCAGGTGGCAGGCTTAAGAATGGCGACATCTCTCTTTGATGCCTGATTCGGTAACCTGCGCACTCGGCTTCAAGCACCAGTGTGCTCACGTTGACGTCTCGCAAGCTAGACCCCTGCGAACGCTGGATCCCCATGGCAAAAACATCCCACACGTCTAGCTCGTACTTGTGATCCGGATGAAGAACGTGTATCATGCTATTCCACGTATCTTCAAACGGAATATCGACGAAATCTGTTTTCTCCTTCTTGCGCAGAGTTTCGAGCACTGAATTCACCAGCACTTCCAGGAGATCATACTCGGCAACCAACTTTTTCACAAACGTTGCTCGGTTGAAGAATTGCACGCTGAATGCTAGTATTGTGGCGGCCGAGCTGCCAACACCTGCTGCGAACTCTCGATACAGTTGGCGGTAAGACGACGTAAATGATATTGCGAACGCTTGCTTGAAAAGAGGGTCGGCCAGAAGAGCCATCAGCAGACTGTGGAGCGCATCGCTCTCAGATTTAGACAGGAATGAGTCAGCCATAATTACAGCCCGGAGCATCGGATAATCGTCTGCTTCATCAATTTCCATGCTGCTTTCGTTGTGCTCTAAACTTTCTACAGCACACATCTGTGGATCAGGTACACCAAGTCATAGCGTTAGAATTAGGACCATGTTTTTAAGCTACAAAACAGTGTCAAGGCGTACCTTTTCACAGATCAGCCGGCAAAGACCGTCTGAAAGGTTTGCTAGGGAAGCAAGCCATTGAAGCAACGAGTTGATCAGAGGCACCCTTGCTTTATATTCGCAAGATACAATAGATGTCACAATCCCGTGCTTGTGTAATGACGCAGCGAGCTCCAGAACGTCTTCACGAGAAGCCTTCGCTCGCACAGTGCTCTGCTTCTGCGACGACGTCTCACCGACAATCTTCAGCATTTGATACTGAAAAACATGACGCATACGACAAATTACTAAATCACTTTAACAGAACAAGTCAAATAATTTTCACGTACGGCAATCGCGGGATGAGCCTTGTTCAACGCATTCGCAAATTCCTGGGACGTCTGCAACTCGTTGTAGTGCACAATCACCGAATAGCGTCTATCGGGTAACTCGCTCCCGAGTTTATCTCTCACAACCTCCAAGTCGTCCTCATTAATCACCGATCCGAATCTGGCTTCCTTGACGGAGTTTAGCACCAATTTCATCACTTCTCCAATACATTCCCTCGAATTCAGCAACAAATCCGGCGGCAGAAAACTCAATGGATCCGCATCTTGTGCTCCCTAATAACAACAAATATATAATTAAAATAAAAATCAGTTAGTTATAATAAATCCACCCCAAAAGCACTCAAATCTCATCTCCAGTACCTTGTGTCGTGTGCAGAAGCCCTCAGGAGCCCACGCCTCCGTGTCTCCGCAGTCACAACAGCCGCCGCTGTGCGTGTAGTAGAAGAAAACCTCGTGGTCCTCGTGGTCGCTGGAGATGAAGCAGTCGTTGCACATGACGCACGTCTCGTCCACCTGGCACACTTTGCAGTTCCACGCGATGTCCCCGGGCTTGAACTCGTACGCGCACATGCGCTTGGGCAGTTTCTCGAGCTCCTGGCGACTCTCGGCGTCCAGCACGCAGCTCTGCAGCTCGTCCAGTAGGCGGCGCTCCTCCCCTTCGTGCTCCTTTTCGCCCCACGACGCGCTCGTCTGCATCTCGTCCAGCAGCGAGCGCACTTTGGCCCGCGGGCCGCTTAGGATGCGATCCTGCCGGTCCTGTCTCGAGTTGTCCTGATCCTGATCCTGCGCCTCTTGTTCTTGGCTGTGACGTCGCGTTAAAGAGGACGACGCCCCGCGGTGGTCAAGCGCGCTGCGTGCACGCGCGAACAGATCCATCCTGTCCTAACCTAATAGCTGTGTCCTCCTTCCCCCCCTCGACCTGCCAGCGTTTAGCCTAAAGGCTATCGTGCGGTCAACTCGGGCGAAAAATTTAGGACTGACTTTGTATCATAATACGATGACCGCTTTTGGTCACTTTTGGGACAACTTTTGTGACGACTTTTGGCGTACGTGTACACAATCTTGTGTGGAGAACATAAAATGAAGTTGAAGTTATCGTTGTGTATCTACTTCTTCTTGGGCGTGGCCTGGTCCTTCTCGAGGTGGCGGTTGCGCATGGCCAGCTCGTCGTTGGTCTGTGTGAGCTGCGCAACTTTCATCTTGCTCTCGATGAGCTCGCCTTGGAAGTAGTCGAGCTCCTGCTCCAGCGCCACCACCTTGGAGCTCAGCTCAGCCGACATCTTCTCGGTCTGCTGCACCTGCTCCTGGAGACGCGTGAGAAGCTCTTCGCGCGCCATGATCTCCGAGCTCAGACGCTCGTCGTGGTCCACTGAGACGCGGCGGTGCGTCTCGGTCGCCTCCTGCAGCTGCAGCTCGCGCTTGTGCGACTCGTTCTCGACCTGCGTCTTGGACGCACGCAGAGCTTCTAACTCCTCGCGTAGCACGTCCGCTTCACGTTTCACTTCGTCTACTTGGGCCTGCAGCTCGGCTACCTTCTCGTCGCCGTCGGCTGCGGACTGTGACAGTTGTTTCTCGAGCTCTTCCACGCGGGCTTGCAATCGCTCGTTCTCCATCTTTGCGTCTTCAAAATGACGCTCAAGAGTTTGGTGCTTTGCTGCTGCCTCCTCGAGTGCCGCTGCACTCTCCGTTAGCTGATTCTCACGGAGGGTTTCGAGTTCTTTCTGGGTCTCATGCAGCTGAGTGGACACGTCGCGAACCTGTTGTTGCAGCGTTCCGATCGTAGCTTCAGCTACGACGACGTTTTCCTCAGCACGCTCGCGCGCCTGATCAGCCTCCTGCAGCTTTGTTGACAGTGTTTGGCTCTTTCTCTCTAGCTGTTCGAGAGCGTCCTGCACCTTCACAATTTCGTTTTGGGCGGCGGCACTAGCGGTCTTCGCCTCCCTCAACTGTGCCAACAAACGCGCCTTTTCTTCCTCCATCTCGGTCATTACACCATCAAACTTAAGCAGCTGTCGTTCAAGTCGCTTGTTGTCGCTCAGTGCAGTCTCCAATGCAACTTGAGCTTGCGCTTCAGCTTCTCCGTTGTCGGAGTCGCCAAGCTCGTTCTTCACGGATTCAGCGCGCTTTAAAGCTGCCGTAGACAGCTGCAACTCTTCATCCTTCTGCTCGATTGCAGCTCGGAGCTCGCGAAGCTGGGTCTCCAGCTCGGCATTCGACAAAGTTAGTTTCTTGATAGTCGCATTGAGCTGCTCGGCTTCGCTGCGTTGCGTTGCAAGTATTTGCTTGAGAGCGCTCACCTCGGCCACTAGATGGGGTTCCTCGGCGTCCACGTACTCGTTGGCAGAAGATGCCTCGGAGACATCGTCCTTGACAACCTCCTTAATGTCTATACGTTTTTGGCTCTCTCCGTGTTCTTCTTCGTTGATTGTGTGCATTCCGGTCACCACAACCTCCTTCACAGTAGCTTGACACGCCTCATGCTCGAGTTTTAACGCATCGTACTGCTCTTTCAGTGTCATGTAGACGAGGAAATCCACCTGCATCACACCGTCGTCCGCGTCGGAGCTTGATTCCCCAACACCTGCTGCCATTCTAGTTAGCCGCTCAATTTCTCGGTCCTTCTGCTCGATAGTAGCTTCAAGTTTTACGTTGGCAGCTTCGCTCTCGCGAAGCTGAACCTCTAAGTTTTGCAGAGCTTTTACACGTTCATCGCGTGCATTGTCTGCTGCAACAACGTCATCTGATGTTGCTGCAGTACGAATGGCATCAGCTTTACCTTCTCCGAATCCAGCAAAATGCTCTGGAATGGGAGCATCGATGTTGCGGCGACAATTCGAGGCCAACGATGACGCACGACTGTGGTTCGTGTACGCGGACATCTCAGATCCGATTTCGCTTGCACTGTCGTCCACGTACGATCTATCAAACCCCGGACTGTCACGGTTTTGATTAACTCGAGAGCTCACGACGGTGAGCGAGATGCAAGCTCGGGGGTCATCAGGGCACTTGGTGGCGTTCAAACGAACGCTTTCCTTGCCTGAATCCTTGGAAACCGGAACGAGCTCCGCCAAATCGAACTCGAACACAGCCACGGTTTTCCCATGATCACCTGCCGTGGTTACGTGGATCTGAAAGCGCTTGGCTTGGAAGAGACCCGTTTTGGCCATGTAAAGTGTGCTTGAGAAAGCGACCATATCACCCCAAACGACTTCACCAGTGTCTCCGCTTCTCGACTGTGACGACTGAATTGCCCTTGATCCGTTCAACCGCCTCAAAGAACCATCGTCACCAGGGTCTGCGGGTTGGTAGAGCCCAGTTTTCGTGGGGATTTTCTTCTTCCGGCCCATAATGACAGCGACCAGCTCGGTGTCATGCTTCAGCGCCAAGTTCGCATTCAAGCGATGCACCACCAACTGCACCTTGAAACCAACAGGGGCCTTGTTTGAGCGCTGGGCGATCTGCACAAGTCGACTCATGCTACCCCACTGAGTTGGAGGGCGACGAAATGTGCTTTGTCGCCGTCACTCAATTGAGAAGTCCGAGACTTCCTTCGACAACTGAGAAGTTAGTTTTCGACATCCGGGACGATGCAGGCCCCCCCGAAATGACTCTATTCAAGGAACGCCACGCGCATGCTCAGCTTGAGCTTGAGCTTCCGATTGTCCTCAGAATGGCGAGCACTATTTTTGCTGATGGATTGCTCGGGAATGTTTCGCAGGATGCTTATCGCTGCCAGCGTCGTGCCATTTGGTGTTCGTGCTAGTCTTCGTGGGGCCTACGCGTCTTTTGTTATTCATGAAGCAAGAGCCTTGAAAACAGCACACGGCTTGCATCCAGTGACACGAATGCGAATTTTACAGACAGGAACCACTAGGCAGCGGGTGTGAGTGAGTGGCACAGGAGGATCCACGACTGCATCGGAGCGGGCATGTCCGAATCGGACGACAAGAGTTCTCCTTCGTACTGTTAAGTGCGGCCGGGTCCCTGGGACGCACACACTCCATACTATGGATTCTCAGTTTGAAGAAGTGAAAGAGATGCTTCAGGCTCGAGTTCGAGGAACGGCTATGGTGGGGGACGTTATGGACAGGTTGCTGCGAAATCTCGCGAACGTCGACCTCAACGCTCCTGTGATCGCAAACCCTGGCGCCGGTGGCGAGGACGAGGACAACGACGAGTATCAGGACTCGACCATTCTTGTGGCGGATAATATTCCGTTGGAGACGTGGAACCGATTCGCAGTGCTCGACGATTTGCCTCGTGGTCTCCTGCTCCAGCAGTTGGATTGGGATGAAGGCAGGGTCTGGGTGGCTGAATATCCCATCTCTGGTCCTCAAGAACGAGCTGATCGCTACTGCCAAAATGTGTTCTTGCTCGCGCTTCCTATTTGTCCACTGTCGATTACAGGTGAACTATGAACTGAAACCGGAAGCTCGTAACACAACCTTTATAGCCAGAAGTTCACTACGAGCGGCGTCTTCGAAGGATCGAATGCGGCACTACTAAGTGACCGTCGGGTATGTCGCTCCATGCTTCAAGTTCGAGCGGACTACAGCTATAACTCGTAAAAATGAATGTGTTTACCTTGATACCGACTCATTATCGCAGACCTACTGTACAACAACATCCAGTAAAATGGCTCGGATATTTGAATGGCGCTCGAACAACGTCCCCAGCCCGCATATGAACCAGAGCTACAAACTGTACCAACACTGCCGATGCACAAATGATGAATTGCTGCTTTTTGAGCGTTGTTATGCTGTTGCTACGACGGGGGTGTAAGGTGGCGGTGAGAACTTCAAAGTCTCAATACGCCATGCGCTTCTTGCGTTCAATGGCGTCGTACGTGTTCGACCAAATGTTCTTGATGATTTCGTAGTCATCGCTCGCGAACTTGGCAGCCACGAAGCGCAGCGAAGGCACCGTCAATGAAAAGTAGTGGAGGTTCCCTGTGGTAGCGCAGCATCAAAGTTAGCATGCATCTACCATGGAAACTAGAAATCGGGCAAGTACGCACCGTAGCCCTTGTAGATCTTGCACTTGATCGGCGAGATCTTGTGGTCTCGGCACAGACGGAACGACTGGATCTGCGTGTGCACACCTCGCTTCTCGTATAAAGCGATCACGCACTAACAGCACATAAGACGAAGACCTTAGTCCGAGGTTGTCCGAAATGGGTAATAACACAATCTTTACCTCGTGGTAGGCTGCTCGCGATACAAAGAGCTGTAGGACATCCATCTTGGAGCCTCCAAACGCAAAATACTTGGTTGTCCATGTCGCGTTGCCCGACGTTAGGTTACCAACGCTGAAGGTGCCGTCTGAACAGGTTTATATCGTTAGAACAAGACTCCAAACACAACTTACACAACAGGGTAAGAACGTACTGGAAATTCTCGTAAGGATCGTTCCTTGGGTAGAGTCTTTTGACTGGGCTCCGCGCTTGAAGCGCATGCGCAGTGGTCGTGGAGCAGCCTTGATCAACTCCAGTATGGCGATGTAGGTTTCGTTCTCCAAGTTTTTTCTGTTGATCGCCACCACGGTACTACCGATTGTCACACCCACTCGGTCAGCAGCACCGTTCTCGACCACCAACTTTACCACCGCTGTCTCCTTGCGTTGGTTAGCTGCATTCCAAACATCGACACGCTCCATCAATACACCGAGTTTTCGACCACTCTCGAAGCGAACATCGTATTCGTCTTTGCCGCATTCTTCCGAAATCTCCGTTTGTTCTGCTTGACTGGGCGACTCCGTTGAAGCTCTGCGTTCATCACTGCTTCTTCTTGTCGAGTTGGTCATGAAATCGTCCAGATTGGCGAAGTTCGAGGTCATGAATGCATCGTTACCCTCGAGGAAGTATGGGCTGTTATCATCGTTGGTGTTGGTCTTTGCGTTGGTGTTGACGTCCCTGAGAGAGATCCTGGCCGTCGATGCAGCAGCGAAGCCCTCCGACGAAAATCCCAGTTGCGAACGCTGCTCTTCCTGAGTCGGACGCTTGCCTCCAAACGATGACAGGCGATCAGTCGAACCCGATGACGTGTTTGTGACTTCGTCAGGGAAGTCAAATGGCGTCCGGGGTGTTGAGCCCTTCGGACTGAAAGGGTCGAAGTCGACAATCGTTGCCTTCGAGTCACGCGTGTGTTGTGTAGGTGACGGAATGAACGTGGGCTCGGGGGCGCGGAGGGCCGCGAAATTGGGGGCCGTCGCGAACGGATCTGCTGGTTTCATGACGTTTTTGATGTTGTCGTACATGATCGGCTCGCCGCCGTAGGTTGGCATAGGATTTAGCTTGGTGGGAACGTTGCTCTGGTTAGGCTGCTGGAACTGCGGCGGCATCATCATGACCGGGGCTGGAGCTGGGATTTGTTGCGGGTGCATCATCATATTCTGGGCTGGCATTTGCTGTTGGTACGGGTTGTACGTTGTGAATTGTTGGTTTCCGCCGCCAAGACCACCGAATGCTGGAGGCCCTTGCTGTGTCATGAAGTTGGCACCATTCGGGTACATCGGTTGCTGCTGTTGCTGCGGTTGAGGCATCATCATGGCATTTCCAGGGCTACCACCCCCAAAAGTCTCGAAAGGGTTGGCCATAGGCGGATATGCCGGTCTGGGCGCTGTGGCGAAGTTCGACGCTGCATTAGAGGACGACCCGGGCTTCTGCACGGGGTCCAACATTGCAAACGGGTCATTCATTGTTGTTATTGTTGCTAGATGAGTAGACGGAGGAAGGCTGATGAATTGGCGAGAAACTAGGAAATGAACGTGCCCCCGAGTTTTTCTTGGCGACAACTATCGCCTTCGCAACCACTTCGTATATATAGCAACACGTGGATGTGTGAGTCCAACGGATTCCGCGTTAAATTAGAGAAGAAGCTGGTCAAAATGGTTTTGTGAGAGCGCGAAATCAGCTGCGTCGGTAAACCGAGAACCACCACGAAATCAGAGGAGGAGTACTTTATGAGGAATGATAAATTTATTCAATGCAATATGACACAGACTGTAGTTGTTGTCGTGTGCCTTTGTGTAGATTGCCTACCAGAAAATGTCGTTTGCATTCGAGGTAGTGTTTGTTGGCGGGTTGGTTGGGGCAGCCGCGAAGATATCGTCAACTGGGGCCAACGGCGCATTTCCAGCTACGAAGTCGTCAACAGTCAGTGGGTCACTTCCACTTGTCGTCGTCGATGAAGTCGAACCTCCTGCCACACTCTTGAGCGATATCTTTGCAGTGTGACCGGTACCTGCAAAAGCACCAGCGTTGAATCCGAGGTTCTTGCGTGCTGCTTCTTGGGTCGGTCGCTTTCCGTGAGCTAGGCGACTAGCGAGAGCACTGGACTTGCTTCCAGGTGACGCTGGCTGAGCAGCAGGTGTAGATGCTGGAGCACCACCGCCAAGGTAGCTGAAATCCAGCTCGGCCGGGGCGTGCGGAGCGCCGAACGGGTTTGCCACAGGTTCAGGTGCTCGGACAGGTTCCGCTGACGGATTGCTGGACACCTTCGCGCCACCACCAAGCCCCTCCAAGAAATCCATAGAGGCATCGTCCACGACGGGTTTCTTCTCGAGCAGCTTCTTGATGTTATCGTAGATCGGTTGCTGCTGTTGAGGAGGTTGCTGGCCAAACGGGTTCATCTGGGGATTCATGCCGAGTCCCATTCCAGGAGCACCGGGAAATTGTCCTGGCATCATTCCACCGACAGGAGGCATGCCACCCATGTTCATGTTCATGTTCATGCCGCCGTTGAAAGCTGGTGGAGCACCCATTCCCATATTGCCGTGTGGAGCAGGCATCCCCATGCCCATTCCGACATTCATCGGCGCCATACCAAGGTTGATCGGAGCCACTGGGGCAGGAGGGACTCCAACCGGAGCTTGGTGAAGCACTTTTTCAGCCGGGGTCTTGGTCGACGCGATCGGGTTGAGGAAATCAAACGGGTCACTCATGTTGCTGTTTGTTGGCGTTCAAAAGCTGGCAGATTGCGAAGTGAGAGCTACGGATGGAAGTGCTGCAAGTGCTCGCAACCACATCTTCGAGCTCTAACAATAGGAGGATAGGCCTCGATGCTCGAGAAGGCGAGCCTTCACTTCTTAGCAGCGACCATTTTAGGAAAAGCTTCCTGTTTTCAATGCACTACGGCAACGGCTTCTTTACGCCCTAAAAACACTCTCACGCAAAGGAACGTTTGACACCATTACATTGTTCAAAACGAACATATAATAAAACTTCCTTCGCGCGTGCCTGGGTAGCATGCCTATCGCTCTGTCGTATCTGTTGACACACCTTTAGTACCAATGGGGGCTGGTTGGGGGCTGGTCCGCGCACGCGGCGACGTCTATACTATAACTTCACTCGTATGCTCCAACTGGCCGCGCTCAATCGTACTTATTCACAAACGGAGTCTGGAAGGAGAACTTCTCGTTGTTGTCCGATTCAGATGCCCTTTCCGATGCAGTCGTTGATCCTCCTGTACCTCGGTACGACTTCCGTTGTTCTGTAGGTAGACGAATCTCCATCTCGGCTACACGCGTCATCGTCGTTGTCAGCAGTAGCATCGCCTCGTTGTACTGCTTCTCTTGATCCGCCACGCGAGTCATCAGAATCTTGTTGCACTCTTCCAACGTCGCCACACGGTTCTGCAGCACACTCACATCCGCTGCCTGGTGGTCGCTGTCTGTAAGACTCACAGTCGTGTCACTGATTGCAGTGTTGCTGCCGTGAGTTCGGTTGCCTCGGGCACCAGCAGTGTTGGTACTGTAGCGTAAGTTCATCTGGGGACCCGGGACGTTTGACGGTCGACCTATCATCGAGTGAGTAGACTCGGCACGCGTCGTTCGAGCACCGTTTAGACGAGATCCGAGTGTGTTACTGGGACGGGCGTTGTTGTACAGCGCGCTGTTGTTGCTGATCGTGTCCGTTGCTTCAGGCACTGTTGACGGTGCAGACACCGTCGACGGGGGCGGCATCGAAGCAGTGGTGCGCAGACTTGGTCCCTTCTTGTCGCTTGGAGGGCCAGAGCCAGACACTTGGCTAGCCGACGCACGAGCAGCTCGAACGCCACCTCCAGTCGCACCCGATGCAGTGTTCGCCGACATTGGCCCATTGCGGTGGATCCGGTAGCAATCACCGCACACGGAGCGCTTCTTATTGTAGTTGGGCAACATAATTTTGCCAGCTACGTGCTTCTTGCACAAGTACGTGAAGCATCCCTTGCACTGGTACTTCTTACGGAACATGGAGAACTTCTTGTAGCACACACCGCACACGCCCGCGTTGTGGTCCGGCTCATAAATTGGTCGACCGTAACAAGAGTCTTCGAACGCAGCGGGGGCCGGTGCCGGTGACGGCTCACGAGCGCTCTTCGATCGCGCTGGACCCAGCGCGGGAGCTCCACGTTGCGTCGTCGGCGGTGGAGATAACGTGTCCGTCACCACTGCTTGTGGCTGCGCGGGGGCGGGTGCTTCATTCTTTCGAGGAAGCGACACTGACTTGGACAAGTTCGACTGCGACTGCACCAGCGCTCCATCCACAAAACTCAGCGTCGTGACCATGTTCTGACTATTCTCAAACGGGTTCTGCGAGGCACTGAGATCAAACGCAGCTCCGATTGGATTCGACGGCGGCAACGACGCATTGGGGCCGCTCATCGACGGCGGATGCAACATGCTCTCACGCAGCAGTTGACTCTGCATCTCAATGTCACGTTTGACATCTTCATAGTCGAAAGCTTCGTCATCATCTTCGCTCAGGTCCAGATAGTCCTGTTCAGCGCGTTGGAGCATCTCCATCGCTCCTTGCGGCAGCTGCATCTCCTTGGCAAGTTGAATCACCGTCTTGCCCGCTGGCGTCTCCTCCATCAACGAGCTGGGCCGTGCATCCACCAGCAGTCTCAGCGTCTCCAAGGGGGCACGAGCCTTCACTGCGATGTGGATAGGCAGGTATTGCGCGTTGTTCTTGGTGATGACAGCTTCGGGAAAAGCTGCGAGCAGTGCACGCACTGCCTTTGGTGGCGTGTCGTCCTCCGTGCAGGCCCAGTGCAGCGGCAACATGCCGTGGTGGTCCTTGTGTCTGGCAAGCTGCGGCTCGGACGCCACGCGCTCGATGAGTGTGGTCCACTTGCCCATCTCGGCCAGACGAATGCCCTCCTTAAAGTGCGGCCGCGAGCTGCGGTCCACGCCCAATGAGTCGGCGCGCAGCGAGCGCCGCGGAGGCTGTTCCTGCTGCTGCTGCTTCTTGCTGTCTCCGGAGGCGGCGGCGGCGGCTTTGCTGCCGTTGTCGCTGCCGTTGCTGCTGCTGCTGCTTGTGTCCGTGACTGCGGTGGGCGCCTTCTTGAGCTCGGGGGGAGACGCCTGCGCCGCAGCTGCGGGCACCTCGGGCATGGCCATAGCTGCTGGGAAAGAGGAAGCGTTCTGGTTGTGGCTCTCGGTCTCTCGGTCTCTCGGGGGCGCGGCGCGTTGTGCGCTCGTCCGAGCGCATGGGATCGCCGCGCCGATGAGAGCGTCCGGACTATGGCGTCATGCGTGACCTCCTCTTGCCCACAACCCGACCACCAAGAGCTACGATAGCAACTTTGCAAGGGTATGATGAAGGATAGTTTGTAGAGGAACAAGGATTGGATGAGATTGCAAATTTCACGTGGCAGTCGTGTGAGTAAAATATGAAGGTAGCGAGGTGCATATCGAATAGACCAGAGCGATTCGGATTGGACAAAAACCCTTCGTGGACCGGACACTTGATGCCCATCGCCGCGACGGCACGTTCACCTTGCCCCGACATTTGCATCGCCTCGGCCTAATGCCCCCAGCGGTTGTGTGTCACCCCGCTGCAAACGCCTCGAGTGGATCCTTGCCACCGCTTATCCACCCTGTGCGTCCTTGGCTGTCGGGTGCAAAGCTCCGTACTCGGCGCGTTGCTGAAAAACAGGAGGTCCCGCTCGATGTCAAAGTCTCCGTTATGCTACGACTGCAATTGCTTTCTTGCACTTGGCACTGCCCTTCGCATCTTCATCAAGCTCTTTCGTATGGCAAAGAGAGACAGTCCCTTGGTCCCACCTCGCACCAAGATGCTCGAGTCGAGTAGGGGCGAAGCCATGTACGACGCGTCGCAGCATTCGCTCAAGGCCCAGCGCTGTGTGGACGATGCGGTTTGCCATAGAGCTCTGTTCCCCTTTAACGCAAGGCTATCCGCGCCGCGACGATGCAATCGCTTCGGTCGTGCAATCATGTTGAAGGGCTCCAGCGCGAATGCCAGTCCACGTGCCAGCCCAGCAAGTTTAATTCAAGTACGGAAACCTTTATCAGAAGATCCCATCGAGATCGAGAAGCATGACAAGCAAACTAAAATGACCGCTTGGCGCTTTAAGGCTTTGGGAATGAGTCAATGCGTTGCTCCGGATGTAAATGCAAAGCAGCGCATTGACTCATTCTCCATGGCAGGGAACTCGGCGATTTGCTCCAAATGACAAGGCGCACGGTAAGTGAGGCGGACAACTCGCCACCAACGCCACCAAACTCGAGCCTCGCGCACTGAACAGTGAGTGAGTTGGTAACGCAGGATTCATCAAAAAGTCCAAGCAGAAGGGGGGTGGTGCCAAGTTGAAGACGTCAAGTCAGACGCGACATACTTTATTCAAGATAAAATATTCAGACCAAGTC
The DNA here is from genome assembly GCA_025722995.1 of Phytophthora agathidicida. Lineage (NCBI taxonomy): Eukaryota > Oomycota > Peronosporomycetes > Peronosporales > Peronosporaceae > Phytophthora > Phytophthora agathidicida. Next base: position 2,647,535 of record CP106978.1, read on the forward strand.
CCAAAATACTTGGCACCTCTCCCTCTCAAAAGTAAACACCACCCACTCATTTTGACCACCTTCCGTTACCAGAATGACACACTTATCGGACACCTCGCACGATGGCTCCGTCTGCGCTCCAGAGGTCGATGCAGCCGCCACCACTTCGTCTACATCTTCTACCTTACCCTCCCAACCACCCAGAAGAGACTCAGCTTTGCGGGCGAAGCGCCCGGCGCGTGAGCGTCAGAAGAAGGAGCGCTTCGACCTCCTCCACTCCATGACCAAAGGTTCGACCAGTTCCCATTGAATTGCAAGCAATTACGCGATAACCACTGGTCTGGCTGTGATTGCCATGGAATATTTGAGCAGATGAGCGTCAGAAGTTCTTGCAACAAGAAGCTGCGGAGAAGGACGAAGCTCTGCAACGTCTGCAACAAGCCGCGGCATCAGACAGCAGCAGCCAACGGATTGCAATCGACTTGAGCTTCGACAGCATCATGAACGACAAGGAACTCAAAAGTCTCGCCAACCAGGTCAAGCTCAGCTATGGAGCCATAAAGCAGATGTCCGAGCCGTTCCAATTGCTCTTGTGCAACCCCAGCGAGCAACTAGAACACTCACTCGAACGTTTCGGCGCCAGCAACTGGTACATCCAATGGCGACGGGGCGCTGGCAGTGTTGCAGAACATTTCCAACGAGAGGAACTCGTGTATTTATCTCCCGATTCGCCGAATGTGCTTGAGAAAATGGACCCAAGCAAGATTTACGTGATTGGCGGCATTGTGGACAAGTCTCGTAAAAAGGTGAGTGCGATGTGGGGGTCAGAGCTGGCATTGAAGGAGGATTCATATGTGGTGTTTGACATGTCGATAGGGAGCAACGCTAAATGCTGCTACTGAAGCGGGTATTGCAACAGTCCGACTGCCGATTCAGGAAAACATCCCGAAACGGTTGGACCACATTTTGAACGTGAATACCGTTGTCGATGTACTGATCAACTTTCGAGAACTTGGAGACTGGCCGCAAGCGTTGGAAATTGCGTTGCCACAGGTGAGATCACTGACCAAGATTTCGACGAAGGAGATACGAAGCTAACCGATAATGATGAATAATTGTAACAGCGCAAACGGAGTCAGGTGGGGCGTCAAGCAATTCGACGGCGGCAGAAACAGCAACTCCTCCTGGATGCTTCTGCAACAAGTGAACCAAAGACTGTGGAGCACAGGCAAACAACGTAACTATTGAAGCGGCATAAGATCAAAATTTGTGACTTGTGACGAACAAGATCATTTTTGGGATAGGGACTCAACGATTTGATATTTGTAGAGAGAGCGAGGGCGAGAGAGAGAGAGAGAGAAACAAAACAATGGAGACCAACTCGTTCTTGTCACCGACATCTTCATCGTCATCGTCCAGTATGGCTGTATCTACAGAAACTCCACCACAATTGCGATGCTGTGCTGTCCACGACTGTTTGGGTTTTCCTCAACGTACAGGCTTGTGTCGAGCTCACGGAGGTGAAGGTGGTCGACTATGTCTCGTGTTTGGTTGTGATCGTCGAGAACAAGCTAAAGGTCGATGTCGAATGCACGGAGGTCGATCGCAATGCCGAATCGATGGATGTGACAAAGCAGCCCATAGTAAACTGCTGTGTCGAGCTCACGGAGGCGGAGGAGAAGTGAAACAGTGCATTGAAGAAGGATGCACTCGAAGAGAGCAAGTCAACAATCGCTGCAGGATTCACGGAGGCAAGGAGAAATGTCGAGTGAAAAACTGCTCCAAGTTTGTCCACAGAGGTGGGCTGTGTCGCGAACATGTTGGTGCAGTTGGGGAACTGTGTATTGCGGAGGGATGCACTCGACGACGGCAAGCGAAGAACAAGTGCAAATTCCATGGAGGACAGACCTGGTGTAAACTCGACGGATGCAGCAAGTGTGCTCACAAAGGAGGCTTTTGTCGTGAACATGGGGAGGGAACGGTGTGCGATGCGGAAGGTTGCACTAAGTACATGCACAAAGGCGGACTGTGTCATTCCCATGCGAAGGAGAAGCAGTGATGATCTGAAAGACTCAGGCTTGGTTGGATGACTGTAGACTGGTGGATACTTCCTGGCATGCAGTATATTTTCTGCTTGAAGCTGGCCGCACGAGTTGTACGACGTGGGGTTCCGCCCCGAATCCTGCTCGTCCCGATTGTCATGATTTCTCAACAGCAACATCTCGTCGGAACGCTAGCTAAACATGTTCGTGGGATAGCAGGAAGTGTTTGCAACTATCGCACTGTGGATCAAGAAGTCTTCATGATGATCGATCCAGCGAAGTATTTTTATCTACATGCATGTGGATTTCTGACAAGAACACACTCTCCAAGAACACCAACATGGCCTTCCTAGCTGCGGAGGATCGGTTTGGTCCAGACTTGAGCAGATGCAGACAGGGTGAGCCTGTAAGTCCACAATGCGCTATTGATGCGATATGTTTCAGTTCTTACTAATGTCTGGTCCAATGCGCTAGAACCCATGCACGTACACACCTGATAGCGGCGGAGTGGCGTCTGGAGGAAAAATTACTAGCGGGACATTCGGCTACCATCGACCGGTGCAGCACGATCCTCCGTCCCATTTTGCCGCCTCCGCGTCGCCAGTGATAGCTGCCACTTTGAAAGAGTTGGAGGGGAACTCACTGCAGCATTTGCGTGAAACCAGTGCACCAAATGCCTGTACGTACTCACCAGTAATGGAAGGTCAATTCCCTCAAGTCTATACAACGAAAGAGATCCTAGCGGAGCGTAAGCGTGCATCACTTCAGCGGAAACTAGCCAAGAATGGTGACCCCATGACACCTCAAGAGCCGCACCTCGCTTTGGGGCCTGGTAGCTACGAGGTGAGTCAAGATATAGCCTATAGCTCACAAATTACTTCTAACGATGGGCGTGTACACCAGACAAACCAAGAAGTGATCACCACACCACTCACTTTCGCGCATGAAAAGCGCCACGGAATTTTAGACAACACGGCTGCTCTCGGACGAGTAGGATGCAGTCCTGGTCCAGGTATTTATCGTGTTGAAAGCAGTACGGCCAGTTCTTCGGCTTCAACCGTTGCAAGTGCTTCCTATCGATCAAAGCACGCTGCTGCATTTATCACTGTACGTGAACGTATTCTCATGGCTGGTGTCAAAGGCCTGTGTTAACCGATTTCCGTGTTGGCAACAGCGTGTGCGTAGTGACAGTCACTTGCATCAACAGCAGAAAAAAGACGCCGCGGCGTATTCGAAAGAGCTGGTTAAGTCGTACAAGGAACTTGGAGCAAGCGTTCAGGTAAACAATGATTTCGGTCGTCAGTAATTCGTGTCAAGAAGGACTAACACGCAATATTGTGGTAGCGTCTGGGAAGGAGTCTTGCATCCCCCGAGCTCCGTGAACAAACATTTCAACGTTTTGGCAAAGACCCAACTGCTCTTGAATCATATCGAAGGGGCCCGGGAACCTACGATTCAACTTTCAAGATGATCAATGACACCAAAAGTGACGATTGTACTCGAAATGACTGGTGTCAACTATCTCCGCTGCCGAACATTGGGCGCAAACCGACGAGTTCTTTCGGACGCGTGGCTGGTCGTGACCTACTGAGATCGATGATCGCAGCAGGTCATGCAAGTGCTGATATCATCGGGCCAGGCATTTACGATGCGTACTCCTCCTCATTCGTTATACCTACACACAACGTAGGATACAAGCAGGAGCTGCACTCCAAGACCAGATTGCGAAATACACGGAGAGTCCACTCTGCGGATGAAGCTGGACTGAGTAACAAGGAGATGTGGAAAGCCATGAGGCACGGACCGACGCTGCCATAGTCTATTGGCAACATCATTGCTTCTAACGCTGTGAGTTTTGCTAATACTGGATTAGCTAACACGTCGAAGAATCACAGCCCAGTTGGACTCATCGTAGTAACTCTCCTCAACCTGAGCGTTGCCCGCAAGCTCCACTAGGCTCTCGAGTTCTCCTTGTTTAAACATGTGGCAATACCGTTGAATCACCACGCGTTCTTGCACCTTTGCACTCGATGCATCATCACCAGCGTTATCGTCACTGCTTACATTACCTTCTTCACTGGGGTCTTTTTGGATTTCTTCAGTGATTTCAATTTTCTGGCTAGTCTCGGAAGGCTTCGTGGATGTTGAAGCATTTTCAGTGGAGAGCGCAAAGCGCTTGTCAAGGTTCCAAGGCACCATGAAGTCTTGTCGACCCTCTTCAAAGCGGCGACGGGAGCCCTTCATCTGTTCATGTGCCCACGCGTAAATGATTCCACGTCCGCCCACACGCAGAACACGCAGCAGTTCCTTGACAGCAGCTAGTCGGTGTCCAAGAGTGCTCAGGTGATGTAGCACAGCGATGGACAGCGCAGCATCGCAAGAGTCCGAGCGCAACGGAACCGCCAGCGCGTCACACACCATAGCTTCCAGACCGCGGTCGCGACAAATATTGACGAGACGCGAACTGCGGTCACCGCCCACCACGAAACTCTGGGACGAATCCACACACTTCATGTACTTGCCGTTTCCGCAACCGAGATCAGCGATGACTGATCCTCTAGGGAGCGACGATACGAATTGCGCTACCCTCGGCCACGGACTGTGTCGAGTGCTACTGAAGTGCGCCGCAACAGTCTCGTAAAACTCGTGAACATACTGCTTCTCCATCGCTGTAGGTGCCAGGCTAGTCACCTCCTCAACCGCACTCTCTTCATCCTCGTCCTGATCTCCACGCCCTTCAGTATCACAATACTTCGGGAACGGACATTCGCATGGCCCTGATCGGATCTTGCGGAACGTAATACTAACTCTGCGCTGGCGACTCACCTGCTTCCCATCGATCACATCGAACACCCTCGGGACGATAGCGTGTTCCCATTTGTAGCGACTAGCACCACTCATAACCGCCAGCGACCTCGCTGGCAGCAACACGCCTTCATTCCGAACCCCATCTGGGTGTCGAAAGTCCATGACAACTTCACTGCAGATACTCAACGACGCAATCGTCGTCGTAAACGCCGAATGGGTGTCCAAATGGAACGCAATCCCTTGTCCAGGCAAGTATTCGTTCACCGTGATCTGATCAGGTCTGTCTCCATCCATGACGCCACTCTCCACAATCCTCTCAATTATCGGCTGCATCACTTCAGGTATCGGCTCTTGCATCGGCTGGTCAGGGTCACATCGTCGCGTATCGTAATTGAATTCATATCCAAAGTGCTGCACTTGTCTCGCTCGGATGGTATTGGCCCAATGGGCTCCATTTTCCCTCTCGAAGAATGCTACACACGCGGCTTCCTCCTCTTTCGTGATGAATTCCTTCTCAAATCTCAGCCCTGGAACTCTCAGACCAGGAGGATCCGCACTGCGTTGGACATTGTGTACTCTCAGCAGGCGATCGCGTGCCTCCTGCTCCTTCCGGGGCATTGCAAACTCGGCGTACATGGGACGACGTCCCAATAGCTCACAAGGCTTCTCATGCAGCAGTTCGCGCAATTTTTGAGCCGTCTCAACATCCAAAAGCTCCAGAAGAATCACACGACGTGAGCCAGTGCCGTAAAGTACGCGTTTGGCTATGGAATGGGCGTCTGAAGAGCTTTGCACCGAGTCGGACTCGGAATGCAGCAGTTGACACAGGAATGGGAGGAGCTTGGTCTCTGCGATGGCTTTATCCTTGATGCGGCGGCTCATCGTGAGCTTCAGGAAACCGCTGGGTTGCTCATCGACGACGAAATCTGCCAGCTTGAGCTCTACAGACGCCGCAGACTCGACGTCGATGCTCATGGTGGCCACGTCCTGGAATGACCAGCAGATTCTGTCGTTTTTATGATACGCACCAACAAATGTAGCCATTTTGAAACGAGATGGATACATTTGGTTCGCATGCATTTTGCTACGTTATCCAGTGTGTTTTGCTCGATACACGGCAACTAGCGCTCGTGGCGCCCGCTACGCGGACGCTGTCGGCATGGCTGGTCACAGTGGAAATTTCATTGCTAAACACTACATGTATTTCCAGTTAACTACCAACGCCGCTCTTGGAAAATCTCTCGGTAAACAATATTTTTCGTATGCACTCTTCCATCCTCGTCAATAGCTTCCGGGTCTACCGCAATCTTGATGGCTTTCCTTGAAGTCACTCTAGAGAGCGCCACATACAACTGACCGTGGGCAAACACGGGTGTTTCTAGGTAGACCCCCACGTGGTGGATCGACTGTCCTTGCGCCTTGTTGATCGTCATGGCGAAGGCTGGTACAACTGGAAACTGCTTACGTCGTAGCTTGAACGGGAACTCCTTGTCGTCGTCTTCAGAGTAGAAGATAATACGTGGGATGAAGACCCTCTTGCCCTTGAATGGGCCCGTCATGATACTTGCTTCAATGCTTCGCTCACGCAGAGACACCAGTCGAAGCCGTGTTCCATTGCACAATCCTGCGTCGCTGTCCAGGTTTCAGATCATAATGATTGGCGTCCCAACCTTCAAAACAATTCGGTGCGGTGGAATTCCAGAGAAGTTGGGTGAGTTCAGGAACTCCTGCTCGAACATATTCGCGTCAGCAGCTCCCTCGAGACTGTCAACCGACAGATACTCTTTTGTCTCCCCCGATAGACGCTCCGAAACCATATCGTTGATACGTCCGACGCTTGCGTTGGTAGGCGCCAGGATTGCCCTCTCCACGAAGAACTCGTCTGGCAAATTATCACCCGCAACTCCAGGGTAAACTGCATCAATCAGCGCGTTGACGTTGCGTTTCTGGCGATCATCGTCGACTTCATCCGAGTCGTCTCTGTGCATATCCTCGATGGGAGGGAGAAGTCCGAAGCTGGGGGTCTCTTCCATGTCTTTGTCGTCGTCGGTTCCCGTATCACCCGCCGGTGCAGGGCGCCGGGCTTCGGGAAATACACACATATCGCGAGGGAGACAGATATCGTTTTCACTAACCTCCGAGTTGACCGGATACCGCCGTTCGCCTATCTGGAGCAAGAAATCAGAAAACTCAGCCAACTCAGCTGCGCTGGCCGGGTCGGGGGCAGTCCGAACAGGCATATTCTCAGTAGGACGCACTTGACGCAAATGTCCCCAAAGTGGCGAGGACCTAAAGCAGGCCTTCAATGTTTCTGCTCGTGTAGCATCCTTCAACACAGGCAAAATTTGACGGTGGTCCCCGCTGAACACCATAGCCTTCCCTCCGAAAGGCTTCTACTCGTTCTTCACGATATCTCGGAATGACCTATCCACAGCCTCGAAGCACGCCCGATGCATCATCGGAGCTTCATCCCAGACAATCAAACTGGCGTTACGAATCAATTCCGGTTTCTGGCTCTGCCATGGAAGGGTACACGTCGAAAAATCCGTGGGTTTCAGCGGGATACGGAACGTCGAATGTGCTGTGTGACCGCCTGCCAATAGAGTAGCTGCAATTCCACTTGATGCAACAGCTATAGCCACCTTGCGCTGCAGGCGGATATGAGCCAGGATTTGCTCCAGCAAGAATGACTTCCCAGTTCCGCCGGGTTCGCCCACGAAGAATAGTTTTCTCCTCCCACCGGGTTATTCACAGTTTCAATAACTTTGTCGAAAATCTCTCTCTGGTTCTCGTTCGGTTGGTCCTCTTGCACCGCGACATGCTGCAGTTCATTCTGGGGATACGCGTCTATCTCTTGCTGAATAATGTCGGCAGACGTCGCGCCTTCGTCTTCTACTTCCGAGGATATGTCGCTGTAGGTTTCCAGTCCAGGAAGGTCATGCGTCTCCAGCGTTTTCGCAGTTGAAGCCAGATATTGTGCCAAGTGCATCAACGTTTTGTACTCCGCCATCCGCAGGCGCACCGTATCCTCGCGCGTTATGTTGTAAAGCTCGTCGCTGTTTTCGACGCCACGAACAAAGTCTTCCGACATATCCTTCTTGAAGTTGTTCCACAGATCCGCAGCGCGACCAGGCATAGCATATACCAGCATAATTCCAAAAAGCTGCCGCAGCTCGTACGGCATCTTGAACGACGCCGCCTCTGTCGTACAATCCGCGCACTCTCCGTCGTCCTCTAAATATCCAGCTGCCAGTGTAGCTTCCTTGAATGTTGGGTACTCTATGTCATTCACCAGCCGGAGATCCACAAATGACTTCGGCGATCGGCGATTACAGAGGAGAATGCGTAGGTAAAACCGTTCCGGGTCTTGAGGAGACACATGAACGATGCGGCCCAAAGACGCCACATACTTCTTGTAGGGCACCCAAGCCCTTCGGTCCTTTTCCCATCTGTATTTCTTGGGGACATCCTTGTATAGCAGATCAGCCGTCTCAACTGGGTTCCTCTCGCAGAGTCTAAAAACACCCATGAGCGTAGATCGATCGCCACAACGCACCAAGTTATGAAGCTGAGGCGTCGTAGCATGCTCACGATACGCGACCAGGCTCATGCCCTCCAAATGGATCGGAAGGCTAACCACAGCGTGTGTCGATGCTTGCGTGGGATGCCTAAACAGGCGCATACATGCCTCAACGGGAGAAATGTAGCGTCCCAGCAAGTACTGCAAGATCTCGTTGGCCTCGATGTCCTCGCCGTCAATTGTGATCGTGATCATGTCCGATCCTTTGTAGACGTATTTGTAAATGTACTTTACCGCCTTGTTAGTCGAGCACACTTCACGGTTGATGTGGCAGTTGTACTTCCGGGAAAGAAACGCATTGTGCGGGACGACCCACTGGTTAATCGTTGCGTTGTCCCAAACTTTGCCTTTGTGGCAAAGTATTCCATCGGGGCGGCGGCGACGCTTGTACGATGGGTATTTGTCGGGAGCCATGACAGTTTCTTCCGATAGCGGCTTGGGAAACTTTTTCGAGCACTTGCCGTTCTTCATACAGGGGCATTTTGGATGTTGCCGTCCGCAGTGGCCATGAAGCATACTGGACATCACTGTCTCAAAGAGCTCGGGGTGCGTCTCTTTATTCGGAAGCTCCGCAGACACGAAGCGGTCGACATCTTCTGCAGTTGTTGGCGCGTCCTCTGGTCTCATAATCAAAAGGATATGGGCGTGAGGAAGGCCACGCTTTTGGTATTCGACCACTTGAGCCCGCGCGGCTATAATCCCCAAGATTCCTTCGTCGAGATCCTTATTGAGCGCCTTGAGCTTCTGAACAAACACGCGCACCACCAAATCAGGTCGATCCGACGCCTTCTCGTGCGGCTTCGAGTTTTCCTTGATTTCGGGCCAGTTGGGGTTGCAGGTCATGGTGATGGAGAGGTTAGGAGCACCTGTTTCTCGTACAAAAACCATAGCATCCAAGAAGCGCTGGTACATGTAGCGAGGGCCTCCAGTAAACTTAGGAGGGATAATTACCCGGCGCCCAAGGTTGGCAGCTTCTGGATCGGTCGCGTCAGGTACTGCTCCATCCGGTTGAGGGGTATTGGGCCGAGATGTACCCTGTGCCGCTATTGCATCATCCTCCAATCGATGAACATCAACAGATTCGCTCCGTAACGCGTCTGTGAGGCCCTGAAGTGTCTCCAGTCGATACTCGAGCTGGTTCTTCTCAATGAAGCGTAGTCGCTCTTGTTCCGCCTTGGCCCACTGGTCGACGCAGTACTGCTGTGTTAGACGACCTCCCCGAAGAATCAGAGAATCACTTGCTGTCCTGTCATATAGCAGATATGCCTCAAACTCCCGTAGCGACATTGTCAGTGGCTCCTCCTTGGAATTCACAGGGTTCCCTACGTATGGGATGTCGTACGTCCAACCCCGCTCCCCGTACGGAAAGAGGAGAGGGTACTGAAGCAGATCGTAGCTGTCATTGGTCTCGAAGATGCGCATGAACCCTCCTTGACGCGGTCGTAGAAGAATATCCCGAGGTCGAGCAGCGTTATCGTCAATTACAATCGCGGCCACCTCGGACGCAGTCGGGGTGTTGTGAGTGCCTGGGTTCGCGTTCCTATTCACATGTAGACGATGGCGAAGGTCCTCGTCAGGCGCGACCAACTGCTGAAGCCGCAACGTTGGGTCATCTTCAGGAATATCCTCTCCTGCTGCTCAACGGCGCTCCCGCTCTTCCCGAACCTCCTCATACTCATACCGAGTACGCTCTACCAACATTTGCCGAGCTTGTAAGAACTGTTGAACGTACGGATTGTGGTCAACCGTCACCTCGTCAATTGTTTCCAGTATCGAGCGGTCCAGCCCACCTGTCGTCTGCATCCGGCTCCTCACTCGCGCATCCATGTCCGGGTCGTTCGCATACACCTGGGCAAGCATGAATCGTCCATTGGGGGGAGGTAACAAAGAACCCAAGCGATGGCATACAGACCCCTGTACGCGGAAGTTGTACACGCCATTCCCGGCGACGCTGTCATCCACTTGAAGCGGGCGTGATGGGGAAGCGCCCATCGATGTAAACGCGAAGACGTTGTTGTACACACGGATAGAGCGCATGAATGTCCGGTTATCGAAGAGTCGTCGGAGTTGCAGTGGAGCCTCGCGGGCCGGCGGGACATGGACCAATCCATTACGACAACAGCAACCTGCTGTCTCTTCTGGGAATTTCCAGGCGTTGCAATACTGGCAAATCCTCTCGATATCCCGGTTCTCGTCAATAAATCGTGTAAAGTAGTGGTGTCCACCTGGAACGGTCGCTGGGTCGAAGTCTTCGTAGTACGCGAGACCTACCTTGTACTGACGGGACATGCGGCGAAGGCACTCAGCCTCGTTGTGTTGTTCACGCTGGTCGTCGCTCATGGCTTCTCGTCGAGCTCGATGAGCCGCTGCGTCACGATCCTGTATAGCCTGTCGTTCTTCTTCAGTCATAGCTCCTCTTCGCGCTTGCTGCCGTTCTACGTTCCGATCCCTTTCTGCTTTACTCTCCTCTTCGGTCATTCCCTCTCACCTTGATTGCTGCCGCTCTGCATCGTGAACCCTCACTGACTGTCGGTTTTCCTCGGTCAAAGCTTCCCTTTGCGATTGCTGCCGTTCTTCGTTCCGAACCCGTTCAGCCGGACTCTCTTCCTCAGTCAAAGCTTCTCTTCGTGATTGATGCCGTTCTGCATCGCGAACCCTTCCAGCCAGACGATCTTCCTCTGCCACAGCGTCCCTTTGTGATCGCTGTCGGTCAGTATTCCTAGCCCTTTCATCCTGAGTCTCTTCTTCGGTCTACGCCTCCCGTCGTAATTGCTGCCGTTCTGCTTCACAAACCCTCACTACCTGGCGTTCTTCATCCGTCATAGCTTCCCGTCGTGTTCTTTTCGCAGCTGCATCCTGCGCTCTCGCAGCCTGGGATTCTTGTTCCGTCATAGCAGCGCGGCGACCGGTTGTGCCTGCAGCATCAACTTCACGCATTTGTAGTTGTTGCACCTCTCTAGGCCGGACCGGCGAGCCCGCGCGCGCGCTGCGTCCACGTCTCGGTCGCCTACAACATGAGATAACGTACGGTCAGCTCGACGGCGTTGCTTTCTTTCTCTGTCGGCAGCGCACACCCGGTCTAACTATGACGGTGTCATGTCGGCCCTCGACCGCCTTCCAGAAGATCTTCGCCGCGTCCCAGTGTCAGCTACCCCACTGTTTTCTGCAGTTGCGGCAGGCGCAGTACCTATTTCGAAAGTGGTAACGGTAATTGCTTGTGGTTCCGCTGCTTGTTGCTGCTGGGGAACCGAAGGGGGCTGTAATTCTGCCGCGTCGGTATTAATCCCAGTTGTCGTCAGCGTTTCGGAAGAAGTAGTATTTGGCGCATCCCCAATCACAACAGATTCCTACGCCATCGTCACATTTGGTAAAACAGTTACAGCCTTACGCGCCGCTGCATCCCGTGCTTGATGCTGTTCAAGCCGACGAAGCGCAGCCTTTAAACTCTTCTGTCTTCTCTTCTTTGCCGCAGGGTCTTCACCGCCACTTGGAGCAGCAAACGCACCATTCACTTCGGCCACCGTCGAGTACTTTCGTTTCCTTGCCATTGTGCCTGCGGATACAAAGTACATAGTTCTAAGTCAGTAAATCACCGGGAAAATCCTATCCTACACTACTACTACTATTACTACGCTAATCTAAGGTTAGTCAACTGCGCTTGGGTGTCTCCACGTCGCTCAGTCGTCTCTCCGCCGTCTTGAAGAGTTTGGCAAGAAGCCGTACGACAACGTGACCGCCACGCCATCACAACCCACACCATCGCAGATACCGACCTGCTGCAACCACTTGCACTACAGCATTCATAGCTTCAAAGCCAGACGGCAGCCTTCACGACAGTAAAACGCCTCATTAGCCAAGCATTCGAACCGACTTATTTTTTTAAATTTCTTTTCTTGTCCCTCACCTCCGCTGTTACCTCCTTTAAGCACGACCCACCATATGCGGCGCTGCCTCTCAATACCTTTGGAGAGACGGCAGTGAGTCCTGTTTGTGCTGAAGCGACAACTCATCACATTTTTTTTTCTTTTTTTACTGGTCACTTCCTTTGGCGACCGTGGTTGAGTGTCCGCTTAATGCCACTGAGCTTCCTCAGCTCAGGCAATTAACCTTTTCGGTTGTGAAGGGGTAGTGGGTCGGTAGTTGGGTATTTTGGGTTTGTCGGAACGTCTACGTGCCATCATAGACATTGAAGGATCGTAAAAGCTACCATTCGGCCCTAAAACCACGAATACGTGGGCAAAGTAGCATATAGCTGACCAGTCTCCACTGCAGTGCGAATCGCAGTAGGCAAGCAGTCTATTGTATAGCACAGCTACTCGCCGCCCTCCGTTGCGTTTGTTTTGTTGTTGGGCGGGCGTGCGGTAAGCGGTTCCAATTGCCGACGCAGTAAGGTTTCCAGTTTGACCCCGGCGAACCGAAGAAAGAGCTCCCAAACCGTCCAAAGCAAAAGGTAAGCCATAAGCCCTCAAGTCACTGCCCCCAGCGGCTCGGCTCAGGTGCTTGCCCGTGCCTCGTGGTTGTCCGCACACGCTCTGCCGCGAACACAGAAACACAGAACCGGGGATTTACCCAAGTAGAGATGAACCCTACTTTAGGATGTACCCAATTCCATGCCGGTTCCATTCACGACCACTCTCCGAGGTGAGGCAGGCGGCCCAGCTAAGCCGGCTTTTATCGCCACATGGATCTGCCTCACTAACCGGTTGGGTATGAGACTTCCCATGTGACGGGGGTCACACAGCACCTTGCACAGAGGAAGTGTGCAGGAGTTTACAAACTCCTAGTGAACGGCAGTTCACTGGTCCCTGGCCTAAGGGGACGAGTTACCAAGACTACGATAGAATTAAGACTGAATATATTTATAGGATAATCATAATTTGGCCTGCAATACAAACTACAAATATCTTATAGTGAAACCTATATAGAACCTGAGCAGCCACCATTGGCTGGCTCTCAGAGCAAGTGGTACTGTGTACCCACTTGTGTCCGTGATGTGTCAGTAGTGTTTGACACACCACCCAGAATAGTTGAACCCATGTCACTATTCGGTGTAGCCCCGCTACATCCCATGCCGCTGGCGGGCGAACACGGGCGCCTCAGCGTCGGGCTCCGAAGAGCTAGAGGGGTGGCCGAGCAAAACGTAGTTGAAAAGTACGTAATATTAATTAATACATACATGAATGAAGCCACGCAGTCCTTGTCGCCGCTGTTAACTGTTCACCTTCGTGTCCTTCCGCCGCCCGCGCGCTTTCCGAAATGACGCGTTCAAAAGAGTCGGACATCGTACTTATGTGAAAACCGATTTTTAACCAATGAAATTTTTGCTGCAAGGTGGCGCGGACGGACGGACGGACAGTCACGGATCGTTTTTAAAGACCGGGATTCTCGGCTCACATCGCGTCTTGAGGTCGTAGATGGAGGAGGCGTGACGAACGTCGAGGTGGCTGCGGTGTGCACTCGGGTTTGTCTTCTTCTTCGTCGTCGTTGCGCTGCCAGACGCACAACTTGCCGTAGAAGTCTGGGGACACGATCGTGGGCTCGAATGGGTGCCAGCGCACGTCGCGGGTGAGTCCGTTGGGTTTCATCGCGAAGATCTCCACGAGGTCCCCGGAGATGCTATCGTACACGTAAACGCGACCGTCAGCTGAGCCCGTGTAAATATACTTTTGTGCTGTAGAGTGCAGCGGCGAGAAGTAGCAGCGAATCAGCGTCTCGACCACCATATGGCCTCGGTATGTCATGACGGACTTGTCATCCGGGTGCTCCACAGGCACCAGGTTGCATCCAGGATACGCCTGGTAGCGGTAGTCCCACGAGTATGGTCTGCGGAACGGTGCCAGCTCGTCGTGGTCATCCGACGAAAAGCATTTCCGGATATCCCAAAGCTTGGTGGTCTGGTCCTTTGAATTTGAGACGAAATAGTAGCCATCATCACGCGACGAAATGTGCGTGATGCCGTCGGTGTGGCCTGGAAATACTCCTTGCGGCTTCGGGTTTGACTCGGACAATACACGTCGGTCCCACAGCTTGATCAGCGAGTCGTCAGACCCACTCACAAACACATTCGTATGCAGTGGACCATCCACGAACGCAATGGCATTAACATCGTCGTGGTGACCAACAACATGACTCATTGGCACACGAGTCTCCATATCCATTAGCACGACACTGCTCTGCGACGTTCCAGCCACAAACTCGGTGCCGGACGCATTGATGTCAATGCACCACACACCGAAGCGTCCGAAGCGATTCATGCGCATCAAAAGACTATCTCCCCTGCCTCTCGTCGGACGTGCCAACGAGAACATGTACTCCTTCCCGTCTTCGTCAAAGTTCGTACTAACCATGCGAACATTGCTGTTGATGGTGGAGTACATGACATTTTTGTCGTCCGGCGTGAACTTGGCGTCCGTGACCGTCCAACTGACGTCACGCACCGGTAGATACGCAGCATGGGTCCAGTCGATGGTATCGTAGAGCATGATCTCCCCACGTTGCCCCGCAGTCAAGAACCTGGACCCGGTACTGCTAAACCCGCCGCAGTACAGTCGGTCACGCACCGAATCCACGACTTTGCACCTTTTGTTCTCCTGAAAAGGCATGAAGGTTTCCTGCAGCTTGATGAGCTGCGCCTTGGACGAGGTGCCCACCTGTTCGCGATGGCACAAGGTGCGGAACATGAGCTGTTTCCGCGTCAAGAACGAGTCCTCATTGTAGCCACGCAATTGGTGCGCGATGCGTTCGAACGGCAGCATCTCCCGCTGCTTCTTCTCGAACTCGGAGCGTCGAAAGGCGCGTGGGGAGTAGCCTTCGCCATTGAAAACCTTGTCCAGCTTGGCTCGCTCTTCACAGGAGAGCACGGGCGAGCCGTCCTCGTCCTCGAAGCTCAGGGAGGCGGACTCGCCCTCGTACTCGGGCATCCAGTCGCTGTCGTCCTCATCATCTTCCTCCTGGTCCACCCAACGCAGTAGCGACGACATCGTTCTGTGCGCAGTAAAGGATTCCGTGACGGTTTGCCTGCATAATCAGATTTCTGAGTCAGAAGTGACCTGCATAATCAGAATTCGATTAATTCCGATTGTCACTTCAACTTGCTGTTTTTGGCTGGCCACCATGGTCGGCGTCGTTGCGTTAGCGCAGCGTGTGCGTACGAATAGCAAGGTAAAGCAGCAAGCTCCAATCATTCAAAGTGACTGCATGTATGCCGCTCCAAGCTCAAGTGTTACGACTGCAGAACCGTAATTTATTTTTTAATAAAATTCAAACGGATGTTGCACGAATGTCGTTCCAACAAAGCTCATTTTTGCCCTGAAAGATATTCCTTCTTCAAGCAGCTGCAGTATGGGGGGACGACAGCACACCTCGGGCGTGGTGTTCGCCATCTTCTTCTTCATCGGTATCGGGTCTTCCCTACCATGGAACGTGTTCATCACTGCGCAGGCCTATTTCCAGCGCCGGCTGTCGAACACCACATACGAAGACTCGTTCCTCAACTGGTTCAGTATGGCCTTCAACGTGAGCACCTTAATGACAATGCTCATTCGCACGGCGGTCATCGCTGAGCGCATGGCGAGCGCCGTACGCACTGTCTTCTTCTCGCTCATCGTCATCATGGGCGTCATCTTCATGCACTGCTCGTGGACGCGCATGCCCGAGTTCCACGGTACGCAGCAATTGAGATCAATCTATAACATCTACGGACACATTTGACAAAGACAAAATGCTTTCAGGTTACCCGTTCTTCCATACGACCATGATGAGCATTTTACTGGTTGCATGTGCCTCGACATTGATGCAGGAAGGACTGCTGCGAATTGTGGCGACGTTCCCGCCGCAGTACACTCAGGCCGTGGTCAGTGGACAGAGTTTCGCTGGCTTGGTCGTCTCGCTGTCGAATTTCATTATTCTGTGGGCGGGGGAAGACGATACCAGGTTGTTCAACGGTCTACACGCCAACGCGGATCTCTGCGCCTTCATGTACTTCGTGCTGGTGTTTATCACACTCGTCTTGTGTCTGCTGTCGTTCGCCGTTCTCACGCGGATGACACTGTTTCGTCACTACCAGAGCGTCGAGCATCCAGGACACAGACAAAAGGAGTATTTTGACGATGCTTCGACGAGTGAGGTGGAGACTGAAGACACGCTGGACGCTTCTCCGCGGAGGCACCTGCTGGACGGAGACGACAGTGGCCAGGATGCAGAGAACAAGGTGGACATGCTCGAGGTCGCGTTCAAGATTCGGTTCTACGCCGCCGCGACGTTCTTCATCTTCATTGTGACTCTGGGCGTCTTCCCGGGAATCACCTCAGCGATCAAGTCCACTCAACCGGAGAAGGGCATCTTCTTCGACAAGCTGTTCACGCCGTTCACGCTCATCCTGTTCAACACGTCGGACTTTGTGGCAAGGTTGTCCGCGTCCTGGTGGCCCGGACTGGGACAGAAGAAGGTGGTATTGTTCAGCCTAGCTCGGACGATCTTCTTCCCGTTGTTGATGCTCTGCAACCTGGAGAACAAGTCGCACGAGGTGATCACGACGGTCCTGTTCCGCAGCGACGTGTTGGCCATGCTCTTCATGGCTGCTTGCGCCTTCTCCAACGGGCTGTTGTGCACGCTAGCGTTTATGGAATATCCCGATTTACTCCGCACGAACGCGGAAAAAGAAATTGGCGGCAGCATCATCTTCTTCGTGCTGTCGATCGGCCTCACCGCCGGATCGCTCATGTCCTTCGTTCTGCGCGCCATGTTGAAGCCATGAACTAAAAATTAAAACATGGATACATTACAAAGTTGAGCAAGCATTCAAAAATTGTACCCCTCCACAAAATAATTGGTCTGAATGGCGCTAGAACTTAAAAGTCTCAATGCGTCATGCGCTTCTTGCTTTCGATGGCGTCGTACGTGTTCGACCAAATATTCTTGATGGTTGCGTAGTCATCACTCGCGAACTTGGCAGCCGGATCTGCGTGTGCACACCTCGCTTCTCGTATAAAGCGATCACGCACTAACAGCACATAAGACAACACCTTAGTCTGAGGTTGTCCGAAGTGGGTAATAATACAATCTTTACCTCGTGGTAGGCTGCTCGCGATACAAAGAGCTGTAGGACATCCATCTATCGAGAAGTCAGTTTTCGATATTTTTGCTGATGGATTGCTCGGGAATGTTTCGCAGGATGCTTATCGCTGCCAGCGTCGTACCATTTGGTGTTCGTGCTAGTCTTCGTGGGGCCTACGCGTCTTTTGTTATTCATGAAGCAAGAGCCTTGAAAACAGCACACGGCTTGCATCCAGTGACACGAATGCGAATTTTACAGACAGGAACCACTAGGCAGCGGGTGTGAGTGAGTGGCACAGGAGGATCCACGACTGCATCGGAGCGGGCATGTCCGAATCGGACGACAAGAGTTCTCCTTCGTACTGTTAAGTGCGGCCGGGTCCCTGGGACGCACACACTCCATACTATGGATTCTCAGTTTGAAGAAGTGAAAGAGATGCTTCAGGCTCGAGTTCGAGGAACGGCTATGGTGGGGGACGTTATGGACAGGTTGCTGCGAAATCTCGCGAACGTCGACCTCAACGCTCCTGTGATCGCAAACCCTGGCGCCGGTGGCGAGGACGAGGACAACGACGAGTATCAGGACTCGACCATTCTTGTGGCGGATAATATTCCGTTGGAGACGTGGAACCGATTCGCAGTGCTCGACGATTTGCCTCGTGGTCTCCTGCTTCGACAGTTGGTTTGGGATGACGGCGAGTCTGGGTGGTTGAATATCCCATCTTTGCCCCCTCATGAAATAGCAGATGACTACTGTCGGTGTAAGTTTACGCTCGCCCTTGCTGACCAGCTCGGTGGCCTTGGCCAAATGAGCCTCACCGGGCCTAGTCCAAACGGTGGCCAGGTGACGTACTCGCCAGATTGCTCGCTCCGCCCGCATCCAGGGATTCCTGGACTCCAAGTACCGCAAGGCGTCGTGTGTGACGACTGGGTCACCGTGATTGTCGAAGTGATGTACTACCAACAATGGGCCACAGTCTACCCGAAGGTGGCAATGTACCGACAGCTTGCTGGTGTCGAGTACATTTTCTGCGTGAAGATGTCGAAACACTTGAGGGATTGGTCGTACGAGCTCTACGACGTGGGGAACAACTACCCTGCTTTTCCTGCTCTCGCCACGCAACATTCTTTCGACGCTACCCACGCTCAGCCGGGCCAGCATCTCGTTCAATTCGACTCCAGGCGTGTTCTTGGTTTGCCTCAAAACGCGCCATTGCCTGGAGGCTGTCAAGACACGGCCGCGATTGACGTCGTTGAGTTAGCGCGGAACGTACGCGCTTATTTTCCAGATGAACTATGAACCCCAATCTTGGAAGACCGCAAAGAAGATATGTGGTCTCCAGCTTTGCCACTCCAAGCCGTACAAGTAAGTAGCGCCGCTACGTTTAAAATATGAAAACAAACGCGTTAGATGTGAAAGCTGAGCAGCACATTGCCGATGTGGCGGTATCATCGGCACACCCCATGTTGAAGCCATGAACCAAAAATTGCATCATGGCTACATTACAAATTAGTAACACTCACTCAATTGTAACCACGCAAAAATATAATTCAGTGGAGTTCGTCCATGACGTCCAAGCTGGAATACCTTCAGCGCTACATGTCAGGCAGTGGCGGCGGTACGCCCCCTACATCTCTCTAACCGGTATCATCATGTAGCCAAGATACTCACGCATCTCCTTATATAATTTTCATCTTCTGTAGATGCTGCTGACGGCGAGAAGAAGAAGAAGAAGAAAACCGAAAAGCTCAAAAGGGTAAAAAAATCCAAATCGGCGGCGCTGGGCACGCGCGTAGTGGACGAAGACGACACGTGGGAGCAGTCGGCGCCCAGTAGAGAAGACATCGAGAAGAAATGGGAGCTGGACGCTGCAGAGGACGAGCAGCCGCTGGTAGTGGCGGCAGATGGGGAGGAGCTGGTGGATCCACAAGATCTGCCGGTTTACGTGGACTCGGACAAGTATCTGGACGAGTTTCGAGGAAGGGAGAAGCAGAAGGAGAACGTGGATGGAGATATGTCGCCACCTAGGAAGAAGAAGGGGGCAGAACGTCGTGGAAGTGATGACGCGTCGCCGCCTCGAAGACGCCAAGATACTACTACGAAGGCGAGTAGACGGCGGAGGGAGGACAGTGAAGAAGGTGGGGAGGATGCGTCACCGCCGAGAAAACAGAGGCTTGGACGTGAGGAGGACGATGCGTCTCCACCTCGACGACGGTTAGGGAAGGAGACTTCGTCACATGGTAAACGTAGTCCTGATGGAGAAGATGATTCACCACCTCGTCGGCGTTCGAGCAGGACGGAGGCCGCGCGGGGTCAACGTTCTAGTGACGACGATGCTTCACCTCCTCGTCGGAGTTCCAGCGAAGCGGAATCCTCACGGCGTGCACGTGACCACGGTAGTGCAGATGCATCTCCCCCTCGTCGCCGCGCAAAGAGGGAAACTGAATCTCCAGCTGGACGCAAATCTAGAGTTGCGAACGATGAAGACGCCTCGCCTCCAAGGAGATCGCGACGGGATGAAGTAGATTCAAAGGGCGATGAACGAAGGCCACAGGAGTCACTAGCACCACCTGCTGTACCTGATCGACAACGTCGCGTAGACTCCCTCGGCCGAGACATTGCTCGTCCTGCCCGTAATACCAGAAGTCAAAGCAGGAGTCGTGATAGAGGTCGTGATCGCGACCGAGAGCGTGATGACAGCGCTTCTGCGAGACGCCGAGGCCGTAGTCGATCGCCACACTCGCGTCGTCGACGTTACAGTCGCTCACCATCTGAACGCCGCCACCGACGTTCGCCAAGAAGGTCGACGAGATGGGGATCACCACGACGAGGAGAGACCACCCGCAGTCGTAGTCGCAGTCGAAGCGACAGTCGCAGCCGTGGCCGACGCCGCTCGCAATCGCGATCGCGTAGCCCCAAGCACCGATCCACACGACACAAATCACCGGAGAAGAATAACGAGAGGTTATCGAGTGATCACGATGGGGCTTCACGCGCCAAGCGTGAACCACGGGATACTTCAGAAGCTGTCAAACGAAGTGGTGGCGATACGGAACGTAAAAAAGAGCTGAACACCACCGCAACCGATGAGAAAAGAGAAGAAAAGAAAGCTGGGTTATTCACTGCGACCGAGTTTGATCGTCAACGCAAGATCGCAGCAAAGCGGAAAGATGTTTTGCGCGATGTCGATGCCTCTGAGATGGGTGCCAACGCCGAGACGGTGTATCGTGATAAGCGCGGTCGGAAGTTGGACATGCTGAACGAGATGGTTCGGCAGCAGGAGATTCTCGATGGCAAGCGTAAGCGTGAGGAGCGTGAAGAGTACGAGTGGGGTACCGGTGAAGTTCAGAAGCGAGAGCGCAAGTCGCAGCAGGAGCTACTTGACCAGATGAAGAAGACTCCTTTCGCCCGACACGAAGACGACGAAGAGTTGGAGCGTAAGCGTCGGGAACGCGTGCGTGCATTCGACCCCATAAACAGCAAAGTATTCGAGGAAGACCCGATGGCTGAGGGAAAGAGCAAGAAAAAGAAGAAAGCCAAGAAGGACAAGAGGAAGACGAGCAAAGCAAAACCCAAGTACGCAGGCCCACCTGCCCCACCCAACCGCTTCGGTATCAGACCAGGCTATCGTTGGGACGGAGTCGTTCGTGGTACGAATTGGGAGGAGAAGATTATGATGCGGCAGAATGCAAACACTGCAGTCAGTGAAGAGGCCTACAAGTACGCAGTTGCTGACATGTAGCCCGGGTTCACCCTTACTCGAATAAGCTCACGTTAACTATTGAGCAATGCAAACACGTTTCATTAAGCCAATACTCGTAAATGCTACCCTTCTTGGAGACTTCGAAGATCGAAGTTTGTTCGCAGTCTCTTTGCCGTGTCAACCATGGATTATTTGCACGTACATTCAGCGCTAACGCAACGACGTCAATCACGGCCGTGTCTTGACAGCTTCCAGGCAATGGCGCGTTTTGAGGCAAACCAAGAACACGCCTGGAGTCGAATTGAACGAGATGCTGGCCCGGCTGAGCGTGGGTAGCGTCGAAAGAATGTTGCGTGGCGAGAGCAGGAAAAGCAGGGTAGTTGTTCCCCACGTCGTAGAGCTCGTACGACCAATCCCTCAAGTGTTTCGACATCTTCACGCAGAAAATGTACTCGACACCAGCAAGCTGTCGGTACATTGCCACCTTCGGGTAGACTGTGGCCCATTGTTGGTAGTACATCACTTCGACAATCACGGTGACCCAGTCGTCACACACGACGCCTTGCGGTACTTGGAGTCCAGGAATCCCTGGATGCGGGCGGAGCGAGCAATCTGGCGAGTACGTCACCTGGCCACCGTTTGGACTAGGCCCGGTGAGGCTCATTTGGCCAAGGCCACCGAGCTGGTCAGCAAGGGCGAGCGTAAACTTACACCGACAGTAGTCATCTGCTATTTCATGAGGGGGCAAAGATGGGATATTCAACCACCCAGACTCGCCGTCATCCCAAACCAACTGTCGAAGCAGGAGACCACGAGGCAAATCGTCGAGCACTGCGAATCGGTTCCACGTCTCCAACGGAATATTATCCGCCACAAGAATGTCATTGTCCTCGTCGGCGGCGCCTTCGAGGTCGACAATTGCGAGTTCTTGGAGTAGCCGAGACATGACGTTCCTTCCACGGGCTTGCATGGCGAGGGAAATGATGGCCGTCGCGTCCCACTGAAACTTTCACGGTGAAAGTAAGCGACCACCATCTTCAACGCGAATGAAGACAATTGGGCTCAACATGGATTTGCTTAGTTACTTATGGAAATGTGTGCGCCCTGGAAGCTTCGAGTTGCTGCGTGACGCTCCAACTACTGCAGCTTACTGGTTGTACTCCTTGTACAGGTCAATCACACGCTGCACGTCGCGCTTGCAGCCGAGGAAGATGGGCGAGCGCTGGTGGATGTCCGTGGGGATGAGGTCGAGGATCCGCTCCGTGCCGGTGGTCGACAAGCCGCCAGCCTGCTCCATGATAAACGACATGGGGTTGCACTCGTACAGCAGACGCAGCTTGCCGTCCTTGCTCTTGGTGCTGCCGGGGTATAGGTAAATGCCTCCGTACAAGATGGTACGGTGGATGTCGGACACCATACTGCCGACGTAACGCGCCGCGTACGGCTTGGGCTTGGTTTTGCACTCGTCCACAAAGGCCTTGGTAGCACGGTCCCAGTGGGTGTAGTTGCCTTCATTGCACGAGTAGATCTGTTTGGGTTCGTCCGGGATGCGGATGTCCTGGTGCGACAGGATGAAGGCTCCGATGGTCGGGTCCAGCGTGAAGCAGTGCACGCCCTTGCCCCACGTCAGCACGAGCTGCGTGGAGCTGCCGTACATGCAGTAGCCGGCCGAGACGAGTTTGCTGCCAGGCTGCAGGATATCCTTGTAGCCGCCTTCGGACGTGGCGTCGCGCTGGTAGATGGCGAAGATGGTGCCCGTCGAGACATTGCAGTCAATGTTGGACGAGCCGTCGAGCGGGTCGAAGGCGATGCAGTACTTGGTGCCTTCCGTGCCCTCGACGATAATGGGCTTCTCCTCCTCCTCGGACACCATGACCTCGATCTTGGTCGAGAACTTGAGCGAGTTGACGAAGATGTCGTTGGCCAGCACGTCCAGCTTCTTCACCTGGTCGCCCGTAGAGTTCTCCGAGCCATCGAGGCCGTAGAGACCCGTGAGACCGGCGCGACGCACGGAGCTGGCGATGACCTTGCAGGCCAACTCGATGGACGTGAAGAGCACGCTCAGGTCGGCGTTGCCCTGGATCTCCTTCTCCGCCAGGATGAAGCGCGAGAGCGTGATGGGGTTTGAGTGGTCCACTTGGGCGGCCATGACGAAGGAGGGTGAGAAGCGCGGGACGGACGAGTGCCACCGACGGAGAAAATTCGGGAATGACATGAAGGGGCGAAACCTGCGGCGGAGCGAGACTTGAAGCTGCTTCGAGAGCGAAGTGAGCCGTGTGACGTTGCCCGTGTCATGAATGCCGCTTAACGATACAGGGAGAACTTCTAAACTGGCTCAGAAATATCGGAGTTAAAAAGACTGAAAATGGATCATCATAGGTAGAATAAGGTTTGTGAAATGGAAATACCCAAATCGGATACGCGAGGTTATTGATTTACTTGTGTTCTGTTTTCACGTAAATACTGTACACCAACAGCTGGTGCAAGTACGTGGCGAACAGGTGCTACGGATCCCGAAGTCAATTGAGCTTTCTCGTGCTGCGGCGTGGGTCTTCAGGGCTCGTACTGCTTGTACAGCGCGATCACGCGGTTGACGTCGCGCTTGCAGCCCAGGAAAATCGGCGAACGCTGGTGGATGTGGGTCTGCAGAACATTTTTGACAAGAGATTCACGCCGTTAGAGCACATGCTGATCTGCAGCACCAGTTCGATGGACGTACGGGACACAAGTCGAGGACGCGCTCTGTGCCGGTCGTGGAAGCGCCACCAGCCTGCTCCATGATGAACGACATCGGGTTGCACTCGTACAGGAGACGCAGCTTGCCATCCTTGCTCTGCGACGGAACAACAAGCACCAAAAAGGTTAACGTTTGCGTTTGGCGATGAAGATGAACCTTATCGAGACGTACCTTGTCGCTGCCCGGGTACAGGTAGATGCCACCATACAAGATCGTACGGTGGATGTCGGAGACCATGCTGCCAACGTAACGAGCGTTGTAAGGCGTGGGTTTGTTCTTGCATTCATCAATGAACGCCTTGGTGGCCCGATCCCAGTGCGCGTAGTTGCCTTCGTTGCACGAGTAGATCTGCGGTTGAACAGCGTTTCGTCAGCAACACGTCGGACAACCAGCAGCAGAGTTTTCCCGGCGTACGTACCGTCTTGGGGTTCTCGGGGATCTGCATGTTCTTGTTCGACAAAATGAAGGCTCCGATCGTCGGGTCCAGCGTGAAGCAGTGCACGCCGTTGCCCCAGGTCAGAACAAGCTGAGTGGAGCTGCCGTACATGCAGTAACCTGCCGCCACAAGCTGCTTGCCAGGCTGCAGGATATCCTTGAATCCACCCTGTGCCTTGTCGCGGTGGTAGATGCCGAAGATGGTGCCAGTCGAGACGTTGCAGTCGATGTTGGAGGAACCGTCGAGCGGGTCGAAGGCAATGCAGTACTTCGCTGGAAAGCGGGGCAGGATCAAACACAAGAGTCAGTGATCACTCACCACGGTACCGGTACCAAAGAGGATTAATTGCTGCGATACTTACTTCCACTGGAGGCGTTCTCCACACAAACAGGCTCAACTTCCTCTTCAGAGACCATGACCTCGATCTTGGTCGAGAACTTGAGCGAGTTGATGAAGACGTCGTTGGCCAGCACATCCATCTTCTTCACTTGGTCGCCCGTGGCATTTTCCGAGCCATCCAACCCGTACATTCCCGTCAAACCGGCACGACGCACGGAGCTAGCGATCACTTTGCAAGCCAATTCGATCGACGTGAAGAGCACACTCAGATCGGCATTGCCCTGGATCTCCTTCTCGCCGAGAATGAATCGCGAGAGCGTGATGGGGTTCGAGTGGTCGACTTCAGTGGCCATGATGAACAGGAGGAGAGAAGCTCTTGTGTGCTACAGCGCAAAATGAGTAATGACCTCCACGCCACGAAGCCCCACAGGTCCTTAAACTTCGGGCAGCGACAACAGTCTTCCACCGACCAGCAGTGTGGTCAAGGTGAGACAGCGCACCCTCTGCAGGTCGAAAGGTGATTGCCACGATGAGGTAAACTGCAGCGTCGGCGCAAGATACACGTGTACGTGGCCCATAAACAATTCGTAAAGTGCATCCTCGGAACAGCAACGGCTTCAACCTGATCAACGTTGTCCTGGCTCACTTGCTTTGCAATCTGGAAGCTTTCTGCCTTGCTTTGCGTGCCACTTTCCAGAACCTGCATTGCACGAAGATCACCAAGTCAGGAGAGGAACATCTCGATTCCCAGCGTCTACTTTTTCGGAGGAGAAGCTCATGTGCTGCATGTCTTGTGTGTGTGTGTGCTTTCCCTTTTTTTCTGTTGTTTTTTGTGTTTGTTTTAATTTCTACTCGTAGCTTCGCTCCGCTCATGACTCCGCTGCAAGATCAGATCACAGCATACGACGGTCGGCGAGCTTGAGAACTCGGCTAGCAACCGACGGCAACCTAAAGCTAAGCTTCTTACAGCTTGTTCATGGAGGCGACGTCCACCGACTGCACGTAGTCCTCGAAGCCCTCAATGGCCTCCGTGATGTCGTCCAGCAACACCAGGTCGTCGATGATGACGCACTGCACCAGCAGCTTCTTGATGCCGAAGGCCACGGGCACCAGCTTGTGGCCCTCGCCCCACGTCAGACCCTCCACGGGCAGGGCCTTGATCTTGGCGGCCAGCTCCTCGAGGTCCGTCTCGGCCTCCCACGGCTTCACCTCGATCACGACCTGCGAGCGCTCCACGGGCTTCTTCTTCTCCTTCTTGGCGGCCTTGGCGGCCTCCGCGCGCTTGGCGGCGAGGGCCTTGGCGGCCTCGTCGTCCTCCTCGTCGTCATCGTCGCCGAACAGGTCGTCGTCGTCGTCCTCGTCCTCCTCCTTGGCAGCCTTCTTGGGGGCGGCCTCCTTCTTGGGGGCAGCGGCGGCCTTCTTGGTCACCAGGATGGCGCGCAGGCCCAGCTTGGCGGCCACGTGCACGTACCAGCGGTAGACGTTGGCGAACTTGGCGGCGTCGGGCACGGCCGAGAACTTGTGGAAGAGCGCGGCATCGGCCGAGCTGAACTGGTAGCCCTCGATGTAGCTGCGGTTGGTCAGGAAGCCGTTGAGCTTCTTGAGGCCCGCGTCCTGGTCCAGGTTGTCGAAGGTGATGCCCATGTCTGCTACGGTCTTTTGGCTAGTGATAGATCTGGGGAGACTTGGGAAGCGCTTGGCTGGTCAGGGAGCTGCGGCGCGAAGGTAGAGCGGATTATAGCGCTCGAGGTTAGACGCATAGTGGGGACAAGTGTGCGGAGGGGATCCAGACGCAAGGCAAGATTTCTTTCAGATACAATTTGTATCTGGACTGAAGTGGCAGCTACTTTTTTTTTATCATGAGTTGAGCGTCGAGATGGAGCTGCACGGATAGGTAGCTCACCCAGCAACAATTTTGCTGTATCTGTATGAATCGCAAAGTGTGGCATGGGAATTTGATGCATAGTCGAAGTGGGGTGTCGACTGTCAAATTTGATGTGCATGACGGCGTTTTCCAGCTTGGGTGGTGAATGCATCGAAATGGATCGGCATTGTTTTGACGAAAGTACTCGAAATACTTGTCGATCCAACACCTGCACTGCAGTACTGTACAATGTACACCCAACTATTGGGCATTCACGATAGTACGGTACGTTTGCAATCTACGTTTTGTTCTCGTGGCTGCGACTCCCAATGAAAGCTGAATTACTTTCGATCTGCTATAATAGAGGTGTCATGTTAACCCCGGGATCAAAAGTTCCATGCCGCGCTAAAAAATATCCTGAAATTGTGGTTGTCGTGCTGCTGTATCGCCGTGGATTCGACTTTGACCTTGTATTCGTGCAGGCAGCATCTCCAATCTTGGTCCATGCATTATTGCTTGCTCGGTCACTGTGTCATGAGTACTAACTCCTGCATTTTCCGCAGCACAAGAAAGCGAAGCTTGTGGTGGAAACCTTGAAGGCTTTTGAAGTGTGGTTGGCGCACTGAGAGACGTGAAGACTGGTTGGACGGCAACCGTTTGGAGCAACTGGAATTCCCACTTGGCGAACGCAGCTTCGATGCCTTTCGATACATCACCAAGTCCAAGCGGACAGACGCGGACACTCCCTAGTTCTTGCAGTCGTGAGTCGATGTACTTGGCGATGGCGTTGTAGGTGTGATAAATTGAGTTCCCAACGCCGAACACCGTATACTGGACGCCACATAATAGGTCATTAGTCTTGCTCGTATTGGTGCCACCCCCGAATGGGCTACGCCAAATCAAGCGCAAGCTTAGCAGGGCATCAGTCAGTGAATTGTGTCGCTGCAGTCCTCCCTCTGGTTTGGACGGGTTTATCCGATTTTGTCGTGGGCTTTTGACGATTGAGGAACTTCTCTTCGGCGGTGCACTTGCTTCGACAACTTCGGGTGTTTGGGGGGGGGGGGTACTGCTTTTACTTGCAAAGGGTCGATTGGGGTGTAGCTTGCGTTTGAGGCTCCCCGCAGCCATTTCAAGAAAGTCTCGGCGCTAGGCGATGGTTTCCCTGCAACGTGAGTAGAGACCACAAAAACGGCAAGTCTTGATGTCGATCTACAAGAAGAACTTGGGTCGATATACTGCTCGGGGCGGAATCGTTCCAGCGATTGTATGGTGACTTCAGCCCCTCTCTGCTTCGCATTTTCAGCCAGGGAAGCCGCTATGTCCTCCGATATGGCTGTTAAGGAACCGAGGAACACATCAACATGGATTATTGTGCCCTCCGACATACTGTTCGTCCTCCAGTTGACGAGTGACACGCGGCGGGGAGGCCGTCGAATTTGCTCTGGCGGTCTGATCTTGCTGGGAATTAGATCGACGCTTGCCTGCCTCGGGGAGGGTGCAGATGGAATCGACATGATCTCGTGACTGCGAAAAACTATTGAGCACACGCAGGTTGGGCGGGCGAAGAGACAAGCACTGTTGTTACGCAGCGGGGCTCACGAATTGCGAAAACGTGGGCGCCTTGAGTTGCACTGGGAACTATAGTTAGCAATACGTATAGCGATAGCAGCTTCAACCTTGTCGGGGTCTTATGTGTAGGAACTTCCTGACGTAAATGAAAACGAATGCATTTTGGAGTTGGTTCATTACGCAGTATTGTGCTATCGTCATGGCTGCAAGGACTACACCTTTTCCAGTCCGAAGTGGTGACAGTCCAAGCCAAAATGGAGAAAGTCAAATATTCAAAGTGAAAATTCAAAGTGTATTTTTGAATTTTGTAACCTGAAACTTAGTCCACACCAAAATGGTTTTTGTCCAGACCGAAGTGGTTCATTTTCCGTACTCCATCGGCTCGCTCCGCTTGGCAGCAGCAATTGCGTGTGCACAGTGTCTCGCCATTCTATTGACAAGACGTAGATTCATACACGATATGGAATGCGCCGCCGCCTTCTCCAGTAGCGCCATACGGCGCTCTTGCATCTGTCCGCGCGGGACATTCAGCATTTCTTCGTGGTTGAGCGAAAGGTAGCGCTTGATCTTCAATTTCAAAACACTAAAACAACCTTAAGGAAATTGGATAACGCATAGATGACTTGGTTAGAAATGTCCATACAGCATAAAGCCAATCATTCGTACCTTCGATTGGGTTGCACATTGGAGAATACGGCCCTAGGTGAAGCAGAACTAAGTCATTGCGGGCACGAACCAACTCTTCCGTTTGACTATGAGCTGATGCGTTGTCAAGCACCACAACAACGGGTTTGCCGGCAAAATGCTCTTGGTAAACAGCATGCGCTTTAACAGTATCATAAACGTCGTCAACAAAGGCTGCGTTTTCTTCCATTTCGATGCTACCGCGCTGCGTAGCATAGTGCAAGAGGCCGACTTCAGTGGAGATGGGGCACTGAATTTGCAAATTCTTGCCCTTGGACGGTGGCAGCTTCACAACCGTCCGTGTCCCTTCCAGGGAGCGGCCCTGAGATCGCTTGCAATATAGGTTGAAGCTAGTTTCATCGTAGTACACGATGAAACTACCTTCACGCTCATGCTTTAGCAGCTCTTCAGCGAAAACACGGCGCTTCGCGATGTTGTCAGCGCTGTTGCATGTCGACGGCTCAATTCGAACCTATATTTGCATGCATACTTCCGTATTAGCAAGGACATATTATTATACAGTAGTAAATCCATATATCACCTGCCTCAGCGTATAAAGTTTACCACGCAACTTTTTACTGATCAGAGAAGTGCTAAGAAGCACGCCATAGTCCAACATGATCATATTTTGCATCTGCTTTAGCGTATACAGACAGTTCTCCTCAATGTAGCGCACGAGGTCCTCCTCCATCGCTGTCGTGCACTTTGTTGCCCCATAACGTGCTCCACCATGGGGCTCCACCTCAGGGGATCCCTTGTCGACGATTCGGCGGGCGGTGGTGGGAGGGATCCCGTTGTGGTGAGCCACCAGCTTCCAGTCGTGGCCGTCCTTGAACGCGTCAAGCACGCGAGCTCGCGCTGCGAGAGTGTGCTAGGGTTCGCTTGGCATGCTGCCAGCGAAAGAAATCGCAAAGTGCTCTGTCGGCCACCACTTTGCTATGGACTAACTCCAGTTAGGTCTAAACTCGAAATTTTGGAAAAAAAAAATCAAAAATATTAAGTTTGGTTCACTACTTCACACCATTTTGGCCTGGACTGTCACCACTTTGGACTGGAAAAGGTGTAGACGGTGATTTGCGTTTGTCCGCTGGCCTTTGTATCGAAAGGTATCGCAGCTCGAGATCGATCACTAACTCTACCGCAAACTTCGTTGCCGAAAATACAGGAGTCAGTACTGCTGACACAGAGCAGGCAACAATGCATGGCCCGAGACTGGAACTGCTGGCTGCAGAGATACAAGGTCAAAAGTCGAATCCACGGCGATACAGCAGCATGACTACTACCACCAATATTTAGCGCGACGTGGAACTTTCGACCCCGATGTTCGCATGCCACCTCTCACAGGTCGTACGTAACTCAAGTAGATGTCGCGAGCTGCAAGAATATGCATTAAAAGTTGCATCCCTTCTTACTATGTGGTAGCAATGGATTGCGACGGGGCCTGACACTTTCTTCTACTTGCGCGGCTGAAGCCGGAGGTATTGTGTCAGATATCTATGGGTCCTACCTGGTGCTCAACATGATGACGAGAGCTTTCATGCACGTTTGAAAAACACCTTTGCAGTGTTCTCTAGCAGGCTTGCCGCGACATGCTCCTGAGCTTCGCCACGAACTGCACTGATGATTTCCAGAACTTGGCTGCAAGATAAAGAGCAACAAACATGTTGAGCATCGGCAAACATCTCATCGCAACGAAAAGAAAAATGGCCAGGCGTACATGAGCATGCATGGTTCGTTGCGCCCTTTGACGAGACAGTCGGGTGCGTACTTCTCAGCTTTTTTGCTCGGCCACGACGTTTTCACATGGCCATGACCAGCGTGCGTCGCGCGAATATCGCACCACGGAGCATCTACGATAAAAGGCACATCAATGATGTCGACGTTAAATAGTTGATAGCCTTAGCAGAGTTCGCTGCCAAACCCACCAGTCTCAATCATCATCCGCTCAAGTGGGATCGCCTTCACGCATTCCAAATTCTCTTCCGTCTTCAATGAGCATCCGTTCACGCCTGCAACACAACTCAAGTTAGTAACCAACCCACCACCTTTGAAACTGTTGCTCCTATCTACTCACCAATGTACAGTCCGAGCTCCACCAACTTGAGCATCTCGTCCTTGCTACCCGTGAAAGAGTGCACGACACCGTTCGAGAACCTCGAGCGGTTCTTGCTGATCATATCTACAAACGACCAACATCCTCGTCAGCTCACCACCTCACCTCCATCCCCAACCTCCCACTCACTCACCATAAAAATCTCCTTCCGTGTTCCTATTGTGGAGAAACAATGGCAGCTGGGTCTTCTCCGCCAATTGGAATTGTTTCTCAAAGTACTTGAGCTGCGTCTCCTTATCGCAGAACTCGAGTCTGTCGTAGTCCAGTCCGCACTCTCCAATTGCCACCACTTTCCCCTCTCTTTGACCTTCTTCACACAGCGCCAACAGCTCTGCAAAGTATCCGTCGGGGTCTTTTCCCTCCTCGAACTCGCTGCAGCGCGTGGGGTGCACCCCCACAGTGGAGAAAAGCTGCGGCAGTGCGTCGCCCTCATGTTCTTTTGCTAACTCCAACGCTTTGCGGCTCTCCTCGAGGTTTCCGCCCGTCACAATGATCTTGTCAACGCCGAAAGCCTTGGCCCGAGCCAGAATTGCGATCAGATCCGACTGAATTACGAGGGAATGACATCGAGTTAGAGCATGCAAATTGGTAGAGAGGTAAACAAGACGATGGCAAATCACCTCATGCTTCTGCTTGCCACGGTAGAGGCCTGTGAAGACCGGGTCGGTGAGGTTCGCGCCGATGTCGATCATTTTCAGCGCCACCTTGGAAGTGGTTCGCAACATTTTTCCTAAGTTCGATGCACCATGAAAGTATTCACCACTTGAAGAGTCTCAGAAGTCTTCGATACGGCAACTTCAAATTGACACCTTTTGCGCGGGAATTCAAAAGGCAACGAATTCCCTCTATGTTGTCATTTTTTTTATGCGTTATCGATTGGCTCTACCAATACAGTTTGCGCTCCACAGAATGTTGCTGCTCTCCACGTTTCGTTCCCACGCCTCTGTTGTTACTTCTTCGTGCTGCTGGTTTATATGCGACTCATACAAGATGGGAGATTATCGTGCCTCACTAGCTGGAACTGATCGGAGTACATGCTTTCGCCTTCTTGAGCAGAGACTCCGACTCTGCTGCTTCGTCCAGCGCTAATTTCCGCTTCGCTGCTATCAATGCTGCTGACTCGGCATTTAAGCTGTCGTCGTTGGCTCCGTTTCCTACACTATTACTGTTGCTGCCATCACCGTCGCCACTTTTCTCGGTTGTTGTTGTCGACGGACTGTTTCCATTCTCGGAACTGCTGTCAGGCGCCGAAAGCTTCCACGATATCTTCTGGAACACATTCTTAAACTGGGGCGACCGTGCCTTCTTATGAGCGAGAAGATTGCTTCCACCAAGGAAGCCTTTTGTGTCCACCTCGTCCTCCTTCTTTTTCCGTACAGGGAGCTTAAGTTCTCTCTCTTCCTCGTCGACATCCGCACCACGCGGGGATGTTGTAAGTGCTGCATCAGCTGGATTTCCATCCCTAACTGGGACCATTGGTTCGTCATCATCATCAGCATAATCCACCAGTTTGATAGAGCGCGGGCGATTCTGGCAAGGTACCTCCTCCTGAATGAAACAAATACACAGCGAAATAAGTGTTTGAAAGCAAGAAACCAGTGTAATACAAGTACTCGTACCTCAGATAACCCATTCTTGTCCAGTTCGGGCGTCGGCTCTGTCGAATCTGTCTCCTTCTCAAAGTAGAGTTCCTCTTCATCATCAATACTCCCCGCCCGTACAAAACGAACTTTACTGGTATCAGTGGAATCCGTGGTTGTGTCGGCCGATCCGGAGTTTCCGTCATGGCGCGAACGGATGGCCTCAAAGACTAGCGGGCATACCGCCTTATAAGTTTCGTAAAACTTCGTGTAGATGTGCTCGACCAATGACGTCAGGTTTGTCTTCATACAAAAACCACTTTAAGTTAGCGTCAACTCCAAACGTTTGTGCAATATTTTTAAAGGTGTTCACCTTTTCAATGAACGACAGTAGTTCCAGGATTGCTGAGCTGACAGCTCCTGCATTCGGCTTCCCAGTCTCCATATTTGATAGCATCGGTGTAAACAGATCGTTTTGAATCAGAAATCTTGAAAAGAATGCCTCCGCCCGCACAACACACGCTCGGACAAACTTCACAGCATCTGATACGACAGCCAAAATGGATTTAGTCAGAAAACTAATACAGCATGTAAAAAATCGCGTAAGACTCCTCGGAACACTTCTACGGTGACCTGTTGGAGAGCCTAGCAACTACGTACGGATAACGAAGAGCTTGTTCTCGGAGCGCAGCATTTTCTCGGCATAAGAGGCAACAGGTTGTCTACCAAATAGATACTTGACACGGTACCCGTGGTTTTCTGTGCAGAACGAGAGCAGTTCCATGATACTGTCTTGCAGATCAAACATGGCGGACTCGTCGCGAACAAAGGTGTTGTTCTTCAATGGCTGAAGCAGCCAGTGCATGTAGTTAGGATAGAGCACACTCAAAAATTTGTCGTCCTTGATAGCACACGACATGGAACAGCAGAATTAGCCTTAACTTACTACCACATTCGAACGTTCAGAAGGTTTACCTGTGCAAGCGGAACTCGGAAGACCTCTCTTAGCAGGTTGAACAGCTGGATCCGCAACGGCTCGTTACGCTCGAAGACGATCAGCATTGCTGTGAATAAGGACGAATCTGGCGTCCACGTAATATGGTCCTTATCGAAGGTCGGTGCAGGGATGCATTTTCCTTCGCTTGAAAGGTACGATCGTAACCTGTCTGGACCCTGGTAGGAAACTAGCACGTTGAGAATATCCACTGCAAGCGCGATTTCTTCTGATTTAGAGTCGGGAGAGCCTAATACAGGCGCGAAAGCTGCGAACAGCTCTCCATTTCCGAAAAGATTGCCAATGAGAGATCCAAATATTGGCGGGGCTCCAAAAGGTTCACGGCGCTGCGGTCTATCAATCGGCTTCGTCACTTTCACCATATTGATAATCGCCTTCAGCAGTCCAAGTCCGTCTAGCCGTTTATCCTTACTGGAAACAAGTCCCGTTCTGGAATATAAACGCCCAACGTACGTCAATATCACACGAATCAGGCAATTCAGAGCTACATCGCCAAACGTACATGGCTTTCCAGTAGTCTTCAGTCTCGGAAATATACGACAAAATCCGGAAGTTGTTTTCGTTGGCCATGTGCTCCAGCAAGAGCACACATCCATCGGGTAGGGAGCGCGACAATACGTTATCTTTGATCACTTGGATGCGGAAGTTCATGTGCACGCGCTCCACGACAGTCCGATCATTGATTGGTATCACCTGAATCACCAGCAGCAACTTGCTGTCAAAATTCAGTCTGCGACTATTCAACATTTTTGCCACGTACCTCGTGGAATCCCCCATCTCCTTCCAGTGCTGTTCTAAAGTCCATCTCGCGGATCAATCCAGGGTTGTAGCCGAACACGCCGACCACCGAGATGAAGTTGGTCTCACTCAGCAGAATCTCAATCAACCCTCGATTGCATACTTCAACTAGCAGTCGCAACAGTCAGTCGACCATTGCAAAACAACAAATGTTAATAACTGCAGCACTCACGGATCGCGTAGAAAATGTCGAAGAGCATGTGCAACACCGTCTTGTCGGCGTCCAACTCGCTCACATCGAACAGATCCAGCAAATTCACAATGTACGCTCCGTCCTGGCAACATACTATCAGTCTCCAGTCCACCAGTTCTTCATTACTACCGTCTCGCACCTTGTCCGCCAGATCCGTCACCACTTTGGAGCGCACCGTCGGATGCGACGTCTTGAGCACCAGCAGAATCTCGTCCAGATGCTCCACGTCGCACGGCGGCAGGTCGCGCCTGCATTGCATAGCCAATATAACCAATATATCGCTGTTATTCAGCCTCTAGCAGCGCCAAAGCCCCCCCAAAACCGCAGCAACGTACGGTTTGATGTCGTTGCGGAAGAGCTGGTCGATGCTGCTGTCGCTGTCCATGGCTGCCGTCGTCTGGGGCCTCGGCCAAGGGCTCGCTCGTCACAGGAAAGCAACCGATTAACTGGTCGCCAAGCAGCAACTTTTTCACTACGGAGCAGTAGTTAGAGTGAGTGAGATTTCATCTCTTCCTTCCCGATAAACGGACCAATGGGCGCCTTCCAAAACCTACATAAAAGCTTTTGGTCAGTTTGATCGGTAATTTATTTTAAATTACGGATGCGTTTAGTGCGCACCAAAACGGTTGCTGGAACGCGACCTTCGGGTTTAATGCAGCTCAGGCACATGTTTAATCATGTTGCTAGTTAAGAGTCGCATCAGAATTGTTTGATCAGACCAAAAAGTGGTCTCACCAAACAATTCAGCGTGATTAAATTTCAATGCGCGAACTATTATGTAGGTTTTGGAAGGCGCCCGATGAGACGGGTTTGCGTTTGAGTCAAGAGGGCGAGGTGACGACACGGAGGAAGCCCAGTTTTGTTGCTGCCTGCGATGGGGAACGCAAAATCAGACGCGAGTGAATGAACTTCAAGCCACTATAATACACACGTGTCGACTGCTTGTAGCTGACATCGCAGCGTTCGAGCGGTCAACAGCTGTCAGCCATTTCGCTGAGCCCAACGTGGCATTGTGCTATGCGAGTCTGACGTAGCCTCAGAAGGATCGGAGAACTTCGTGGGAGGAAAATAACATCCGTGAACTTGCTCAAGTTTTCGACCAAGACTGAAGTTTTTTACCTCTGGAGGGCAAATGCAATGCAAGGTATCTGTACTGAGGTCGGCCATTACTGGCTTCCTCTTCCGATCCCCACCAAGGTGGATGGATGGATACCCAAGGCAATCTAGGTGGTCTGCTATTGCAGTAAAAAGTTGCTATGGGCTGAACAATAGTCAAGACCAAACGGCGACATCTAACACCAAGCTGTGTAACCCGATGTCGTTGATCATGGAGCGGGGCGTCGACCACCGCAACGGAGCGGACCATTATGAACCAGCGCTCGCTGCTCTTCCAAGGTGCAAGAACGGAGTTGAGTGGCGCATTACTTTGTAACTACAGGGGGTACAGCCAAAGCACTTGGAGCAGGTTTGTTGACAAAAATTGTTGAGCTGCTCGCCCACTTCAAGAGTGTCAAGTCATTGACGAGCTGATTGTTTTATACTGTAAATGTCACAATAACCGCAAATAATATTTAAAAATGGCCGTACTTTTCAAGGTTACATTTTCACCCAAAATTTTGCCATTCGAGGATTGCCTCGCTGCACAAAATGGCCGGACGAGAGTTTGCGCATGTTCAGCCGGTGCGTGCGCGGCTGTTAGCGGGCGTTGGAGAGTCGGCCCGCGCTCCTTATTGCGCCTATCTGCTCTGCAAGGACCCTCTCTGACTCACTGCGATTTCTCCCCTCTTCGTTCGCCAGGACAACGCCGAGATCGAGCGCTCTGTGCTTTCGCAAGAGGTGCCGGCTTCTACTGCTGCTGCTGCTGCTCCCTCCAAGCATTTCTACTCAGTAACATTTATACTGATAGTATTGCTGTGCTTGTGCGGCGATTTTGGCAGGTGGAGACGCTGCGGAACCGACTGGGACTTCGCCAAGTGGACGTGTCGAAGGAATGTGGCGTGAACGCCAGTATGCTGTCCCAGTGGATGCTGGGCAGATACAAAGGCAATGTCGGCCGAGTACGTGACAGAATTGAAGTCTAGCAATGTCAGGAAAGTTGAGTGGTAGGGATTGTTTGGTGCAGATTAACGGTCTGATGGAGTCGTGGCTGATTCGTCGGCGCGGAGGAAAACCTATGGACAAGGGAATGATGCGTACGATAATGGATGCTTTGTGGAAGGTTGGAGGGGGATATGCGTTGCTCCTGGGACTGACGCATTGATATTGTGTAGTGTTCACCTCGACGGCTAGCTCGCCAAAGCTGAAACGGAGGCTGGAAGAGATGAATGATCCTCTGCAGACTGCAAGAAGGTATGCCGACGCTATGAACCCATGGAATTATTTGTATTGATTTATTGGTGGCCTGGTTTGGCTGGAGTAGAAAGGATGGCATGATCCTTGCGCAGCGGAAGCTGTACAACTACCCCAAGGTACGTTATTCATTAAAGTGATCATGCGCCGAAGATTGGATCAACTTGAGTCTGTGCTAAAAAATCACTTTTTGGGTGCATCATGCTAGTTCCCGACTAGCGAAACCCTGTTGATCCCCGTCAGACTCGACATAGACATTGAAGGCTATCGATACATCGATTCCTTCTCGTGGAACCTGTGCGTGTGTTGCTTACAGATAGTGAATTAGGAATTAGGTACTGACTGTGTGATGGCACGACATGTTCAACCTTGCAGTTACGAAAAGGACTTCACGTACGAGACGTTTGCAGCAGCGTTAGTAAGAGATCTGGATCTTCCTGATTGCTTTTATAAGCGCATCGCTAAATCGATTCAGGACCAAGTGGACAAGGCGCAAAAGTCGCTCCCGTGGCATGAGGCTGTCGCAAACGAAAGCTTACACCCGATCTTTATCAATCTCCGGCTAAACGACACTATCTACAACGATCGGTTTGAGTGGGATTTGAACAACCCGAACAACTCGCCCGAGCAATTCGCCCAGGTCGTATGTGAAGATTTGGTAAGATTATCAGCTCTTAGTTCGGTGCTCAATGAGACGATTGCCGACTGATAGTTCATCGTCGTGTTTTGTTTACAGGGTTTGAGTGGCGAGTTCGAAGCTCAAGTGGCTTTATCGATCCGCGAGCAACTTCGCGACTACTCTAGAGTAAGCACTAAACGTCGTCCTGGTATGAGAGGAATGAATTTTGCTGACGCGAGCGTAATTGCCATGCTGCGCAGCTTATTCGAGAAGGCTTGAAAGATCGAGTGACTAGGCTACCACCAGTTGCCACTGCGTTCCGCGATCGCCATGACGCCGAAGTGTGGAGCCCCTCTGTGAAGTACATTTTGGCAGACGATATCCCGCAAACCGAGCGAGAGGACTTTAAGCGGATGAGACCGCTGTCGCGTCCTACGTTGCACGCGACTTCGCCTCCACCGCAAACGTTCAGACCCAATCGCCCACCCAAGCCAGTAAATACCTTCCTCATGTTTTGCAGGTACGATCGCATCGCCCGAGTGTTTCGCGCAGATCCTACCGGTGTTGACCATCGTTTTGTAGGCAAAACCGGAAAAAGATAATGGCTGATCACCCTAGCACCAGCGCGAAGGACGCGTCAAAGATTCTTGGAGATATGTGGCAAAAACTGTCTGAGAAGGAACGAGCCAGGTACGCGTTGGTCCTTTTTTGTAGGTTGGAATACGTGGCGACATCTAACTTGATGCAATGTTGCAGCTACATTCCAATGACGGAAGTGGAGAACCAGCGACGCATGAACGAGTGGCGGATGAAAGAGAATGCCCTTAATGGTATGCACACCACACTTGCCGCAGGGATGGCTGTAGCAACTCCAACTGCATCCGCCACAGCCAGCCAGAGCAACTCTCCTGCTATTCCAGGGACTCCAGTGCTGCTAGCGCCTCGAATCACTCCAAGCGTAGCCTCTTCAATGGACGAAGTGGACGACGCCGACGACGACGAAGAGGACGAAGACGAAGACGAAGACGAGGACACTGCGAGTGCGGCCAGCGTCACCGTCGACACCGTCTGACAATTTTTGCATCGATCGACTCCAGCTCAGGTACTCGATTCTGAATCGAACGCTTTGCTTTCCTCACTTGTATATTACCAGTACGTCGTTCTTCCTACGAAGCTTCCTCGCTTTCTGTCGTAGGCGACTGCCGCCACTTGGACTGGTAATAGTGATTCTCCAATTCGAACAGCGCCGACGAAATGTCGGAGCTCAAGTGGGAGATCTGCGCGTCCACATCGTCGCATCTGAAATCCCCAGTAGCGTTATGTCAGATCTGGAATTTATTAGATTATAAAAGAGTATGTGCCAGCAGACTCACCGCTTCACCAGATCGTCGGATGTCGAGTCGGCGTTCTGACTCATCCCTTCGAAGTCCCCCAGCGCTAGGGACAATTTCATCTCGGACACGAGCTTCAGCAGCGACTCGCTCGCCTGCACCAGCGTCGTGGCGTAGATGGAGCTCTGGAAGGACTCGCGCGTGGTGTTGGCCGAGTCCTTGATCTTGGACGTCTTGATCAGCCCCTTGAAGTTCTCCACCAGCTTCTCCACATTGTTGTCCAGCCGCTGTCGATATTCCTCCGCCATCGTGCTAAAACGTTTGCAAAAGTGAGGTAAAGTTGAGGTACGATACATAACGAGAAGGTTGATGTATGCCACGCCATTTTCTTTAAAAATTCTTATCTTTGTTATGATCTCATCATGTTGGACACTGCATCATAAAAGCACTGCAGCTTCATCTATGTGGACGTAGATATGATGTCCATGAGTCTCTAGCGTACATCTTCATCGTCATTCTTCTTCTTCTTTGACTTATTGTCTATTTAAGTACCAGTGTATGCCCATTCGCATTTTTTTAGTGTGGTACGGGTTTTCGCCAAAAAATTACGCATTTGAAGAAGATCTCGGTGCGCTTCGATTGGCCAAAATCGCGCGATTTTATCCAATCGTTATTTAAAGTTTGGCGAAACGGACCGGAGGGGGCCCGTCGCTCCGCAGTCAAAGGCAGTTCCGCTACATTCAAGACAGGTGCGTGAAGAAGGCTTTTTGACGTCTTCGCTGGCGGTCCGTGCCGCTACCCAACGCTCTTTACAGCACATGCTGCCAGCTCCACAATGCAGATCACATTCACAGCTATCTAACCATGTGCCATTCATTCTCTGCAACGCCTTATCGCCTTGG
The DNA here is from genome assembly GCA_025722995.1 of Phytophthora agathidicida. Taxonomy (NCBI): domain Eukaryota; phylum Oomycota; class Peronosporomycetes; order Peronosporales; family Peronosporaceae; genus Phytophthora; species Phytophthora agathidicida. The sequence goes on from CP106978.1 coordinate 2,687,231, forward strand.
TTCCGACCTGCAGAAACTACATCGTAGAACCCTCCCTTCAAGAATAATGCTGGCCCAACTCGTAGCAGACGTGTGCCCGTCCTCGGCCTCTTTCTTCGGCTTCATGGGCGTCGCCTCCGCCCTCGTCTTCGCCAGTACGTAGCAGCCAAACGAGTAGGAATAGTAGTTGTAGAGTAGTATGTTATACTAACTTGTTTCTACTTGTTGCTACTGTTGTGGTGCAGACCTTGGCGCTGCGTACGGCACGGCCAAGTCTGGCGTGGGCATCGCGTCGATGGGCGTGATGCGTCCGGAGCTGGCCATGCGCAACATCATCCCCGTGGTCATGGCCGGTGTGCTGGGCATCTACGGTCTGATCGTGGCGGTGATCATCCAGGGCTCGATCGACCCCCCGAACGGCAACGCGCCCAAGTACGGCTCGTACTCTGGCTTCGCGCACTTGGCGGCGGGTCTGTGCTGTGGCCTGAGCGGTCTGGCGGCCGGCATGGCCATCGGCGTGGTGGGCGACGCGGGCGTGCGCGCCGTGGGGCAGCAGGAGAAGCTGTTCGTGAACATGATCCTGATCCTGATTTTCGCGGAAGCTCTGGGTCTGTACGGACTGATCGTGGCGCTTATTCTGTCGCAGAAGAAGAGCGACTGTCCGTCGGAGTAAGCTATCGGTTGTGGAAGATGGAGACCGGCTCTGCCTTATGGTGGCTCTGTACCCGTATTCGTAGCTTTTGAAGGAAGTAGAGCGGTGGCTTTATGGCGGAGGTTACAGTGTTGGTCGACGATGCTATACCTGCTATGACGTCGCTACAAGTGATAAGCGATAATACTACAACCCTTTTGCATACCTTACGGATTGGTCTGCGCATAGAGCGCTTCTTGATGGTTAGTGTGTGCTGTCCCAGTAGGATAGTGCCTCAGTTGTGTAATGGCGTCCTGTTGCGGGTAGCGAAGGACAGTCGTTGCAAGTGAATTGCAACGGCAAGTTCGTCTGCAATGAGAAGAATTGTTGCTATGTGGTGTTTGGTGTGTTGAAAACGAAGAAGCTTTGGTGCCAAATGCCGAAGTTTATTATCCATTGTCATCCAAGCAAGGCGTGAAAAATACTCTACACCTCGTTGCATGGCCGCGCCGTCTCCAAGTCACCATCTCCGTCACGGAAATGCCAAATCGACAACCGGAACGAAAGGCTCCGCTTACTCCGACGGACAGTCGCTCTTCTTCTGCGACAGAATAAGCGCCACGATCAGTCCGTACAGACCCAGAGCTTCCGCGAAAATCAGGATCAGGATCATGTTCACGAACAGCTTCTCCTGCTGCCCCACGGCGCGCACGCCCGCGTCGCCCACCACGCCGATGGCCATGCCGGCCGCCAGACCGCTCAGGCCACAGCACAGACCCGCCGCCAAGTGCGCGAAGCCAGAGTACGAGCCGTACTTGGGCGCGTTGCCGTTCGGGGGGTCGATCGAGCCCTGGATGATCACCGCCACGATCAGACCGTAGATGCCCAGCACACCGGCCATGACCACGGGGATGATGTTGCGCATGGCCAGCTCCGGACGCATCACGCCCATCGACGCGATGCCCACGCCAGACTTGGCCGTGCCGTACGCAGCGCCAAGGTCTGCACCACAACAGTAGCAACAAGTAGAAACAAGTTAGTATAACATACTACTCTACAACTACTATTCCTACTCGTTTGGCTGCTACGTACTGGCGAAGACGAGGGCGGAGGCGACGCCCATGAAGCCGAAGAAAGAGGCCGAGGACGGGCACACGTCTGCTACGAGTTGGGCCAGCATTATTCTTGAGAGCGACAAAAAGAGATCTTTTGGTCTGACGTCTGCTACAGAGGGTCAAGAGCTGCAATACACGCCACGGAAGGTAGAACAGCCGCAACCGTCACAGTCGTTAGTGTTCTCCGCTTCTCCTGCAGCTCTCCACTTGACCTCCAGCGAGAGAAAAGATCGATCGTACCTGCTTCTTCTACTGGAGCTGCTAAATGAGACTGCGACTTGAACTGGCGGATCCAGCTCCCTCACCTTCGTGCGACATTCAAACCTCCATGTAGGTTGCGTGAAGGTTGTTCGAACAAAGATACTCGAGGAAAGTATCTTGAAAAGACGCACATCAAACTATTGACCAGCATGACAACATGGCCGTGGCTGTGGACGCTGCTACTAGCGCTGCTGGCCTACACGACTGCGTGGCCTTTGGACCGACTACCAGGCGGAGATAGTGGCGAACTGTTGGCCGAAGCTTGTGTCGGAGGGGTGGCGCACCCTCCCGGGTATCCTCTGCTGCTCACTCTGCTGCGATTGTTACGCTGGGCAGCGCAGCGATGTTGCTATGGGGACAATTCGTTTCACTTTGTGCAATTGGCCAATACAATGAACGCCGTCATTGCAGCAGGTGCAGCGGCGTGTGTGACCCACACTGTCGATTTGCTGACGTCCAGGAGGTCGTCGGTGGAGGCGGTCGCTGCTGGACTCTGCTTTGCGCTGTCCAAGCTCACGTGGGAATACGCACGTGGGGTTGAGGTGTTCGCACTCAATAACTTGCTCGTTGGGGTGCTGCATGTATTGGTGGTGAGGCACTTTATGCAACCGACGACGAAAAATGCTTGTTTGGGGGCGTTCGTGTGCGGACTCGGACTCGCAAACCAGCATACCATCGGTAAGAGCTTCTTGCTTGAACGGGCAGTGACCGTCTTTCTGATGTTGTATTGATGTTGGTTTTATTGTTATTGTTGTTTTTGTTGTTTAATTTTGCTCTACTGTAGTGCTTTTTGAAGCTCCGTTCATTTTGTGGGTCTTGGTGACACATCGATTTCGTATCGTGGAATTTTTCTTGGTGGTGGCAGCGTATGTATTGTTCATTTTACCAGACTAGCACCTTGATCGAGATTTTGATGTCTGTGATGTTTGTAAAACCAGATTTTTAGGCGGTTTGTCGATCTATCTTGAAACCATTTTATCCGCGCAAAAACCGACACCTGGTACTTGGGGAGATACATCAACTTTTTCTGGTTCGTTTTCGCTTTATGATGTCTATGGTTGTCGGTTGCTGGTTGCTGACGCTGGTACTGTTGGTGGTAATGTCGTAGGCTTGTTTGACCATGTACGACGGAAAGAATATGGAACTTTCAGGCTTTCACCGTTGCAAGGAGCGTCAGAGGTATGCTTTCTCTACGCTAGGAAATGGAAATAAGCTAACACTACAAGTAGGGCCTTATACTGCGCTTAAAGGTCTACGCTGGGGATTGTGTCGATGACTTCCACTGGGTGGGCGTAGTTTTGGCTTGCTTGGGAGCCAAAACTCTCTTGTTTCCGGAGAGATCCAACCACAAACTTACAAAGGTAATTCTTTGTCATCAACCCGGAGTTCCCTGCCAAATTAACCGGTCGCACTTTACTGCTTTATGTAGACATACGCATCGCCGTGGTATCAGCGTGTTGGATACGCGCAGATGTCTGCATTCATGCTTTATCTCCTCGTATTTCACTCTTTGGCGAATCTCCCGCTGGACTCACCGATGCCACGCGCAGTTTCGAGTCGCTTTAATATGCAGCCAAACACAGTCCTTGCTATCTGGATGGGACTAGGACTTGCCGTAGCAACACAGGCTGTTGCAGGTCTAGTCACTTCAGATGTCAACTGGACAAAAGCTGTCCGGTGCTCGATTTGTTTGATGCTGGTGGCAGCTCAATTCCAGCGAAATCAGATTCTGGGCAGCGATTTACCTGGAGACGTGATGCGATGGCACGCAAAAGCCATTTTTGACGTGATCCCGAGTGATGCAGTACTTCTGTCGTACACAGATATCAATTGGAACTCACTACGCTATCTTCAGGTGCGTCTGACAAGAGAACTGGTCGTATTTTACTTCAAATTTACAACATTTTTGTTCTTGTGTAGGCTTGTGAAGGCACGAGACCAGATGTAGGTCTTCTGAGCTTGCAACTATTACCATTTCCTTGGTTTTCTCGCCAGCATTCACTGTATCCTGGCATCACGTTCCCACCAATACAGCCTGGAGTATCGACGGTCAAAAGCTCGCCAGGGTATGCAAGACTTGCACACGATTTTCTGGCTTCAAACATGGCAAAGCATGGGGATCACCTCTTCCTCGACCTCCACGCAGTGGTACGCGCCTACATACCCTTGATTCTCTTGCAATCTCTAAATGCTATTGTTGTGTGTGTAGAACGACGGAGATATCGCTCCGAATGGTCAGTACTTGGGCTTCACACTCACACCACACGGACTGATGTGGAAAGTGAACATGCCACCATCGACCCCAGCAGAATCCGACAACCTGTATTCGCAGTGGAAGTCAACACCACTACCCGCTGTTCACTTCACGCCTTCGCTGTATCCGCCAGGAAGTTGGGAATTCGCATCTGCTACAATCGCGAACGACGCATGCTACCAAGGTGCTCTATTTGCACTCAGCCATTGGATCGAGCGCGGGAAAGCCATCAAACACGCAAGTGAAGCGGCCAAGTATGTCCTCGGAATGTGCCACACGTTTCAATTGCTGACTCAAGTACAAGCTGATGCTGTAGTCGCCAATGGTTCATGGGGACTCACGTACGACGTTTACGATTTGACCAAGAACACGGCGCTGGCAGGTATGCGGTACGCCAATGGTCTCGAACTCATGCAACCACTCATTACCCCATTGAGAGAGCAGCTAAAACGCAAAGGAGCTACTCGCCAAGAACAGATCGAGCTTCAAGAGCTACAAAAACTGTTGGAGCACTTGGACGAGACCCGGCAAAACGCAGTCGAACGGATCAGCTCACTGCTAAAGGACATGAACCTGCGTCAAGATCCAGACATCAAGGTATTCAAGAACTTCGTAGAAACCAAACGCAAGAACCCCAAGAAGACGAAGAAGAAGACGAAATCGAAGAAGAGCAAGAAGATCGGCAAGAGACACTAATCGACATGGCTACGTTTTGACCTTTCGTGTGGAATCGTACTTATCCGAAACTCCAATATCGTTTGGTTCTGGATCGGTCGAAAGATACACAGCACAACGTGACAGGCAAAGAGTCACAAGCACATTCCTCCACCATGGTACGCGTCGTTATCCCAGCTTTGCTATATACCCTCACTAACCTCTGCATCACTACCAGTCCGGCACAGTCAAGACGCAAGCGGAAGTGAAGGACATCACGCGCATCGAGCGCATCGGCGCGCACTCGCACATCCGCGGCTTGGGTCTGGACGACAGTTTGGAGCCGCGCATGTCTTCGCAGGGAATGGTGGGGCAGACGGAGGCCCGCAAAGCTGCTGGTATTGTAGCCAAGATGATCGAGGAAGGCAATATCGCTGGTCGTGCCATTCTATTGGCCGGAAAGCCTGGTACGGGCAAAACTGCCATTGCTATGGGCATTGCTCAAGCGCTGGGAGAAGACACGCCGTTCACGACCATCGCTGGTAGTGAGGTGTTCTCATTGGAGATGAGCAAGACGGAAGCTCTGACGCAGGCCTTCCGTCGCTCGATTGGCGTGAGGATCATGGAGGAGACGGAGATTATTGAGGGAGAAGTGGTGGAGATTCAGGTGGACACTCCAACTGGAGGAGTGGGCGACAAAGTGGGCAGGCTGACGCTCCGTACGACGGAGATGGAGACGGTGTACGACCTTGGAGCCAAGATGATTGATTCGTTGACGAAGGAGAAGGTCGAGGCCGGGGACGTCATTACCATCAACAAGGAGTCGGGCAAGATTTCCAAGCTCGGAAGGTCGTTCACGCGCTCACGTGACTATGACGCGATGGGGGCGCAGACGCGCTTCGTGCAGTGTCCTGAGGGAGAACTGCAGAAGCGGAAGGAGGTGGTGCACGTGGTGTCGCTTCATGAAATCGACGTGATCAACTCGCGCTCGCAGGGATTCCTGGCGCTATTTGCAGGTGACACGGGTGAGATTAAGGACGAGGTGCGTGAACAGATTGACACGAAGGTTGCAGAGTGGCGTGAAGAGGGAAAAGCGACTATTGTTCCCGGTGTGCTGTTCATTGATGAAGTGCACATGCTCGACATTGAGTGCTTCTCGTGGCTCAACCGCGCCCTGGAGAGCGATATGGCCCCTGTGCTTATTATCGCTACGAACCGAGGCATCACGCGTATCCGCGGCACCAACTACAAGAGCCCGCACGGTATCCCCATCGACTTGTTGGACCGACTGATGATCATCCCCACCAAGCCGTACAGCGAGTCCGAGATGCGCAAGATCCTCACTATTCGTTGCGAAGAGGAGGATGTGGAAATGACTGAAGAGGCCAAGGACCTGCTCACTCGTATCGCCGTGGAGACGTCGCTGCGATATGCCATTCACACGATCATCACTGCGTCGCTCGTGTGCTCCAAGCGCAAGGGCACCGAGGTAGACGTGCCCGATATCAAGCGTGTCTACTCGCTGTTTGCGGACGTCAAGCGCTCCACGCAGTTCCTCATGGAGTACCAGCGCGAGTTCATGTTCCACGAAGTGGACGACGAAGAGGAAGAAGACGAGGACCAGAACATGGAGCAGTAGATGAGGAGGCCAGGCGGCCATGGAACGAGGAGCATTTTTACGCCTGAGCGCTTGCAAGTATTCCAGAGCTGCCAGAGCCTTGTGTGACCTATAACAATGAAATCCCACTTACTATTGCAGCTATGTGCATTGCTTCTACACGTTTTATAGTGCGCTGATCACTTGGCCGAGAAGAAAGAGCGGAGATCACGCTGTTTGGGAGGCCCACTGTGCTTCTTGGCCTCTTTCTTGGCCTTAGCAGCCTTTTCAGCCGTAGCTTTCTTCATCTTCTCCTCCAGTTTCTTCTTGGCAGCCTTTTGCTCTTTTTCAATCTCTTCAGGAGTCAGCTCTACCTCCTCGTACGTCTTCTCCGTGACCATGTAGCCCTGCTCGTTGATTCGAGTCTTGGAGACAAGAACCCGTCTCTTGGTCGCGACCACAGGCTCCTCAACAGCCTCAACTTCATCCTCCGACTCGACGTGCTGCTTCTTGCTTGACTGATCTTCCTCCTCCGATTCTTCAGCTTGTTTTGCCTTCTTAGTCACAGCTGGAGACGCGTTCAACTTGCGTTTCACGTTGCGATTCTTAGGAGCAGGTGTGCTCGTCGCTTTGGGTGCCGGGACTTCATCCTCCTCTTCATCTTCATCATCACTAATAACCCTCTTATTACTCGTCGTCTTCTTGACAAACACAGGAGCGTCTGTTTCGTCGTCTTCTTCGTCGTCACTGTCAACAGTCAGCACGTTGCTCATATCAAGCTTCTTGGCCTCCGGTTTGCTGTTACTAACCGTCTTGCCTCCGTTCCTGCTCGAACTACTCGCGTTAGAGAAGCCTGTTCCAGTCTTCCCACTGCTCTTAAAGAAGGAGTTCGAAGACGGAGTTGCAGGCTTCTTCTTGGCCGACGCATTAATGGAGTCAAAGGCCGAGATGGTCTCCTCCCCCTGATCGTCGCCAAAGTCCTGACGCGCCGTGGCCTCTGCACACCTGACGCCACTTGCATACAGCGCCTTAGCTGCTGTAGAGAGCGGCGCGTGCTTAGCCACAGAGGTGAACACGTCGTTGCGAGCCTGGCGCTCTTGAGCCCAACAGGCTGTAGCCATCGCCGTCTCTTCACTGTCTACGTCGTTGTAGAGCGCGTAGATCTGCTGACACAGCACGTCGTCCGCACTGTCTGGCTTCTGCGCGGTTAGTGATAATACGCGCGCCCTCGGGTCGCGCTTGGCATCGGCTGTGTCGCTCTTGTCGATATTGTCGACGGCTGCGCGTTTGATTAGCACTTGGAGAGCTTTGACGCTGCTGTTCTCGCCGGAAAAGTGGGCGAGCGCTTCGACGCTGATGGTGGTGGACACTTGCGAGCGGATACTTAGTGTGCGGTACGAGATGGGCTCGCCCGCGTCCAGCACCGTCGACGAGATCTCTTCCAGGCAGCGGTCCATGCTGCTTCCCGCCAAAATAATTGCAAACCTGCTTGGCGCGTTGATGGAGTGGTACATTGTACCCGTTTAAGTTGGTGTACATTACATTAGTTATGGGGCTGTACATAGCACCGCCAACCTGGAAGTTTTTGTTCCAGTTCCGGTGATCTGGAAGTTGTTAAATGCGGCGTGACTAACAAAATGTATGACGACCATAGAAAGGCCGAAGGATCGCCTGGAACTTCAAGGTCGTCAAGAATGACGCCAAGCAGCACTCGTCGTGACGATAGCAAAGCACAGCCCATGCTTTTGCTTGCTTGCTCATGAAAGAGTTAGCAACACTTTACATGACTGAAGCCGTACGCGCATGCTCACCACATTGACCTAAAAAGCTTGCTGCATTTTCAAATAAAGAACTCTTGTGGCCTCGCCTATCTACCAGCTAAGACCTTTCTGCTACGGCGGCTTACTTCTTGTTGGCGAAGTGGTTGTTGATCCACTCGCTGGTCACCGACTTGGGGCGCTCCAGCGGCAGGCTCAGTGCGCGGTCCCAGAAGAGCTGCGAGAGCACACCGATTGCGCGCGACACGCCGAACAGCACCGTGTAGTAGTTCTTCTGCGTCAGGCCGTAGTACTGCAGCAGCACACCGCTGTGCGAGTCCACGTTCGGGTACGGGTTTTTAGTCTTGCCGTGCTCCGTCAGAACACCCGGCATCACCTGGTAGATCGTGTCCACGATGCGGAACAGCTCGTCGTTGGGCATGTACTTGAGGCCGAACTCGCGCTGGCACGTGTAACGCGGGTCCGTCTTGCGCAGCACGGCGTGGCCGTAGCCAGGGATGACCTTGCCGGCGTTCAGAGTGTCCCAAGCGAACTGCGTGATGGTGTCCTTGTTCACCTCCAGTCCCTTGGCGTGGAACTCGGCCTGCAGGTCGAGGATCCAGCCCAGCACCTCCTGGTTGGCCAGGCCGTGCAGCGGGCCGGCCAGAGCGTTGAGGCCACCAGCCAGCGAGAGGTACGGGTCCGACAGCGTCGAGCCCACCAGGTGCGTGGTGTGGGCGCTGGCGTTGCCACCCTCGTGGTCGCTGTGGATCACCAGGTACAGGCGCATGAGCTCGTCGAACTCGGCGTTGTCGAAGCCCAGCATGCGGTTGAAGTTGGCCGAGTAGTCGAGGCTCGAGTCGTACTCGTTGTTGCTCTCACCGAAGTACGTGTTGCGATAAATAAGGGCGGCCACCTCGGGCAGGCGGGCGATGAGGTTCATGCTGTCCTCGTACGTGTACTCCCAGTAGGTCGACTTGTGGATACCCTCAGCGTACTTCTTAGCGAAGATGCTCTCGGTGTTCATGGCAGTCACGGCAGCCGACAGCTGCGTCATGGGGTGGGCGTGCTTGAGGTCCTTGATGAGCTTGCGCACGTGCTCGGGCACCTTGGCGCGAGCATGCAGCTCCTCGGTGACGCTGGCGGCCTGGGCGGCCGTGGGGACCTCGCCCGTCATTAGTAGCCATAGTAGACCTTCCGGTAGGGGCTCGCCGCCCTCCTCCTTGGCCGGCAGGCACTGCTGGAGGTCCGGGATGGTGTGGCCGCGGAAGCGGATGCCCTCCTCGGCGTCCAGCAGCGACGTCTCCCACAGGAGCGACTTGATGCCGCGGGCACCGCCCAGCGTCTGCTCCACAGTCACTTCGCCAAGGGACTTGTGGCCGTGCTCAGCCTTGAGCTTCTTGAGCGCCTCCTGACGCACAGGGATCTGCTCCTTCAGCTCGTCCAGCAGCGTGTTGGAGCTCGTGGACAGAGCGCGGGCCGCAGCGGGGCGCGTGGCCATGGCGGCCTTCTGGCGGAGGGACTTGACGATGGCGCTCATGTCTGCAGCAGAACGAAACACGCGGTTAGAGGAGCACGCAGCAGGAAGAGCATGCAATGGATCTTTAGATCCTCCTCCACCAGATGGAGGAGCTTCAAGTCCAGCAGCAGCAGCATGGTGGTGGTGGTGGTGCGCACCTGATGGTCTGGTAGCTTCGCGGTCGACGGAAGGGTGTCTGGCGCCCGGGGGATATTGCGAAATGGACTCTGTGGCTCTGCGCGACCATTTGGGCTCGGAAGACCAGGGCGCACTGTTGAGCGAAGTGAGCCGGACGTTTCAACTAGGTCGAGTTGCGCGGGGTATCATGTCTGGAAGGCGGGAGTTCCAAATAAACATGCGTAAGAACGAGTGCTGACACTATCCAAAAGGAGGTGTATGCGACTGTCAGAGGTCGGTGATGTACAAAGGTGTTTCGTTGCCGCGCTGATTGGATGCCTGCGTACGTGGACCGGTCCCTGTTGTCGTAAAAGGAGTGATGGGTGTTGCCTGCGGAATGGTTTGACGCTGACACGCAAGGCAGCGCCGAGGTTCTCGCCTGCACCGATCGCCAACCGCAGCAACAGTCCCTTGAAGGAACCGCGCGCGAGCTGCGTTTGCAGCGATGACTGCGCGCAGCAGACCCGGAAGCGCAAAGCTGGGAGCGGCTGGCTCTTGGCTGGCACTACTTGCCACGCGTCGAAGGCAACGTATCGAGGACGCCCAGTGCTGCTTGGACGCCGCAAACGCCGGACTAATTCAGCTCAAGATTTGCTTCAGAACCGTGAGCAGGTTCAACGGGGAAGCCAGCCTTCCGCCTCTTGTGCACCGCTCGTTTGCAGGCCGCGCGCTCCAAGCAGAACCAGCTTGAAGGTTGACGCGAACGCGCACAGCGCCTGTACCTTGAAGTTGCTTGTTAAACTGGCCGAGTATCTGGCACTTTGTATGCCCGAGTCGAGACGCAGAGTTCGAGTCGAGGGCGGGAAAAAGGGGATGCTGTTGATTGTCGAACATAGCCGCCCGCTTCAGCTTTGCAATTCAGGACCGGACACTCGCCGAGTTGAACCTGCACGTGCCCTGCGCTGCTGCTGATCCTGCAACTGGCTCGAGGGCACCGGCCAAATCGCCGGCATTTTCCAAACTGATGGCCGTCAGCAGGGAATCCCGGCCAAGGGAGATGCTGATGTGGCGCGACACCGACGAGCATGCAAGTCCGCGGTGCGTTGCAACGCAAGCTCCACTTCCAGATTGCACTTCCAGGGCTCGGCAGCTTCGGAGACTGGAGAACGGGAGAACGTCTTATCCATTCACGGGTTGGCATGGAGCAGGGCGCTGGCATCCGACGTAAAAGCAGGAAGCACGGGGTTCTAGATACATGAGCTTGTCCAAAGCTGTGTTGGCTGCGATGGAGGCGTTGGTGGCGTTGATGGCGTTGATGGAGTGGTGGAGCGCCGTCATGGGCTACTACTATCTCATGGCTAGCTTGCCGTCCTGACTGTGGTGGCAAAGTGGATTGCTCGGTACTGCCTGACTTCAACATGGCGATATGTTGTTCAACTGCTGTTGCGAGGCATCTTGGGAAGGGCCTCACGAAAGCGTGCTGCCACTTCTTGAGTTGTGGAGAGTTTGTCGTGCTATGGCTTCAACTGCAGCGTGGGTGGGTGTCGAACTACGAATTAAGATGCTCACTGCCATTGGCGTTGGCATACTGCTGCTTGAGCTGTGTTGTGTTTGCTGCTGGAATTGAACTTGCGATGGATGCTCGTCAAGCAAACCACATTACTGCGTGCTACATTGCTCAATGAGCACTTCAAACATGTGTGGCGCGAATGCTAGGGGAGGCATTTCAACGAGTCAAGCTGTTATCCTCCGGCCTGCGGAAGCTGATGTATGGAGGTTGCTCTACATCTTGAGAAGCTACAGTTTACAAACTTGTTTGGAGGACACCAAGGAGCTTGAGTTGATGGCTTTTGGAACAGCAATGAAGGCTCGATTCCGCTAGTCGGGGGTATAAAGAGCGCCCATCGCGAGCATGCACGAGCTATGAGCAACACGCTGGCTCGTGACGTTCCATGTAGCGTCCATGATCGTGCGGCGCCCAATGACGGCGGGGGGGTTGCATTGCATTTCGGCAAAGGACAACGCAAGCGCCTGGGAAGCTTACCAGCAAAGGAGGCGGTTTGCAGCGCTGACCCAGTGCTGACCCTTGGTCTAAACGAGCGATCTAAGCGAGCAGTCGAGTGGGGCTCCGCCTATCAAGGCGGTTTTAGTGGCGAATGGATAGAAGTTGCAGTGAAAGCGATCCTCAGTTGTGCACTGAAAATATTATGCGATCGTGGTGATCGTCACTGTACACTGAGTGAACAAGCAGCTGGCAGAGGCCACTGCTCTCTCCTCCGGCGTCCATCTGCAGGTTTGTCACGGGCGCGAACCCACCGCCGTCGAGATGAATTCGAGGCTCCAATGTTTGGTTCTGCTCGCTAGTGTTGCCTTTTTCAGCATGCTGCACGGTGTCCATGATGTACCCATTTGGCAAATCCGTTTCGAGGTCATCTTCAACATGAGCGGCAACAAGCAACGAGGTCAACCTCTGCCCCAGAGGTGCAATGGAGTGTCGAGGAAATATTGCCTCCCCCCTGCTCAAACTTTTGCTGTATGTAGCAACAGCGGGACTGGTCAAGTTTCCCTTTCCAACAGGCAACAAGACCGCGTCCGCTATTGCGCCCACTTCTCTCCCATCAGGAAACCAACCCTATCGTCCGTTTCCCCACCTTCTTGCCGTCGAGTGGCCAGCAACGAGCTCGATATCCACACGAGAATGAACCAGATGTCTTGCGCCTCCGAGCACCTTGCCTCCATCACGAGAAGCCGGAGAGAGAAACTGCAGTCTCTGCCGCTCGCTTAGCAGAAAACGCCCAAACATCCGTCGGCTCGTCCAGCCTGGCCCCCAGCCAGAGGTCATCTCGCATTTTGGCCCCGACAACGCAAGCCAACGCTAGATAGATAACACGTCACAACCATGAGCGGAGACGCCCCACCGCCTTCGTCCGGGTTCTTCCCGTCGCGTAGTATGGGTCTGCCTCCTCTCTCGCAAGGCCCTCGGTCCTCCATGATGTCGGTCGAGTACGACGGCATCCCGCTGCCCCCGCCCAGCATCCGCTCGTGCGGGTCCCAGCAATACGTGACCAGCTACATCCCCACAGGCGCCGCCTTCCCCTCGGGCAGCGTGCAGGGCCTGATCTCCAGTATGAAGTCGTACGCTAGCGCCACCGACTTGGTGCGCACGTACAGCGAGATTCCGTCGGTCGAAGAAGCGCTCGTGACGCTCGACCGCGCGGCTGTGGCCCTCGGCGCTCGACGCTATCGCGACGCCCTTAAACTTTACCTCGAAGGCGGCTACGCTATGGCCAATGTGGCCGAGCGTCAAGCCAATCCGAAAATCTGCAACTTGTTGACGAGCAAAGGCTTCGAGACGCTCAATTGGTGCGCCAGACTCTGCGATTGGATTGAAGGACGCGTGAAGGAGAAACATCCACGACCAGGAGTGCACAAGGTCGGGATCCCCGTCAGCAATTGGGACGAAGATTGGGTCGGACCCTACTTGGATGAAGAAGAAGCTCGGCGCATGTGGTATACGCCGGTGTATTGTCCGCACCCGATCGACTTCTCGAACTTGGGCTATCGACTGCGCTGCGTTGAGACGGGGAGACGTCCGAGACTCATGATCTGCATCACCATGTACAACGAAGGCCCGCAGCAACTGAAGGCCACGCTCAAGAAACTGGCCAACAATTTGGCCTACTTGAAGGAACAGAAGAAGGGTCATGAGAAGGCGCTGACAGGGACTTTTGCAGGGGACGATGTGTGGCAGAATGTGCTGCTTTGCATCGTTGCAGATGGACGAGAACAGGTGAACGACAAGATGCTGGACTACTTGGAGGCTATTGGACTGTACGACGAAGACCTGCTGACCATCAACAGTGCCGGAATCGGAGCCCAGTGCCACTTGTTCGAGCACACGTTGCAGCTGAATGTGAACGGGAAGAGTCTGTTGCCGATCCAGACGGTGTTCGCGTTGAAGGAGAACAAGTCCAGCAAATTGGACTCGCACCATTGGTACTTCAACGCTTTTGCAGAACAGATCCAACCGGAGTACACGGCGGTGATGGACGTTGGCACGATGTTAACTAAGTCGGCGCTGTACCATTTGCTGTTTGCGTTCGAGCGCAACCACCAGATTGGAGGAGCTTGCGGGCAGCTTACAGTGGAGAAACCATTTGAGAACTTAAGCAACTGGGTCATCTCGGCGCAGCACTTCGAGTACAAGATCTCTAATATTCTCGACAAGTCCCTGGAGAGCTGCTTTGGCTTTATCAGTGTTCTGCCTGGTGCGTTCTCGGCGTATCGATACGAGGCGATTCGTGGAGCACCGCTGGACGCGTACTTCCAGACTCTCAACGTTGATCTGGACGTGCTTGGTCCGTTCATTGGCAACATGTACCTCGCTGAGGATAGGATCCTGTCATTTGAAGTGGTTGCACGAAAAGATTGTAGTTGGACGATGCACTATGTCAAGGACGCCGTGGCTCGAACCGATGTACCACACGATCTCGTTGGACTGATTTCGCAGCGCAAACGCTGGCTCAATGGTGCATTCTTCGCGACGCTGTTCAGCATTTGGAATTGGGGCCGTATCTACTCGGAAAGCTCGCACTCGTTTTTCAGGAAGTTGGCGTTTCTCGTCTTCTACCTGTATCACCTGCTGTATACGGCGTTCGGTTTTTTCCTGCCGGCAAACTTGTACCTGGCGCTGTTTTTCATCGTGTTCCAAGGCTTCCAGCAAAACCGTCTCAAGTTCATTGACACGTCGGAGTATTCGCAGACTGTACTGGACTGCGCCGTGTACATCTACAACTTCGTGTACCTCTTCGGTCTGTTGATGCTGATCATCATTGGACTGGGCAACAACCCGAAGCACATGAAGCTCACGTACTATTTCGTCGGTGCTGTGTTTGGCATTATGATGATGCTGTCGTCGCTTGTGGGTGTCGGCATTTTCTTCTCAAGTCCAGCTACGATCAACTCCATCGTGGTTTCGATCCTTACCATCGGCGTGTACTTCATCGGTTCGGCTCTCCATGGCGAGTTGCATCACATCTTTATGACATTTACGCATTACACGGCGTTGATCCCGAGCTTCGTAAATATCTTTACGATTTACTCGTTCTGCAACCTTCAGGACTTGTCGTGGGGCACAAAGGGTCTTCATGATGATCCTCTGCTGGCTGCTTCTCTGGACGAGACTGAGAAAGGTGACTTCAAGGACGTGATCGCCAAGCGTCGAGCGATGGAGGAGCGTCGTCGAGAGGAGAAGGAGCGCTCTGAAAACCGGAAGAAACTATTTGAGGCTTTCCGCACCAACGTGCTGCTCACGTGGGCGTTCACCAACCTCATCTTTGCGCTCTTCATCGTGTACTTCGCCAGCTCGTCGTCGTACATGCCCATACTGTACATCTTCGTCGCCAGTCTCAACACTTGCCGCCTGTTAGGGTCTATCGGCCATTGGATCTATATCCACACGGAAGGTTTGCGTGGACGCGTTATTGACAAGACCGAGTGTGGCAACGGCACCGGTCGCTACCCGCAGAACTCGTACGTGCAGCTCGAGGAGCACTACGCTGCACTCGCGGAAGATCAACGCACCTACGCCTCCGGACGTACCAATGCTTCGGTTCGTTCCAACAACGACATCTCCTCGGTCGCATAGTTTTATCCGAGAGAACAAGACAACCTCAAGTGGAATTTTTGCTGCGATTGCAAGCAGCAGCAACCACGCAGAGAGGTTCCTACACTAGCTGACCACCAACACCGCTTAGCCAAAGCGAACATGTCGAGCAGCACCGAGTCCAGTCAAGATTTTCCGTAAGTAGATGATGATGCATAGCACGTTTATTAGGTAGTCGCCGACACCACTACATCCTACAATTGAGATTTTCCTGCATTCCCATTGAGATCTCATTGCTGCACTGCACCTCAAGAAGGGAGGGTCGCGTATCTTTTGGTTGATTGGCACAATGGAGCAGGAAGGTCAAGAAGCTGCTGCGTCGTCTTCGCTGCTTGGTACTTGGGCGAGCAACGAGGCGTTTGGTAATACGGCGTTGGACTGGTCGCAAGCTGTTAAGGACCAGCGTGTGCAGCTCCAGCTCACGTTCGAGTCTGGAGGCGTCTACAAGTTCCGTTTGGTGGCGAAAGATGCTACGACGGACGTGACGTCGGAATTCCACCACGTTATCCCGAGCGAGGGCAGCTATAAGCTGCAGGGTGAGGACGGGATCGCTATCCAGGGAGACAACTCCGGCATCAAGTGGACATATTTACTCGAAGAGGAAGATAGTCTGAGAATCCGGTACGCAGCGATCTTCAAGCGTGGTGGTCGCTGGGTTAATAACGGTGCTGTGTTTATTGCTGCAGGCTGGAAGGAGCGAAGCGCTTCGGGAGATGCAAAGGCGTGGACGTCATCTACTTTGCCAGAGTGCAGTAGCTTCAGCAACGTCCGATTCAAAATGCATTTTTGATAAGAAGACTGCTACATGTCCAGGACGTCGTCCAACCATTCTTCAAGCTGCTCGGTTTCTGCAGGGGTTCTTGTTGGAGCTGGTCTTGGAGCAGCAGGTATTGACGGAGTAGGTGTCGACTTGACACCACTGGAAGTCGATGCGCTCAGATTAAGCAGAAAGTCCAGCTCCGAGTCGCCCTGTGCCACAGCTTTCGACGATGTTGCTGGCGGAGCAGCACCGGAGCCAGCGGCCGCCTCAATACTTGTTGTCTCTTGAACAACTTCTTTCTCAGACTCGCTACCATCTTCCTCCTGTGGCTCAAACGGGAAATCCGTCTGGCACAATCGTAAAACAGTTCGGTCAGCTTACTGAGAGCTCAACGATGGTCCAGAGATCCAAACAACTGACGCAGTATTTCGGGTCGATCCGGTAGCGAATGTCCGGCGACACGATCTCCAGTTGTGAAGCAATCCAGTCCAAGTCCTGCACAACATCGAACACGACAGAGTGAACACCTACGAAGTAATAATGCACAAAGAGCTCAGCGTCTCCATACCAGCACTCCGACGGCTCCCTGGTCGTCTGCAGCGTCGTCCTTGTCCTCCCACTGCTTCATCGTGCGGCTCTGGAAATGTTCCCCCGGTGCAGCCCCCATCTGTTCTCTGTAGTTCTGCTCCGACGCGAAGAACTGCGTTCGTCCGCCATAGTCTCCTTGAGTCTGAGCTGCCTCTTGGTCGGCTTCTTCAGCTTCGCGCTCCTCGAATCGGAAGGCGTTGGAGCCCAGATTCCGCAGGTGAAATGGCCGGCCTCTTCCAGATGCGCCTCCACGTCCTCCGCCTGCATCGCCTCTTCCTCGTCCACGCCCATGCGTCGCGCGATACTTCACCTGCGATCGTCCCATGGATCCGTGAAAAAGTAAGCTAAAACTGATAAATTGGGTTCTCAGCCAATTAGAACACAACAAAATTGTCAACAACATGGCTACATTACGTTTGGTTGGATAAGAAAGTGTGGACGAAGAAGATGAAGAAGGAGGTTACAAGACTTTAGGAATTTAGGTGAAATCAACTCCATTGTTCATTAAGCTGGTGCGTGGATGGCAAAACCCACATCGAAAAGCCTACGAAGTAGTTTACTTCTTGGACTTCTTGGTGGCAAGCTTACGCTGGTAGAACTCCAGCTCCTTGCCCTCCAGGATGTAGCCATCGGCGCGGCCAGACTGGCCGGGGCGCGACGCGATGACAGCCAGCAGACGGCCGGACACGACCTGCTCGTCGATCTTGGCGTCAAGCACGCGCGTGCGCTGACGGGCGGCCAGCTTGCGCTGGACGTGGTCCGACTTCTTGGACTCCTCCTCGGCGGCGGGAGCAGCGTTCTTCTTGACGCCGATCTTGACACCGTAGTGGGCCTCGTACCACTGGCGGAACGGGGTGGCGTCCACCAGCACCACGGCGCCCTTCACAAGCGTCTTGGTACGCACAAGCTCGTTGTTCGAGGCGTTGTACACGACATCGAGGATACGGGTCTTGCGAGCGCACACCTCCGTGCCCCACGAGAAGTTGCCCGTCTCAAGGTGCAGAGCGCGGAACTTCAGGTGGCCACCACGCACACGCACAGTGTGCACACGCTTGCCACCGAGCTTGGTAGAAGCGGGCTGACGGCCGAGCTCGAATTTCCTTTTCTTGCGGTACTGCTTGCGCTTGCCACCAGTTTCGCGGCGCTTGTGGCGCGAATCGCGAGAGATACCTGTAGCAGTCAATCACTTGGCAGTTAGTATAGGGGTTCAAAGAGGACCGGCACTCTACGTCGGAGCTAGCATCATGGGGGACGACAGCGGGACGGAGAACCCGCGGACTCGAATGCTGCACGACTGGGGATACAGCAGAGAGTCCTGGGCCGGACGAGTGATCGGGGAGGCAGCAAGAGAGACTCAGGACCCGACGACGCTCGACGCATGCGCACGAGGAAGCAGCATCTCCGTCCCGCATGGAACTCCACGGCAGGACCGGGCGCGAGGTGGTAGACAGAGGAGGAAGCGGCCGCGAAGCTTACCCATGATTCCGACGGAGTAATTTCGGTACTGTTTCCAGCAGCGGCAGTGTCGGAGCTTTGAGCTGCTGCCAACCAGTCAAAAGCGGCGTGTGGTGTGCGCCACCAACACAAACTTGATGTAGTGCTACACAAGTCAGTTTCGGTATGGAGGGAGTACCGGTATACAAAGGAGTACCGGTATTACCGCCATATTTTGCCGCGCTACTTTTAACCGCCGAGCATCGATGCCGCAAGAGGACTTCTCCGCGGAGCTGCTGCAGCTCTACTATGGTGCGTCCAAGCGTTCTACCTCCATGACCATGTTGCCTACTCAATTGCGCATGAAATGGCCCCTTAAACTCCCCCAACTTCGCTCTCTAACTCCTCCAATGTTGCAATATAGACCGCCTCTTCCCCTACCAGCAGATGGCGCAGTGGCTGAGCTACGATGGAGGTGCGTTCGCCCTCTCCTCTGCTGCGTATAGCGCGTATATAATATATATCTAACTGCCTGGTCTGTATCTACAGGAGAGGAGTTCTTTTTCCGTCGTGAGCTCTCGTACACGCTCGAGAACGACACGTACATCCGCTACAAGGCCTTCCACAATGCCGAGGAGCTCAAGACGAGCATGAGCAAGACGCTGCCTTTTAAAATTGATATCGGCGCTGTCTTCTCCGTGTCGCCCGCCGACAAGGGGAAAGTCAGCGCTGCGGACTTCAACCCCGAGCAGCGTGAACTGGTCTTCGATATCGATCTTACGGACTACGACGACATCCGAACGTGCTGCGAAGGCGCCGCCATCTGCAACCGCTGCTGGCAGTTCATGGTCGCAGCGGTGGAGGTGCTGAACGCCGCGTTGCGCGAGGATTTCGGCTTCGAGAACTTGCTCTGGGTCTACTCCGGACGTCGTGGTATCCATTGCTGGGTCGCGGACGAACGAGCGCGTGAATTGGAGAACGAAGCGCGTTCTGCAGTGGTGGGGTACTTGTCACTAGTGGAGGGCAATGAGAACTCGGCAAGGAAGGTCAAGCTGCGCGAACCTATGCACCCGTCGCTCGAGTGAGTTGCGGTTGAGTTGTTACTTGTGTGGGGTGGTGGAACTAACTGCTAACGTTGTTGAATTTGTTGAATTACAGACGTGCTTACCGACTGCTGGAGCCGATGTTCGAGGACGTGATTTTGTCGGATAAAGGGCAAGGTATACTGTGCTCGGAGAAGCAGTGGGTCAAGCTGCTGGCGATGGTGCCTGACGAGGATATCCGAGCCAACATGACCCGTCGTTGGGGCGCCACAAACTGCAACACTAACCCAAGTGAAAAGTGGCGTGAATTGAGGGACGCCGTGGAGAAGCAAGTGCTGAAGAATGCAAATGCTGCGCGCAGCGGTAGCAATCTCAAACGCCCTGCACCGAATAGTGATGCCAACAAGCGCTTCATGGCCGCTGAACTGCGCACGTGTCTCCAGGAGATCGTGCTGGCGTACCTGTACCCACGGCTAGATGCCAATGTGTCCAAGCAGCGGAATCACTTGCTGAAGAGTCCGTTCGCTGTTCACCCCAAGACGGGTCGCGTATGCGTCCCCATCGACGTAGATGCCATGAACGAATTTGATCCGTTCAAGGTGCCCACTCTGGGGCAGCTGCATGAGGAGCTCGACTCCGACAAGTCCACGACGAGTATGAACAGGTACGTGGACTTCTTCGAGTCATCTTTCCTGAAGCCTTTGGCTATGGCCGCCAAGCGGAAAGAGCGCGAAGCTCGAGAGAGCGACGCTGCAATGACCGGTGACTGGTAGACGAAGTGATGCGGAGCAAACTCGAGCTGTAGCGGGTAAATATATTGTGTGCCTCGGTGGCGTAACTTCTAGACTCGCTGTGTTATGTGCGCTGGCAACGATCTCGACTTTGCATTACATCATGGTGGACCTGGGCTAGTTGGATCCTCGGGCCGCTCTCGCAGCTTTGAAACGGGACACTCGCTTCACAGGTTGCTGCCAAGAAAATATCACAAAGAGGAAGATTGTCAGGAAACATGGCCCAACCAAATGAAAGAAGGTTGCGTGATGAGTACTTACAGCTTCACCGACTGGTTCCAGGGTCACTGTTTGCCCAGTGTAGTTCGTGCCCTGAAAGCGCGACTGACGAGGCTCCGAGAACGGAGACGGAATAGCCACTGGTGCAGATACAGGGGTCGGCACCTTCTCCGTGATTTCGTGTTCCACGATACTGCCGGAAAATGCCGTCGACGCCGATACAAATGACGATGATGGCGATGGTGAAGACGACGAAGAAGAAGAAGTTGCTGCTGCTGCTGCTGCTGCTGCTGGTGGTACGGGTGGCTTCAGCGACGGCGACGACATAGGAACAGGCTCCGTCGTTGAATGTGCTGGTCTCGGTTTGGGCTTCGTTTCCGGCTCCTGACCAGCACCGCTTGCCTTAGCTTCCGCCTTTGCACGCATCTGTTTTGCCTTTTCTCCGAGTTTCTCGTCCGTGGGGGACAGTTCCATGGCACGCTCATATGCTTCGGCAGCTTCCTCAAACTGCTCCAATGCGGCCAGAGCGCATGCTCTGCGGTAGTGCCCTTTGACCCACGGTTCGTGCAGCGATACTGCAACGTCGGAATCCTCTAGCGCCAACTTGTACTTCTTTAGGCGATGGTAGGCTGCAGCGCGGTTACCATACAAAATCTGTGAATGTGACACCAAGCAAAGCAAAGTTAGTCGATACGAAATTTGAATCAATGCCTCTCGACGCATACGCACATGAGAGGTTGGGTCCAGCTCGATGGCCTGCGAGTAGTACTGAGCAGCTGCCTGGAAGCGTCGTCGAGCAAACGCGTCATTGCCTTTGGCCTTGAGCGCAGCAGCTTGTGCCTCCGCCGACTCTTCCTCCTCCTCCGCCTTATCCTTTTCCTCGACGCTTTCGCCAGCAGCTTCCCGCCCTTCCAGGTCCTCCATGCGCTTCATCATATCGTCCCAATTCCACGAAGCCTGCTCTTGCTTCAGTCGCTCTTCCTCCTCCATCTCAAAGTACTCCTGGACATCTGCCGAACACGAACAACCAAACAAAAGATTAACACTCCAATTCCTACCCATCCAACAAACGAAAAATCCCGCATCATACCTTCATCCGTTGCACGCGGCACCGGTCCCAACTCGCTCTCCTCCTCCGTTTCCTGAATCTCTCGAATGTTCTCGTCCTCGTACATCTTCTGC
This sequence comes from Phytophthora agathidicida, assembly GCA_025722995.1. Taxonomy (NCBI): domain Eukaryota; phylum Oomycota; class Peronosporomycetes; order Peronosporales; family Peronosporaceae; genus Phytophthora; species Phytophthora agathidicida. The sequence continues at coordinate 2,708,797 of CP106978.1, forward strand.
AGCTGGGCAACGCTGCCCACGTCCGTCTTCTTCGAGTCCAGCTCCCGCAAATTCTCCTCCTGCGTCTCGATCTGCTTGCATAGAGCTGCAAACACACAGCAACGTCAGCGTCCAATTGGTTCTCCAAGTTGCACCGTAGAATTATCAGTTAACGCACCTTTCTTTTTGCGTTCAATCAGCTCAATGGCCTGCGGCGTCGACCGCCAAGAGAAATACTCGTCTCCCAGATGCGCCAGCACCTCGTTCGAACGCACGATCTTGCCTGGAATCATCGCGCGCTTGCCAAGCGGCACCATCACCTTGTGCGTGAGCTTCTTGGGCAGCTCCGTCAGTGTATCGGCCACTGCGTCATAGCGGTCCACTTGGTCCTGCAGCTGCGTCAGCTGCTCACGGACGCTCTCGATGCGCTACAGCGATGAAGCAAACGGGGATAGGATGCTAGGTACATGTACATGTTGATGAGTTGGTCAGAAGACGCGCACCTCTTGCAGCAGTCGCGCATTCGCCGCCTCCGCCATCATCCCCAGCGCCGCCATTGTGAATGATTGACCTCCAGCCACTACGGGCACATAAAATATTATATTCCGATATATATTAAACATAAGTTTAAAAATCTAGAGGGAATCTTTAAATTGATATTGATGTGTACACGTCAATATTTTTTTAAGTGCGAAGATATAATTCCGGGCCCCCCATAAAGCTGAAGAAAAATGGCGGCGGGCGAGTGCCAGACGGGCAACACCAAGGACTACGACAACGAGGAGGATGACCTGCTGGCCGGGCCGGAGACGGTGCTGGACGAGGGCGACATCGCGCTGCTGAAGACGTACGGCCTGGGCCCGTACTCGCGCGTGATCAAGCAGGTGGAGGACGACATCAAGAAGGCGCAGAAGGCGGTGAACGACCTCATCGGCATCAAGGAGAGCGACACGGGGCTCAGTCTGCCCAGCCAATGGGACCTCGTGAGCGACAAGCAGATGATGCAGGAGGAGCAGCCGCTGCAGGTCGCTCGCTGCACCAAGATCATCAACGCGGGCGAGGAGGAGGCCAAGTACATGATCAACGTCAAGCAGATCGCCAAGTTCGTCGTGGGATTGGGCGAAAAGGTCGCCCCCACGGACATTGAGGAGGGCATGCGGGTAGGCGTGGACCGCACCAAGTACGCCATCCAGATCCCGCTGCCGCCCAAGATCGACCCCACGGTGTCACTCATGACGGTCGAGGACAAGCCCGACGTCACGTACGACGACGTGGGCGGAGCTAAAGACGCGCTAGAGAAGCTCCGGGAGGTCGTGGAGCTGCCGCTTTTGCACCCGGAACGGTTCGTCAACTTGGGTATCGATCCGCCCAAGGGCGTGCTGCTCTACGGACCTCCGGGCACGGGCAAGACGCTGTCGGCTCGTGCTGTGGCCAACCGAACCGACGCCTGTTTCATCCGAGTCATTGGCAGTGAACTGGTGCAGAAGTACGTGGGTGAAGGTGCACGCATGGTGCGTGAACTGTTCACTATGGCTCGATCCAAGAAGGCCTGCATTGTGTTCTTCGATGAGGTGGATGCTATTGGCGGAGCGCGTAGCAGCTCCGAGGAAGGAGGAACTGATAATGAGGTGCAGCGCACTATGCTGCAGATCGTCACGGAGCTCGATGGCTTCGACCCCCGTGGTAACATTAAGGTGCTGATGGCGACGAACCGACCGGATACGCTGGACCCGGCGCTCATGCGTCCCGGTCGATTGGACCGCAAGGTCGAATTCAACTTGCCAGAACTTGAGGGACGCACGCAGATCCTCAAGATCCACGCCAAGAGCATGAACTGCGACCGCGGCATTCGTTTCGAGCTGATCAGTCGACTGTGTCCCAACACCACGGGAGCTGAGCTGCGCAGTGTGTGCACAGAGGCTGGCATGTTCGCTATTCGTGCCCGGCGCAAATCCGTGAGCGAGAAAGACTTCCTCGAGTCGGTCAACAAGGTCATCAAGGGATACAAGAAGTTCTCGTCCACGCCCAAGTACATGGTCTACAACTAGTCGGCCAGATCAGCGGCGGAAAGAAGATCAGGCGACACAGAGGCTTAAATAAATACACACACGCTACTGCAGCAAATCGAAGTGATGTTGCCTTTTGTTGTTGGCACTTACTCGTCTTGTTGAAGTGGTAAAGACCCATCAGGCGGGTGAAATTCCACAAAACCCAAGTATAAATGCAGTCTAAATTCATTTGCATTGATTATACCCGCTTTTCGACTGGGTTGTATAAAGTTTTCATCATCAAAACCCAGATCAAGCCAGTAACAAAAACCCATCACAAGGATGCCAACACCGGCGAAGCTCAAGTCGCGCACCGAGTTCTCCGTGACACTGGAGGTGGCGCCGTCCAGTTCTTCCTCGTCCTTCTATCGCTACGAGTACAAAGAGGCCGGGTCCACATGGGAGCAAGGCGCGCAGCACGTGGATGCAGCTGCAGGAGCGTCTGAAGTGGTTCTGGACGACCTCAACCCCACCAGCACGTACGAGGTGCGCGTCTACGAAGTGACCAAGGCAGCAGACGGCAAAGAGCAAGTGTCAGCCCCCAGTGAAGTAGCAGCAGTGGACACGGAAGTGCCAGGCTGTGGCCCAGACTCGAGCCAACAAGGCTGCTTGTGCTCGATCCAGTAGCCTACAGTACAGTCAAGTAAAACTATTGCAGCACAAGTGCCTACCTGTACCTGTTCATTATTCACACACAGACCATCGCCGTTCAATGCTGTTACAGTCAGTACCTATATCGTGGACCTCATTGCAGAGCCTCCTTCCACTTGGCTAGTCGCTCGTCTCCGGTCGGTGACATGTGCGTCCAAATCTCATCTATGCGTTCTTGGTTCTTCCACCACGTCGTTAAAGCTTCTTGACCATTCTGTGTCTTGAATGTGGAGAGTACTGCATCAAGGACATCGGCTGCACGGCCGGTTTCTACCAGGTGAGAGCAAGCTTCACTCAGCCATTGGACAGTGAGCGCTTGCTTTGCGAACAACGGTGTGTAAAGCTCACTTAAGTTGACGGCGAGTTGGGGAATGTCCACGCGTAAATCGTCGTAGTCGTCGAGAATGATCTCGACAGCAGCCTCCACGTCCTCGGATGAGACTTTCTCGGTAGTGTAAAGCTGGACCAGCAGCTCAGCCATGTCCGTGCGTACAGACTGTTTCGCTTCGAGACTGAACGCCAACAAGATGTGAACAAAGTGTCGCCAGCGTTCCGGAACGGATTCGAACTCCTCAATGCACTGCACCACCTCGTTGAAATCCTTGACAGATAGATACTCTTCCAGTGTACTTCGCATCTTCCCGGCGATCTCTGGGTCGAGTTCGTCCTCCACGTCGCTATCGCCGCCACCAAAGAAATCCTCGATACCATTTTCACGAAGATAGGCTTCTACATCAGCCTCATTCGCCCTCATCGCAGCAGGCAACACACTCTCCGGTGTAATCTCCTCATCTGTCAACATTCGGATCACTGTCCTCGCATCACTCTCCATTTCCAGCACAGACAACACCTCCGGGAACACCAGAGACGTAAGTTTGCACTCTACACAATGAGCCAGAGCTTCTGAGATGATCCACGACAAACCAAAGCAGCCAGCAGCAACTAAGCGGCCGAAGATCAACGCCGAGTACTGGTGAATGAGCGGCAAATCGATCTTCATGTCTTCGAGGAACTCCATGACGTTCACCAATGCAGCTTGAATGGAGTTTGCGTCCAGTGCACCGCGCTCGTACAGCCCCACAAGCAATTCCACCGCGTGCTCGCGTTCACTGGCCTTGCCTTCCAATGCCGTGTTGATCGCCTGCTCGGCAAACTCGACGTGATACGGATCCATGGGCAGTTCCTGGACACACGTGGTAGCTTCATCCAAGTCTAGGATGGAGATGTATTCCTGGATGATACTCTTGATGCGGGTCGACATTTGTGCAGAGGATAATTCTTCCGTGTCGTCGTGTTCAGGCTCCTCTGGCTCCTCCTTCTTCGCCACAATGAGATTGCTGCTCTGTTTTGCAAGCTGAGCACTGGAGATCCGAGTCTTGTGGCGACGTCGCTGCACGTCATCGTGCTGAGCATTCTTCCCCTGTTGCTGGAGCTTTTGTGCCTCCTTTCGAACCTCTTCAAGCGTCTTTTGTTGCATCTCTTTGCGCCGAGGCTCCCACATGTGATCTCTCGTTTCCAGAACATCCTTGACCAGGAACCGAGCTCGCGATGGCAACTTCGTGTCGTCTGACAATTCCACCATGCGCAAGATGATGATTTTCATAATCGTTTTTGTCTTCGGCTGGTCAAACTTTTTGCCAGCGGTAGCCAGCATCTTGCACAGTGCCTCGAGATCTCCTTCGTCGGGAAAGCGTGCCGCTTGAGCCTGAACATCTTGACCATCCTCTCCAGGGATCAACTCTAATCCCAGCAAGTACAAAATACAGCCTTGGACTCCCGATTGTTTGATCAGATCAACCTTGTACAGTTCACCAATGAAGCGAATGTTACCCAGCATCTTTGCTTTCGCGCGCATTGCAAGAATTTCACGTCGTCGAGGGTCAACCTCCTCGCCTTCCTTAACTTCCTGCTGCTGGCCGATGTGCTTATTCGTCTTTTCGAATTCGCCTTGGCACCGGTAAACAAGCAGTCGTGTGAAAGTGGTCTGAGTTGATGCTGCATGACGTGCAGCTTCCGCTGACTCGAACGGTCCTCCAAAGGGTTCGTCATCTCCGATGTCGCTGATCTTCCGCTTCGAATAGTAGAAAGCTCCTGCCTCCTTTTCACCCACTGCAATCAAGTAGTCCCCAAGACGACGGAATTGCACAGAGGGGATGGATTCACAGTCGCATGTCGAAGTAGCTGCGCTTTCCGGTGCTTCAACATCCTCGAGACAGCTATGTGGACTCTCAAACGGGCCAGCAAACGACGTGAATGTTGCCTTGTCGATTGCAGTCCAATAGAACGAGCTCTTTTCGTCACTCAGGACACTCAAAAAGCTCCAAGTTTTCTTAACCGTCCGCGTGTGAAACTCCTTGCACAGATCAGCGTACACGTCCGCGAAGTTCGGCTCCTCCAACGCCTTGTCCATGATAATTGAAACAATCGAGCTTAGGAGCACGAAGCTGTCGATATCAACCGCGCAGAGCTCGTTTGTTAACTTCGCAAACTTCTCTCTCGTGAGCTTGTTCAACAGACTCTTTACGTGGTTCAGCGTTTTATCAAGGGTGGAAATATCCTTCTCCTTCGTGGGCTTCCACCGATTTTCGGACACAGTCAAAGGTTCAATAGGACCATCATACAGTGGTGGTGGGGGTGGTCGGCCGTAGCTTCCACGGCCACCACCTCCTCCACGCCCCCCGCGACCACCGCCACGACCGCCGCGGACTGGTCTGTCACGTCTACCGCTGCTCAATCCACCTTGACCCCGCGCCCCGCGCCCACTAGATCCACGATCACTCTTTCGAATACTGCCCCCAATAGACCTTCCAATGCCATAACCTGCTCCAAGTCGTCCTGATGACTGTTTGGTGACGGAATTCGGGTCGCGAATTTGAATTACTTCGACAATTTTCATATCTGGCAGATCTGTCGGTTTAGGAAGCGCGGAGACCAAGAGCCTGTTCGCGAAAATCAAGGGCACCACAAGAGGACACCTGTTAGATCTAAACTCCATAGTACGCAACGCACAATAACTTACCTTTTCAGCTCCGCAAGCGAATACTGGAGTTTTTTAACGCGTGACACAGTTGCCCGAGATGGTGCAAGCGATGCTGCCAAAGACGATTTCAGTGTTCGGACAGGTCTGGCTTCCATTGATGCCGCCAACGAAGACCTGAGCGTCCGTGGCAGTGCCGCATCAATAGATGCAGCGAGCGACGACTGTGGTTTAGCTGACGTGGACTCGATTGATGACGTCAACGAAGACTTGAACGGAGCAGCGCGTCGTGCGGCCTCCCGATCCGCATTCTCCTTGTCGAGCTTAGCATAGTACTCGCGGGTTCTTGCATCCTTGTCAGAACTGATATCAGCTGGCGCTCTCCCATTTTCGAGATCTTTTCTTGCACCAAGTGGACTCCGTCGTGTCTCCTCCTCCGTTGAGTCCTTACGGGTCAATGGAGCCTTCATCATTTGGGCCAAACTGCTACCGCGTTCTAACTTCCGCGACTCCATGCGCTCTCGAAGCGTATCTGCAAGACGTTTGCGCTCCGCTTCATCAACAACTGGGGCTGCTGGCGCCTTAGGCGATTTGTCCTCCTTTTCTTGATCCGCCGTAGTTTTTTGCGGCTTCGGCGAGATGGAATCTCCGACAGGCGCGTTTTTCTTCAAGCCACCAGGAACCAATGGGGATCGCTGCGTATCTGAAGGACCACCCGACCGAGCGTCCTGAGAGCTGAGTCTGCTTGCTGAGGAGCCAGTGGGAGAACTCGAAGTTACTCTGCGCAGTGACGCCGCTGCGCCATCCAGTGACGATCGCCGCGAGGATGTATCTTGTGATGGTCTGGCAAACGATCGACCGATATTCCCAGATGCGGGGCGTTGCTTTTGGAAGCGGACATCTTGCGAACTCTTCGTGGCTGACAAGGAACTCGTCAGCGATGACTTGAACGGCACTTGCCCAGCTGGTCCACTGGAAAGCCTACGTATAGGTTGTGGGCCGTCATTGAGACTCGACCGGTATTCTTCGCTGTAGCGTTCGCTGCAATGACTCACGTCACTACGGTCCGACCGCTGCGACGACACACTGTCCGTGCTGTTTTTCCTGGCCAACCTAGTTCTCGACACCGATCGGTTCCCAGATCCTCGTTCTGCTTGCCGATAGGACCCGGGTCTCGGTTCTCGACTGTTTGACCGCCGCATCGGTTCCCGACTATTCGGTTCCCGACTATTCGAGCGTCGCAGTCCTCCCCCTCCTTTCTCGTCCCTCTGTCCTCGACCATTTCCCTGATCAATGGACTGCGTCAAGCTGCTCACAAACCTTTTGGTCTGTCCTGGAGCCTTCTGCGGCGACGGAGAAGAGAGCGAGATGACCTGTCGCGGTCCTTTGGTCTGCACCTGCAAGTCTCTCCCCTTCTGCGGCTCCCTGTTATTAGCAGATTTGTCGTTCTCCACACGAACCGACCGGTCGTTCCTCTTGTCTGGCTTTGCGTCCTGTTGACGCAGCGAATCCTTGAGTGAGGACTGCAGCGACGACTGGAACGGAGCAGAACCTGCTTCTGTCTGCTTATCTTTGGCCAACGTCGAGTCTTCCACCACCTGCACAGAACGAGAGCCTGCGTTTCCTGTAGATTCACTTGCTGTGGTCTGCACACGTCGATAGGTCGTCCTGCCACCGCTTCCTTTGCGTCCTAAGCCTCCTCCACGGCCTCCACCTGCAAAAATGGCTACATTTAGTCGGGAGTTTGCGTCAATAGTAGGTTGGAGCGAATGCTCCTATTGGATCTGGAAGCTTCTGCCCTGTATAAGGAGATATGGAGATCGTACCTCTGCGGTGGGTGTCTGCACTCGACTGTCCATCCATGAAACAATCCCCTGTTGATCGCGGTATTCCTCCGGTGTTCGGTAGTGTCTTATTATTCTCCCCCAAATCATGTGGTGTAGCCACACATAAGTGCATGTCGTTGTGTATGGTATATTCACTAAGAATGATCTCGAGAGATCTTTACGTTCGGACTGGGCTACCGACGAATGAAGGCACTAAGCCTTGCACTCCCCAGCAGCCCGTTTACCGAGTGGGCTTTCGTTTGAGGTCCTTCTCAGGGTCCCGTTCCCACGTTGGTTGAATTCAGTCGCCTTAGTTGATTCGGTACCCTCTGCAGAACTGCGGAGTTCGAGGCCGGTTGGTGACTTGGAGGAGCCCAAGCTGCCACAAGTTCTTCGCCGCATTGATGTCACGCTCCCAGTAGTTCGCTCTGCAAGCTACGTTTCTGCAGACACGCACATTCCTCGATCTCTTGGTTTTCGTCGTACCGTAGATCTTGAATGGCACGTCCACCATTGGACGCGAGCACTCGGAGCAAAGATAGCTGGTACGAAACTCGTTGACCATGATGAGGGTTGCGCGGCGAGAGAGTTCAAGCGCGAACCGCTTGAGCGGGACGTGCATGTGGCCCGCGAGATGAGTCTGGCTGCTCCATTTTCCGAGAGCCACACACACGTCACGGTCCACAGTCGGGACGACACGCTTGGCGAGTTTCGCCACGGCCTTGCGTTTGAATCGCGACACCGTGAATCTCCATTTTCGAAACCCTTTGAGAGCGCAGAACTCCAACATGGCGCTGATGTTCTTCCAGATGTGCTCGTAACGAGAGAGCAGAGACGCCGACGACGAAGTCTTGAACGATGGCATGTCCTTCAAAAACGCACCATAGCGCGGATACCTCTTCTTCAGGTTTTCGAACCAAAATGCATGGTGCTCGACACGACTCATGTGTCGGTACTCTCGGGACGTGACTTGTAGGACGTGAGCATTGTCGTGCAGGAAGTGAGATCGGCGCCTGACACCGTGTTTCCGCGGACGGTGCTTTGGGTGGTGCCTGTGACAGATCTCGCACCACCCCTCCACGTCACACTGCGCTCTGCTGCGTCTCTTGCGTCGGTGGCGACGACGGCGGTTCCTGCTGCGCTTCTTGCCACGGCGTCTGCCGCCAACGTGGCCTGGACAGGTACTGCACCAACCGGGCATGGAGCATGGCTCTTCCGGTGGGTTGCAGACAAAGCCCAGCATAGGACGGCTGTATGCCGTCAGCATCATCCGTAGACCTGAGTCAATCCCGATCAATGTAGTTGGTATATACTTCGGAGAAAGAGCAGGTCGTTCAACAGGAGAAGGAATCGACGTCAGCACAGCAGCACTGTAGCCATTGGTGGAGATCTGATACTCGAAGTTGCGCCTTGGAGCTCCAATTCGGGGATCCGCAGTATGGCTGACACAGTCTCCGAGGTTGAAAACCGTGGTCCACATCCTCTCGCGTACTTCTTGGAACTCCGTAGACGTGGCATACGTCCGTTGTCCACGAGAGTTTGTGGACTTGTAGAGCCCAAAAACGTCCTTACCCGTCGTTGCCAAAACTTGTTTTGCGACTTGGTAGAGCACCCCTGTCGTGACCGGGAAGAACGCCGGCACACAGGAGGTGGGCTGCGGCAGCAACGCAAACAATCGGCGCTCTTTCGGGATCTCGTCTTGGTCGTGCATTTCTTCCATCTCCTTCAGCATGTCGTACAGCTTGCCGAGAAATAGCACTTCGTGGCTAGCGATGTTCGCAGCTGTAGGTGGTAGTTCTAGCCACTCAAGTCATCGCTTCTCGATGTCCGTGAGGTCTTCAGGACTTGACTTTAGTCGAGCGACCATGGCCTCAGCTGCTCCCCGCGGATACGCAAGCTGCAGTCTAATGAAGTTGACAAGCCGCGCATCGAAGTTCGTTCGAATGTGTTGTTGCGCCGCAACGACCATGTCATTCGCCAGTTCTTTGATAGCGGAGCTTGAATAGAGGAGCGTAGGCGGTATGTACGACATGACCCTCGATCGCGAAGCCTTGTACTTGTTGATGGACTCCTCTAGTGCAGCGTTAGCCGAGGGTTTTGGCGCGGGCATCTGTTCGTCACCAAAGACGGCTGTGCAGCACCGGTAGAACGTAGCTTGGTCTAGCTGCAGGGCTGTCTCCATCGTGCGAGATCTTGCCGGTACTACTGGGTAGTTCGGGTAGCTGCGCTGGTGGTGCTCGAACAGGCGGCAGCAGTGGGAGTTCATGACGAACATTGCCTCTATGCGAATCTGCTGCAGAGCCACAGCACGTTGTTCGAGCGCGTCCCGGATGTCAGGATTCGGACAAATGTGCCTCAGTGGGTACGTCACGGTTGAGAACTTTAGGACGCTGTTGGCTCCTTGAAGAAGGGTGCGACGATGCTGGGGTCGATAGCGAACGAATCCATGGAGGCAGGAGGGATATTGACCGCAGAAGGCGAATTGAACACTAGATGCATTATAAGTCGAGTGGGCAGACGTGGTCCCGGGAAGTTCCCCACTATCTTTAACAAATGAGTAATATGGCTACACAATGAAATGGCTACATATCTGCAACTTTCACTCGAATAGCCTGCATGCATGAAGAACTGCGTGAAGAACTGCAGGAAACGCTGCCTAGAGCTCAGCATCAGCACCACCCAGGAGTATCGTCGGATTTGTCGTCTAGTGTTAGCCGGTCCTTCTTCTGCAGGGTACTGGGGAGAGCTCGTCCTTGATCCTAGTGAACCTCTTCCTCTGTTTCTCAGCGAAGATTTTGTCGTCATCCATTTTGTCGTCGTCTCTGTGAAGCACATCGTCCATACTTACTACTTTTTTTTCTTTCTATTTTGCTGTTGCTCTCACAGGTTTCTTGCGTCTAACGCAGCAAAACGAGAAGTGAACCTTGTTGGAATCAGATATGTAGCCACCTTTCAAATGGCTACATCTCTCTTAACTCCGATTTTCGCTTGACCAGTCAAACAAGTCCTTCATCGCGTGCATGCTCCGTGGTGGTCACTTGTCCTCCTCTTTCTTCTTCTTCCGACGCACCCACCTTCTCTCCAACCTCAGCAGAGCTGCAATGTCTTCGTCTTCTGCTGCCGCTTCGCTGGCCAAGACGCTGCAGAACAAACCAGCGCCGGAGGGCCACAAGATCATCCGCGAGGGCAACGGCGTCATGATCTTCCCAGAGCAGAACCAGGTCTTCTACAATCCCGTGCAGGTGCTCAACCGCGACTTGAGCATCGCCATGATCTCTGAGTTCGCACGTACCAGAGCGCGCGAACGGTTGGCCAAAGAGGCGCGCAAAGAGGCCAACGCTGCGGGTCAGGGCGCCACATTCGAGCCCAAGAGCTACACGGACGAGGAGGTCGAGAAATATCTGGCCGACACAGCGGAGGACAAGGGAATCCGCATCTTTGAGGCTCTTTCGGCCTCGGGGTTGCGCTCTATTCGCTACTTCCAGCAGATTCCTGGAGTTAAATCCATTCTGGTGAACGATATGGACCCTGCAGCAGTGGAGACGATCAAACGCAACGTTGCATTCAATGAACTGCCGTTGGATCGGGTCATCCCCAATGAGGCGGATGCTACGGACGTCATGTACAACCACAGGAAGCCCGCGGACCAGTTCGATGTTATTGATTTGGACCCGTACGGATCGGCCTCCATCTTCTTGGACAGTGCAGTGCAAAGTGTGGCCAATGGAGGACTGCTCTGTGTCACGTGCACCGATATGCCTGTACTCTCGGGCAAGCAGCCGGAAGTGTGCTTTTCGAGGTATGGCGCACTGCCGAATAAGTCGCACTATTTGCATGAGATGGCGCTGCGCATGGTGCTGCAGACGATCGAGTCGTCGGCAAACCGCTATGCGTGTCACATTGTGCCGATTGCATCGTGCAGTATTGATTTCTACGTGCGTGTGTTCGTTCGTGTGTACAAGTCGCCTGTGAACGTTAAGAAGGCCATGACTAAGCTGTCGCACGTCTATCAGTGCGTCCAGTGTGAGAGTTTCCACCTGCAGCCGCTCGGAGTGTCGAGTGGAAACAGCTACCACGCCTCGCGCGGACCCATTGTGGGCCAGGAGTGCGACCAGTGCAGCGGCAAGTACAAGATGGCCGGGCCCATTTGGTCAGCACCGCTCCACAGCCGCGATGTCGTGCTGAAGATCCGCGAACGTGTTGAGAAGAGCACGTCCGAGTTTCCCACCAAGCCTCGCCTGCACGGACTGTTGACTACTCTATCTGAAGAACTGGTGGATGCTCCGCTGCACTACACGCTTCCAGGCTTGAGCAAGGTCCTGCACTGCTCCAACCCACGGATGTCCCAGATCCAGGGTGCCATTCGCCACGCTGGTTACGAAGTCTCGCAGTTTCACAAGGTACCTGAGGCTATCAAGACCACCGCGCCGAACGACGTCATTTGGGATATTATGCGCTGCTGGGTCAAAAAACACCCGCTCAACAAGAAGCGTGACGGCCAGGAAACCCCGGGTAGTCGGATTCTCGCGAAGGAGCCCAAGTTTGAGGCCAACTTCTCATCCAAGCGCCCCGGTCCGAACGAGAAGCCCAAGGCACTGCGTTTTCCGCTGAACCCTGAGCCGAACTGGGGCCCCAAGGCGCGTGCCGTGGGCAACAGAGCGGAAGATGCAAGTTCTGCAGCGAAAAGTGAAGGTGCGTACACATTCGATCTCTGGGTCGTCCGTAAGGGTTTTTATCTAACCATGCTTGTTCTTGATCTTGTTTTGCAGGCCAGGTAGAGGAGCCGGACGCGAAGAAAGCCAAGACGGAATAAGCGAATGAAGTGAACGCGAACTAGACAGGAAGGCCCCTCTCCATATATTTCTGCGTAATAGAAGCTCGGGGCTTACGCGTACAAATCGGCATGCTGTGTTTTCGTCCGAGCCAAGTGGAAGTTATTGGGACGTGTCACTGTTCCAGACTTTAACTTTGAGTTCATGGTACGTGAGCGGGTACTCCTCTTCCACGTTGTCTTTCTTGCGCAGCTCTTCCATCGACATGTGAGGCGGTCGAAGACCATTATATCGGTAAGGCTGCTCCTTTGACAGCATCGCCTGGACAGTTTTCATGGGTGAGTTGTGGCCACCCGCATCGGCAGCAGCAGTAGCAGAGGGAGGAATTTGGTTTGTCGCTTTCGTCGTGCCGTTGCCTTTACCAGACACTGTTGCAGTACCATCGCTGATGGTTTCTGTTGAAAGTTTTGTTGGTATGACACTGCTGCGGCGGCTGCGTCCTGCGGCGGAAGATCTGCGTTTTGAGGTAGAAACTTGTGGTGAGAGGTTGGTACTGGTGATGGTTTGTACTGGAGTTTCGTCCTTCATGGTAGCTTCCACCTTCGCATGATATCCTTGCAGGATCGACACGATTTGCTCTTCAATATTGCCGAGAACCTGCCTCATGTCATCGTCTGACAAACAACTTGTGTCAAATGTCGAGCAACGTGAAGTAGTTGTGGGAATGTTACGTACTGTGAACGTCGGAGCAGCCGATACGCGAATGGAAAAGCAGTACTGCTGGCTTAATCGCCTCCAGGAACGCATGCATTGCGTGGTTGGCATCCTCTTTCAACTTCTTTTGCTCATTCGTGTGCTGCAGTTTGTTACGGAGCTCTTCAACGCGATTCATACGCTGGAAATCGACCGAGTCCTTGCGTTGTTTCAGCCTAAGTCAAGATGCAGTGAGCCACACTGATAGGAAAAGTTGGGTGTCTGACTTACTTTCCGATCTCCTCTCGCAACTTGGTGCTAACTTCACGATGGTGCTCGATCTCCTCGCCAAGTTGGTTCACATGTTGAATGCGATCGAAGTGCTCTGCCTCCGTAACAAGTCATCAAAACAACCATCCGGAATAGGTTATGGAACGTCAACAAGTACACAAGTTTCGACATACAACGGGCAACGCGCAGATAGAGTAAGTAGACGGCGTGGAGAAGGATATTGGTTGTTGAAAGCGTCGATCAATTCCGAGACAGTCTTCGTGCCCGAGACTTCGTGAATCTTTTCGATGTATGTGCGGTTTTCTTGGTATTTGGTCAGCATTGCGTCCCCGGCGACCTTAGCCTGGCCCGTCTTCCACTTGCTGCGCTTGGCACGCGTCTGCACCACATTTTCCTGCGCTTTAGATGCGTGTTTCATGATATCATTTTCGCCCAAAAACTTGTACTTCTCGACGTCAACGAGTTCCTCTGCGTCTTTTTGGTGCAATGCGATCTCTTTAAGCTCTTGCAGCAGCACTGCGGCGCGTCGATCGCATTTCATCTCCCACTCCTCGCCCTCCATCCGCACATCTTCTATCTCCTGTTCGACGACTTCGATCTCTTGCCGCATTTTCTCCACTTCTTCATTGACTCGAGCCACTTTGTGCCGCTTGGAGAGCGTCTCTGTTGAGGTCTTCGTATAGATCTCGTCCATACGAGCACGCTCAGTTCGATGTGCATCAATTGTCTCGCGTAGCTGTCGGTTGCGGTTGAGTTTTTCGTTCATCTTCACAAGCCGGCGGTCGATGTCGTGCTCCATTTTGCGGACACGTCCGAGCATAATGGAGTGGTTGTGGTCCAGAGCCGCCAACTCGTACAGCTTGGTCTTCTGCTTGGCTAAAGTATCCTCGTGCGACTGGATGAGGTCGTTCAAACGCGAAACTTCCTTCCGCTCGAGCTCTAAACGGATCATGAAGTTGTTGCCCTGTAGGTACAAATTAGACAGCTTCTCGGCCGTTTGCTCGTTGAAGAACGGGTCGTCACGCGCCACGTGATCGTCGAACGACAGCTGCACGCAACACAACCAAACGATCAGTCATTCAGTCGCGAACTCAGGTTGGGTGGACAGCGATACTGTATCGGTGGGACGGACCTCTTCCTCCAAGCGACGATTCTTCTCTTGCAGATCGTCGATCTTCTTGGCGTAGTCGTTCAGACACTGCGTCAGTTCTCGCGAGTGGCGCTTGCCGTCGTCATGCTCGAGAGCCAGCAGCTCCTGGTCGATGTGGCTGCCCTGCTGCTGCTGCTGCTTCTTCTTCAAAGATCGAATCGGTGACATGGCAGGAGACGGAGCACCAACCGCCGAGCCATTGACTTTCTTCGTGGATCGAGGCGCTGGTGACGACGGCATGAGTGAGCAGGATCGGCTTGTGAGCTTAGTCGTTTCGGCTTCCAATAACCATAAAAGGGTCCACTGCGGTATTTTAGGACACACGTCATGTAAGCCATGTGTAGACGAATAGTGTAGCCACAACTGTCTGCAGCTCATCCCCAGCGTGATCAATTCGATTGCCACGTTTGTGACCATCGCCCGTGCCGTCTCATCACGACGAATACATGAAGATTCGCAGAAGACGAGCAACCTTCACACAAGCCACCATATAATACCGACGACGCCTTCCCCACCCTCGTGTCGTCGATATCTCTTGCGCTGCTTCTGCACCAACCACTTCAACGTTAGCAGAGACAGCCCCACGCTCTAATTCATGTGCGCCACACAGCCAGACTATATATACTTCCGATACAGTAAACGTCTATTAATTTTCATCACTTCTCATTAAATAATAGTTGACAGGTATATCATATTATACGACATTGATACCTAAAATACATTAAAGCACACACTTCAAATGGTATGGTTTATCTCCGGTTTATAATCATTCGGCGCCATGTACTGTCCCCTACCTCTACCCCAACTTTTCTTCATAACGCATTCTGAACCGCGGCGGTCTCCGGTCTCCCTCGCTGCACGCGCCCTTCGCAGTGCACGAGCCCTCTCACGCTACATCGTCCGCAAGCCCTCTAGGACCGTCCTCCATCCCCAGCAACCCTAATATTCGCCAGGCATTTCCTGTGCAATTCCCGACGCTTGAATTCCGAAATGGACCAATCAAATGCGGACAGTAGTACCGTAACTGCCGCGAATAGTGCCCAATTAGAGCCTGGCAGTCCTAATGGCAGCACCAGCAGCGGAGGAGGCAGCCCCAGCGCCATGGGCAACCGTAACCGCAGTGTGAGTATGAACTTGCACTCTAACGCACCTCCCAGCAAGAAACAGCGAGCTTCGGACGACGAGTACGAGCAGCAGACGCCTCCTCCAGCCCCCACGTCCCCGTTCTCGACCAATGACGTGGTGGACGCTGCCAATGCAATTACAGAAGCTCGAGACCAAGTAAGTGACGAGACGGACGCTCCAGACGTTGAAGAAGACTCGCAGGTGGACAGCTCGGGGTCAGGAACTTCAGCTCTGCCGACGCCTGTACCACCTTTTCGAGGAGACGCAGACTCGTCGGACGATGACGACAGCGACGTCAACGAAGAAGCTTTTATGAATTGGCTGGTTGACCAGAAGACTGCGGGGATGCCTGCTGGACAAATGCTCGATGCTTTGGGCTTGGGCGTTTCGGAAGGAGTTGCAGTTGACGACGACGAGTTGTGGGAGGCCATGTTCTCAATGGGCATCCGACTTATCAAACCAGCGGCCACGGTACGTTTTTGCAAGTTTTTGTGTGTGTGTGTGTGGGGGGGGGGGGGGGGGGGGGGGTATGCATCGAATGTTGATTTAATTTGTTGGGATGTGTTTTGATTGTAGCGGCCAAGAGAGAAATTGGAGACTGTGAATTCGTTGCAGGACGTGGCGTCATTACTGCGTTCGAGTAAGAAGATTGTGGTGTTGGCGGGTGCTGGCATCTCAGTGTCCTGTGGTATCCCAGATTTTCGGTCGGAGAACGGAATCTACAGCGTACGTCTTGAGAATATTTTTGTTGATGGTCTGTGGACAGCGTCAAACGTTTCTAATATGGCATCCTTGTGGTTGTTGCGTTCATGCAGCGGCTGGGCGAGTACAACCTCCCGAATCCACAGTGCATGTTTGGTACGGGATTATTATATCACTTGATGTTGTCACCTTGATGCTGGGTCATTCGACTAACTCGTTCCTCCATTCTATTACGCAGATATCGAGTTCTTCCGCTCAAACCCGCGACCTTTCTTCGCATTTGCGAAGGAGTTGTTCCCCAAGTCGAGCGGGTTCACGTTTGTTCCATCTCGGTGTCACTACTTCTTGAAGCTGTTGGAGGAGAAGGGAAAGCTACTTCGAATTTACAGCCAGGTGAGCGATAGCGTGGCCGCTAGCCTCACATATCCGTATCGACAGAGCCTAACGATAATTCCCGCTGTGCTCCGTTCAGAATATTGACATGTTAGAGCACGCAGCAGGCATTTCTCACGAACACGCTGTGCTTTGCCACGGTTCCTTCGCGACAGCAACGTGTTTGGCATGCAAACGGACGTACCCGAACGACGCGATTCGTGATGATGTGCTGAACCAGCGGGTGCCGATGTGCAAGTCTTGTAACTCACCGGATGGTATCGTCAAGCCCGACATCGTTTTCTTTGGTGAATCACTGCCACGGCGCTTTCACGACTCCATTAAGAGTGACGAAGGTGAAGCAGACCTTGTCCTCGTCATGGGATCATCTCTCAAAGTGAACCCTGTGCGTAGCATTGTTGGCCGCTTCAAGAAGGATACTCCCATGATCCTGATCAACAGAGAACCGGTGGGCCGACCGCACAAGTTTGATGTAGAACTGCTAGGATATTCAGACGAGATCGTGCAAGAACTTTGTCGACTGCTGGGGTGGGAGATCCCACAACCGGACCCGGAGCTTTTAGACCAGTCCAACCTCCCCCCATCGTCCGTTGTATCGACAAGCACCCTCGCTCCCCTGGCGTTCGAGTTTGTCCCCCCATCAAGGCATATGTTCAACGGTGCCAAGTCAACATATTGCAGTTCCAGCGACGATGACAGCAGCAGCTCGTCTAGTGATGACGGAACTGGTGGCGACGGCGACATGGATGCTGATACAGAAGCTGTGGCCGCTGACATTGATGCAGACGATGAAAAGAAATTACCACCGAACGATGATCTGGAAAAGGATGACCAGGACGAGTTGATGGGAAGCGGTAACGAGTTGCTAGGCGCCTCCAGCTTTGATGACAATTGAGCATCCGAGCAGCCTGGATGACCCAAACGATTCCGGTCTCATGCAGTGGGGACGCAACCAAGTCGTTGTCCGGCGCTTCATCGAACTCAGACGACCTCACCATGTACAACTATTTCCAAGGCCGAAGACGGTTATGCCCCGGTTCTTCCTTTCTCCTGTAGCCCAGTACAGCACGAGCTGGGCCGAACCCTGTCAATATTGACATACCTGGAGCAGCCAAAAGATATGAGCCCGGCAGGGCGCTTGAAACAACAGTTGTGGACAAGTAATGTGAAGCAGCAATTGTGGACAAGTAGTGTGCTCTTCCACGAGCCTCTTTGTAAGTTAGATACGTTGCGTTTTGCATTGTTGCATCTATTCAAAACGAGTGCCTCTTTCCGTGTTGCTCTCCGGTCAGGTCTCAGCTTGAACGAGCACAGCGCGAACCATTCGGCCTTGCGGAGAGCGAACCATGGCCAGAGCGTAGTGACCTCTTTTGCCATACCCTTGGCTTTGGCTAGACAAAAAAAGTCGTTGAAGAGGCTCACACGCGATAAAGCCGACAGCACGGAAAGCGCCCTTAGGTCGATCGTAAACTGCAGAAGTCACGTAGCCGATAAGAGATCGCTAACACATTGAGCCAACAACAGAAGTTAGTGTCTAGCAGTTAAACCAAATGTGTCAAGACTGCCAGTCTCTCACCTCATCGACCTTATAGCACTTTGGTTTGCCATTCTTCTTCAGACCAATTTCACAGCCCTTCCAATTGCTATCGTTAAGGAATTGTTCTTGGTCCTCAGCAGAAGGAGCGAAGAGCTGATCATATCACACAAAATGTCGATAGGTCAGAGGCAACCAGGCTAAGCATACGAAATGGCTAATTTCCTACGTACCATAGCGTTGACGTCGATATTGCCTCGTCTCGGGACAACGATAACAACGCGGACAAGAGTTGGCATCGGTACCGGCACGACGGAGCCACCAGCAGGAACTGGAGACGACATTTCTTCGTCGTTTTTGGTAGTGGCGCCACTTGATCGGTAAAAGCTGAATGGCTCCATGTAATTATTCCCGCGGAGAACACAAAGTGTTTGCACGGCCTCATCTTCTGCATCAGCCTCGGTCTTCTGAGGATCAAACAACGACTTCCATCGTGGCTGGAACGGAGACACCACACCGTGCTTTTCAAAATTGATGCGTTTCGCCTTCGGCTTTTTTGCCTGCTCGGTTTCTAGGGCTTGTGCACGGGCTTCCCAGTACGCTTTTCCAGCTTGGGTGTCTGGATAATCGCGCGGAAAACTTCACGGCCATCAACAGACCATAGAATACGTTAGAAACTGCTGCATCACTAGAAATTACAATGATCACACTTGGCTTACCTGGGCTGATGTAGTACTGTAGATACAGCGGCGTCTTCTTCAAAGCCGACGACCAGCGCTCCACAAAACACCAACGCTTTCAACAATCCGGGAACACTAGCTGGTGGGCAGATCAAATCCCACCCACTCGTGTGAGGGTACGGCTCGTGCTTTTTGATAGCCAGGAGATGAAGCGGTTGACACTTCACATACACTCCATCAATGCAATTGATAAGAGTACTCTCCTTTCGCTGTCGGTAGATCTCTTCGTTTATCTGGTGGTCCTTCAAGAAGCTGTTCTCGATTTTACGCCGTTTGGACAATGACCACAACAGCGAACTCGGCGAAGATCCTACCTCCATAACACTATCGTCGGCTGTCTCATCGAGTTTTGTTAGGGCTCCGCCTGCAACTGCGTTCGGGTAGTTGACACCATTAGACCCATTCCCGTCAGCCACACTTGAACCGTTCGTTGTCCAAGCAAGCAAAGCCTGCATCTCCTTCAAGATCATTTTTGAGTCTGGCTCCTCCGCATCTTTACCGAGCGACGACAGGCTGAGTCCCGACAGCGGGCTCTCAATCACGCTCGTACCAACCTCAGGAACCGCACCAGCAGGTGGTTCATTCAGTAGCGAAGTCCCTGTTTCCAAACGTACAGAAGTGTGGCTCGATTTTCCATCGCGCCAACGCGCGAGACGTGGATCCTTCACAGCAACGCAATAAATGCTGTCCTTGCGTTCATCATCCCCTGTCTTCTCGTTTGTCTTCCCAGCAGCACGCATCAAATTTCGCCGGTTGCCACTACGGCAATTGACACCCGTTTCCTTCTCATCGAAACCATCTTCATGATCTGAACCTTCATCATCCTCCATCTCCTGATCCTCACCACCAACATCATCTCCTCCAACTAAACTCTCCACCAGTCCATCCGCCAGTCTTCCACGCAGCTTCAGCCGACACAACTGTCCTCGTCGATCGTGCATTTCAATACCTTCATCTTGGTCTCCAACAACTTCCTGACACGCCGACGCAATCGCCGTCGCCGCCTCCATATACGCCGCAGGGTGCACCCACAGCCACAGTTGTCTTTTGGTATTCTGCCAGTCTTCGTGAAGCTTGAATCCTCCTCCCTCTTCATAGTCTCTCTTTAACGGTCTCCACATGAACGTCACCGGAGCAATTACACCCTGTGGGAATTGCCCTTCGTGGTGCAACATGCTGCATCCTTCTTCATTTCCAGCCAAGAACTTGAGTCCATGGAAATCCGAGCCATTGGGGTCCGATACCAATTGCAGCGCCTCTAGGATCATCTGAGGCAGGCCGTAGAGCTCAATAACTCCATAATAACTGACATCATGCAATGTAGCCTTTTTTCTCAAAGCTTGCAATGCAGCGGATACACTTTTATCAGCTCGGTGAGCTGCTAAGATGTAGCCATCTTGTTCCGTCATGACCATGCGCTTGGCATGCCACATGTGCGACGCGAGCCATTGCGACCGCTCGGAATCTGCACCAGACCGATCTTGCAGCAACTTGTGCGGTCGACGCTCGTGCTTGCGGCAACGTAAGGAGCCATTGTCAGTAGATTTTGGGGTGGAGCGCAGTCTCTGCGGCATCTTGTGCGACTTGAAGGCGTTGGCGCGACGGCGGCGCTGGTTCTTCTGGGACTCCAGCTTGGAGTCGGTGACGCTGACGACGTGTTCATGCTGCGATAGTTCGTGCAGCGCCTGCAGCTCCGGCGCGCGCGCGTTGGCGAACTCGAGCACCTGCAGCACGCGAGGACCCAGGCCAGCCATTTTGGGGCCAAAATGGAGTCAAGATGGCTACATTGCGTTCTAGATCCATTAAGAATGCGTTTAGAACGCACCAGTTCCAAAAAAGGCAACATGTGCACTTCAACAATGTGTTAAGCTCGTCAAAACTTAATTGAACTGAAGAAGGTGAAGATCGGTGTGGATATGGTCACGGAACTGGAAATTCTCAATACTCTGATGGGTACTAGGCTGGTACGTGGTGTCACCATTCAGCTTTTGTTTGAATTTACCATGGCTGTCACAGGGCAAATTCGATGTTGCAGAGCGCATCAAAGCAGGCGCACAAATCTACCATTGCATCAACCAGTTTAACTGGAACGTTGCCATCTTCGACTTCGAGTTTGAGAGATTTGAGGATCTACGACAAGAAACGTAAAAAAACAAGAGTTGAGTCTAGTGCGAAGATACCCTTTTCACCGTGCATGCACGCGTCCCAGTTTGTTTACAGCTTTTGGCGATGCAGAAGGACCACGATTCAGCGCATAATGTTGGAGAGGATGCTCGAACACCCAAGCGACGAGCAGCGGACAAGTTCGAGTACTGGACGACGCAGGCTGAGTGGTGGCAGCAATGGGCGAGTGACCACAACTTGAGCATGGACAAAGTCGGTAGTGCGAGCGTCCACCTGTCGTTTCTACAAGGCTTAGTGGCGCAAGCTGCTCAAGAGCAACGAGATGCACAATTGGAGAAGGAAACGGCACTGTCGTCTGCTGCTTCGAAGTGAGAGGAGAAGTAGCATGTTATGACGGTGCGCTTTCATCGTTCCTATTTCCTGGATCCCCAGTTCGATAACTAGCTAACACGTCTCCAGTAAATTCTGCGCTTCCTTCGTCGACTCCAAGAGCCTCGAAGACTTTCTCCAATGGCGGATCTTGAATTGCCGGGTCTTTCACTACCACAACTAGCGGCAGGTAACTTGGACAGTCATGATCCGTTGTCAGTGATAGTACATTGAACGCAGCTATGTTTCCACAATTGGCCACGTTACCGGAAATGGTCTGGACGAGCGACAGCCCTGGTTCACGGAATCGAACACCTGTGCGATGTCTCCTTACGTTCCTCTTCCCTGATGTCAAAATCTCCTGAAGCGCTTGAAGTACTGCCTCTTCATCCGGCAACACGTTCCTTGATGCAGTAATTATTCGGACTTCACGAGCGTGGTTCCAACCCAGTGACGTACACGCCGCTGTATCAAGGACCATGCCACGCATCTCGTAAGTTTTAACATCGACTCCACTTACCAACGTTTCACCGCTGTCTTCATCCTCAAAAAGAACCCCAAGAGCGATGTCTCCTGCCTCCGTCGCAGCTTTATTGCTGATCTGGCTGGGGTGAGGCAACACTGGCTGAACACTGCTCGCTATGAGTTTGCACAGCGGACGGTGAAGCACCGAGTCCAGACCGTACTTCACCTGCAAAGCAGCAGCCTTCCGCTCCTCGCGGTTTTCTTCTACTACATCATCGAAAACTCCATCGTTTACCAGTCGTTCAGCTAGTTTTGCTATCTGAGGTTCATGCAGGACGCGGTGGAAATGCTGTAGTGTCTCCGGGTTGTCCATAGTGATATCTAGCAGCAGTTCGTCATCCCAGAGCTCTTGCAGACGTACGCAGTAGAAAACGTCACCAACATTGACAACACACCGGTGCGTAAGAGTACTAGGCGCGGATGCCGTTCGAGATACCTGTGCAGGAACCTTGTCTTCCAGTTCTTCACGATTAATTGTGTCCTGGTTCTCCACTGATACGCTTCGTCGTTGATTCTGTGGCTCATCACTCGTTGACGGTCGACTCTCATCATCACCCCCAAATACTTCCAGTTTAACGGTGCCGTCAGATTCAGACAAGACAACCCGGAGGGTGTCCAACAATGGTTCGAGCAGTGTTTCATGCACGCCAAAAAGTTCAGGGTCGTCGTTGTTTCTGCTATCGTAGCTTTGACTGGGACGGTAACTTGCAAACGTGGAGCAGAACGTTAGAAGCTGACGTAAATCCACCTTGGTAGTCAATGACTCACTGTTGCGATCCAACAGCACTGCGTTCACCTCTAACCACCAAATCTGTGAAGTGGCTGCGGCAAATGCTTCAGCCACAGTTAATTCCGCGAGTACAGCATCTCCATCCTCATCGCTCACGCATGAGAGATAGCGTGTGCCCCGGTACATTGTCACAAACTGAGTATTCTGCTGCTCTTGTTGTGCTGCAAGCTGTTCCCGAGGAAGTCGCGAAGCTGCCTCCGGACCGCTGGCCTCAGCTAATACCAGGTGGCCATTCTTGTAGCCAGCGTGAATATAGTTCACAAGCAACTCAGCTAACGCTTCAAGTCGTTCTCGGCGCCGCGCTGAATGTCGCGCTAAATAGCTATCGTGGTTAGGCACGAGTCGTTGAATGTCTCGCAGATGGAACGTGAGGAAGTCATCCTGTGCTGATCGTGGTTCATACGCCACAAAATGCACGCTAAAGCCATCGTCCGGGTCTTCCGGTTCTTCTGTTTCTTCGTAGAGTACTTGAAACAACAGCAACTGGCCACTGATCATCATTGATCTGTTCGTAAGTTGAGTACTGCGCTTCAAAATGCCTGGTATGCCACCAGAAGCACCTAGTGAGTGATACTTGATGGCATAGCTGCTTAGTACTTGCTCCAACTGCTCGCGTGTTGCGTCACGTTCCCGACATACACGCTCCGCCTCCAGTTGAGCGACACGCATATTTTGCTCAGCTCGCATGGTGCGGCTCATCAGTGCCTCCATCTTGTGCCTGAGAGCTTCACGCCCTAACGAACGTACAGCATGTTTCATTCGGATTTCAATCTGTGTACGGCGCGTATCGGAAAGTAGCTGCGCATTTTGCGACTGGGCTTGCTCGATCATTTCTTGTGATCGTTGCTGCTCTTTCTCCAAAGTCACGCGTGTTTCCACAAGCTCAGCCGATACACGCGTGAAACCTGCAGACGTTTCACGGAGTTGACGTGCTAGCTCCAGACTCGTATTTTGTTCTAGCACCAGTTGTGCCTCCAGTGCTTGTGTACGTTCTGCTGCATGCGCAGATTGTTGGCGAAGCTGCTCTTGCAATGCT
Organism: Phytophthora agathidicida; assembly: GCA_025722995.1. Taxonomy (NCBI): domain Eukaryota; phylum Oomycota; class Peronosporomycetes; order Peronosporales; family Peronosporaceae; genus Phytophthora; species Phytophthora agathidicida. Next base: position 2,732,522 of record CP106978.1, read on the forward strand.
GAAAGAGACACCTTCGCCTGTGATAAAGCTCGTTCTAGTTGAAAACTTCGCTCCCTGTACGATTTCTCCTCTGCATTTGCTGGTTCCCCTGCTTGAGGAGGTTTTATCAACGAACTCCGCACTGCTTTGATCGACGGTGAAGTCACTGTGGAGACTGATACCTCCGACGCCGCTCGATCCATCTCCAGCTTCTTGATAGCGTTGTCAGCCTGACTTCGAGCCTCATCCCGTTCCTGCTCCATCCTTTCCAGTGCTTTTTCAAGTTGCGCAATCCGGTCCTTCAGCGCTCTTTGCTCTCCATATCGACGGTGCATTTTCTCGTGGTAGGCTGCAGTATCAACTTGTCTGTTCGCAGCATGCGATCGTGCTGAGTACTCTTGCCAAAGCTGCTGCATTAGCACCGGATCTGGTCCTGGTACTGCTCTATTCTCTTCTGCCGTACGCACTTTCTTATTTTCATCGTTGGTCGTTGCAGGTGACGCCGGTCGCGAAGTATTGCTCGGGGATCCAGACAGCGCACGACTGCGAAAACTTCCTCCAGTGGCAGCGTTGACTCGAAGATCGGTCCGTGATGGTCGACGAGGTGCTCCATTAGTCGGTGGGATCGACGGTGCTTTCGGAGACACAACCGTCGGTGTGTCATCCTCCTCTTGTCGATCATCTACTGCATCCCCATTACGCGACATCGCTGCCGATCCTTCCACCGCACTTGCATCGGGGCCTTGGGCACCTGGCCGTAGGTTTTCATGGCCTGGTAGCAATGGGAACACAACCCCTCGCTCCTTCTCATGCTGATCGATGTCTGAGGCTTGAGTCGATGCAGTTCGATGTCGCGGGGTCCTGCCGTTCGAGTGCCAACCTTTGCCCTTCTGGAACGGTTGAATGTTGCGATAACCTGTGGGCATAAGCGCCATCAACGGAGACGTCATGATCGAATCATTGTCTGCTCCTGAAGGTGGCAAGGGGCGATACGGTGGTGTGCTGCTCATATCCGCAAGTAGGCGGTGAATCCGCAGCTCAAATTCCCGTTTCGCCTAGCGTCTCTTTGGTGTGGAAGCTGCCAACGTCTCGTCCTCAATTAGTTGGGGAACTTCGAAGACCCCTGCAGGATGAAGAGAGATTCCGGCAGTGATGCTGCTTTACGGGAGCTTGAACGTGCTCTAGATGCCTTCATGGCCACACACGTCACCACCGCTGCCAATTCCTTAGCCATCAAGAGCGACGGAATTGATCTGACCAAACCGTTCATCAATGAAGAAGCTGACGACGATCAGGTGTCAAGTTTGACAAGTTTCCAGCGTGACTTGAAGCGTCTGCAGTGTCTGAGTTCTGTGGTCACCACCACGAGACGAAGACGAGGACCGTCGAGTGTTGTGAGTGTGGGGAGGTTACTGCTCTCGTGGTTGCAGACGGTTGAGAGTTCGAGTGCCGCTGCTGCTGCATCGACCAGTGCAGTCGTCGGCGGGGCTTTACCTCCTCCATCTGCAACGGAAGCTGCACGAGCAGCGGAACAAGCTCAACAAGCATCACCAATTGATCCGGTGGCTTCCTGGTTAGTTGCAACGTTGTTGGCGATCGCCTTCCAAATCCCCCAGACGAATTCAAGTGCTGAGCTCAGCTCTGTGGAACGCGCTGCAATCGATGAACTGGTCGCTGTCGTGGTTGGTCGATGCTTGTTGGCCTTTCAGCGTGCGTGGCAGGCGGACGAAGACGCTCAACGACGAGCTCGAGCTGAAAGCGCCGGAACGTTGCTCTCGTATTTGACACTACGAAAGACGAAGCATCAAAAGTCTCGAGAGAGCAATGCCAGTCCTCCAAGCGCTGTAGCATTGTGTCTGACATGCACGACGGAAGCTGCGATAGTTTGGGGTCACGTTCTGGGTCTTGCAGCGAGCTTGACACCCGAAGTATCTCGGATGAAGCTCCAAAAAGAGATTCTAGCTCGTGCTGCAGTCTGGAATGCCACCAAGCCGTCTGGAGATACCGTTCAGCATCCGTACCTGAAGTATTTGATGCAGATTCGTCTCGGTCTGGCACCGAGTAAGAGTCATCCAAGCGCCACCTTGACATCGCGTATGTCGGATGCTGCTCGTTGGCTGCGTGTCATGATGCCCTTGTTGTTGAAACCTCATCGGAATCACGTCCGTAGTGCTTGTGCGCACCTAATCTCTCAAATGCTGATGAGGGAACTCTATTCATTTGGTCGACTGGAGCTCAGCGTATTGTACACGTCCACTGGCAGTGACTGGAGTCGCTGTATCAGTGATCTACACGCCGCCGCTCTCCGATTGACCGATTCCGCCAAGAAGAAGAGTCGAGGACGAGCGCAACAATATCTCGAAGCTTCATCTTGGGCGCTTCGAACTGTTGTATTGGCACTAGCACCAGGCGAGATTTTTACTCGATACTGGAGAGACGATGCGCTTGCATTGCTGCGACTGCAGTACCATTTGAATCAAGATGCTAGCGCCAATGGAGCGACGTCGTGCAACGTCCTGCCAAGTCTGGAACTGAGCTTCACGTACATGATGCATCGTCATTTCTTGCTGCGAGATTCGGGGGCAATCGCCGCTGGAGCTCCGTCGGATTCCGACTGCATGGAGATCATCAACACGATGCAGGCGTGGGTATTTTTCTCGTTACCACGCTTACGGCCGCAATCTTCCAACAGTACCAACATCAGCAGCTTTACAGCTCTCAAGACGACCGCGTTGCCAACTTTGGTGCATGTGTCACGGGCCATCGCCTCGTACAACATGACGTACACAGTGCAAAGCCATTTGCGCCGTCTTCTAGCAGAACCGGTCGGTGTCGGGGATCCACAGAAACTCATTGGACTTGAGTCACTCGCGGATTTACTCTCTCAGTCTCGAGACGAGAACAGAAGTGACGACGATGGTCAAGTGACTTTCCAGGTAAACCGCAACGACCTGCTCGCCAGCAAACAAATGATCGGAGAACTCGTAGGCCGTGTGCTATTAGAGTGTAGCACGCGGGTCGGCCATAAACTCCTCACCGAGATCCCCGTCACGATCAACAAGAAAGCTAAATTGCAAATGGGAGTCGACGATGCAGACGATGACGAAGAGGAGCATTGGAAAGACCCGACACATGCTGTTGCAGTGGCGACTTTCGCTGCGGCATTGGCGTTGATGCCAGCGCTGTATACGCACGTAACTCTCAGCAATGACCAGAAGCTGCTGCTGCTTGTGCGAACCAGTGTGAATGCAGAGCGAGTGGTGCATCGTCGAGCGCACGAAGCGCTTCTTGCCCTCATCGGCCCTCAAAGTCCCCACTCGACCGAGCCTGCACCGCCTGGAGCTGGGGTTGTTATCCGCGCGTTGACTGACTACATAATGCGAATGAATGTAAGTAGCACCACCGCAGTGAGCGATGCAGCAGGAGCCATCATCATTGTACGGCTTCTGAGTGTGCTGCTTGATCCATCTCGAGCAGCAGTGACGCGTTGGGAAAGCCCTCGGGCCAGATTTGAGGCATTGATTCAGGTGGAAGCCATCGCCGTTTACCTTCTTGCCCGAGGAGACGACAACGTTGAAGCCGAACAACTCCATCGACTTGCAGTATTGGAGACACTCGAGGTCGCTCATGAAGCACGTGTGGCGTGTTATGAACAACCTGCGATAAGAAACTTGGTACAGCTACCACTTGTTGAACGCCCAAGTGTTTGGACACTTCTTGGCGACCTTGAGCCTGAGATCCAGACAGCATTTTTCACGTATGAACCAAACGCAGCAGAAGAATCTCTGAGTTCGGAAGACAAACACCCAGCTCTTCGACGTTTGATCGTCGACTCCTCCGAACGCCACAGCTTTCGTTGGTCTCTGGGTTTAGCACGAATTTTCAGGAGTATTGCAAGGCGAGCACCTGACGTAGCTGCGTACATTTGGACCGATGTGGTTGACAAGGTCGCAAAGCTTGAGCCTGTTCTCTCCGTCACTCCTGTTGCAGGTGAAACACCGCAAAATCAGCGTGAACTTGCTCGATGGCGAAACCTCGCCTTGCTGGCGACGGTGTCGGCGTGTCCGATTTTGCAGACACAGACTCGAAAAACTGAAGTGTCTTCATTCCATTCGGAGAATTCGCCATCTGAGTCTCCCAGTTTGGCGCCGTCGACGGTGGTGGCATCACTTGTACGTCAACTCGCTTGCTATCTTCGCAGTACCAATGTGGGACAACGCAATGCCGCAGTACTAGCTTTGGGCCATGCAGGATCGGTAGCGTTACCCATAGTGCTGGACGTGTTAGCACGACTTGAAGGAGAAACGTTTACCACGTCTACAGCCAACGGAGAGCAAGACACCGCTGAAGCTAATGCGCTACCGCCGAATATGACGCAACGTACACGCAGCGCCAGAACAGCGAAGCTACCGAAGAAGAAAATGCTTGAGCTGCAGCACGCGCGGATAGCGCAATTTACTCTGCAATGGGCGGTAGGACGCTGTTACCGCCTTTTGCTGGAGCTCCGGACCCGTGAACAGAACGACAATGAAGATCTTGAACCAGACGGTCCCATGGCGGAGCGTCTGCGTCGTGCTGTCTCGGTCTTTTCAGCGAAGATGATGACTACGTTAGAGGACGCCACGGGGCCCTGCGGTGACAGCAGTGAGGCGGCTGAAGGAGCATTGACTATCAGCTCGGCGACACTAGTGCCAGAGGAGAACCCTGTGTTGCTGATGGTACAGCTTGACTTCGTCGCCAATCTGCAGTTGTTGCTTCTTCACTCCAATGCAGCCGCTAAGACAGAGTTACAGCTACCGCATGACAAGTTAGCAGCCTTACTACTCGGTTGGTCCGGCTCGTTCGATAAGGATCTCGCTGAAGTCACGTTGGCACGATATCTCCATTCAGGTTTCGTAGCTCCAGGAGCAACTTGCGGACTCTTCTCACATTGGATGAAGCTGTGCGATGTGTACGCAGCTCGTGACGGGAAATTGGTCTACGCGTGGATCTGGATTGATAGTCAGCACCAACTCCTTGGAACGGGTGGATCTGTCAGTGACGCGTCTCGAAGCGTGGCTCAGTACTTCATTTGTCACCGAGCATTCTCCACGTTAGCTGAGCTGCTACGTAGCAGTCTCAAGTCGCCTAACGGGACAGGAGTTTGGGATGGCGATAGCGTCATGACATGGCTTGATACCTGCTTTGGCGTCGATGGTATCGCATTTTCGCACTTCGACGACTTCCATCAACTGGCACAGCGGGCGTTGCATGCTCTTCTGGAGCAGCCTCCTGGTAGTGCTCGATTCAATCACGTGGTCAAACGCTGTCTTGAGAAAGCGACTTATACTTTTTCAAGCACGGCAAAGTCTGAGCTCAGGGTCGCGCGACAGTATCTGGAAGCTCTTGGGGCCTCTGGCAAGGTTATGATCTTCTTCCGATCCCTTCTGCATAGATTGCAAGGACGACGCGGTGATGTTCAAGACAAAGATGAGTCTTATCTTGCTGTGCGTCTTCTCCACGTGCTGCTGCTGCACGTCGGTGTTCAGTTGGACGACAAGCTGGTACAGCACCATCGTCAGGTGGCATTGGACATGGTAGCAGTTCTGGTCTGTGAACCCGAAGCGAACGACGACGGTGACGAGTCCGCAGCTACTCGCTGGAGCTTGCAGGGTTACTACAGTCCTAGTCTCGAGGGCCAGGTCGCTGGTCGACTGCAAGTGACTGTGTCTGCATTGCTAGCATCAAGATTTTCTGGGCTGAGTTTGCGCGTGAGTCTCGCCATCTTACGCGCAATGCCAACTACCTCACTCCATAACCGCGGCGATATCACTCAACAGCGGCAGATGCTAGCTGCTGTTCTTCCTTGGCTTGCTGAAGTTCAGCTCTGGACACCAAAAGAGACGAACGCCAGACCCATGGAGCTGCTCGAGTTGTTGTTCAGCCTCACCACCGTTCTTGGGGATAGTTGTGGCGATCAACTTGATCATATCTGGTTGACACTGGCGTTCGCTAGTACCGAGGGCGAAGACTCGAACCTCAGAGAAATCGTCAGCTTCTTGTTCCAACAGCAATGCAAATTCCAGACACCCTCTGAGCCGGCGAAGACAGTCATGTGGTGGCTCTGTCGATGGCAGGATGCAGCGCCTGATGTCCTTCGCTTATTGTTGCTCCAGCTACCGCTTGTAGCTGGTAGAGAACCGTGTCCTAGTGAAGGTACGACTGCCTTGGACGATTTGGGGGCTCTCGTAACGTTGACTAGTGATACCAGCTGCCATCTACTTCAGCCCGGAGGAAACGCACCCACTGCCGACGTGCGAGCATTAGCTGTTCACCTGGTGCATATTTCGCTCACTGCGCTTTTCGCGTTGCTAGGAGATGATACTGTCGCTGAAAGCGTATCGAAGAGCATCACGCAGCATTGTCACGTTCTGCTTCACTCAGTTCTCCCGCTTCTCGAGGCACCACGTGGTCTTCTCGCCGCAGCACTTGCACTTATTCAAGAGTCGACGTCTACGATCAAGACTGGCATGAAAAACAAGCAGTCGCTGCAGATTGGGGATTTTCTGAAGGCACTACAAGCTCTTCCAGCCTGCTTATCAACCACCGAAACGCAGATCTGGAGCGAGTTGTGCGTACAAGAGATCGCTTTGGCCATCTCGGTCGATGGATCCTCCACATCTGAAAGCGTGGAAATGCTGCGAAGACCGTCACCACCACACGAAGTCTGCATACGCTTCGCCGTGGTGGTATACACGCAACTATCTCCACGTTTCCAAGGTGACGTCCTTCTCTCAGTGCTGACATTACTTCGACAAACTCTCACCACAGGAGTGGACGGCGGCCGACAACCACGACCATTGTCTCTTGCTCGAGAGTGCCTAGCGCTGCTAGCCATGCTGATGCGAAGCATGCCGGTGTCGAGGCTTGTGCTGTACCCGCAAGTTTTCTGGGTGTCTCTCGCATTGCTCACGCATTGTCGTCAACAGCGCGATAATACACCAAGCAACAACCCCTCGCTGCACGACGGCGCGTTGGAGCTTCTGTCGATACTCTGGGATCGAACGCCATTCCCCAGTCACGCTGTGGCTCTGGACGTCATCCGGTGTACACGCCCAGCACAATGGGAACTCAGCGCTGCGCGAAATTCCGTTCTGATGGAGATCGTTCGCTGCATATACGCAGACGAAGACCCTGGAAACCGAGTGCGAGCGATGGAGATGATGAGGAAGACAGTTCTGCTGGTACCACACGACTTACTTGGTGTGTCGAGTCGTGAACACCTCGTGATCTGCACTCTTGCACTGCTTCCGGCGCTAACTATTCCGACGGGGGGTGAAAATGCTGCCATGAGAGAAGCCGATGTCTGCACTTGGGATGACCTTGTAATACTCTGGGAAACCACTGGGGCTTCTTCAGGGCACAATCAAATGATAGGGCTGCTCCAGATCCTTCAAACTAAACGAGATAGCAGTCGTACGATCGCGGCAAAGTTCATCGCTGTCTTCATCCCAGCGCTATACGCGTTAGAGCTGGCCGACAATGGTGAAAATACCGATTTCGATGGTTTGAAGCTGAGCTTGGAAGTCCTCGTCGCGAGTTTACCGCTGCCGGCAGGAATGCAACGTAGCGAATCACCACATATGGAGTCGACGTCTCCTGGTGCCAACGACAAGCGCTGCGATTTCATCTTCGTGCTGCTGGAAGAACTGCTTCACGATGTTTTGAGACAGAAAGAGACCATGACACGAGGGTGGAGACCCGTACCGGAACTGGAAGCCACGCTGGCCAGGCTGATCCGAAGTCCAAGAAGTGAGCGGCAGTGGAGATCGGCCGTGAGAGTGCTTAGCTGGGTTGCAGAGATGGCTAAGGCGACCGGAGCAACTGGATCATCGGTGGCTCCACTACCTTTGTCACCTGCAGGAAGGAGAAGCCTACCCGGTGGAAAATCATCCGAGTTGTTAGCACTTCAGCGCATCGTAGAATCAGAGGACGATCTCCCTTCAAAAGCTTACCCCGGCAGTCCAGCAGTAGACGCTCTGAAGACGACTCCATCCACCAAAACAGTGCTGCAAACGGTGGCTCCACGATCTCGAAGCAGCAGCAGTATCACTAAAAACTCCATGAACGAAGGCGTTAACAACAACAACGAATTGCCGAGGTCGACGGTATCATCATCAACGAAAAAGCAGCACTTGTCCGAACAACCAGGAAGTGAGCACGAAGATCATACGCTTCCAAATGATGTTGAATCCACGCTAGCCACTTGTGTGTAGCCAGGCTTACCTACACAAGCACAACACATAGAGTAAGGGAGAACATGATAGACGCTTGCCTGCCTGAGACTGATAACACCACAAGAACAGTGTAAATCAACATGCGTGTTAGCAACCACACACCATTTCTAGGTCCAGATTTGTCGGGCGAGTATCGATCTCGTGTGAATCGCTCACTTGGTTTTCTTCAGTCCTCACCCTTTATACATCTATGCCCACAGCTCCTGGATGTAGCGGTGGTCGTCCTGGAGCTTCTTGAGAGTTGCGTTCGCCTCATCCGCAGACTGGCCGCCGAACTTCTCGATGATCTCGTGCAGCACCTTGTGGACATCGTTCCCCATGCCCGTGGCACCACACACGTAAATGTACGCGTCGTGGTCACGAATGAGTTCCCACGTAGTCTGGCCATTCTGTGCCATCAAGTGCTGAACGTACACCTTCTTCTCCTGCTCGCGCGAGAACGCCAAGTGCAGCTCGCTAAGCACACCGCTCTCCTGGAAACCATCAAGTTCATCCTTGTAAATGAAGTCCTCATCACGACGGCGGCAGCCGAAGTACATGATAGACTTGCCTACAGTCACACCATCCTCAAGCTGCTTCGCACGTTCATGCAGGAAGGCACGCATAGGAGCGATACCTGTTCCCGGTCCAATGAGGATAATAGGTGTGAGCGGATTCTCGGGCAGGCGGAAGGTCGATGCGCGCATGAAAATGCGAGCGGTGGGCCACTCGCGCGGCTTCTTGGAGCCCTGCTCGCCAGGACGGCTGTCGCGCTTCTTCTTATCATCGGTGTGCGCCTCCAACGGTTGCAGTCTGCCCAAGTAGTTCGAGCACACACCGCGGAACACACGCCCGTCGTTCTTCTGGTTCTCAATGAGGCTCACTGTGGCGTGCACGCGCTGCGGGTTGACAAGGCTCGAAGATGAGATGGTGTAGTAACGCGGCAGCAAGAACGGCACGATGTGAAGCAACGCCTGCACCGACACCTTCATAGAGCGGAAGTGCTCCAGCACATCAACGAACGAGCGTTCGTCCTCCAGGATCCACTTCTGATACTCATCCTTACCCTCCTTCGACGACAAACGCACGAGTTCAGCACATTCCGCCGGGTCGGATGCAAAGAACGCCAGCTGCTTCAATGGGGCCTTGCGTGGTGCGCTGTTGATAGCCAGATAACGCGTAAGAATGTCCCCAATAGTGCAAGGTGATGGGAAGGGGAATTCGCACTCCACATCCTCGCCCACAGGCTTCAGCGCGACCCACTGGTCCAAGTCGTAATCCATTCTCTTAGCCAGACGCTCCACCACACTCGTTTCATTCTCAGGAAGCACTGCCAAGTTGTCTGCTGTCTGATACGTCACACCCGTGCCACGCAGATCCAGCTCCACATGCACCGTCGAGCCTCCCTCAGTAGACGGACGCAGCTCTCGGTTCACTACGACCTTGGCGTTTTTAGCCGTGAAGAAATGCTTAGTCGATGCCTTCATTTTGACGTCCTTGGGTGCGTTTCCAGCTTCCGACGCACGGATCTCCATCAATTGATACTCATACTCAGGAGCAGACAGGGCCTCTCCGTTAGCCACCTTCTCCGCCCCGTTCTTCTCTTCGTCACTTTCTTCACCTGCGCCAGCAATGAACTGCTTCCTCAGTGCTTTCCACAGCGGCTCCTTCCAGTCGTCAAAATCTTCGTCCAGGCTCGCGTCATCATCGCCCTCTCCATAATGGAACACGCGCTGCGCTCCGTGTTTCTCCATCAACCTGTCCGTCATCCGTCCCATCTCATTGTAGTGTTCGTACTGGGTGTTGCCCAGTCCAAAGACCGTAAAATGAACCTTCTCCAGAGCTTTTTCTCCTAAAACGCCCTCTTTGTCCTTCAGAAAGTCGATAAAGTCCACGGCGTTGTCTGTCGGATCGCCCTCTCCGTAAGTAGCCATGACGAGGATGACAATCGGCTCGCTCTTGAGCTTCTCTGCCGCGTCGTAGTCCTCTAAATCGATGGTGTGGGTCTGGAAACCTGCTTTGCGTCCTTCTTTCTTCAGTACTTCCGCGAATCCTTCGGCTGTTCCTGTCTGAGACCCGAAGAGGATGGCGACGCGTCCTCCGGGGAACTCGGGGCTCTCTTCGCTGACGCTGGGGCGTCGTCCATTGGCTGTTGCGTTGGCAGCAGCAGAGGGCTCGACCGCCTCCTTGTACATCTTCATCTGCTGGCCAATGCGCAGCATCTCCTCGGCCAGCTTGTCCTGCTTGGGCTTGGGCTCCCGCAGGAACAGCACGGCGGTGGCCAGCACGGCCAGCAGCGAGCCCACGACCACGTACGAGTCCGTCATTGGCAAATATGCGCAAATGGCACTTGCGCTGGACACGGCAAATTCGGGAATGACGTACACACGTTTGGACCTCCTAAGCGGGTTTCGGTGCAAAAAAGTGTGGCGCCAGAACGACTGGTAAAGCTACGGGTGAACCTCTGACGTGGCAGAGTTGATGATGCGAGATTGCTCCAAACGACGGAAGCTGGGCGTTTGAGGCTGCACGTTGCCTTGTCTTACTGACGATTTAGGCCATACGTCGTCAGCTCATGGGCGGCGCTCATGGCCCCAGGCTCAGCTTCTCGTGTGGTGGCAGCAGCTCAGATGGATATTTTTTTCAACTTGACCAGCAAGCTTTTCACTTGTTGGCAATTAGCTTCATGCTCGCTGCAACGGCATGGCAACTTTTATTTTATTCTATTTGTTCCGCATTCGCTCTGCTCGCGACGGAAACCGACCTGGTGCCGCGACTCGCCGTGACGCTGCTGTTCCGTGCCAAGACCGAGTTCGTAGCCATTCCACATGCGCTCAACTCCGTCTCCGTTTTTCTGGACTCGGCAGTGGAGATGGAATTCTGGAAGGCCTGCAAACTCAACTCGATCCCATTGCTAGAACGAATCTGGGACGCTTGTCTCCCTGAAACAGAGCCGTCTCCTGCTGATATGGGTTCTGGCAATGGTGGTAAATGGTCCCGACGCAAATATTTGCGCACCGACCGACACTACAACCGATTCTAGTTCCGTCGGGCCATGGTGGAAGCTGTGAGCCTAAAGAAGAAGGACGCCCAGAATATGGTCGAGTGGCTCTGGGACCAATTCCACGGCTGTATCGTGTCTGTGGACGCGGTGCAAGTTGCAGCAGCTATGGGAGGCTGCGGATTCTGCAGTTCTTCGAGCTCAACCAGATTCCTCCGAGGAGGGATGGAGGAGCAGCCATGAGGGACGAAATCAACACCGACGAGGGACACGTCATCCGTTGGGGGCGCCGTGATATGGTGCAGGCTGCTGCCAATAAGCAGCATGAAGTCATTTGGTGGCTGTACAAGAACACTCAAGCACCTCGTGCGATGAAGAGTGTGCTCATGGCAGCAGTGCACAATGGAGACATCGTGCTGCTGGAATGGCTGTGAGCGAACTATCGCACTCACGGGTTCGATCCAGATTCGGAGTCGGAGGAGAATGAATTGGGAGGGGAACATGTCGTACGCAATGCAGATGATGAAAGTATGAGGGGCGATGAAATCGTTGACACACCTCGTCCAGGACGTTTTCAATGGGTGGGTGCACTATCAAGGGGGAATGTGGGAGAGTTGTTGAGAGGGGACCCAGAGGAGTTTATGCGGACTGCAGGTTTTGGAGGTTGCCTCGGTGTGATGGAGTGGATGGTGCAGAATGGCTACGTGAACAACAATACGTACCTGGCAGCTCATGCAGCTGTAGAAGTTAATCGACTGGATATGGTCGAGTTTCTCATTGACCATGAACTGTGTGAAGCGGGCCGCGCTTTGGCTGTGGCGGCACGCTCTTGCCGTTTGCAAATGGCTAAAAGTCTGCACTAGCAATATTGGAAAAAGATTATTTCATCGCGCAACTACCCTCTCATAGAAACGTTCGGTCGTGGTGATGGTGCTCCGCTGTGGATCTCTCTAAAAACGATGGTTTCGGCTATTTCACAAGGGAATGTGGAGTGTGTCAAATGGTTGTACGAAACATTCAGGTCGGAAATCAACCTATTTAACGTGAGCCAGCTAGACTCATGGGAGAAGAAGACATTTAGCATTGATACCATGGCGCAACGTGGTAACCTTGCGTTGATCAGATTCTTGCACAAGGTATTGGCTGTGGAGAAACCAAGCAACAGTCGAAAGAAAAAGAAGGCGAAAACTACGCACAATGCACCACTAGCTTGCACGACGGCGGCGATGGATCGCGCAGCTTCGAATGAAGATTTCGATCGCGTGTTGTTCTTGCACTCCCAACGCACTGAAGGTTGTACGTGGGCTGCATTTGATGAAACACGCAAGAGGGCCCCGTACACGAATATGCGCGAAACATCTTTTGACTTTCCCTCGGACAATATCAATGACTGGCTCGTCGAGCACTATCCCGACCAAGCTTCAGATGACGACGACTACTACTAGTCTGCGATGTCCCACCGGGTTCTACTGAACCGCGGTCAGCTCTCGCCACTCATCTTCGCTCTTGTTTTTTATTCAAGTTGACAGCGGCCATTGCCTTGGCAGGCGCCGCGCCACACTAACGTTTTTCAATTGACCTCGAAAAGGTTCCAAACCTCGTTTCCTCGTCAGCTTTCCTCGTCGGCTTTGAGCGTCGCTCAGATGAATACTTTTTTGGTAGCAAGCATTTTACTTCTCTTCCTGCTGCTCTGAGCTAGGTGTGAAGCAAACATCTGAACTGGGCTTGAATGTGGTACAAGTCCAACGCTTGTGCAAGAGTTTACGACGAGTTGTAACCAGTATCGGCATGTTTGAGCGTTTTTTATATCATAGTGTGCAGCGATCAGAGATTGCAAGCCAAGACGCATCCTATCCGCGATAGTAGTTTGTATCGCGGCAGTACTTCATTGTGGATACAAGTCCGGAATCACCGTCTGGGAGCATTTTGCTCTCCATCCAGAAATGGTAGACAAGCCAATTACATGTACGCCTATGTTCTTTGACAATGGCCTATGTAGTTGGAAGTCTCGAAGTCAGAGGTACCCCATAATCATGTTGGCAGGTAAATAAAATCGCCAATAGTTTCACCAATGGAGGTTAAGCCTCCTGACCCAGCATCATCGCATTTACTACGTAAACTCGATCCGTTTCTCGACTTCTTCGCCATTGGCATTTCGACACTCAAACACTCAACACCCCACGACGAAGCATGCCTTCAACCTCGGCCATCTTTCTAGCGGTTGTAGCCCTCCTCTCTGCTTGCAATTCTATCGCAGCAGGCCAGGCGATGGCTTCGGACATGACTTGGGCCGATTCGGTTTTCCTGATTCGTATGTTTGGCAACACTTACGACAATGACGGCAAAAACCGGTTTCTGCGGAGCAAAACCAAGGACGACCCAAAGGACTTTGGCACGGAGGAGGACGATTCATCGGAGCGCGCTGACAAGGACGAACGACCCGTGATCCCCGCGTCATTCAAAAGTCTGGCGGGCCAAATCCCAACGATTGTTTTCAAACTATTTTTCAGGAGGTGATGCATCCGCAGTGTAAACTTACTTCTGGTCCGTGAAGCTGCTCTCGTTCCGTCGGCAAAGACTCGCATCCATCTGCAAAAGAAGAACATGGACTACGGGACTCGCCCGCGAGTCTCGTTTCGTGCAGACAAAATGGCAGCTAAAAGAGCACCAAACATATTTTCGAGACCTACCGAGACCTACCAGTGATGAAATTCGTCCCCACGTGCTGTTCAAGTACTGTATTTTTCATTTTTCCAAGCTCTTCGCGAGACCTGCAAGCAGCAAAGGCAACTTCCGTATATTGAACTAAACAATCAGATTGTCGTTTACGCTTCCCTTTAGCCAGAACTGGCCATGAGTTTTCCGTAATTCAGACAGGATAACGCAAAGCTCATGACCATTTCTCCTTTGCTCGTCAGCCGTCACACCACCGGTCAGATTCCAACCACTCACTTACCGTCTCAAGCTTATCAACAAATTCAACAATGCACTTCATCCGGTACGTTCTTCTAGCTGTTTTTGCTGCTGCCTCCCTGGTAGCAGTCAGCGAAGCGTCCTCGTCGAACCGGACCAAGCCGCCGGGCATGACGTCGCTCGAACTGCCCCCGGTTCGTTCAGTTGTTGCCAACGCCGAAGAAAAGCGTTTTCTGAGAGGAGCCAAGACGGAGAAGAAGACCAACGCGGATTCCAGCTACGAAGAGAGGCTGGTGATCCCTTCGTCGGTTAATAGTCAGTCCAACACAATCACGGATTCCCTGTTCAGGGCAATGCTCAACGTGGGAGAAACCCCGGCAAGGTTGGCTGAGCGTTTGAAGATCGGCAAGCGCTGGACTCTAGCCATCTTTACCAGACTCTATAAGAGATACGCCGAATTCTACGCTCGCGTCACGCTTGGGAAGCAATAGATGTTGAAGCGCACAAATAGTATCCCGAGTATCACTCGAATACCGACTTCCCTGGCTTATAGTAGACATCCCACATACCGGTACACCGTACCACCAATCAAAAACCATGTTCCGATTTGGTCCAATACTGAAATTAAGTGATAATATTTGTATCTATCTTCAGATCACTATACTGAAATCAAGTGAATATATTTGTAGCCATCTTTAGCTTGACGTTCTACTCGGCGTCAATATCGTCATCCGAATCCACCTCACCAATATTGTAGTCGATAGCGCAATGCCGAGCTAATGAGCCGATCAGGTCAGCTGCTGCGATGTCAGTCTCGTCCACTAGCGTACCATAGGCCTTTTTGTAGCCATTAGCTATAGTTGAAGAAGATAACTCGTCCCAAGCCTGGCGAATCCACCGCGCCACAGTAACTCGGTCTGGAGCTCGAAGCTCGAACTTTTTACCGTTGGTGTGGGTGCCTCGTTGTTGCCTCAAATTGACAACCCAGCAATCACGTAGACGTGCTTTAAAAGGATAGTTCCAGGCAACATCAGCTGGCTGGCAGACTGATGTTACACCAGGGGGCACCTTTAGAAGCACCACGTTGATAGATTTTGGGTATGAGACGACTTCAGGGGTCCAATGCCCCGAAAAGTCGTCCCATAGCAACAGGACGGGCACAATCATGTCATTTCGAGCAGCGAAATGATGCTTCAAGAAGCTGATTGAAAGATCACTGTTCCACCAACCTGGTACAACTTCAGATTTAGAATTAGAACTAGAGCTTCCACTTCGTGCAAATCAAACTTATCTTTGTGATTGCCACGAATCTCAAGACTCTGTTCTTCACGAACTCTTTTGGTGTCCTTCCAAATCTGCTTTCCAAATCCATACCTGACTCTTGCATTTTCTAGAGCGGTGCCGGGAATTTTTGAAGGTTTCGCTTGGAAAATGACAAACGGACGGTATTTGACGCCATCTGAGTCACCCAACAACATCACTGTAGCCCGCTCCTTATTCTTGCTCGAACAGCGCACCCAAACCGTTTTAGGACCTTTTTTATTGATCGTTTTGGTTGGTAGGAATTCAAAAAAAAGCAGCTAGACAGAACAACATTAGTCTTCATACAAGCTTTCAGATAAAATTGTGATTTTTTTGGTAAAATATGTGCCTGTTTGGTCCGCATTATAGACTTTTGTGACACCCAAATTGCGCATGGTCGCCTTCACTGTCGCGGCAAACTCGGCAGCAATAGCAGCCAGCTCTGGAGGGGTCTTCTGTCTTGCTCGCGTCCTTGCCCTCACGGACAGCTTGTGGCGCGCCTTGAAGGCGTGCTGCCAGCACCGCGAGCCTTCAAAGTCCTCCACACCGTTCTCAGCAGCAATCGCCTTGACCTCAAGCGTCAGCATCAGACTAGAGATAGGCACGCCCTCCTGGCGCAGATCATTCACCCACTTTACGAGCGCTTCCTCGGCTTTCGGCGGCAGCTTGGTCCCGATCCCAGTTGGGCGCGCCTTCCTCTTGCCGTTCCCGTTCCTGACCGCGCATTGCTCCTCCAGCTTCACCTTCTCACGTACCCATTTTAACACTAATTTGCGCCTAGACTCAAAAGATGAAGCACTTAGGTCAGGATAGAACTCGTTAATGACTTTGCGGACGTCCTTGCACTTTTCCACGGCACGCGCGACGGACAATTTCTCCCGTGCTGAGAAGGATGCACGCCGTTGTCGGCGTCGAGCTTGGCTGAAGGCTGGAGCCATCGCAAAATGAATGGTGTCCTTCGCAAAATGAGTGGTACCAAATTTGTATCGATTTTGTGACAGCTCTTATAAGCCAGGGCGGCTAATACTGCAAAATGATTGGTCGCTCTTATATGACCTTGTCCACTATAAGCCGTGGAAGTCGGTATATTGCTACTGTAGTATTATAGTACAATATATTGTAGTGTGGCACACATACATTGAGCCATTTCAACGGACGCTGCGCATTATTGCGCACTTGGAGCTGCTCGTCGACCGACCTTTGGGCGTGTCCTGCTCCATCATGGAGCGCGCCCACGTGCTCGTCCGCTTGCGAGATGGAAGTGCAGTATCTTGTGCTGCTGGCATCTGTCGTACGAGCGCCACCACCGTCCGGTTGGAGCACAGCGACATGTCTCCCGGAGTGGCCAGCATCACCTTCGAACAGGTTTTCGACGTCGGCGACAGCAATTCGCGCGTGTTTCAGACCAGTTTAACAGGTGCAATAGACTCTGTAATCGACGGCAGAGCTGCTACGTTGATAGCCACAGGCGCAGCGAGCTCAGGCAAGTCGTTCGCGTGTCATGGCGACCAGCACAAGCCGCGTAACGGAAAGGCGGAGCCGGGGCTTATTACGCTGGCGATACGGCGAGTTTTTAGCTGTTTGGAGGCTAAATTACAAGAAGAGGACAAGTGCAATGTGTTGTTGAGTTGCTGGGGAGTTGCGCAAAGTGGAACGAGCAAGAGCGGAGCTCTGACGGATCTTCTGGCGGCTGGGAAGAGTGTTGACAGTTTACCAATGGGAAACATGGAGGAAGTGTTGGTGGAGCATTCGGTGGTGGTGTCGACGCCTGCAGAGGCAGTGCATTTGTATTCCAGAGCATTGAGCAGAGTGAAGGACGCGGAACAGCAGGATTTTGTGTTTGCGCTGCATGTGGAGACTCTGACAAAGAATGGGGAGGCGAAACGAGGACGGTTTCTTGTTGTGGACATTCATGGAGGCTCTGTTATCGAGCCGCGTGGGGGAGAGGTGAAGAATCAGGATGAGAAGAAGGAGCGAGGCCAACAGTATTTCTTGGACACGCAGTTTCCAGTGCATAAGACGTTGAGTACAAGCTTTGGTGAGTTCGTGGGTAATACAAGTGCAACCTACCTGCTTGTTGCCATTCAGACGCCAGCGCAATTCCAGCAGCAGGTAAGTGTGCTATAGTCGTGGCCCGTTTGAGTTTAGTTAATGGGGGTTCTTGCTGTTGAATGCTCTAGGCCATCCAGTCACTTTTGTACGCGTGCAAGGCGAAAGAGATCAAAAGCACAACCTCGGTCAACTGTTCATCTGCTTTTGTAGAGAGAGGCAGTCCGAACCAACTTCAAGACATGAACCAACGACCGAGGAAAACGGAAAACCAGACGCCGGGCTGTGACGAGGATCATATCGTGCCTGCGGCTCCTTCGATGGATCGTCGTGCTGCATCCTTTCCCGACAGGCCGTTGCCGCCTATGTCCCCGCCGCTGTAAGTTTCCACATCCATTCATGTAACCTTTCATGTTCCTCCAATTGACATTGTTGCTATGATTTTGATCATTGTTGCTATGATTTTGATCATTGATCGACAGTTCTACTACATCAAGTGACTCTACATGCGACGTACCATTCTTTACACCTTTATATGAAGCAGGACAAAAGCCGGTCAGATCTCCAACCTTAAGTCCCAGCACAAGTATTGAAAGTGAAGAATCGCGGAGACAAACGACCGTATCGAGACGTGTGCGCAAGGCCTATGAACTCGCTAAAGCTGCCACCATCTCACCTGTAAAACAAAGCGCAGTGTTTGCTGCGAATTCCAACCAATCCGACGAGGGAGTTGCCCACGATGCAATGGATAGATTATTGAAGCACCTTCCCCGTGATACACTGTGCGGATTAACACTCCAGGCCAAATTGGAGCAAATCCGCTCAAATCAACTTGAGCTAGAACGCGCGTTGGCGCACGAGGTCTCCATCAAGGATAAATGTGTGGACCGAATTTCGCGGCTCAGTCAAACCATGAGCTGTCAGGTGGTGGAGCATGAGCAACAACTACAAGAAGCGTTGACAGCAAAGCATGCAGCTGAGACTAAGCTGCAAGATCTCAACCTCAAGTTTGATGATGTTGGACGCGAAGTGACGCGCTTGCAAGAGGAGATTATGGCGTTGAAGGCTGGACAACAGATTAGTGTAATCGGTGATGGCACTCAATCGGAAAATGAACGAACAATGCTTCATACTTTGTCAGCGCGGCTTGAAGAGGCGATGATACAAGCCAAGGACGTGATAACCTTCAAAGACGGTGTAATTCAGGCACTAGAAGAAAGACTCCAGCTTGCAAGCAAGCGTGGGGCAGACGCAGTAACATTGTTGGAAACGGAAAAGGCTCGGTTCGATCGTGAAAAGAGTGCGCTGCTTGTTCAGCTGCAGGAGAGCAAGGAGGGCAGCAACAAAAAGACAAATGAAGAGATTTCGAAAGTGCAAGCGGAGAATACAGCTATTCAGCAGCAGAAGGCTGAGCTCACTGTAAAGCTAGCGCAACTCACACTTGAATTAGAGACCGCTAGATCACAGTGGGCACAAGATGCTCGTGATCGCGAGGATCGAGCTGACCAGAAATGCGCGAAGCAAGTAGCTCAAGCTGAACAGCAGCTTGAACAAGCAGCAGCGGCGATGCAGCAGCAAATGGCGCAGTTTCGGAATGAGCTGGATATGAAAGTGATCAGACAGCGTGTAGCTACACAAGTGGCATGTAAAGCTGGTGAACTGAAATGCGATCAACTGGAGCGCGATCTACAACGCATGAAGCTAAAGCTTGCAAAACAGAAAATGAAGATGGAGAAAAAGACTCGCGCACTAGTAGCAAATGCTCACAAACAGCATGAAGAACCTGCGGCAGCGCTTCAGCATGAACTTGATGACCTAGCAGTGCGCATGAAAACTGTGCTGGAACGAGAGCAGAAAGCTTTGAGGCGGGCAAAGAAAAGCGAGGATGCTACGCAGCTATTGCAGGCTGAAATGCAGCAAATTAAGCTGTCAGCGGTGCACAGGGAGACCGCGGTGGAACGAGAGCAGGCTGCTTTGAGACGGGCAAGGAAAAGTGAAGAAGCTGTTCTGCAATTGCAGGGTGAAGTGCAGGAATTGCAAGCGTCAGTAGCCGAGAGTGAGCGTGAGCGCGCGGCTATGGGAAACCTTTGCAAAGAGCTCGCGACAGATAAGGATGCACTTAAAGTGGAGCTTGAGCGTCGGATACGTGAGATGGAGCAGTCGATAGCAAAGCAGATTATGGAAGCTGAAGCACGAATTCACGAAGCTCGAGACGTGCAAGTGCAGAAGTTAGTGGAACAGCACAACGCCGAATTGAGTCGGGTAGAGGCTGCAGCAAAACATCAAGAAATGACCACACTCCAGTCAGTGAGACCAACAAGACAACAGTCTTCAACGTCCGTATCATCACGAGCGTCCTTATCCGAAGACGACGGATCATTGTCATCAGACAGCAATCGCCAACAGAATATCGACGACCTGGACGCGCTGATCGACTCAAAAGAGCGACGATATATGGATCTCGAGAAAAGAAAGAAGGCAGGTAGATCGGCTCGGTCGTCATCTTCCTCTCCTCCTACAAAGAGTTCCTCTTCATTGAAGAGGGCACTCGCGCGTAAGGAAGACGAAGTTGCAGAGCTGTCGTCACGTCAGAAGCAGCTCTTTGCTGCATTGGCGACTGCTAACGAGCAAGAAACACTAGCCAAGAAGCACATGCAAGAGACCGAGGTGCAGCGTCAGAATGAACTCGCCCGGTACGAAGATTTACTCCAACAGCTTAACAGCGTGAAACAGGAGAACTGGCATCTGAGTCTCGCTCTGCAAGTAACGGAATCAACAAACCAGCAGCGACAGCGTAGGCCGTCCCAAACTAACGCAATCTACTAGCTAGGCATCCGATGAGAAGCATTGTGGCGTGTCATCCCTTCGTCTCTTCAATTTTACCGTTGTGATCAACCTAAGCGATGGCCTGCGCTTTGGCTTGCGGTAGCTGAGGGAGAGCTATCGTGCAACATACCACCTTCAACGTGGAATGACACGCAACATAACGGCTTCAACTTGCCGTGGACTTTTCAGCACTTGCAGTACTCTGTTTCGGTCCGTCCGCAGGCTGAATCCTACGACAAAACGCATGCATTGCTGCGAGCTTCCTCGTCGAGTCTGCACTGCACCAACCTGTTAGCTTCTGCACGAATGCGGGCTGTAGTCCGATAGAAACACACACACACACAGCAGGTCCTGCCTGCAATCTATCTCGAGATAGAAGAGATTGCGGGCAGGAACCGCCTCGAGATAAAAGAGATCGGTGCGAGTGGATGCAACGGCGGCGAGCGCATTTAACTCTCGGACGCAAGTTGAAGAGGGCGTGCAAGCCGGCGTTGTTGTTCGAGAGAAGGCGGTCGACAGCGCTGCTGCTTCGGGCTGCTGCTACATGTACGTGTAATGGCGCTCGCAACCCTGTGGCTGCGTCAACTGACTTAGTCAGACTCGGTCCGACTTCTTTCGTGAGCCCGTGATGACCGTCGCGCCGACAGTGGAACAGTTCAGCGTGCGAATCTATGCAGCACTGAACCACGTGAGCCTGCAACCTGTCGAAAAGCACACGCTCAAGAAACTCGCTGTCAGCGGAATACAAAGCCGATCGCCGAGCAGACAGCGACCGTGCTGCCGGTCACCGGCACGTTGCTAGTAGCGACACTTGCTCTACACACGTTAGCGCATGACCTACACGTTGGAGCTGCTCGTGGGTGTTAAACCACGAGAGGTGGCCGAGGACTTCAGTTCTATGGCGCCAATTTCGGTGGGGCAGCGCAAGACTATTGTAACTTGGCATCCGCCGTCAACGGCAAACTCCGTCGCCATCGCTCCACCGTCAACTACGGTATGCTCTGCAAACTCTGCCATCGGCCATCACCGCCTTCGCAGCCGGAACTCGCCGAGCTTCCTTGTCAAGCGTGACGCAACCCGTTCAACAAAGTATTGTTCGATCACAGCGTCTTGAAGCGCGGCCATTGATCACCCAGCGGCTGTCGCTCGCGACGATGGCAACGTGCTTGCACCGGGTCACTGTTCTCGCCGCGGTCATCGATCTCGTCCACACTGCTGCCTACTGCCGCCGCCGCCGCTGCTGCGCCCAATCTCAGCGGAGACCAATGTTTCGCTCAATGTTTTGGGTCGGCGCGACCATCAAGCGCCGTGCATCGCCCGGCCGCTTTCCGGCCTCATTTCAGTGCGCGTCTTAGTCTTGTGCACGATTGCGGCCAGGGCGGTCCATGTATGCCACGGCGGACTCGGTCTCATCTGCGAGAGTCGCGCCGCAACTGCTATCGGCCTGTCCTCGCGAGAGGCGAAGCCTAAGGCTAAACAAAGCGCTTCAAGGCGGACTGCGCCGCAGCTTGCGGCTCACAATCGCATTTGCCTGCTTGCTCGCACGTCAAGTGTCCAGCAGGAATCAGAGCGATGAAGTCGATGATCGGATCGGAGCTGGCCCTGACACCGACACCCATGTCGGAGCAGGACGCCGACCTGCTGCGCGAGCTGGCCGAGACGCTGGCGGTGCACAACATCCAGCAGTACAACACGCTGCTCAAGACCAAGGACGGGTTCGCCGACAGTCGGTGCTGGAAGGAGCTGCGGCGCAAGGACGGCGTGCGCGTGTATCGCGAGCGCAGCCGCCACCACGGCCTGCCCACGACGCCGTCACTGCTGCTCTTGGGCACGGTGGAAGGCACGCTGGACGACGTCATGTACGGTGCCGTGGCCACGACGGACGAGGCCGTGCGCATCAAGTCCAGGTACATCCAGGACGGCGTCGTGGACTGCAAGGTGCTGCACGAGCTGGTGCAGCCGACGGTGGAGGACCCGTTCCACCACGTGAGCGTCAAGTGGCGGCTGTACAACAACCAGCGCGACTACGTGTCGCTGGACACGACGGGCATCGCGCACACGGTCAAGCGCGAGCGCATCGGCTACAACATCTCGCACTCGGTGGCGTTCGCGCAGATCCCGGGCCTGGAAGAGACGCACGGCATCGAGCGCGGCAACATGTCGGTGTGCTCATTGTACCTGCAGAAGACACCGACGACGGTGGAGTGCTACGTGCGCGGCTTCTTCGACTTCCACACGCAGAACGAGATGGTGAACGCTAGGTCGCTGCAGGCTATTGCGACGCAGTGGGCGTCCTTCGCTCGGAAGCACAAGTGTTCGCTCATGAAGAAGCTGGTGTGGCGCATGCGCAAGAGCTCGGGCTGCACGACGTCGGTGTCGCTGCACGACGATCGGCCATTGATGACACAGCAGCCACCGGCACCTGTTCGAGGACGGTGTTCAGTTTGTTCAGGGAGCTTCGGCTTCCTGGGCACCAGCCACAAGACATGCAAAAGCTGCTTCCGACAAGTGTGCACGCGGTGCTGCTCCAAGCAGCTCGTGTGCATCATGGCCCCGGACCAACGCACGGTGCTGGAGAAGAAGCGGAGTTTTTGTGGCACGTGCCTCACGGATGCAGCCAACAGCGACGCCCTGGAAGTGGCGAGGGAGGAGCTGGTCAGTACAAAAGCGTACCATGAAGCGTGTGCGGCCAAGGCTAAGGAGATGGCACGAGCTTCCAGGGCTAGTTTCCGGCGCAGTGCAGTCTCCCATCGCAGCAGGCGGAGTCAAACTGGGCGAGGCTACATGGCTGCTGCGTAAACTAAGGGGAAAGTAACGTTATCTAGTGTAGTTGTATCCAGGTAATATTATGAAGGTGGTCAAGTGTCAGCATCGTCGTATCCGTTCTTCACTCGACTAAACCTAGTGCCACGATGTTCTACAGCACTTGTAACCCGAAGTAGCTGCCGTCCAGACTGCCTTACCGCGAAGGAGAGCAGGGCCCCGCACCGGATGCCTCTACAGATTGACGAGCAGGGAACACCATCGTCGCTTCCGCTTCAACTTGCACCGGAGGCCTAAAGCTTCACGGCAACCGTCCACCCACCAAGCTTTAGAATCCAGCTACATGTGTTGCAGCTCAGCTTTTGACTGACAAGGGTTTTCTCTCGCGCTGCTCTTGAAGAAAAACAAACTTGCACCTTGACGTTTTAATGCTGCTTGGGGCATTTCGAAGTTGAGGTGGCTGAGTTGCGTCAAGTCCGCGAAGTCCAACACCCCCAAGGCACCAAAGCAGCGCTGCAGTGAGAGATCCACATCGCCAATACGAATAAAACGAATACGCTTCCTTCTTGATCTTGATGATTGTTTCATTGGTGTTGAAGGCATATAGGCGGTCTTTGGCAAGAAACTTTGCCAATCTTGTGTTCCTGGTGAGGTTGCTATGCACTCGACTAATGAAGCATCGATTCAAAGGCAACGCTTCCCACGAGTGTTTTTCGCTTTCAGGTTTATCTTCTCTGTGATCGTGCCCAGTGCAGCATGTACAGCTATCACGTCCTTTTTGGTTGATAGCAGTGTACTCTACACTGTAGACTCTACAGTAGATAGCTCGATAGTGGTGTGCTCACTACCAGTTCCTCACCAACCACTACTGTATTTTCTATTCGTATTGGCGATGTGGATCTCTCACTGCAGCGCTGCTTTGGTGCCTTGGGGGTGTTGGACTTCGCGGACTTGACGCAACTCAGCCACCTCAACTTCGAAATGCCCCAAGCAGCATTAAAACGTCAAGGTGCAAGTTTGTTTTTCTTCAAGAGCAGCGCGAGAGAAAACCCTTGTCAGTCAAAAGCTGAGCTGCAACACATGTAGCTGGATTCTAAAGCTTGGTGGGTGGACGGTTGCCGTGAAGCTTTAGGCCTCCGGTGCAAGTTGAAGCGGAAGCGACGATGGTGTTCCCTGCTCGTCAATCTGTAGAGGCATCCGGTGCGGGGCCCTGCTCTCCTTCGCGGTAAGGCAGTCTGGACGGCAGCTACTTCGGGTTACAAGTGCTGTAGAACATCGTGGCACTAGGTTTAGTCGAGTGAAGAACGGATACGACGATGCTGACACTTGACCACCTTCATAATATTACCTGGATACAACTACACTAGATAACGTTACTTTCCCCTTAGTTTACGCAGCAGCCATGTAGCCTCGCCCAGTTTGACTCCGCCTGCTGCGATGGGAGACTGCACTGCGCCGGAAACTAGCCCTGGAAGCTCGTGCCATCTCCTTAGCCTTGGCCGCACACGCTTCATGGTACGCTTTTGTACTGACCAGCTCCTCCCTCGCCACTTCCAGGGCGTCGCTGTTGGCTGCATCCGTGAGGCACGTGCCACAAAAACTCCGCTTCTTCTCCAGCACCGTGCGTTGGTCCGGGGCCATGATGCACACGAGCTGCTTGGAGCAGCACCGCGTGCACACTTGTCGGAAGCAGCTTTTGCATGTCTTGTGGCTGGTGCCCAGGAAGCCGAAGCTCCCTGAACAAACTGAACACCGTCCTCGAACAGGTGCCGGTGGCTGCTGTGTCATCAATGGCCGATCGTCGTGCAGCGACACCGACGTCGTGCAGCCCGAGCTCTTGCGCATGCGCCACACCAGCTTCTTCATGAGCGAACACTTGTGCTTCCGAGCGAAGGACGCCCACTGCGTCGCAATAGCCTGCAGCGACCTAGCGTTCACCATCTCGTTCTGCGTGTGGAAGTCGAAGAAGCCGCGCACGTAGCACTCCACCGTCGTCGGTGTCTTCTGCAGGTACAATGAGCACACCGACATGTTGCCGCGCTCGATGCCGTGCGTCTCTTCCAGGCCCGGGATCTGCGCGAACGCCACCGAGTGCGAGATGTTGTAGCCGATGCGCTCGCGCTTGACCGTGTGCGCGATGCCCGTCGTGTCCAGCGACACGTAGTCGCGCTGGTTGTTGTACAGCCGCCACTTGACGCTCACGTGGTGGAACGGGTCCTCCACCGTCGGCTGCACCAGCTCGTGCAGCACCTTGCAGTCCACGACGCCGTCCTGGATGTACCTGGACTTGATGCGCACGGCCTCGTCCGTCGTGGCCACGGCACCGTACATGACGTCGTCCAGCGTGCCTTCCACCGTGCCCAAGAGCAGCAGTGACGGCGTCGTGGGCAGGCCGTGGTGGCGGCTGCGCTCGCGATACACGCGCACGCCGTCCTTGCGCCGCAGCTCCTTCCAGCACCGACTGTCGGCGAACCCGTCCTTGGTCTTGAGCAGCGTGTTGTACTGCTGGATGTTGTGCACCGCCAGCGTCTCGGCCAGCTCGCGCAGCAGGTCGGCGTCCTGCTCCGACATGGGTGTCGGTGTCAGGGCCAGCTCCGATCCGATCATCGACTTCATCGCTCTGATTCCTGCTGGACACTTGACGTGCGAGCAAGCAGGCAAATGCGATTGTGAGCCGCAAGCTGCGGCGCAGTCCGCCTTGAAGCGCTTTGTTTAGCCTTAGGCTTCGCCTCTCGCGAGGACAGGCCGATAGCAGTTGCGGCGCGACTCTCGCAGATGAGACCGAGTCCGCCGTGGCATACATGGACCGCCCTGGCCGCAATCGTGCACAAGACTAAGACGCGCACTGAAATGAGGCCGGAAAGCGGCCGGGCGATGCACGGCGCTTGATGGTCGCGCCGACCCAAAACATTGAGCGAAACATTGGTCTCCGCTGAGATTGGGCGCAGCAGCGGCGGCGGCGGCAGTAGGCAGCAGTGTGGACGAGATCGATGACCGCGGCGAGAACAGTGACCCGGTGCAAGCACGTTGCCATCGTCGCGAGCGACAGCCGCTGGGTGATCAATGGCCGCGCTTCAAGACGCTGTGATCGAACAATACTTTGTTGAACGGGTTGCGTCACGCTTGACAAGGAAGCTCGGCGAGTTCCGGCTGCGAAGGCGGTGATGGCCGATGGCAGAGTTTGCAGAGCATACCGTAGTTGACGGTGGAGCGATGGCGACGGAGTTTGCCGTTGACGGCGGATGCCAAGTTACAATAGTCTTGCGCTGCCCCACCGAAATTGGCGCCATAGAACTGAAGTCCTCGGCCACCTCTCGTGGTTTAACACCCACGAGCAGCTCCAACGTGTAGGTCATGCGCTAACGTGTGTAGAGCAAGTGTCGCTACTAGCAACGTGCCGGTGACCGGCAGCACGGTCGCTGTCTGCTCGGCGATCGGCTTTGTATTCCGCTGACAGCGAGTTTCTTGAGCGTGTGCTTTTCGACAGGTTGCAGGCTCACGTGGTTCAGTGCTGCATAGATTCGCACGCTGAACTGTTCCACTGTCGGCGCGACGGTCATCACGGGCTCACGAAAGAAGTCGGACCGAGTCTGACTAAGTCAGTTGACGCAGCCACAGGGTTGCGAGCGCCATTACACGTACATGTAGCAGCAGCCCGAAGCAGCAGCGCTGTCGACCGCCTTCTCTCGAACAACAACGCCGGCTTGCACGCCCTCTTCAACTTGCGTCCGAGAGTTAAATGCGCTCGCCGCCGTTGCATCCACTCGCACCGATCTCTTTTATCTCGAGGCGGTTCCTGCCCGCAATCTCTTCTATCTCGAGATAGATTGCAGGCAGGACCTGCTGTGTGTGTGTGTGTTTCTATCGGACTACAGCCCGCATTCGTGCAGAAGCTAACAGGTTGGTGCAGTGCAGACTCGACGAGGAAGCTCGCAGCAATGCATGCGTTTTGTCGTAGGATTCAGCCTGCGGACGGACCGAAACAGAGTACTGCAAGTGCTGAAAAGTCCACGGCAAGTTGAAGCCGTTATGTTGCGTGTCATTCCACGTTGAAGTGATAAAGTTGCACGTCAAGAAAGGTGTCCCGCCACGAGATGAGTTTTCCCTTTGAGCAGATTTGAACTACGAGAAGCATGGCATTACGTAAAGCGATTCATGGGTCATGGGTCTGCATAGTTAGTCTGTGAACGGAAGATACTATCAATACATAATACAATTGTCGGTATCGCAACACGTACTACGAAATATTCTGGCGAAAAAAACGATACTCCGTTGTCTGAAGTTTGACCCTCGATAAGTTACCGACAAGGTCAAAGGAGAACAGCAATCCGCAGGGTAGTATCCCTAATGGGTCAAGAGTTTTTGACGAGATTTTGCCTGCACTAGGTCTATTGCCAACAATTTCGAGGGACCAAATCATACGTATAGTAGGCAAACGCATCATCTACTATTCATTCTTCTTCTCTTCACTCGGCGCGCTGATCTGCTCCGGGGTTTTGCCGCACAGTCGTTTGTGCAGCTTCCAGGCCGCTTTCTGGCAATCCCGCGAGCAATAGACTGCGTCGCGACACCTCGCACAGCGCGACAACTTTTCACTCGGCGCATAACAATGATCACACGTCTTGCCCTTGGTCTCTTGGAACCAAAATATGGTGTCTTCCTCGCTCGGATGCGTCACACCTTTCGGGTCGTCTTCTCCATGACAAAACACACTTTCACACGGAGCATAAAAGTCCCACTTCTCGGTATGATGCATCAGATTTTGCCCCACGCAGCCGAACCTGCTCATCAGCGAGTCGAGCTTCCTTGTCTTGTCGTCCTTGAATTCATCACTCAAACTCTCCTGACTCGCAGGGACAAACTCCACCGCAAACTGAGCCACAGATCCGTAGTCCGCTTCGCTAGCAATAGGTGCAAACTGCTGCGAGATAGCAAAGTCACTGAGACTTCTCATGTTCTCGTCCTCCTGCGTCTTAGGCAGCGGTAGGAAGTCTGCGTCGCCCAGTAAGAAGCAGAACATGGGCTTCTCGTCTACTGGCAGCGTTTTCGAGTGCTCCACCACACTCTCGAACGTCCTGAATTGACTCTCCTCACTGTGTTGCTCTCCAGGAGGAGCAATGTATACAAACACCAAGTCTGCAGCCAATGGATCGGCCACAATCTCGTATCCGATGAGCTCACAAGCTTTATTCAGTCGTTCTTGGAACTCTGGGAAGCCATTCGCTTCGATATACGTCTTGGTTCTGGTTCTGGAGCTGTCTGAAGGTGAGGAGTGGTTGTAGGTCTCCACCCATGAGGCGTGGAGGTACAGGAGTCGACAGCCGATGCCTGTGATGCGGTTTTCTGCCTTCTGGAACTCGGTCTCTTTCCTGGTACAGTTAGAGGCGTTAGAGGTGTGTAAATGCATTGCAAGTTACATGAATAAAGAGAGGAGATCAGTACCAAGCGTAGTCGTAGCGCATAAAGACGTTGGAGGCCAGGAGGCGCTCGCGCCAGGGCTGCAGCGCCGACGCCGGCGCCGCGAGAGGCTGCGCCATTTGATACGTAATTGAATGATGACCACTGAGGTTTAGGCTGTTTGGTGGGTTCTCGCGATTGTTCGAGAAGGTTATTGCCACGTCTCTGGGCGTGTCTCGAAGGCTTGAGTCATACTTGGTTTTTGTATGCTTCTGTCCCGGTGCTGCAAATCGAATCGAGACAGGAGGGATGACGAATTCTGATTATGCCACTTCAAACCGCTTTCATCGTGTAAGCACCGACGTCGCCCCGCCCTCCATTTCCTCTCCTACTGTACTTGATCGATGGCTGGCATTTTTCAATTGTGTACGTGAGACCAACCAGCACGCTATAATTATAGTTACCCAGCAGCTCCAATGAGAAGTTTTAACAGTGGAGGCGTGTGCACCTACGGCCTCAACAGCCAAGCCGGCTATCTGTTTGGACGCAGTCAGAACGCGCTGCGTCAGCGCAGCTTCGGTCGCGCTCGAGGCATGGACGCCCCATTGAAGCGATACCGCGACCACGACAGCAGCGACAGCGACGAAGACTCCCGGCCACGACGAGCGGAAGTACAGAACCGCTTCAAGCGGATGCGAGTCTCCGGAGCCCCACGAAAGACCGACACGAACTCGGACATGACAGACGAAGAAGCTGCTACCCCTCGATCCACTTGGCGAGCACACAAGGCCATCGTCCCAACAGCAGCACCTGAAGGAGGCGCAAAGCGACCGTTGATGTTCTTCACACCAGCTGCAACAGAGACGGAGTTGCCGTGGAAGATGCAGAGACAACAGGAGTTCTTGACAGCCGAGCCGTCGATTGAAATACCCAACGACGCCTCGTGCCGTGCTATGGTGGTGTTTGACCCGTACCGGTCCATGCCGTTGGCTCCTGCGCCACGAGTTGACCTCGTGGAGGACGATACGACTGACGCGTCGTCGTCTGAGAGTGAGGAAGAGCACTTTGTGCGATTCGAAGAACTGCCGGCCGACAGTAATGAACCTGTGGACATGGACATTGACTGAAGAGATGCACGTCGTTGTCTATAGTGTTTATGTCCAAGCAAACGTTGCGGATGGATGAGCGTGCAACAGAACCAGACATCGCCCTGCACCACCTCGAGCTGCTACTTAGCACCAGCATCCAGATGCAGCACTCTGCCAACAAACAATCTATTTAGCGTAACGATATCCTTAAGAGCAGCAGCAACTATTCGCGCAGCTCACAGCAACAACACGATTAATCTTTGTCCACATCAGTCCGCCAGTTGTCAGTTCAACTTGTGTAGCCATCTCTACATGGCTGCATGTAGTGCTACAATCTTTCAGGTTTTTTAATCTTATTTCCACTATGTCAGCAAATGATTGCAACTTGACAACTCAATCAGTTGCGACTTCGCAACTCGATCGATCAATCGTCTTGAAGCAGTATCAATACACCTCCCCGAGACGTCATGTCCCGCTTGTTGCTGCGTTCACTGCGCTCCCCGGCGGCGGTGATGGCTTTTGCCACCGCCAGCAGCTTCTCCATCGCTTACTCTCCCCCTCCTGCCCGCTGCGAAGCTCCTTCTTTCGCCAAACCGACTTTTACGGAGCGAACCGTGGGCAACTACGAGAACCGGCTACGTAAATTCAGTTCCCCCGAGCGCGTTTTCGAGTATTTCTCCAGTGTGGAGATCGACAAGCAGTTCTTCATGACCAGAGACGACTTGGCTCGTGTTGTGACGCCCTACACCTATCGCCGCGGAGCCCCGTTAGCCTCCAAGAACCCCAAATTCAATGCCAAAGCTAGTGGCGATAAAAACTCCAAGAAAGTGGCGGACGAGTACCTGCAACGTGTGCAGAAGCTGCTGATCGACGATGCAAACGTGACGAAAGTTGACGTTGATGAGCTATTGGCGTTCAAGGAGGAGCAGCACGTGGACTTCGAGACGCATGTGAAGACTTTGAGAGCGCTGCAGATCACGAATGCTGAGTTCGACCAGTTCATCGAGGTGCACGGAGGTCCTAAACGTCCCAAAACGTTCTTTGATCTGGTGGATGCGGACGGTGACGGGTTGATTTCGTACCCCGAGTACATGTTCTTCACGGTTTTACTAGCCAGTAAGTGGAATTTGGTTTTTATTTTGCTATTATTTCTGTGTGCTGATAATGGATTGTACGATCAGTTCCAGAGCGTCAGTTTGAGTTGGCGCTCAAGATGTTCGATACGGACGACAACGGGAAATTGGATCATCGCGAGTTCAAGCAGGTTGGACACGGAGATTTGTTGTCGTGTGTAGTTTATGGTGATTTTACTGTGAGTGTTTTGCTCATGTAGATCATAGAGCTGATGCGGCTGCGTACACCTGCTGGTCGTCAAGATCGTTCGTTGCAGGATGACGACGATGCTCCGATTTTCAAGCACCTGTTCGGCGAGTTGGCCACGGAGACCCTGTCGTACGAAGAATTCTGCAAGTTCCGCCGCGACCTGAAGCAGGAGATCATGCGCATTCAGATATCCTTTTCACCTATTGATCTTTATTATTGCACGTTTGGGGTGGTATCTTTTGAAGTTGTCCTTAACGCCAGATTACTTCGAGCAATATGACGTTGATGGTGACAGGACTCTATCGCCGCGCGAATTTGGGATGTTCCTGGTGTCGCACGTTGACCAGGTTTGAGCTGTTCTGTTGAGTGTTAGTGTAGACCTGATAGCAACACTAACCACCACTTTGTGCACAGCGTCACATTGAGATGTGGGTCGACCGCGTCGACAAGTTGCGTGTCCTGAAGGTGAGTGTTCCTTCATTTTCGGTATCAAATTTTGCGAGCTAATGCTTTCGATATCGTGAAGGGGCACATCACGGAGGAAGAATTCATGGATTTCAACGTGTTTCTCGAGCATCTGGATGAGCTAAAGGTGGCCATGGAACTTGTTATGCAAGCCCACGGTGTGAACAAAGGTACGCCTCGAAGACAATTTTTGTATGGTTTTTGATTTTAATCGTGGTCCTGGAAATCTCTGCAGAGCAATTTCAGCGTGCTACGAAGGCAGCAGTGCGCGGAAGCAAACATACCAAGCCAGTCACTCCTCTGCAAATCGACATTCTTTTTGCGCTGTTTGACCTCGATGGTATGTATGGCTGCCTCGAGAAATTATTTCCCTTAGTGTAGCCTTGTTTTGACTGTATCTATATGGTGGCAGACGATGGACATTTGTCAACGAAGGAGTTTATCGAGGTGATGCAGACGCGGAAAGACAGCGGATTGAATGAGGTATTTGTTTTGAAATTATACGCGGTGTTGTAACTGTAGATTTGATTTTGACACATGCATCTGTCTTTGTCTGTCAGCCTCGTGACACAGGTGCTCTCAACTTCGTTCAGCGCATTAAGGAGTGCATCAAGTGTCTTTTGTGATTGTGCGTTGGCGACACTTCGATTTGCTGTGTGGTGACAACACGGCGATTGTGCTCGCTCCATCTACCAGCCTCTGCGTTTAGCTGAAATTGTACACGATTTATGTAGATGTCCCGGAGTATGGACCGAACAACACCTGGGCATTTGCAGTAGCGGTGTCTTCCTCCTGTTTCTTGCTTTTGTCTTTCTTGTCAGACGGCGACGACGGTGTCCACTTGAGCAGTTTGTTTTTGAATTGCGAAAGCCCTGACGATGCGCTTTCTTTTGTAATGTACCATTTCAGGTGAGATTCAAACTTCTGGAGCAGCTTCTTGGTCGTGCAGAGTTTGCTTTGGCAAACGTATGGGGGTAAATCCAGATCAAAATGGCTTAAGTTCACGAAGAACCCGTTACAATTGATCCGCAAGCGAACATTCCCCACCCTTACGTACTTGACGTAAAAGAGTTCGCAGTCGTCTGGGGCAGCAGATTCGCTTTCATCTGGTGGTTCTTCGGAGGCTGAAGCAGAGGTTGGAGAGTTAGATCCCGCACTGCTGCTGAGATCCGCGAATGTGCTGTTCATTGACCCAGAGGAGTTGCTCTTACGCGAACGCAGTGAGGATTGTGGCGAGGTCGGGGGTGCACGAGATTTCGTGAAAGGGGAGCTAACGCCTTTCTGGCCAGGTATGAGGCTGTTGCTTGACGTCGTTGGTGAAGTAGCGCCGTACGTTGATTTCCGCCCGAAAAATACCTGCTCCGAGTTCTGGGTGCTGGATGAGGTTGGAGATATTTTCTCAAAGAAGAACTTGTAAATTAGTTCGTAGAAATCTGAGGCGAGCTGAATGACGATCATATTCGAGACTTCAGGGAACATACTGACCTCGAGGACTTCTAGTACGCGAAGTTTCTGCCCATGAACTCGTACGATCGGCCCGCTCTCCGCACGCACCACAAGCATTCCCTTTTGATTTCCTGCAGTAAGCTTGGAGCTGCTCTCAAGTCGTTTATCAACAAGAAGCTTCGCCTTCAACACTGCTGTCGGGTCTTCGAATGCAGCCGATGAAGGTCCAGGTTGCATGTTGCTGATCTCGAGCCATTGGAGGTTCAGCGTGAGCTTCGTGCAGTGGTTTGTGAAATACGTGTGACAGCCTGTAAAGCCTTGGATGCGAATGCCGACAAACTCGTGATCCGATCCAGTGATTTCGGGACTCAGGCGCAGTCTCCACTGTAAACCGACGACATTGAACGAAATTGCTTTCATGGCCGGCGGTTTGGACCGGGAGGCTGTTCCTCTCGTACGAATTTCTCGATTTCGAAGCTCTTCTTCGAGAAGCATGTGCAATTTTTTCGTGGAAATAGGAGCGGTAAGCGCATTTGTGGTTGAGGAAGGCGGCTTGAAGACGGTGATATCACTGCCTTCCAAGATCGGTTGCTGCTGCGAAGACTCAGTCGAACCCGGTTTTGGGGTGTACGCACGCTTGGGTCGTTTCGCCGCTGATGGAGGCGCCAGCAACACATGCCGAATCACGTTCATGAGTTGATAGAACTGGTGTCTATCGGAAGAGAGCTGCAAGAATGACAGATCTACTTCGGTACTGGTGGCTCCGGTGGCACATGCGTGCGTGTACGAGCTGGTGAGACTGCATTCGTCCATGATCTGCTTCAATAATGTTGATGCCGAATGAGAGCCCACATCGGACTGCGAATACCACAACACCCCTGCTGAAATGTCGACGTCGATCGGAGCCACATGAGCTGTAACATTGTCAAAGGTAAGGTTTGCAATCGTGTTGGTTTCGCCCGCATCTGTGCCAATTTCGAAGTGGATGTGCTTGGACGCTAACAACATGTTGCTTCGTGTGTTTTCTTCACGAACATTGATCTGTGCATCGTGGATATCGACAGTGTACGCTTTCATCGCGATCATGACTTTAGGAATTTCAAAATCGTTGGTGTCTTCGCCAATACTATCACGTGTGGAGCTGCTATCATCATCAAGAGATTTTGAAGAGGACTCTTGATCAGAATCTTGGGTCATTCCTAATTTGCCTTGCTGCAATAAGTCTAGCAGGGTGTCACGAGTACTGCTTCCTCGCCGATTTATGAACGGTGGGATTTTAAGGCGTGGATCCCCGGTTGCAACGTCGGTGTTACTGGATACAACCGAAGGGGATCGGAAGCTGCTTCGCTTCACTCCTCTAGATGGCGAAATCGGAGCTACTCGAGTGACGTCCGATAGCCCGTCGACCTTACTGGCGTTCCGCTGGGCATCTAACAGCAGCCGCAGATTGTCGACGGTTGTTGCAACCATATAAAATACGCAATCTCGAGTTTGAATCGTCCAGAGCAACTTCATGGAATCAACTTGAATCGGACATGATCCGTCTTTCAAGAACAAGTTATCCATCGAAGCAGATCGGCGGTTGATTCTCAACAATCGATTTTTAATGTTTTGCGTCCAATTCTTGGCTGATCGGGGAGACTTTGGCGGGAAGGTTGTAGCAAACGAAGTTCGCACGGATGGCGAGACGTGCAACATTGGAAGGTTTCCCATCGACGTTTCTTGCTTGTAGGGCTTCGAGTTCCTGGAGATGCCAAACTCGTAGTCAATTGGTACGAAAGATTCGTGCAATTTTTCGAAAATATTGGTGTTTGACGGAGCAAACATCGCTGCTATCTCGTCGTCAAGTGCCTCCCAGTCTTCATCTTCAACAGGCGTATACGTTTTTCGATAACTAGTTCCTACCGTTTCCAGCGAGAAATTGGATACCATTTCCGACCCGAAGGGGATCACTTCTGGAGTTGTCCCTTCACCATACATGAAATCGCTCTCAGAATGAAGAAGGTATCCACGAAATAAATGCAAGTAGACTGTCGCCTCCCAGAGTATCCACTGGTGCCGTCCGGACTGCTCCAACTCGAACAAGTCTGAAGAAGTGTCACGCCTTATCACACCATGGGTGAGAAATTCGTTGGCGACTATGAGCATCCCGGTATCTTGCGTTGCCATATCCCACCAAGCAAATTGAACCAAACTGACTGATAAATCCCATTGAACTCCGACGCATTGGATTCGTTTAGTGTCACCATCAGTTTTCTGGGTCGATTTCACCACTGGATCACCATATTCATCGGTTGTCATGTAAATCAGCCACGGGTAGACGCAATCCCAGTTCATTGCTACAAGGGTTTCGTCTGCAATCGGAACGTGAGTTGGTTGATCGTACGAATGCGTGTTTCCAATCGCGACTTCTAACGACAAGGCAAAGTCGAGTTGTCCGTTGTGGTGAATCCCATGCATCCAATGGATAACTGAATGCATACTGACTTTAGGAACAAAGAGAAGCTGCAACGAGTCTTCGCCTCGACTCACCCCCTTTTCAGTTTTTCCAGAAGAGTCGGCATCTTCGAGCATGACCAGCACAGGTGCAAATTTCAACTCCAGCACCTGGAACTGGCGCAGGTTAAATACCACGTCACCAAGTAAAGCTCGAGTAACTTTGCGTCCGATTTGTTCTCGACCGTCTTTATCGCCGTAGGGACAAGTGAGCTCTGCATTGTGAAGAGCTATGTCGAGGTTACCAACAAACCGTTGTCGAAAATTCGGCTGCTCCGGATTTGCTTCAACATTATCGTCAGTGCGAGGTTCTTTCGTATCGAAAGCTTCTTGGAGAAAGGGAACTACCTGGAGTAGGGCTTCAAAAGGCTTTCTCTCCATCGCTAATTGAGCTTTGTCGGTCAATATGCTAAAGTCAAAGCTCGTCGTGCGCGGTACAATTACACCATCCCCCCACGACAACGATCGACTCCATTCCACGTCGGTAAGGGAAAAACGGATCTCGGTATCCTGTAACTCTACCAACTTTTTCAATGGAATTGCGGCACTAATTGCACTGGCGGAAGCAGTTCCTTCCAAAATCATAACCTGGCGTGCAACGTCTGCGAACGATCGTCCTGCAAGACCTTCCTTCCCAAGACACTGCGCTAGTCGGACCATGGTCTCAGTGATTTCTCGTGGTGTACAACGAGTCATTTTAACGCTAAACGTAGCAAACTCGATGGTAGCCTTCTCATCTGTCGCTTCTTCTCTATCCAACTCGACGGCAAAAGCTCCACAAACGAAAGAAATGCCTTGAACGATGGTAGGTCGCTTCTCAACGTCACTTTTTTCGGACGATTTACTAATAAGCTGGTCGAGACGCAGAAACAGCAACAGCATTCGACTTCGAGGACGAAGATGAATTTTCAGTGTGCTGCATCGGATGTCACTCTGGATGGGGATCTTGGTCAGGTGCATTTGCCGCCCGAGGCAGCGTCTGCTCTGAACAGATGCGTCTGTCAAAATTATGGTCGACGGGTTCTGCCCCCAACGTATACTCGCGTTTGCCGAGTTCAATGTGGTGGTGACGGAAAGCTGCGTTGACCGGTGATTTATCTTGGTATCATCTAAACAAAAGGTGGCCAAAGCTGCCACGCCTGGGATATCCACCACATTTATCAGGGTTTCTTTTGAATAAACATTAGTTCCCACGATTTTCGATCTGGGTTGGTCGCTCTGCACAACGCGAGGTTTCTTCGAAGTACTTGATATCAACACGTCCAGCTGATCAATGACGTTCTTCAACGCTGCACACTCGACTAAGAAAGCTTTGTGCCCCACATAGTTCCATTTCACGTCGGTATTGTCGATCCGAATGTCCATGTCGACTTCCGTGATTTCAGCCGTGATTTTCTCCTCCCGATCCACTTCAAAGTCGTGGAGATATACAGCTGGAAATCGGCTGGGTTCTCCATCGTACTCAGGCAGAAGCCCGTTGATCGAGACGTGCTTAAACACCACAGAGGTCTTAATTGTTTTGCTGCCCTGAGAGGGATCCAGAGTAGTGCTCAGGGTTAACTTGGCACCTCCAAATACAGCTGAATGCGGTTTAAGGCCATCGGGAACAACGTCAACACTAACGTGGTGGACGTCAATGCAGCGCTTGATAAACGACGAGCCATTTTCATTCAGATTGGGGGCCATTGGCGTTTGAATCGATGTAGCAATCCCGTGAGCTGTGAAGTCGTCTATTCCACCGCCCTTGGCGAGAGCCTTAAATGACAGCATCCACGATGTAATCTCAATTTCAGCGTCCCAATTAATGCGACCAGGTTTTGCTTGCACTGCGAGCTGATCACTTGCTGAGCCACTGGGTGCTTTCACAAGCGTAGAGCTAATCATCCTTTTTGCCTCGATTTGACATTTTTCCACTCGCTGCTGCGCTGCCAGCAGCGAACGAAATATCTTCTCAGAGCGGTGACTCAGGAAAATCTCGATCTTATCAAAGGTGCCAGCAACAACTCCTCGGCTTTTGGCTTTTTGCTTTCCTTGCATTTGAATACTGCACACGTATAGTAATTTTTTGTTTGATGCTAAGTTGTGAACCCGCAAATTCTGGACCAGTGTTTCAACTTGCACCCGTACTTCGCTGTCGTTTTCACGTTCTGTTACCTCGGTGCCTGATACAATATTTTCAATTGATGCAGCATTCGAAGACACCAATTGCTTTAGGTATTTCAATTTACGGACGTTGGCGCAAAACTGAATCGGAACAGACCCGACGGATTCCACCTCGTTCACAACCGTAACACTGACGAGGAACCCATCGAGTTCAATCTCTGATGGCGTTATTGCCACTGGTGAAAACACAGCAGGATCCCCAGAGCGAACTCGCTGCACATCTAGCCCTTTACGGATAATTTCACTTCTTGCTGTAAGTGCGCGCTCCAAAAACGCAGTCGAGACGACAAAGATTGTCGTTTGTTCCTCGCTCCCGACCATCTTACATCCAAGGAAACGTTGATTCCGCAAGTTCAGATCCAAAACAGCACTAGTATCTGGAAATTCCACACGTAGTCCGTCGTTGTCGTCAATATCATTGTTTTCCACAACTTGAGAGTCAATTTGCGGAGAGCTGTGGAGAAGCACCGACTTGACTTGCGCCTTTAGCTGGAGCATGTCACGCTGCACGAAAACATCTGTGATTCCAACATAAAGTCCTTGACAATAGAATCGCGTCGTCATCTCCAAGCAATTGACCCGAAGTCGGATACTCTCCACCTTTAGATCCACAAACCTCATGTAGCAAATTGGATTCATCTTTGCTAGAAAAACACAACACCATAAAGGCAATTAGTATCCCGAAAACTCGAACAGGGTCTCCAATTTTCATACTCACGCCGGGTACTTGCAGCCACATTCTTCGCTGCCATTTTCTTCGGCAAAAGAACATCAAGAAGCAATGCGTCATCCACTTTATCCACGTCGAAAATGATCCGATCTATTGCCAAAACGCAGATTTTGACAAGTCCGAAAGACTCGAAAAATGCCTTAACTTGAGTCTGCACTTCCACCTTTGTGAACACCAGATGGAAAGTAGTGGATCCGCTGCTGCTGATCTCTACATTAAAAACGCGCAGAGGTTGCAGTGACACTCGCTCCACTTGAACAGTAACTGGACCAATCCTGGCATTGAGTGAGTGAGATTTTGCCAACTGGTACGTGGCAGCTTTTGAGAGCAGCCAGCCCATGACTCGATAACGGAACAGGAACAGCCAGCCCAGTATCCCAGCTAAAATGACCCATTTGCGATACCAATTTGCAATGTCCCCCGTTTCCACCATGGATACACTCGCGCCCACACGCGTCTGTATGCCGCGCTTATGGATAGATCACTGCAACCTTTCGCGACCAATGGATGCTCTGTGTCCGGTTTGAGACTGCCCCAAGTTGAAGTGGTGATACAAAATCCAAGATACAAATTTTATGTTGGCCACTTTGATTTATCTTAGCCACTTTTTACAAGTTGAGCGAGGAATTCCTGGTACGCTACTTTCCCTGACTGGTGTTGGTCGAACACATCGAGGAGCCTAGCAGCTTCATCTCGCGAAAATTCGCAGTCTAGCACCAATTTGACGAATTGGGCTTCATTAAGACTGCCTTCTTTATCGAGATCGTACTCGCGAAAAGCGTTCTGTACAGTGCCATGCATCGTGAGTATCCGCTCGAGTAGTGTCATTTTGAGGGTTTCCAAAGATTGAGTCTTGGCTTCTATCTGTGGTTTAGCTGGTGAACGGCGTGTGCGAATCTTTGGCTTGGTATTCCCTTTTACAGGTGAGGCACGCTTGTCAACTTTCTTTGGAGATGGAGCTCCCGGCGCTGCTCCTCCACCCTCTTTGGTGGTACCAAAGCCAGCAATAAAATCCTTGTAGTCGATGAAACCAGATACATGACGGTCCAAGTGGCGAATGACCTTGCGAATCTCCATCTCTGGGATCCGGTACGACTTCAAGACGGTCCGGAACTCCTTGTACTCCAGTCGACCATTACCATTCGTGTCAAATTTGCGGAACGCGAGTCGCAAATCACGAGTCTGCCGTGCCATTCGTTTTGCTAAATCGCGCTCGATTTCTAAGATGGAATCTAGTTCATCTGGATCGAAGGTCTCCTCAGCGGCAGCAGCGGCAATCGCACTGATCTCATCTGCTGTACTGCCTGGGTTTACACGTAGTGGATTGAATACTACCGAAAATTCCTCGAGCGAAATTGTTCCCGAACCATCCGTGTCAAGCCGACGGATTAGCGCTTCGATGTCGTCGTTATTCACTATACCATACCGCTTCATAAAGTACGCAAACTCTTCGTGATCGAGCTCCCCACTGCCGTCCTCGTCGTATTGGTAAAATGCTGACTCAATCGAGTCATGACAGCCCAAAACGCGCTTCATCCATTTGATTTGAAGGTCTCGTAGCCGCGCACCTCGACCGTTCTTTGGCTCTGGTATTGGGGCAACTGCCTTATTCGCCGAGCTACGACGAGGAACAGCTGAAGCAACTGGTTTGTCCGCCGGGCTTCGACGAGGAATAATAGGGATACTTTCCTGTCGCTCCTGATATTTATGCACTCGCATATCATGAAAAATAGCATCGAATTCGTCATAATCGATAAACCCTTTGCTATCAGCATCTACCTTCTTCATTAACGCCGCGATGTCCTCATTATCCTGGATACCAAATTGATTCATCAGTTTGCCGAATTCTCCACGAGTAATTTCGTCATCGTGGTCACGATCCACAGCTGCAAATGCTGAGTACAGCGAGTCGTGTACTGCTAAAGCGCCACGAATCCACTTTTCTTCGAGATCTCTCAATCGGGCAGCTCTATTACGCATGTTGTCAGTTCTGGTGGGTTTGGTAGTCGTGTTGTTTTCTTTTCGTCGAAGTGCACGCTGGTCTTCAGTGTGTGCAGCAGAAATAGTCGGACCTCCAGTTCGGACTGGAGCATTTTGATGATGGCCTCCAGCAATTGTGGCTGCAGTACTCTGATCTCCCGCGTCTTTGATATCGTTTTGATGCTGGTCACCACGAGCAACGATTGTCGTAGAACTGTTGTGGCGGGCAAGTCGTTGCGCATTAAAAACTGACAGAAATTGTTGGAGGTTGACCGTTCCTGATTTCTCTGTATCGAGTCGCTTGAGTAGCATGGAGATACTTGCCTCATCCGTAATTCCGTAATGACCCATGAAGTCGCGAAATTGTTCAAAGTCCATTTCGTTTTGTCCAAATTCTCGGAAAGCGTTCTCAATAGAGTTGTGTCTTTGAAGCACCCTCTCCATATATTGCAGCTCTTGTTCTTGAAGTATTGGCAGTCGTGACTTGGCATTCTGATCATTCTCTACTTGAGAAACTTTCATAACATTTTTGGCTGGTCGTACATTTACGTCTTTGCTAGGTTTAGCATAATGATCAGATTCCTGTTCTCGTCGCTGTCGGGTACTCTTCATCGCGGGCTTTATCCTACGGTCGTACACGCGCGCAAAGTCGTTGAGGCTAATGGATCCTCGGCTGTCTTTATCGATTTCGTAGATCAACCCGTCAATTAATTCGTTGTCCTTCACCCCCGATTCATGCATCATACGTTGGAATTCGTCATAGTCTAGTTCACCGCGGCCATCGCGGTCATACTTGTTAAAAATGGCCATTACCTCGCCGTCTACCTTCAAAGTAGGTTTTATCCTATGATCGTACACACGTGAAAACTCATTGAAGCTGATAGATCCGCTTCCAGTTTCATCGATTTCATCGATCAAGGCATCAATTACATCATTGTCCTTCACGCCAGATTCCTGCATTAAACGTCGAAACTCTGCGTAATCCAGTTCGCCACGGCCGTCGTGATCATGCATTTTAAAAGCAGCGATAATCTCATTCTTTTGGTTCATGGAGTGCTTTATCCTGCGGCTATATACGCGCGCGAATTCATTGTAGTTGATAGTGCCATTCCCACTCTCATCAAGTTCATCGATTAAAGAGCTAATTTCTCTATCGTCATCCATTCCATAGTTGTGCATCAGTTGCCGAAAAGTCTCGTAATCCAGTTCGCCGGTGCCATTGTGATCGTATTTTTTGAAAGCAGAAAGAACTTCGTTGTCAGCTTTTGAAGCCGCTTGTTGATGTCGCTGCCCTTTATCCAGTCCAATATTACTCATCGGGCCATTATCTTGAATATTTAGCAGCTTTGCGATTGTCTCGAACCCAATAGATTCTTTTTCATTGGGATCTACTTCTTGCAGGACCTCCCGTAGTTCATTTGCTTTCAGCTTAATACCAAGTCCAACCAGAAACGCGCCAAACTCCTGATGATCTAGATTATTGTCGCCATCCGCATCATAACGATCAAATTCTGCTCTCAGATCGCGTGATCGACCAGTTCGCTGCTTCGATCTCTTCAGTGTCTCGTCAAATTTACTTCGCATCGAGTCTAAAATCTGCTGAAAGTCTGTTTGCTTTGATGGCTTAGAATTTCGTGTTGTTTGCGCTTGCGTCGGTTGGGGTACCGCCGCTCTCTGCGGTGGTATTTTGCCGATAGTTTTCGAAGGCGACGGTGCTGCTTGCACGGGAACTACCGGAACTGGTATTGGTGGTCGATAAAACAGCAGTCCAGCCGCAAATTCGTCATAGTCAATAGTCCCCGATGCATCCCGATCAAGATAATCCACAACAGTTTGCGTCTCGTCCGGTGTGAACTTGTACTTCGCCATGAAGCGGCCAAACTCTTCGTAGTCGAGAAATCCACTCCCGTCA
Source organism: Phytophthora agathidicida (assembly GCA_025722995.1). Taxonomy (NCBI): domain Eukaryota; phylum Oomycota; class Peronosporomycetes; order Peronosporales; family Peronosporaceae; genus Phytophthora; species Phytophthora agathidicida. The sequence goes on from CP106978.1 coordinate 2,774,610, forward strand.
ATATCGTACTCCATAAACACCTCTCGAATCGATTTACTATGACCCATAACTCGCTCGCGTAGTTTCGTTCGTATCGCTTCCATCGGATCTTGCATCATCTCCACTGCGGGTTTAGCAGCTTTGCCTTTCGGTTTATTTTTCTTCTGCGGCTGTACATTCTTCTTCTGCTGGGTCTCCGTCAGTTGGGAGAGCTGTTGTACCTTCTTGGGTGAATTACTGGCATTAGCATTCTTTGTGGCATAATTCTGCTCTGCACCGAGCTGTACATCGCCCATGAAGGTATGGAACGTCACACTCTGCTGGTCATTTGCGCCCCAGTGGCGGAGTAGCAAGTCTGCGTCAGCGTCCAGGAAATCGTGGTCGCGCACAAGAGCGCGGAATTGCTCGACTGTTAATACGCCAGCCCGTTCTCGATCATAACGCCGGAAGACATCTTTGACGTTCTGGGTCTCGCTACGAAGCAGAACTCGCTCCAGCAGCTTTCGATGCAGATCACGCCCGCGAGCCGACATTGAACCAGCGTTAGAGACTTCACGGGTAGACGTCATCACTACTGGCTGTAAAGCCACAGGGCTGGAGAGTGAGCAGGGTCAAAAGCATCGGAGCAGAAAATAGGTTATAAGACCCACAATTAGAACCTGCAAGTTGAAGTTGTCAGTGATGATCAAATGTGTCGTCTGTCCCATTGTAACCGACCATATTGACGTGCGACATACGAATTCTCATACAAAATATAGAAGATTCGTAGTGAGGCAGTCCACCCGGAACGTCGCGTTCTTTCGATCTTCCAGCAACCAATTAATCACGATGCAGTCTCGAGCTTCCTACACGATGATTAAGAAGGAGGACTCGGCAGCTACTGCGAAGCGTGGAGCGGGGCAAAAGCTACAATGGTCGATGATAGCAGCGATGGCAGCTTTGAGCGTCATTCTATTGACTTACGTACACCTGATCTACCTACCTGCCATGACTGGAGACGGCAGATACCGTCACTTCTTACGAGCAGGACGACATCGGTTTAGGACAATGGATACGAATTTACGAGAGTTCTTCAAGACGCAGACTCAGGCGTTCAATGAAGATCAACACAAGGTGGTGAACATGACGCGTCACGCGTGGCACGGATACCGTAAATTTGCAGGCTGGAGCGACTACCTGGCCGTGCCAGGCATGACGGGCGGCAGTATGTTCGCCCACGATATGGCACTGACGGCGGTGGATTCACTTGATACGCTATTTGTGATGGGACTGCATGACGAGTTCGACGAGGCCAGTTCGTGGGTGAAGGCGAATCTAAGCGAGGTTATGTTCCAGCCATACGCTGTGAGCTTCTTCGAGATCACCATTCGATCTTTGGGTGGTTTGTTGTCGGCTTACTACCTCTCGGGTGAGCAACATTTCCTGGATCTTTCACATAAACTCGGGAAAGCTCTCCAAGAGGGTTTCACGTGTGGAAATGACCTGCCGTGCAGAGGAATTGACCTTCAGGTAAGATGCGGGATGAGTAGTACTAATATGTCATCGGAATGACTAACGTTGTTGCTGTAGCGTAATATAAGTTACGGCGAGTCGATGCTGTCTGAAGTGGGGACCTTCCAACTTGAATTCGCGTACCTAGCACACGCTACAAAAGACGACTCCTTCATGGGTCAAGTGACCCACGTCAACAACCTTGTAAGATAATCGCCCTTCTTGCTGATTTTTGGAGTTGTCCTGGTAAATGAATCTAAGTGTTACGCTGTGCACATGTGTAGATGGCCAATGTAACCAAGTCGCGATACCCAAACGGCTTGATCCCTGTCACGATGGACTGGAGAGCTTTAAAGTAGGTCAAATACCGATATCTTGCGCTATTCCTTCATTACTGCGGTGTCTAACACAGCTATCATTGTTATTTTTCTATGCTAGAGCACAACCAGGCTCCGATATCTCTATGGGTGCTCTAGGAGACAGCTACTATGAGTATCTTCTAAAGCAGTGGCTGCTTACCGGCAAGAAGGACAATCAGCTGAGAGATATGTATGCCACGGCTGTCGCGGGGATGCAAGAGAAGTTGGTTGGTCGTTCCTACCCGTCAAAATACGCGTTCATCGGCAAACTTACTTTCGTCGGAGACCTCTCTCCTGCCATGGAACATTTGACGTGCTTTGTCCCCGGTATGCTTGCTCTCGGGTATTATCACGGTATGCCAGCTTCGCACCTTGATCTCGCAAAGGAGCTGACAGAAACTTGCGTCCAGGTACGTATTACTAACGTATTAGAACGTGCACTGCTCTCACATGACACTTTTGCGAGTAGATGTATCTGCAGTCGGCGTCGCACTTGGCACCTGAAAGCACTCAGTTTTTCACCGAAGTCAACCATCAAAGTGGACATCAAACAATTGCGGAGCTGTTTGCGTTCCGATCGCAAGACTACAACATCCTCCGGCCCGAGACGGTGGAGAGTTTGATGATCCTTTACCGAGTCACAGGCGACGAAATTTACCGCGACCACGGACGCACGATCATGGAAGCATTTGAGAAGCACTGCAAGGTTGGTTCATTTATAATATTTCTGCTGGTGATTCCGGACTCCATGGTAACCACTATTCCCACATCTCGCAGCTTCCAGAAGGCGGATATCGCAGTACTCTGAACGTTTGGTACGACGCCCCGACGACGAAGGGAGGCCCGATGGAGAGCTTCTTCATCGCAGAGACGCTCAAGTATCTTTTCCTGCTTTTTTCGGACGACCACATCCTACCTCTCGACGAGATCGTGTTTAACACCGAGGCGCACCCGTTCCCCGTGTGGTACTAGGTGCCTTCCTCGAGCTGTATAACCTAGAGACCAAATTGGTCAATGCGTGAAAACCACGATTGCTGGTCGCCGTTGCACCGATGTTGTCGGCTACTCCTACTATCCGTACGACGCATTTTTGCGTTAGGAACCTTACTTCGTTTTAGTCGATAATTCGAGATCACACTACGTCGTCTACTCGACCTCCTCCAGTCTCCAGTAAGTGTAAGTATTTCTCGTACTTGCGGTACATTATGTACTCCTCGTTCTTCAATAACCTTCTCCACTTCCCGCTCTTGTACGCCCTCTCAAAATGTTCTCCGAGATTGAAGTACTGGTAGACGCCTTGGGGTGTTTCTCCTTGCTTGGCCCATTTCTCGAACAAACCCAGGTATCTGTTAATCGCCGCGTCCTCGAATACCCTCTCTTCGTTGGCATCGGCGCTAATAGGTCCTTCGCTTGTCTTGCCAGCTCTCAGATTTCTAGTTGCCCTCTCGTCGTGGGGGAGCAACTCGATCTGTTCAGAGTTCGTGGCCGCGGAAACGCCATCGCAACTCGAAAGGAAAACGACTGCAAGTACCAGCAAGGCGTTGTTCAGGTGCATGGGGGAAGAGAAGTTCTTGCGTCTGGATGGCAAATTGCCGAGTGAACTTCAGAATGTGCGAAGAACCATGCACAACTTAATATTGAGCTTTTTGCATCACCAGCAAGATGTGTTATCACGTACCGATCCCAAAATCGATCACGACGAGCAAAAAGACCCCGATGCGATACGAAGTTCAGTTCGCACCCCTCGAAGTTCGAGTCGAAGCAGAACAAGAAACGGTGTTTGGTGGTCAATAGTGTTGGACAAAATTATTACCGAGTTAATACCGATTACCGGTATTACCTTTATAATACCAGTTGTTAGAGGTAATACTTTTGTGTAAAGTTGGTGTAGCACATATATTTGAAATTGCGATCGTAAAATTGTCGTCGTGTAGTCGAATACGTCCGCAATACCCATACTACCATACACCGACGCAAGCTTCAGTCGGGCTGCTCCACGTGGCGGTTAGAGTATCCGCAGCACAACAGCGGTAGGCACCGGTTTCACTACCGCATTCACCCCACACGCACAACGCCACCAAAGCGCCAGAGGAATGGATGAAGAGGGATTCAGCAGCGACGGTGAGGAGAACACGCTTGGTCGTCCCCCTGTCGGTGTATAGAAGGTGTACAAGGTGGTAGTTCGCCGATGAGTCACGCCAAAGAAGCAGCACCCTGACGTCAAGTGCAGATATTGTTCCAAACCCATTCGCCGCGCACAACCCAAGAAAAGCCTTCGCCCGCACATCCGTCGTTGCACCAAGGCACCTGCAGAAGTCCGTGCAAGATACCCTCCTACCCCAAGCAAAAGGCCTCGAGAACAATTTGACCAAGGGCCTACCCCTTCTAAGCATCCTCGTATTGAGACCCACCGTGGTGATCTCGGTCCAATCTCTCTAACCGAAAAGAAGGAGTTCCATCTCAAGATTGCTAAAGCCTTTTTCTCGTCCGGAATCTCGTTTCGTGTTATTGAAAACCGTGAGATGCGTTGCATTCTAACCAAGTATCGCCCGGGTATGCCTCTACCAACGCGCCAAGATTTGGCTATATCTCTACTTGACAGTGTTTACGCGGAGGAAGTGATTAATGTCATGGAGGTGCTAAAAGAACAAGAGTACGTTGTGATTGTATGTGATGGTTGGTCGGATCCGAATAGTGAGAGTATTATCAACTTTATGGTAACGTCTCCGTTCATCCGACCAATGTTTTGGTCATCGGAACGCTGTGGTGATAAGCAACACACGGGAGATTACATGGCGTCTGCATTGACGAAAGTAATTCATTCGGTTGAAGGTGTCGTCGGAAAAGGGTCCGTGTGCGGGGTAGTTACCGACAACGCATCGAACATGCGTAAATCGTGGGAGTTGCTCATGGAGAAGATGCCACAATTAACATGCAATGGATGCGCCGCCCACACGATCAATTTGCTGTTGAAAGACATGTTCGAAATCGCATTATGGAAGATGTGCTCAAGAAAGCGAATGCAGTCACAAAATTTGTTCGCAAACGCGTAGCGCTGTTTCATCACTTCAGGGCAAAACAACGTAAGTATTTCGGCGCCAGACAACACCGTCGAGCATTATGCCTTCCAGTTGCGACGCGTTGGTATTCAAGTACGAATTGTATTGCAAGTGTCGTGAACAACGAAGAGGTGTTGCGAGAGGTTTTCTCTAATGAGGCGCTGTTGACACGGTACGCAGATGCTGTGGTTAAGTTAAATCACGTGGAAGCGATTTTGGCGGACAGCACGTTTTGGGTGAACGCTAGAGCAGTGTTGAGACTGGTCAACCCCGTAGTGAAGGCACTTGGTGCTCTAGAAAAAGAAGGATGCTGTCTTTCGATGGTGTACTACTATTTTCACGAGCTGAAGAATCACAGCATTTACAGTCGCGAAACGGATGATGTTGCTGCTGGGATCTTCACCACAATTTGGGGTCAGATAGATTCGAGGTGGAACACTCTCAAACGCGAATCCGTTCTCGCGGCGTTTTTGCTGGACCAGTCGAAGGACATTCTCGCGTTTGAAGACAATGACTTGGATAAAGCTGTTAACGCATGTGTCGATCTTGTTTCTCGAGTTGGCTTGCCCTCGAATGCAAGTCCTGCGGCGTCCCGAAGGGCGGTGTTAGCTTTCGTTCGAATGAAGAAGTCTTGGAGTCTCGAAGAGCGTGAACAAAACTCGCGAAATTCACCTTTGGACTGGTGGATGCTCAAGAGTAAAAGACACCCGCTCCTGCATGCTTTCGCTACACGTGTGCTGAGCATCCCAACGTCTTCAGCAGCAAGTGAGCGTTCGTGGAGTGTGCACGCGTTTCTTCATAACAAACGGCGAGACAGGTTAAAACCAGAACGGGTTGAAAAACTAGTCTTTGTCTACTCAAACACAGGAGACAAGGTAGCTATTAGCCAAGTGCACTACCAGGAGAATAACGGAGAGGAAAATCGTAGCGACACACGAAGCGATTGCAGTGAAATCGGAATCGAATCACCAGAACCGTCTCTCAGAGCAAACACTACTGCTAATTACGCACGCAGTGGTCAGCCTCAAAGTGCACGGGCGCGGCGAAGTTTCGGTATTCTTACACACTCGGAACGAAGCGGATGTCCCACTACGCCACGAGCTAGGCGTACGTTGTTTTCTCCTTCAAACGACTTTCAACTCTCGCAGCATTCCGCTAGCAGACACGCAGGTGAGGTTGAGATGGCGATGACACAGACAACGTTTGGTGGTACAGCACTTACGAGAGCCGATGAGTGTCAACTGGTATCTGCAGCTTCCATATTACACGGATCGACAGGTGCTCTGACTCCAACCGTGCAAACTAGCGACCGACTCGTATTTTCTGGTGGTAGCAGTAACCGTTGTATGCCTCAGCCCCAGCGAAGCCCCAACCGGACACACCATTCACCGCGAAGGCTGTTTGGCCCCTTTCACAGCAGCTAGTGCTGCTTCGTCTCGTACGTCTACACTTGGCGATGTCTTGGAAAGTGCAAAACCTCGCTTAAGCCAAAGAACAGTACATGTTTTGATTTGTTTTGCTTGGACTCTGACGTTTTAGCTGTGGTTCCTGTTTTACACAACTACCATAGTCTGCTTCTAATGCGCGTACGTGCACATTTGACGCTTACGCCTGCGTTTTGCTTCAACCATAACGGAGGACTATGAACACTTGTTCTCGTTCGTGTTGCTGACTTTGATCAGCAGCTATAAAATAATCTACATCACCAGCGACTATTGCACCAACAGGACTTTACGAAAAATAACGAACAACAACGACGTCTCTCTCTCTCTCTCTCTCTCTTGTATGCTCAAACAAAGTTGATCCAGATAAATGTGACGGGAAGAACACTCGTTCCTCAGCCAGCGACGAGCTGCAACCCACCTGGACTTGACGAGATTCGTGCGCCGCGTTGCAGGAATTTGGCCTAGTAAATCGCTCACTTCCACATATAATCTGACTATCGGCCCGTGATCGACGCTATCAAACTACTCATGAGATACTGTCCCATGAGCATGACCGCAGCAGCAATGCGGGTTCTTAATCTTGAACTTGAAATAGATGCTAGCTGCAATGCTCGGGACAACGACCAAACCAGCGGGCAACATCGTCACATGATGACCAACGAGCATCCATCCTTGGCGTTGGCCGTGCATCATTGTCCCTCGCCGGACCGAGAGGTGGACACATGACCACCAGCTGCAGCACCGTCGTTCAGCCTGAAGCTAACAATTCCGCATCCAACTCAGTCGTGCCTTGGACACGCATAGTCGATCGCACAACACTCACGAACATAACGAGTGACGCTTACAGCGCAATGGAGAGTAGCTCCAGGAACTCCATCTTGATGTCCACCGGCGGCTCCTGCGAAGGGAAGTGACTGTGACCAGCAGACACTTGTCACTTGAGTCTGCTCCGCTCGTGCTCCTTGCAGCCCGAAAAGCAAAGTTGAATAGCACAATATTTGAAATAGGCAAAGACAAAATTTTAGAATACACAATTGGTACATAATGGTAATACCATCGTTAATAAATGCCTAATTTTATTAGGAAAGTTATTGCCAGGTATTAACTTGGTAAAAAACAACACTAGTGGTCAAGGCGGTGCGCCGCAACGTTGTCTCAAACACAGACAACGTAGTGCCGGGGCACATCTCGAATTTTATCTGCAAGGCCCGTTTGGACTCCAAATTGGAGAGTTATCGCACTGTGTAGCTCTGGATTTCACTTGACAATCTGCTGTAGCGGAGGTACGCCAGACAGTGCACGACGAACACATGAACACCGATTACCTCTGGTAATTTTCCCTAAAACATCGCCATCCCAACACCATTTCAAAAGCGTGGACACTATAACACTATTTGATGAGATATCCCAGTTCAACAAAAATGGCTACCCACGCACAATTGGAAATGGACATGTACGGGATCCGTAAGGTGGTGGACCCTTGCGCAGCCATCTGCCAGTGCCACTCACTTCAAATTCATAAATGTGCAGGGCTGGTAGCTGCGGGCTACAGGAGCGAAAATGCAGGAGGACAATCAGCTACATCCATGCCTCGTTGCGTTGAGCATTGGTGCACGCGTCCATCGCCTGGCGAATACTTCTATAAGCCGCGCTTCAGGGGCTCAAAGTGTTGCATCCTTCATCTTCAATTAAATGAAGCCGTAATTATGGTTACAGTGGCATTCTTGCTCTGCAGGGCTTGCTCTTGTAGTGGTAGAAGTAGTATCCGTAGGAAACCGATTTACCGATCCTGGAAATTATGACAGCGATACCAATTTTCTTCAAGCTTCATGTGCAAAAGCAACCACGAGTACCTACGAGGCGTTCCAGTGACCGTAATAATGGAGTGAGTCTCCAACAGGTCCGTGATCAGCTTGTAGTATTTGGGGTAACATGAACGGACGAAGTAGTCGAAAAGCCCGTATCTGTTCTCCATCGTGAAGTCCTTAGGAAACGCTTCAGTTGGCATCGTGTCATCATCAGCCATTAGCTCCGTGGCTTTCGTTTCGATATCTTCGTCGATAGTGTATTTCTAGGAAGTCCTCCTTATTTCCAATGGTATCCACCATACCCACCATTGGGATTAAGGAGGCTTACCTTCCAAAATTTGAAAACAACCCAGAATCATTTTTCGTGAAAAAAAAAATCAAATTTTGGGATCGAGATTTGAAATAACTCAAAATTGGTTCGACACAGCGCAACGATGGAGCTGTGCCAGGAAGACTCGTCGGCCTATTGGAAGGGCCTATGGCACGGCCTGCTGCTGACGCTGCCTGTGCTCACCTTCCTCTATCGTAAGTGGACGGTGGCGGCCGAGAGATCCGCAGTGCAACAGCCAGTGCTCGGGTAGGCGCCGTCGTTTGCATTGTCTTGCGACCTAAGGAAAAGATACTAATTTGTTTTACTCAATGTGCCAACCTGCTGACCAACCGCTACATGTAGAACGTACGCGTGGCTCATCAGTCCTGAAATGCAAATTGCAATGGCACTGACATTCGTTAATTAACTGTAGGTCCTTCATGAACGAGCTGTTTGCGTTCGAAGTGGTGTTGGTTGCTGGTGCAGAGCTTAAGGCGGTGCGTGACCAGCTTAAGAGCGCCGAGGAGGCGACGCCCGTGAACGACAAGAAGGTGCAGGCGCTCAAGGAGCGCGTGGTGGATGTTGCTACAGTGCTGCAGAAGAAATTGGAGACCATCACCCCTATAGTCTCGTTCCTGCTCGAGCAGAGCGTCGGTGTCATCAAAGACCACCAGAACGACAAGGTCGCGGATGATGAAGCCAAGAAGGACAAATGAGCGGGGCTGCAATGCAAAATAGAAGAAGATACAATGAGCTGTTGAGTAGTAGTAGAAGACGTCTTTGGGTTCTTTGTATTGAAGTCACTCAGGGTCGACACCTACGCACCGTAGCGTCGCCCCGACGCTCTCCCCGAGTCCCTATCTCTACAAAGGAGGGAGGTCGGCACCGTCGCACCGTAGCTCCACGCTTTCCTCTCTCTTTAAAAGTCTCTCCACATGGTCGTCCGTTGTTCAGAACAGAGCTGACTGCCGAATCCGAGGAAGCAGCTTACTTCTTGATGGCGGTCTTGGCCAGGAAGTCCGTGTGCTCCTGGTACGGCGACGGGCCGAACGTGTGCTGCTCCCAGAGGTCCGGGGTCAGGTACGCGTAGGTGGCACGCAGGGCGTAGAAGGTGGCCTTCACGAAGTTACCCAGGGTGCGCGTGTGGCCACGGGCCGAGGTGTAGCAGTCCTCAATACCGGCCATGCCCAGAAGCTTCTTGGGCACGGGGGCGGCACACAGACCGGTACCACGGGGGGCCGGGATGAGGCGCACGCGGACGGAGCCGCACTTGCCCGTCACCTTGTTGGGCACGGTGTGCGGGGCACCGACCATACGGCCCCAGTAGCCACGACGCACGGGCACGAGCGAGATCTTGGCCAGGATGATGGCGCCACGGATGGCCGTGGCCACCTCCTTGGCGCACTTGACACCGAGGCCGATGTGGCCGTTGCTGTCGCCCACAGCCACGAAGGCTTTGAAGCGCGTGCGCTGGCCGGCCGTGGTCTGCTTCTGCACGGGCATGATCTTCATGACCTCGTCCTTGAGCGAGGCCTCGAGGAAGTAGTTGACGATCTCGCACTCCTTGATGGGCAGCGAGAAGAGGTAGATCTCCTCCAGCGAGCCGATCTTACCCTCCTTTACGAGACGGCCGAGTTTGGTCACGGGCACCCACTCCTTGGACTCCTCACGTCCACGGCCACGTCCGCGGCCACGGCCACCACGGCCTCCGCGGCCACCACGGCCACGGCCAAATCCTCCACGTTCTCCAGCAGGCGCAGGCGCAGCGTCAGCCATTGTCTTGAGTTAGTGCTCTGTTTCTTTGGGGCGAAATGAACGAATACACTTCCTTTGGGGACAGGCGACCGTCATACACTAAGCGGCTCTCCTCCAGTCACTACGCAAGGTGATGCGAAGGTTGCAACAGCGAAACAGGTGACACGAAGGTCGCACGAAGGGTCACCAGCATTCCTTCCAGCGACATTCCGGTATTGTTGACGAGGTCGATTGTGGGGCTGGAGCTCTTTATTGGATAAGGGGGTATTCTCGAACATGATGCTGGCGGCGACGTCGACCCAGCGTCTGCGCCGCGAGGCCGCGTCGATGCTGCGCGACCCTCTCCAGGCCCGGCATCTGCACTTGCTGCAACAGGTACGACGCGCTCTGCGTCTTGTCCACAAACCCAAGCAAGATACGCCACCGGAATTGACAAAATCTTTTATTTATTTCATGGGAATGCTGCAGCAACTCGGCAGCTCCTTGCAACGTAACGGCATGCGTGGAGTCCTCCGCGGCATGCAGCAGAACCCGGCAATGGCTCGTCAAGTGCTGCAGTCCACACGCCCGCACACGTTCCGTACATTAATTTTGTTGTTATTATTATTATTAAAAGTTGCTGCAGTGACGCTAACTTTTTTTTTACTTTTATTATGTTATTGTTGCAGGGCGGGATGCGAACAAACCGCTGAGCTGGGCGACGTGGCTGCAGGAGAACATTCCCAAGGGTTTCGGTCGGTTTTACCCGAAGAACGGCGGTGCTGGTGGAGCTGGAGGCAAAGTGGGCGGTCCGCCGAAGACAGCGCCCAAGTCAGGAGAAAAAGGAACTGCAGACGTGAAGAAATTGAGTTCGAAGACTGCAGAGAGCAAAACGGGCGGCAATGGAGGCCCGTCGGGAGGCGGTGGCGGCCCTAGCGGAAAGGATAGCATGGCGTATCTTGTCCCGTTGGCAGTGGCTGCGTTATTCCTGTCAGATTTGGCCTCAATTGACAAGCCTATGCAGGAAATTACGTACCAGGAGTTCCGCAACACCTTTTTGGAGTCGGGACGCGTCGAGAAGCTCGTGGTAGTCAACAAGAAGTACGTCAAGGTGTTCCTGAACGACATGGCTGGCGCTTCGTCGCCGATCGCATCGAGCTCAGCGCCTGGCAACGATTTTTCGGACTGGCAGGACCCTAATGCCAAGGGGCACCACGAGTACGACTTTACATCGCAGCCGGACCAGTCGGGTAGCACTGGAGGCCGCGGAGTGAACTTGCCCGGTATGGGATCGCGCGGTGGTGCTTCAGGCCGCCCGATCTCCAGTCCTACGTACTACTTCAACATCGGCACCGTGGAAGGATTTGAGCGGCAGATTGAACATGCGCAACACCAGATGGGGATCCGTCCTCACGACTACATCCCGGTGCAGTACAGCAACGAGATTAGTTTCACGTCGGAGCTGATGAAGTTCCTTCCGACCATTGTGCTAATCGGTTTCCTGCTCATGACCATGCGTGGTGTCGGCGGTGGTGCCGGCGGCGGTGGCGGCGGTATTGGCAACATCTTCAAGGTTGGCAAGAGTCCGGCCAAGAAGATCACCAAGGAGGACATTAAGATCTCGTTCAAGGATGTGGCCGGTGTGGACGAGGCCAAGAAGGAGATCATGGAGTTCGTTGACTTCCTGCGCAACCAGAAGCGCTTCACGGAGCTTGGTGCCAAGATCCCCAAGGGTGCGCTACTCGTTGGCCCCCCCGGTACAGGTAAGACGCTGCTGGCCAAGGCCACGGCTGGTGAGGCTAGCGTTCCATTCTTCAGCATTTCTGGTTCGGACTTCATCGAGATGTTCGTTGGTGTGGGTCCGTCCCGTGTGCGTGATCTCTTTAAGGAGGCTCGTGCGAACGCTCCGTGCATTGTGTTCATTGATGAAATCGATGCTGTGGCACGCGCACGAAGCAAGGGCAACTTCTCGGGCGGCAACGACGAGCGTGAAAACACACTTAACCAGCTTCTGGTCGAGATGGATGGTTTCAACTCAAGTGAGGGTGTGGTGGTGCTTGCTGGTACGAACCGCGCGGATATTCTTGACAAGGCTATCCTGCGTCCCGGTCGATTCGATCGGCAGATCACTGTGGACGTCCCGGATATCAAGGGCCGTCGCGAGATCTTCAAGGTGCACCTCCAGGGTCTGACGCTGGATGGCAACGTGGACGATTTCGCTCGCCGAATGGCTGCTCTTACCCCTGGCTTCGCTGGTGCTGAGATTGCCAACATCTGTAATGAGGCTGCCATTGTGGCTGCACGACGGAATGGCAAGAACATCTCGTTCAAGGACTTCGAGCAGGCCACGGACCGTGTGATCGGTGGACTGGAGACGAACCGTATCATGTCGCCCGAGGAGAAGAAGACGGTGGCGTACCACGAGGCCGGCCACGCTGTCGCTGGTTGGTTCTTGGAGCATGCTGATCCGCTACTGAAGGTGACCATCGTGCCGCGAGGCAAGGGATCTCTCGGTTATGCACAGTACCTGCCTAAGGAAGTGGCTCTGCACAGTCGCGAGGCGCTGACAGACATGATGTGTATGGCTCTGGGTGGCCGTGCATCGGAGTTCGTGAATTTTGATGGCCGGATTACGACGGGTGCTTCCGATGACCTCCGTCGTGTGACGCAGATCGCCTATTCGATGGTGCAGTTGTACGGTATGAACGACCGCGTAGGACAGCTCTCTTTCCCCAAGGACGAGGGCGCTTACCCGGACAAGCTCTACAGTGACAAGACTTCGGAGATTATGGACGAGGAGGTGCAGAAGATCGTGCACAACGCGTACGAGCGCACCAAGCAGCTTCTCCAGGACAAACAGAATCAGCTGCACGAACTAGCCGAGGAGTTGCTGCAGAACGAGACCATCAACCACGGAGACATTGTGCGTGTGCTGGGCCCGCGCCCGTTTGGCGGCAACAAGACATACACCGAGTTCGTGGAGGAGTCCTGGAAGGACGCTGACCAATATGAAGCAGACAAGGCCAAGGCGCCGGAGGCAACACCCGAGGCGACGGCCGAAGCCGATAGCGAGGAGAACGAAGCCAAGGCATCGCCGTCCGCCGAAGAGAGCGACGACGACGTCAAGGCCGACGACAAGAAGTAGCTTCTGCGTCTTCAGCGACCCATAAACGCCTGCAATAAACGACCAAGGCGACTTCTGTTGTACATGTAGTATTGGATTGTTTTGACGTTGGTCCGCAAGCCTATATACAGCTAGCTGGCTCGAAGCGCCATCGCTTAGAATTTATCCTTACACAAATGAAGGCGTCGAGGCGTGACTTCCTGCATGCCTCGGCCTTCAAACTCCTCTCTGCCACCTGCTTGAACCTCCTTCTTGAAATCCTTATAAAGAGCACATGCACCGAACGGCCTTGGGTTCCTCGTGGGTAGTAGACATCCATTCTTCTCCTTCTCCTCTTCACATCGAGTTGCGGTGGTGGAAGCCGTTGCGGAACGAAAAAGCTCGCTCCAGATGCGACGATAAGTTCAGCGTACGGATCACTTCCTTGAGCGGCATGCGCGTCACGTCGATGTCGTTGATAGCGCACAGCACGCTCCCTTTCTTGACCAGGCCGCTGTTCTCAATCGTGCTCTTCCTGCCGTCATATTTACGGACGAAGCCATCCACAACCGGCGCACCCGACTCGTCGCGATCCACCTGTAGTACGAGTCCGCACGGGCCAGGCGGGACGATAATGGTGATGAGCGGGTTGGCCCTTTGCTTCCAGTCTTCTTCCGTCACGGATTCATCGTCATCCAAGGAACTGTCGCCCTCTTGGTCAGGGAACGCGAACGAGTTCCACGCGCGTTGGCGCTGTTTCCTTCTCTTATCTGTGGCTGTTTCTAACTCTTGTGCTTCTTCCTCTTCTTGGCTGCTGTTGCTGCTCTCCGTGGTGGCCAAGCTGCCGAGTCGAGAGCTGAGAAGATTAAACTTGCTGCGAGGACTGAGCGGCGGCTCCTGCAGCTTGGCCCGGAAGGCGTCGGCGTAGGCCTGCGCGTTGCCGTGTCGGCCGCCGTACGCGTCGTCTCCGCCTTGGTCGTGGTCGTCGTCTGACAGCGCGTACGTCTCTCCGCGACTGAGCAGCAGCGAGCTGTGCTCTGGGTGCTGCAGGTGCTGGTACTTGGGCGGGAAGGCGCCGTATTTCCCCACGACGGCGGCCACGCGGCCCGATTTGAGGCTGCCGAGTCGGTCGTAGCCCAGGCCGTTGAGCCCCTGGTCCTCTGGGCCTCCGCAGGAACACAGCGCTTGCCCCATGGGTGTGCTACGGAGGATCTCCTATCTTCCTTCTGCTGTTTAGTTTGGTTTGTGACGGCGGGCTCTGATGAACTGGTTTGGCTTGAAATTATATGAGGGTGCAAAACCGGAACGGAGTGCAAAGCCGAGACGCGAATGGAGTCGTGCGATTGGCTACAGCGGCAGTTTCAAGAGGCTATTTGCGGCGACTGCCTGCTCAGCCTCCTAAAGAACAAGAAGAAGAAGGCGCAAAATGGAGGCCAGCTCTTTTTACAGGTAGAGCAGCGCTTGGTGCTGCGGGGCCGGAGCTCTGTCAGGCATATTCGCTATGGGACACCAAGGTATCGTCAGGCTTGTCCATTGCGGTGGGCGGAACAGTTCAGGAACGCGGCTTCAGAAAGGACGGACTAAATTTGTGATTTGCGTCAGAATCGGGCCAATAGGTGTACAAGCATAGGAATGCTTAACTTGATACTTGTAGCAACGATTTTTAACTCTAACAACCCCGTAATCATTTATAGGGCTGATTAATTTAATGTAAGGATTGAAGTCGGTTTGACAGCTCGCGCAACATTCGCCTCACCTTGGTGGTTGAAGTCAACGAGCCAATCAATCGCCGTGTAGCTGGAGCTGCAGGACAACAGGACAACGCACTGGAGAAGAGAACTGCAAATGTCTCCCACAACTGAGCTGACGTTGGCGCTGCATTGTGCGTGGCTGTCGACATGCCCACGGCACTGACTCCGTCGACCTAAAGTGGAGTTCAGAGCTGCAAAAACGCACGCGTTGAGAATGGGCGACAATATTTGGTGCTGCAGCACAAACTGAACTACGCACCTAGATGCCAAGCGCGAAGGTTTCTCTCCCGAGCCTTCTCGACAACTAGCATTGTGGGGCATTATCCAGGACAAGCTACATCTACACGTATTGCCTTAAAACGGCAGGAGTGGCCAACACAGACCAGCATTGATGATGTTGAACCAAGCCCCCTTCATGTTGAAGTGACCGAGTTGCGGCAAGGCAAACCTTCATTAGTAGTTTGAAAACTTTTTTTTCGGTGGCGATGCTGTCGAGGCCACCGCAGATGGAGAAGAGTATGGCAACAACGGGTGGGATTTGCCAGTGTGCGTTCGCTGATGTCACTGCCCGCCTCATCTTCATTTTCAACGACGCTTGTCGTTGTATTGTCGGTGCATGACCAAATACAATGTAACATGAGCGAATATGCAGGCAGAGACAAAGAGGAATGCAGCTAAATCGGAGAATCCAGCCTCGTCGAAGTAGGCCTTGCAGACGCATTCACCAACCTTGCCCCTTTAGCTCGAATAAGTTTCAACTGCTCGTAATTAAGTTACGAATCCAGTTGTGTTCACCGATCTTGAAAACTCCAGCGTGCACCAAACAATGCTGTCTAATTCGCCCTTACCGATGTTCATCACGCGAGAGTCGCGTTTGATCACCGATATTTACTCCATCAAGCTAGAATCCAAAGTTCCCGGTTGAGTTATCCTGCCCTACAACACAGCACTGGTCCAACTGTACCCGTTTTCCACAAATAATTACCGTCTTCTTTTGCTGGGGTATTGTTTCGTTCCAGGCCAACTAGCCATCCAACCCTTTGTCCCGAATCGAAATTCGCCCCGACCGGTTGCAATGCCTTAACATCACCATGTGCACTGTAAGAAGAAGAGGGGTTTGCTTGACAAAATTGATTCTTTTGCGTTACTTGAAGTCGATACCAGTGCTGGCATCGCGGAAACTTCACTGCTGGAGTCGGACGCATCGATACGAGTGGAGGTGATCTTGACCTTCAACAAGTGGCGGGTTGTCAAAGGTCCGGTTGGCAATTAGACGAGCGTTGCATGATCAATGTTGACCAAGGCGAGGCTCAGTCTTGCCGGGAGGTATTCGTACTGCCTAAACTCTCAATGTACTCGACGTACTGAAGCGTGTTGTCAGTCAGCATACAATTCCGAGTCTTGCGCCAATAATTCAAAATCAACGCGTCCAGGTAATCAAGTTGTTGTGCAGATACCCCACTCTCTCCTGTTAGATCTTGCACATGCTCCGAAATGCACGCGGTTTGAGAATCCCGAGTAGATGCTGAAATGTTCCCGTACACAGCTAACGGGGCTGACCTATTAGCCCCGTTTCCCGTTGCCTTTGATTCAACATCACTAGTCTTTGCTTGGAGATTCCAAGCTCGAGCTTTTATCCACACCGAGGACGCAGCAGCTTTATCGCCCTTCCTCCAAAGTAAAAGAACGAGATTGAATTTAATAGCGAGGCATTCCGGATATTGCTGTAGTCCTTCGCGTAGGATTGAAATAGCACCATCGACGTCATTGTGGCAAGCCATGACAACAGCTAAATTGTTCAGCAATTGTGTGTGGCACGATACAATTTCATCAAAGATTGACTCGGTCATTTGAGAATCATTTGGCCGACGCTTTGCATCTTGAATCTTTGGCTGGACAGTCTGCTTAAGGTACTCGTAGCATTCACCGACTCGCTCCAGGCATAGCATACTATCCGCTTTGTACAAATGTAGCAACAACCACGATAACGCCACAGCGTCCGTGAATTTGATTTTCTCAAACTCCTGCAAGTATCGTTCACAACTGCGGAGTGCCAAGGACGGAAGTTTACACTAAATGCGCAACATTGCAGCGAAGTCAGTCCTGTGGAATTGAACATCCCGGCAGCAAAGGCAGTGTGTTCGCTAATAAATGAACATACCTGTAGGAGTACGTAGACGTAGTCCCCTGCAGCCTTTAGCAATTGATCCTGAGGTATCCGCTGGCAATCAAGACTTAGGAACGCCTCAAACTGTTTTTTCGACTCCAGCCAATCGCCTATATACCATCAGAACCAAGCACGTTAGTCCTTGATGAATGATGTACACCCATGCAAAAGTGCGTACTGTTATCCATAGCTGCCACTGCCAAGTGAAAATGCACCATTGAAAAGTTTACACAAGCTAGCTGAGAGGGTAGCAACGATGCCAACCTAGCGTTGTCAAACAGACACGTCGCTGCCTGTGTTGTGCCAACGGCATCAGCGTTATCATGAGAGCCCTTGCTCTTACCGTGTCCTCCTTGTGAACCACCGTGAAACTCCAAAACATACTGCAGCAATTGTTGCTGCGTCTCAAAGTTTTCCATTCGTTGCATCAAGAGCGCATAATTAAACAGCGAGTTCGACTGCACACCATCAATTTCTATTGCGCGCTGAAGCTGACCATTAGCCGCGTGGAAATCCTTCGCTTGCAAATTCACCAACGCCTGAAGCGACAAGCAATGCACCGGCTCATAGTTCGTTCGAATGCACTTGTCCAGTGCAATAACAGCATCATCCAAAAGTCCATTGCGAATCAACGCCACCGAATACCAATAGAAAAACACACCGCCCACACTTCCGTCCTCCGACTTCTCCACCACACCTCGAAAACACTGCAACGCTCCATCACAATCCTGCATCTCCACCATCTTCACCATTCCAAGAAGAAACAGCGGCCACTTCGCCAGACTCCTGGTCGACTTGTGCTTCGAGCAGAAGTCACTGCAAACCTTGAGCAGCTCTTCGGCCTTCGTCATCTTCCCAACTCGATCATAGGACAACCAACAGATTGCTAGCAACACACTCCATTTATTCATGACTGCTGCTGCATTAACTTCTTGTTGGGGCGACTTGGACACCATCCAGAGCCTCGACAGCAGAAATTTGCACATGTAGCAAAAGTCTCTTGTATCTTCAGTTATCAGCTCCAAATCCGCGTCTCCAGAGCTCGTGACGGTCGTGAATGCGCTTGCCACTGCCGTTTCCAATAGGAACACGCGTTTGTTCCACTTGGCACTTGCTGTTTGGGCTGGAACTGGTCGATGCTGGACGAGGAATGCCATAACTTCATTTGTACAGTGACACACTGCGAGTGCAATCGATTCTGGAGGGGTTTCGGAGCCCCCAGAGTGCTGCAACTGCTTCTTGACACTGTTTAGTTTGTGGATGAGGTCATTCTCGCTCAGATTCGAGCTCTGGCCGCCTGCATCGGCATCGCGAACGAACTGCAGCAAGGCTGATGCTCGCTCCATTTTAGTTTTACAGTAGTAAAGAATAATCCAAATTAACCTATATAAAATGTAGGTTAAAACCTGAATCGAGACCACCGGAAACCAACCACACACACAGCCAAGCAAGCGTTGAAATTATCTGCATTACTGCGCTTCGAGCTCGGCTGGGAATCATGGCAGTAGAATCAAATTTGGTAGCGTCGTGTATGTGTTTTTAAAGCTGTTTGGGTTTCTTGGGGCTGTCGGGCCCATTGTCTTCCACAACGATCGTCTGAATTCCGATACACGTGTCGTGAATGCTCACCTTTTTCTTGAACTGCTCCATGCGAACGTACTGCATAAAGATCGGTCCGTGGTAAGTCGAGATGCCCATGAAAACGTGCCACCTACATTGAAAAAATGTCAACAAGTCAGCAGCCACAGCTGACAGCATTTAACACTACAAATCTTACCAGGCGTGGCCTTGTGGGTTTACAGGCAGTCCTCGGACGATGTGACAGTAGTGGTAGTCCATCATCCAGAACACGAATCCGATGAGACTCGACGTCACATAAGATCTCGCCACCGCTCGAGCTCTCGGGTCCTTCACCTCTGCGTAGTGCGCACAAAGTCGTCCAGCTCCCATAACTGCCAAAACGCCGAAGAAGACTTGAAAGACCGTCGTGAAGCGGTAGATGGCGTGCACCACCGTGAAGATAACGCCGATTATCGTTAGAAAAGCTATGACGTAGTTGCTGGCGTTCTTGATAGGGATCTGCTCGATCTCGTTGTTGTAGACGATGTAGAGCCACGCCAAGATGGACCAGACCATGGGCGTCTCGTCGCACTGCTGGTACACGTGCTGCAGCGTGCCGTGGAACATGGCGGACCCGAAGCCTGTGACCATCACTCCGATGAATTGCAAGTGGAAGCGCGGCTCGAAACCCATCTTGATGCTGCGATAGAGACCGTAGAGACCCAATAAGACGAACAACGAGTTGCTGATTGTGTTCCAGAACTCGGCGATGTAGTAGCTGTGCTCGTAGTTGCTCTCGCACCAATCGATGGTGGAGGTGGGAGGTCCCCAGAAGCCCACGGGCGATGAAGAACGCATGCTGTTGTGCTGCTCCATCGCGAAGAAGAAGGTGACGACTCCTCAAGTAAAAATTGGCAAAATCGAGAATGAGGTCGTGGCGATCAATCTTCAACCTTAGTCTATCTTGAAAAGGTATACTGCGCGTCATCGCAGATAATTTTAACCTTGATTGGACTAAGGAGTCCTTTAGGTTTACATGATGAGGTCCATCTGTAAAAGTTTCTGTTGGAAACTTGGGATAAAAAGCATGTGCTGAAAATGATACCGTGCAGCAACTGCAACACGCTCCAAGCTCGTCGACAGCGCCGACTTCCGTTCATAATACTCAATGCACTGCTAGATATTAAAGTTATTGACGCAAACGCGGGGGCTGGAGGCAATGCTGGTGCAGCATGGAGCAAGCGTTGCTAAGCACGCATGCTTGTTCGTAACCGCCTTACAACTGCTTAGGCTTCTTGAGAGCCTCAGGGCCGTTATCCTGGACGACGATGGTCTGGATGCCGAGGCACGTGTCGTGGATGCGCACTTTCTTCTTGAGCTGCTCCATGCGCACATACTGCATGAAGATCGGGCCGTGGTAGGACGAGACGCCCATGAAAATGTGCCACCTGCGAACGACAAGTTAGTAATGCACAGCACATCAACAATAACTACAGTAGACGAGCGTATCCGTACCAGGCGTGGCCCTGAGGGTTGACGGGTAGACCGCGGAGCATGTGGCAGTAGTGATAGTCCAGCAACCAGAAGCCGAATCCAATGAGTGCCGATGTAACGTACGACCTTGCCACTGCTCGAGCCCTCGGGTCCTTCACTTCAGCGTAGTGCATGCACAGACGCGCACACGTGAAGACAGCCAGGATGCCGAAGAAGACCTGAAACACCGTCGTGAAGCGATAGATGGCGTGGATGGCCGTGAAAACCACGCCAATAGTCGTCAGGAACGCAATCACACAATTGCTGGCGTGTTTCATGGGCAGCTCTTCAATCTCATTGTTGTAGACGATGTAGATCCACACGAGCATGGCCCAGACCATGGGTGTCTCGTCGCATTGCTGGTACACGTGCTGCAGCGTGCCGTGGAACATTGCAGAGCCGAAGCCTGTGACCATGACGCCAATGAACTGCAGATGGAAACGCGGTTCAAAGCCCAGCTTGACGGATCGGTACAAGCCGTAGAGACCCAGCAGCACGAACAACGAGTTGCTGATGGTGTTCCAGAACTCGGCGACGTAGTAGCTGTGCTCGTAGTTGAGCTCGCACCAGTCGATCGTGGACGTTGGCGGGCCCCAGAAGCCCACGGGAGCCGACGTGTCCACTGCGCGTATGCTGGTGTGCTCGACGGTGGCCATTTGGCTCTACAGCTTGGAAGCTCTGCTTGGGTCTTGCAAGTCGAAAGCGAGAATGAGAGGTCTGCGCCGAGCTTGCTTCAGTTCTGTCGGTGATGGCCGCGGCCTGGCGCAATCACACTGACGCATAGAAAACCCAAGAGACTCGCTGCTGCGACACCCAAGAAGATGACGAGGAGCTTGCGCGCCACAGGCGGATCCCATCAACAGCGGCAGCGAATCTGGACGCACGGGGGTCTGGAGGGCGGAGCTCTGGCCACGAAGGCTGCGGCTTGTGCCGTGGAGACCGAAGAAGCCTCGTCGCGCGTAGCTTGTCGAGAGCTGCACTTTTGGCAGGGTCAGCAATCTTCTTGTCCAAATGATTGTCGGCCGTTGAAGAGATGCCGTTGAAGGAATCGCAGCGTGGCAAAGCGTTCACTCCGCTGTCTTACAGAACTGCTTCACGCTCACAGGTCATCCACGCTCGCATTGTCATTATTGGCGTGTGTGTGCTTCAGGGGCTTCACGATAACAGAGTATTTCCACGTATCGATGGCGGTGCAGTGCTCCTGGAAAAATATATAATAATGCCGTGAAGTGGCTAACCATTTCGATAGTCGTGAACGAGTTCTTGTGTGTGTGTGCGTCTGTGCGTCTGTGGGTCTGTCTGTCTGTCTGTGCGGTGCCCGCGTGCACATCTTGTAACCGTGGTTGAGTTGTTTACTCCACTTACTTGTGGGCTCGATCCGTCGTTGAAATCCCAGCGGCAGCCCACTCGTCTTGAGCTGCATTGCCAACGCAGGATTGCAATGTGGCACATGCAGTGGAGAAATAGCGTCTGCCGCACTTCAGTCGATCACTCTGGCAAACTCCGTCTCATTTTGCTCGCTTGCTGCTGCCAAGCTGCTTGAAAGTCTCAAGTTGATTCTGGAGATAAGTATTATCGTTGCCAGAAAAAAATGAAGCGAATCTTCCCATTTGCCCCTCCTGCGTAAGCTGCAAGCATGCTGCAATTGCAGTCCGCAGTGCACGTGGTCTGCATTGGCCTGGATGCTCAAAGGAAACATGTACACTGCAACATCGCTGCCACGCACTTGCTCGCATTTGATTGGCTATAACCCCCTCACGTCGAATTCGGCATCCGTCGCTTCAAATACACTTCCACCATGGCGCTGAGTAAACCGATGGAGATGATGGCAGCGGCCACCGCGGCCGGCGTGGGCGGCTTCCTGTCCACGAGCATCCTGTACCCTCTGGACACGCTCAAGACGCGCATCCAGTCGGGGGCGTCGCTGCTGCCGGAAGATGACGACAAGGAGCCGTCCAGTAAGAAGAAGAACAAGCAGGTGGCGCTCATCAAGTCCCTGTACCAGGGCATCCAGTTCAAGGCGGCCGAGTCCTCCACCTCCAAGTTCCTGTACTTCTACTCGTACACGATGCTGGCGCAGATGGTGGCGCCCAAGGACGGTAAGCCCATCGGTACGCTGACGGACTTGGGCATCGGCTACCTGAGCGAGTTGTGTCATCTGCCAATCACGATGCCGATGGAGCTGGTGGGCACGAGGATGCAGACTGGCTCAGAGTCTGGCAGTATTCTGCAGATCCTCCGCTCCATTGTCAAGGAGAGCGGCGTTGGGGGGCTCTACAAGGGACTGGGGGCCTACTTTGTGCTCTGCCTGCAGCCGGCGATCCAGTACACGGTGTTCGAGCGGCTCAAGGGCGTGTATCTGCGCAAGTTCAAGCAGGCGTCGCAGGCACTTGGCGCGCTGGAGGTGAGGGCCGATGCTGTAGAGAGCTGATGGGGGTGAGGTATTGACTGTTGCGTTATTGTTGCTGTTGTGTTTTGATGCTAGGCGTTTGTGCTGGGAGCTATTGCGCGATCCTTTGCGACGCTTGTCTTGTTCCCCTACATCCGCGCCAAGGTGCTGATGCAGGCCAACAAGAAGAAGCAGAGTGTTGCTGCAGAGCTGGAGGATGGGAGGGCGGGCACCTGCGCTGAGCCCAAGAAGGAGACCATCGCGTCGACGCTGCAGCGCGTGTACACGGAGGAGGGCCCGCTGGCGCTCTACCGCGGCCTCGGACCGGAGCTCACCAGAGTGCGTTGCAGCGGCCTGTTGCCATGTCTTGGCTGGAGCTCCTGTGCTAACGTTTTTGCTGCTGCTCTGTGCAGGGAGCGCTTTCGTCGGCACTGATGCTCATGATCAAGGAGAAGATCCAAATGTACATCACGCTGGTCATGATCATTGTCAACTCGGCGTAGGGCCCGCTATAAGGAGACCTCATTCACTAATCGACCCGTGCCGCGGACGTCTGCGAAAAAGTGTTTAGCTCGCTCAGGATACGCGTCATCTCGACTTTTCGCATATTGGCGATCTGAAGTTGAAGTGGTCGCCGTGGGGACACGTTGCGCTGGCGTCGCAAAAGGCAAGGCGTAGTACATGGTAAGCTATTGCAAACAAAGCTCAACGACAGCTCCTGTTGACCACAAGCTACAGCAGTAGAATACCTAGCAACCTGCAACGGCGCTGACGTCTGCCCAGGGGTTGAATCCATTCCTGCACGGTTGGTGTTAAACAAACGACTTCTGCAGGTATACAGATCCAGCCGCCGACGTGCCAACAGCGACTCGTTGCCGGCAACGATTGCATCGTCCGGCCGGGATCGCCATGCAAGTCGCGCCGATGCGATCGCCCACCGTCGTCGACAAGCGATTTGCATTGCTTATGGGCTGCTCAGCTGCAGATCGAGCCGCGGAGCGTAAACACCATCGCGAGGCTTTGAAGTGCGCGGCCACACATGCATTATAACGCCCAGCTCTGCATGCAACGTTAGTTCGAATCAGCAGCAGCCCGCGAACGCTGACGAAGTGCAGCGCAGGCCCCCCTTGCCGTTGCCGCAAAAGGCAACACAAACGTGAGCTCGATCCGTGGAAAGTAAGCGTCGGCCGTTTTCTAGCCTGCACAACCCTACGATCCAATAGAGTCGGCCAGTGGGCGCTGCCAGTATACAATTTCCGAGATAAGAAGCATCGGTTGCGGCGGAAGAAGCAATAACTGTTAGTCTCTCTCTCTCTCTCTCTCTCTCTCTCTCTGATAAAGCCCAGGCCACAGGAAGCTGCGGAGGAGAAGGAAAGGAAAGACTACCAACTCGCTCAGGACAGGACACATGTGCTGGTGGTGCTGCATGCGCGTGCTGGAAAAGTGTCTCCCTCGCAACGACATCGTGCGGGAGCTGGCGCCGTATCTGCAGCACGTGCATCAGGACGACGCCGGACTGGACGACGAGACGCGGCGCGGCGCCGACACGGGCGGTCCCTGGGTGCGCTCGCAGAGTCCCAGGGGCCTCGACAAGGACTCGGCCACGTCCAGCGACTCGTTACGACACGTGAACGCCAACTACCCGCTGCGGCACAGTCTGGACTGTGAACTTAGTCTCCAAGACTGCGTGGGGGTGAACCCGAACCAGAGCCGGCCACTGACGAAAATGAGCGTACGGAAGCCAGACTCGGACAGTAATCAGGACCAGGACTACGCTAGTGCCACACTCCAGAAAGAACAGTGCTGTGCTTCGGCCGAGATCTCCGCAGCTCAGGTGTCGACGCAGAGCAGTCAAAATTCAGGGCAGGAGAGGGACAATCCGACGCTGCTGAGACTCGCGAGGATGGAGGCCGAGAGCAGCTCATATACGCTGGAAGTGTCCGGGTCGGAGTACTCATTTGCAGGCTCCAACAACACAATGCTCGGGAAGAAGAGTGTGAACAAGATCAAGACGGATCTAGGAGATTTAACTCCCGTGCGGTGGGAGAAGGTCGTGATTGTGCAGGTCTCGGTGCAGGGTTTCAGGGAGATGATGACGAAGGCGAAGGATCTGATGGAGGATGCGAAGCTGCTGTACGAACACACAGTACTGTCCAGACTGGCGTCGGAATATGGAGGACAGGAGATTCTGAGCCACTCGCGGTCGGGGCTTTTCGTGATTGCATTCGCGTCGGAATTCCACGCGGCTAAGTGGTGTTTGTCATTGCAGCTCAGTCTCGTGTACGCGGCGTGGAATGATAAACTCTTGAAGGAGTTTGAGGACATGAAGGAAATGTCGGTGACGACGAATGGAAAGACCAAGAAGAACATGCTGCTCTATCGTGGATTCCGCGTTCGCATGGTGATCCACACGGCGGAGCCCGATATCTCACCAGATCTGGCTCTGTGCGAAGCAGTCAAGTGGACTCAGACGGTCAGCGAGTATGCACATGGAGGACAGATTATCTTGAGTGATAATGTGTGGGATCGGTTAAAGGAACAACTTGTACAGTTGGGCAACCCGGTGGTGGAAGATCTGGGCTGTCATGCGGTTCTCGGCGATGAGGTTTTACTTATGTTACTGCTGCCGCGGGATGTGGAGTTGCGGCGGTTCCCGAGCTTGAAAAGCCCGCATCAGCTCTCGTTGGGTATGCGAGATGCTCCATCCGCACAGAAGCCAGTGACGATGGTGTTTACGTTTATTGAAGGTGCTCGACCCCTTGTTCGGTGTCACGCGGAGGAACTAGCAGATCGAATCAAGACGTTGTGTATGGTAGCTCGAGAGCTATTGAGAACGCATAACGGCTACGAGTGCCAGGAGTTGCAGGGAGATTTCATGTTAGCGTTTTTCACGCCTGCGAGCGCCATCTTGTGGTGTGGTGAGTTCCAGATGCGCATCCGACAAAGGTTCCGTGAGTGGGATCGTGAGAACGAGAACCAAGAGCTGCGATTCTCAATGTCTATGGGCATTGAGACTGGGTTGCCAGCAAGTGTAAGTCCACACAAAACAAGTGGACGCGCCGATTACTTCGGTAACATTGTGAATCAGACCGCGCGTATTGCCAAGGCTGCCCACGGTGGCCAGGTGCTTATCGGAGGTGATGCTTGGGGTGCGTTTTGCACTGACCAAAAGGCACGCCCAAGCCTGCAAATCATCACCAAGACAGAGAAGATTAAGGACGTGCCAGGCACTACCGTTTTCCAGTTCAAGGCGCATGGCTACTACAATTTCAAGGGGATCTCGAAGCCGATCGGCCTCGTTGAAGCTATCCCCATTGACGTGCAGTCACCGATGTTGAAGAAGTTGGATCCTATGGCAATAGTGCGTGGGCATGCACCGAAGGCCAAACGAATTGAAGACACAGCTCAAGCTAAGACGACCGTGCCGGACGTTCCGACTGAGTTGGTTCGACTCAGCCATGGCGGTGAGCATCCCAACAACTCGATTCGTGAGACGGAGGTCGATTTCAATCTCTCCTGGAACGACAGTATTTTCGTTTTCGAAGATATTGACGAGGAAGATGGAGAAGCGGAAGGCGAGGGTCACGCGCGCGGTGGAGCTGTCTGTGGTAGTGTGGCGCTCGCCATGCGAAATAGCACTCTGAACCATTCTCAACTTATGGCCATGCTGCGCTCATCAGGCACGGACGGCTCCTCCACGCCGTCGCAACGCAGTTCCGCTACCCCCACGCGGACCGAAGACATGAATAGAGTATAATCACAAGGAACCCGCCAACTTAGCTTGCTACGCACGTGTGGTGAGCCTCAGGGAGTATCGTATCTTTATTCTTCGCCAAGTTCGTAGGGTATGAGTTGCGGTACCTGGAGGGACCTCGCAGGGACGTGGTAAGCTGAGTTGCATTCTGTTGCGCCGCTAATAAATTAATGCATTGTTTGTGGGATGGAACGTTGTCAGCGCTGCGAGGTGTCTCGAGTTGAGTTTGGTGTTGGTGTCGCTCTGCCTGGTGAACCCGGTGTAGTAGGTCTGTCAGCCGAGTGCAGATTTCCGAGAGTGGGTCTTTTCAGGATGCTGTTTCTTGGGGACGACGATGTCGCTGTCATAGCTCCGGCACCTGCAAATGTTACTGAAGGTCGATGAGGCGACTGATGTGGCGATTGCAAGCGGTGCTCTTGCTGTCGCGTAATGATCGCTTTTAGTTCAGGATCGGCTTCCAATGTGAGTTCTACGCCGCGACGTACAAGGTTCTCCATGGCTTTTGCTCCGCTAGGGTCTGAAAAGAGCAAAAAGCACGGAGGTGGGGCCACGATCCGGGGCGCACTGTTCGAATGCATCAAGGTGCGTGTGTTGTCCATCGTGCCCTGGACGATCGCGCGGGCTTCCTCCAGTTTAACTTCCCTGTCAAGTGGAGCACCAAGAATGGCAGTGATGGGTGTAAGTATCGTAACGCAGATTGACTGAGGAGCTAATAGTGTGTGCACTAACCTGGTATAGCTCGCACAGAGCACCATTTCCTTGTATGCGTGCTGTTTCCTTCTGAAGTCCCTCCTTGCGTTGGTGAGGAATTCCGTTAGAAGTCGTAGTTTAATGCTACCCGGGGACACAAGAAACGTGTCAGTAACGTCAAATGGCGGTCAACCACAAAAGCAAACGGCTCACCTCTTTGGTATTCTCACGACCTGAATCGTGCTTTGCTGTAGACGCTGGATCTCGATCGGGGTAAGGAGCATTTGCATCGCGGCCAGCTTTTCATCTACACCTCCCATTGCTGCGATCGCTAATGAAGAACCTCTTCGACTTCTGCCTGCAGATCCAGGCGCGCTGGTTCTGCCTTCAGACCCGATGTTGCTATGAACCGAGTCTTTCCGCTGAGTTAGACGCCGTCCATCATCGAAGTTGCTCTGTTGGCGGTCCATACGTTGGCGGTCATGATCAACATTATCCCACCACATCGACAACGCTTGCATTCTAGCTCGGGTGCAATAAACGAAAGACCTACCAGAACAAAAACGAATAATACGGTGAGCTTCACTTTCAATATTGCCATCAACAGCATTCAAGCACTCGTACATGCCGGCCTTCTGCGCGCGGATGACCTTGTGGCGCCACAGAATCATCACTCGGTTGAAATTCTTCTTGGCGTGGCTGGCATTGAAGTAATCCATCATGAATTTCTGCAGCAAGGTAGCGTTCTGCGCCTTACGACGACAACGAGTTTTCAAGAGTAGTTTCCACAACCACTTGCGCATCCAATTGTAAACGGTGATGGTATGCTTGGAAGCATGCTGCCATTTCCACTTTCGCCAAATCCGCTGGATCATGGACGCTGCAGTGCGCTGAACTTTGGCCATCAATGCCAAGTGTTTGGCCTGGATGAGTCGCTGGTGCCAACGATTCGAGATAGCAGCGAAAGTCACGACATGAAGCCAGATTTTGTGCCGCCGGTAGCGAGCAGTGCGTTCATGATCCGCAGCTGATAACGCCCGAGTAGGATTCACTCGACGCAGATAAGCTTCCCATTTAGCTGCCAGTTTTTCATCTTCTAGCTGGATAATCTGCTCACGCTGGCGCCGTGCACGATCCATTCGTTCCTCGGTTTGTTTCTTCCTAGCACGTCATGGCAGATACCGAAAGAGGTCAACTCCAAGGATTTAACCGATAGCGCAATAATCACTGTCAATACCTCTGCTCATGTTCTTCTGCTGTACGAGGAGTCCGTGCATGCTCCTTGTTCTCTTGAATTTTCTGAGTGTAACAACGGAGAAATGAGCTAGGAGGCTACGATATTGTTGGGTTGTTTTGCGTTCTTACATCGCTCGTGTGATTTCTCTGCAAACGAAAATTCTGACAAGTGAGAATAGATGCATGAGGGGGTAGTATAAGCAACAAGACTTACAAGGCGGTGTTGCTGTAGAATTTGTTCAACATCACGCTGCAAACCAAACTAACAAATCAATACGAGTCCTCCTTGTGAAGCAGAGAACCATATCTAAGCACCTGGAATTGTGCCCACAATGTTGGATCGGCGCGTAGCTCAGCAATGAAATGTTGGATTCTGGTTTACAGCACAAAGTATCGGTGTCAACAATTTTTGCGGTTTTCGGCAAGAGGTACTTGCTTACCTGTCGTCTGACCGTGGGGTTGTCCGCGTCGATCTTGGACTTATTGGTCCAGGCGAAATCAGGCCAGTATTTATCGTGCTCTGTACTCGTGGGCTTGTTCCGCCACCTCTACGTGGGCTTGCAGCATTATCACTAGCTTTTGATGGACTTCGAGGAGGAGAAGGAGCTCGGGGTGAAGAAAGCTTCTTCGATGCCTTAGGAGGTGCAGACGCGAGCACGTTAGATCTGTTCACAAGATAAATACTTCAGTCAGAATTTGGACTTGAGAAATTTATGAAGGACCTTACATCGCGCGACGAACACGCGCAGCATCATCTTCTTCATTCGACACAACTTCCCATTCCCCAACAGATCGCGTAGTAGGATGGCTAGCAACAAACAAAATGGTGAGTTTTAACTACAGTAGTGGGCAAGACAGAGTAACACGTTTCGAAATACGTACGACCAAGATGCTGGAAGCACCGACTGTCGGATGAAGTCGAGAACGTGCTCATGAGGCAACCCCCACAAGAACAGAGGAGACCGCTCATCATCGCCTTGCTGTTGCTTTTTCTTTATATTGTGCAGCACCTTCGTTCGATCGACACGGTTGCCTTCGATGCAAGGCTGCCCAAGGTCGTGGAACTGTCCTCGCCACGATTTCTCAACGCCCTCGTCGGGCTTGTGCCTGTGGGATAATTCCGGTAAGCCATCTCGATTGTTGGCAGCCGGAGCTGATCGAGGTGACACCGTGGGGAGAATCGAACACATTTCCTGTCCTGCGATGGCAGCAACGGAACGACGTGAAGATTTTGCCTTTCGAGGCGTGGCAACTGATGGCCTGGCGATTCGAGTCGACTGTGACGAGTTTTTCGGAACTGGTAGCTGAATCACGGCCTCCTTCGTCAGGTCTGCATTCTCGATCTGCCTCACCATCCATCCTTCCAGTCGGTCCTGCTGCATGCTGATCCAAAAGTTAAAAGCGAACTGAGTACCCACCTAAAAATGTGAAGGTGTTTCTTGGGATGAGCGAAATGGTTTTCACGATAATTGCCAAGGTATGGTTGCCCGGCTCACACTTCAAGTTGAAGTGGACCTCAAGCCAGGTTCGACTAACTGGATTAACTGCAACAACCCCCACCGAAATGAAATACACATGCACGCAACGCAAACGCAGCTTTGACCGGCACAACTCATTCAACCAATATGCAGCCGACGCAGCACGCACAGCCTAGACAATCAAAAAGGTGCGCCCACGACGAAGTCGCAAGCCTCCTCTCTCGCCCCCTACCTCGCTCCTAGTGAGCGATCAGAACTGGAACAAGCACGACGTGGCTCTGGCAATTGAGAACGAGCACCGAGTGACGTATTCATGTACATTGGGGCGGGTAGGCGAAAAAAACGAGGGGTTCGGCTGGCGACGTGGCAGTTGAGCTGACGCGTTGGTCGACTGAAGCTGTACCTTTGTATCGGAGTTCCATTCTTCTAGTAGATATTGTTAAGCAGGTGCTTATTCGGTCAAGCCCATGTTCACCTCGCCGTTGAAGATGGCCGCGGCGGCCGCGAAGCGCTCGGCCTGCTGCTGCTGGAGCTCGGTCATGGCCATCAGGAAGGCCGGCTCCTGCTGGTACTTCATCATGGCGGCCTGCAGCACCTCGCGCGTGAGTCCGTGCTTGGCGTGGATCTCGGCCGACAGGTTGTCTGCGCGCTTGACATATCTCTGGTTGATGGCCTCCTCCTTGTTGTCCGGGTTGAGCTCCTTGACCTCGAGGCAGACCTCCTCCATGGCCACGTTGAGCGACTCCATGGTCTCCTGCATGATCTCGATGAACTTGGTGAGCGTGAGCTCCGCGGGCACCTCGACGTCGCTGAAGCCGCCACCGGTCATAACGCGGTAGAGCTCCTGGAGCTTGGCCACGGCGTTGGCCACGTCCTTGTCGTCCTCCTCCTCGAAGTACTCGGTGGCCACCTTCACCTCGTCCTCCGTGGTCTGGAACTTCGCGTACACCTGTGCCTCGATGGCCTTCATGGCCTCCTCGAACTGGCCCATGAGGTACGACGCCAATTGGTCCTCGGGCAGCGAGCGTCCGCTCTGGGACGACTCCTGCCGGATCTTGGCCTCCAGCTTAGCCAGTTGCATCTAATTGGCAATGTGCACAAAACCGGTCAACTACGTCACCACCATCGTATTCTTGAATGGCGGGTCACCTACCACGACCTGGCCCATCTGCGTGCAAATGGTCTCGAGGATGCTGAGCAGCTGCTCCTTGTGCAGGTTGGGCACCTCACGGACGCCGTCCTCCTGCTTGGTCTTCTTCGAGTCCTATTGGGAGGGTACATAACGTAAAGTGTCAGTTAAGCGCCACCCACGCACACACCACCGAAAAAACAACACTGTGACGCAGCTGCACGATGGACAGTGTGCAGTAAACTGGCGACGTACGCTGGAGCTGCCGTTGCGGCAGAGCGCGAAGGCGAAGAGAGCGGCCGCAGCCACGGCCGAGACGCCGGCGATCACCAGGGGCTTGGACACCTGCACCATGCTTGCTGAGACTAGGACTATGTGTGTGTGCGGGGGGCGAGAGGCGGGGAGTGGCCGGTCTGGTCTTGTTTTGTGAGGCTGCTATAGACGCGCAAGCAGATTTGACTGGTACGCGGAGCTTTATCTTGCGTTTCGTATGCGGCCCATCGGCCAATTACCATGAGGCATTTCCGACACATCAAATTTGAAAATAAAAAAAATAAAAAAGGAGAATGATGGTAACAAGCTCCAGAAAACTAGACCCGCCCTCGACACATGATCCATTTTTTTTTTTACGGATGACCACCGAAGTTCGATCCATAGGCGTAGTCGAGCAGTAGGAGCACAAAAACTTCACTGCTGCAAGAGCTCGACTTCCTATATGCTAGTGCTTGGTTCTGAAAGGCGCATTTGTAGCTCTGTAATTCCTTGAAAAGTGGTTTCGAGGAAATTATTTTCGTTCTGTTTACCAGAGCACTTCGAGAGTTTTGAAGACGTCAAGGATGGCGGGCAAAAGCTCTCGACGAGCCCACAAGAAGGCCTCTGCCAGTGGCGAACTGATCGCTCTCACCTCCGAGCAAAAATGGTGGAAAGCTGTCAGTCGCCTAACCCAATTTCAGCTGGGGTGCAGCCTATTGATGCAGCTCTCGTACGTCGCATTCCCAGCTTACAACTTCTCGCTGGCGTTGTGGTGTCTATTAGTGTGTACTCCGTCGTGGAGTGCAAAGTATACTCGCCTTGTCCCGCTGCACATGATGGCAATCAGCTTCTCCGTGGTCACGGATATCATCTGGATGAGTTTGTGGGTATCTGGCCGCGTGTTCTTCGACCAGTTTTGCAACGCGAATGCCGTCTCCATCGTGAGCTGTGGCGGAGCGTCGGATTTCTTCCCTGGATGCAGCACCAACCAATTCGCGTTGTTCACGCTCGTTCTCAATCTTCTGGCCAAGATTGCTACCGTCGTTAGCTTGCAGCGTATCCATTCTACCACGGTTGCCAACCGAGCAAAGCACCGCAGTCATGTTGCAGCTTCCGACAAAATGAGTGACGCGTCGGGTGCTGAGGTTAATCCTTTGCCAGGAAGCACCAAAGATGCAGAACAAGATGACGCGCGAGACACAGCAACGAAATAGAGGGCAGCATTATTATTTTCTACTGCTCCTCAGACTTGTTGCCCCCACTCGGTTTGTTCTTTTTCATCTATTTCTTCTGCTCGAGCAGACGGCAGAGCGTTTTCGGCACACGCAATCTCCTCTGGGACATCTAGCGTCCCACTAGCAGATGAATTTTCAGTGCTGGTCGGTTGCGAGACTTGTTCAGGTTCATGTTGATGTGACTTTGGCTTTGATACTTTGCCGTGCAATGGTTCAGGTAAGGTGAATGGATCCACCATTCGATCATCAGGGAGTAACGACACTAGACCGTGATCATTGCAGACGACGACAAAAGCCTCCATGGAAAGCGCAAACGATTGGTCAACTCCACCCATAAGAGCCTCGCGAAACATTCGCAGAATCCGTCGGTCGCTGAAGTGTGGCTTTCGCTGTCGGATAATGGCGCTGAACTCGTCCAAGCTCAGCACACAGTCGTGGTTCTCGTCACCCTTTGAGAAAGGAAGCACAACAAAGCCTCACGTGAATTATGTTGTAAAACACAGACTGATGAAAGTACTTACCGCATCGAAGAGTTCAGTCAGGTCCTTTTTGATTCCTTCTCGGCGCTGTTCAAGCGCATTCATCACCAATTTAAGCACCTTGTGCGAATCTGCAACAATGCGAGGTTGTACATGGCCCTTGCCACCTTCTGTAGTTTGTGGTGAAGATGTCAACTCGGGATTTTCACTTGCCAACATTACACGTCTCATTTCGGCGCGGACCGCAAGTCGATTTCCTGCTATCTCGGTGATGGTATGGCCTTCATACATTGCAGTGCTGTGTTCAACCTGGCAGTGGCGACCAGTTAGCACGGCAACACGGACCAAGTATGAGTGTGTGCATACATACCTGTCGACAATACGCAAAAATACTATCCTCCGGTAGACAGCTAATATACCACCGCAGCACATTGATGGCATGATCGAGTGGCACCCATTTTTTCGTCGGCTCTACTTGAACGACATGTTCGATAGTCTCCACCTTCTGAGGAGAATTACGTGGCTTCTTCGTTTTTGGTGGTACGCGAGGTGGTGGACGCAGTAGATAATACCGAGCCTCCAAGAATACGTGAAGGAAGCTGCGATCTAGGTACCCAGCACGCATGATGCTTTTGATATCGCCACCGTTGATGTTGTCGGTCTGAGACGGCTTCGCTGCGTTTTTCTTGCCAACAGGGTGGGGTATTGGACTTGGTTCAGGGTCGTCCGAAGACTCGTCTTGGCTCTTGAGCAGGTTTGATAAACGAGCAAACAGTCGAATATGCGAGTTGCGCTGGTATGCGTTTTTGACAGAGATCAGGAACCGATACAGACCAACCTCAGCGCTCTGTCGAAGACCATGCATCTTCAAAAAATATTCACAGATGAATCGGGGCTGTTCAACAACAAATTTCACGCAGCAATTTAGCGCGTTAGCACTGCTAGTAAATGAGATCAACCGTACCAGTTCTTCCCGTGCTACACCGTCGGCTTCGTCTGCCCTGTCGGACGCGAATTTATCGTCATATATGGCCTCAATTTGTGAAATCACGCGCTCAAGCGAGTAAAAGGGAAATGCCACTACGGACTTAGGCAAATTCGAAAGGAATAGCACAATATGACTTGGCAGCTCCCTACCACAATGCAAAGGTTACATCTCAATCAGCTAACAAACAATAAATACCTGCAGTGCACTTACCATTGTTGTTCAGTTCGCTCGATTCGTCTTGCAATTTTCTTTGTACGCTTCTTCCCCCTGTCAATCGACCAAAGATCTATTTCCTGTTCACATGCACTTTACAGTGTCAGACACAATACTCGAGTCTCGCTGATTCTCCGTACCTCGTTGCCTTCATCTTGCGAATTTCTCCGGAACGGATTGCTTTTTGCAACCTTCGGAAGGGGGCGGCCACCGCAGTTCTTGCAGGCAACAAACGCGTTAAACCGGCGCCACATCATTTTGTGAATCGCGCTCTTTGATACAAAGCGAGGGATTCCGTCCTAACCAAGACAAAGCTTAATCGATCAGCGGATTTTAGTCCTCGCATAAACTCCATTAATCATAGTTGATATCAAACCTGAACATCCCATAGCCCATCATCGTCCACTTCTGTCTGCGAGGATCGGGATTCATAGGCAGCAGGAGCCGAGACGATTTCTTCTAGATGATGTAGCGTAACTTCTTGCTTCTCGATGAACCTCTCCTTCTCTCGAACAGTCTTCCTATCGACAAGCAAGGCCTCGAACACTGCGTCAGTAGATAATTACTTGTGCAGACCTAATAGACTTTAGCACCTCACCTAAGGTCGTTGATGAGCTGCTTGTGCTGTGTTTGTAACTTAAACCGAAGTTTGTTAGTGCACAATGCATACAACGAGTTAACGAATGAACCTTACTTCTTCTCGCAACTGCTTTTGATGCTCGATCATTTCTTCATGCGTTTTCTACTCCATACGAATTTCACAGTTACTCAGTGACCATGGCATCTTCAAGAACATTTAAAGTAGCTCACTGTCAATTGTGCAAAATCTTCTCGAAGTTTGTTCTCCAAAACTCGCTGCAAAGCCGCAGCATTCTGCAATTGGAAGATTTGCAACTCCAACTCTTGTTGGTTGCCCAGCTCCTTCTCATTATCCTCTATTTGCCCTTGATAATGGTGCAATTCGATCTCCCGTGTGCGGTGAATAATCTCTCGGGCAGCCAACTTCTTATTAAGTTTCGTGCATTCGACTGCCTTCCGTTCGTATTTCTCTCGCCAGCGTTCAGCAGTGGCTCGATCTTCTCTTCGCTGAGCCTCTGTCCTCTGCTCATATTCCCAATACAACCTTAACGAAAGCTCTAATAACTTTTCAAAAAGTTTCAAGTAGCTCTCCTCGATACGAAACAACGTGTGCCCTAATTCCTTACGATGCCCCATCGTATTTTGCGCCACATCCTTAAATTGCGCCGATAAAACGCGCACAGAATCAATCGCTCGCAAAATTTCAGGATCTCGCTGGACACGTTCGAGTTCCCGTTGTTGTGCTCCAGGGTCACTCTGCAGCAAAGTCCTCGGTAAATATCGACCCGTAACCCGATGACACAACGCACTGGCATACGTGAACAACTCCGTATTCTCAGCCTGCTCTAGTCGATCCGCATAAACCGGAATCGGTGAAGTCATTTCCGACTTCATCAATTTTGGCGCCGCAGGAGGAATGTGTTCCGATCCGTGAGACGGTGACAATGCAACATTCTTCCCAGGACGAGGAAGCGACAACGGACCTAGCGTCGTCGGAGATGAAGGCAGAATCGATTCCACCTTGCTGCAGAATTTCTTCTGGTTCCCAGCAGGTAGAATATCCGTAATGACAAACTGAACCGGTCGTCGTCGAGATGCTCCAAGTTGCTGCTGTTGTTCATGAACCAGCAACGCCTCCGCCGAAATGCTGGCACTAAGCGCTTCTTTCTTCTTCATCACCTTCACCTGAGCATCACTTGTCGGAGACCGCAGCATTTTACATACATATATTTTTATTACTTTATCCAAAAAAAAAGTAGCAAAAATCCAAAAAAGTAGATATTATCTTCAAAAATCCAGATAAAAGTATAATTGCTCTAAGATATTTTTATCAGCATCCTCCTTTTGACGGTCCCATGTGGCTGCTGCTGCTGCTGCTATCGCTTCCCTGCGTCTCCGGCGTGCTGCCCACTGGGATCCTGTCGCTGGATCTGCTGCCGCAGTCTCCGCACGAGGCTCCAGCCTTCGCCGATCTGCTCTGTTCGCCCAGCGGCGCCGCTGGATGGGGCGTGTCGCTTCCTGCGCGTCACGGATCGCGCTGGAAGACTTTGATGCAATTACCAACTGATAACCGGGACGGGTGCTCCTCCTACAAGCTGCAACAT
Organism: Phytophthora agathidicida; assembly: GCA_025722995.1. NCBI lineage: Eukaryota > Oomycota > Peronosporomycetes > Peronosporales > Peronosporaceae > Phytophthora > Phytophthora agathidicida. The sequence continues at coordinate 2,810,935 of CP106978.1, forward strand.
GACGACGCAACGTCACCACACGGGAAAATCGTCGTCACGGACCGAGGCAACTGCTCCTTTGTGGCTAAAGCGCTGCAGGCCCAAGAAGCTGGTGCAAAGGCATTAATTGTGAGAGGTACAAAGAGAGCAGTGTACGAAGCCATAGCTAGTCGTAATAGTACAAACGCCAGTAGTAGTATTACGTTATCCAATGCTGAGACGACGTTATCAGTGGATAAACCCGCGTTCGAGTTCGACTGCAACAAGGGAGAAGCATTTGTGGACAAACTTGCGACGCCAGTGTGGATAACCGACGCAGACAAGTGCAACTCGGACAAACGGTGTGCTTCAAGGTCCTGTGTGCTAACCGGATACCAGACACAGGATAAGAAACACCAGGTCTGCTGCATGTGGGACACTTTTGTGCTCATGGGGGCGACGAACCGATCGACGACGAAGCAGTTGACGATCCCGGTGGTGTATGTGACGATCGCCAATGGCCAAAAGTTGCAAAAAGCTATGGATAAATTTCCGGCTTCATTGGTAGCACGTACGTATCGTCGAGAATTGCCACTCATTGACATTTCGTCGCTGTTGTTGTGGGCTCTTGGAGTCGCTACGGCTTTGGGGGCGACGTATTACTCGGCGATTCGGAGTGAAAGTGTTGCAGCTCGAGACCAGCAAAAAAATCGAGATGGACACGACGAGGAGAGCGGTGAGAGTGAATCTCGTGATGAAATCTGGGAATTGGACGCTCGACATGCAGTGGGTTTTATTGCTCTGGCTGGAGTTTTCTTGACGGTGTTTTACTACGTGAAGATCGGTGGGGCGATTCCGGTGCTTTTTGCCGTGTCTGGGACTGCTACGTTGACGCAAGTGGTTGGTAAGCCGCTGATGGAGAAGTTGATGCCGAGTTCGGCAGTTCGTGAGGTTGAAATGCCGTTGCTGGGAGATACTGCGCAGTTGTCGGAAGTGTTGGGTTTCCTGCCAAGCTGTGCACTTGCGGTGGTGTGGTACCTGCACCGACGCACGTACTGGCCGCTGCAGGATATCATGGGGGTCTCTCTCTGTTTCGTATTCCTGCGTACGGTGCAGTTGCCGAATCTCAAGGTGGCTACTATTCTGCTTACGCTGGCATTCTGCTACGATGTCTTTTTCGTCTTCTTGTCGCCGATCTTCTTCGGTTCGAGTGTTATGGAGGATGTGGCTACGGGTGGACCTGCAGCGTATACGAAAAGTGGCTACCCCGGTGTCGATTACTGCGAAAGATACCCGCATTATCCGGCGTGTGTGGACCCAGAACCGATGCCGATGCTACTTTTGCTGCCACGAATTTTCGATTGGACCGGTGGTGTGAGCATGCTCGGTCTCGGCGACATTATTTTGCCTGGCATGCTCCTCTCGTTCACGCTGCGCTTCGATTACGCTCAAGGCTCGACTAACTACTTCCGGCTGATGGCTGTCGGCTATGCGGTTGGCCTCGCACTCGCTAATGTGGCTGTCATGATCACGGGAATGGGGCAGCCAGCGCTCATGTACCTCGTGCCGACAACTTTAGGCTCACTCATCATCGCGTCGAAGCGGAATGGAGATTTCCGCGCAATGTGGATCGGTCTAGGAGTCGATGAGGACATGAAGAGGCGAAGCAGCGACGGCCCTGGGTACAGGTCAGTCGGGTCAGTGGAACCGCCGACAGGAATCGTGATCGGCGATCCCATCGGGCGCATGAACGACAACTCGAGAGGAGGTGACAACGTGCCGCTGCTGAGTTCGTAAGGGTTTGCCGTGCGCAGATTTGCATCCCTCGCTCACTATTGATAATTCATTCGCCCCCTATGCTTTGAAAGTTTGGTTTGTGCTGTTCTTTTAGTGCTCGAGTCGTTATCGAACTACTCGAGTTGGCCACCCCTACAAACCGTCGCTGTCGAGAAATGGCATCAGTGCATGTCGTTGGAGAGCTCCTGGGGGCCTCTGGTTTGTCGTGTCTTGATGGCCAGGAAGCGTTTTCCGTCTCACATGTACTCGACATGCTTTCGTTGCATCCTTCGTCCGAGTTCAGCTACTTTTGCAAGTGGCGTGTCGTGGTCAATCATCTGAGCAAAACTCAAAACGGTGCAGCACCCTGGAAGGTCATTCAAGGGGAGACGCGTGGTCAAACTCAAGTCCATGCAGCCTCTAGCGGCGGGAGTCTAGCAATGCCAAATCTCTACCGTCAGACCAGTGGAAAGCAGGAAAAAATATTGCTGCCTAAGATGGACACCGTGTGGGCACATCCGATAGAGCTGCACCTTGCTACATCCAACTTGAATGCATGGAATTGCTGGCCGCGACTCGAGTTCCAGGTACATGAAGTAAAACTAGTTCTCCAAAATTTATTGTTAACTTTGATTCTGTGTAGGTCTGGAGTCTCGACAGCTTTCAACTCGAGACTCTATGTACGTACTTCCGATTATCGTTTTTCAGGAGCATGTTGCGGCTAGCGTGTTTGACGCATTTTATTGGGTTGCTGTAGGCGGGACTGCAAGTATCCCGTTGCCTATGGCCACGAACGAGTACGTGCTCGACATGCCTTTGGTTCTGCAGGAGCCGCAGACATTGACAGGGTCCTTAGCACGAACAGTGGGCTTACCATTCCATGGCACTGGTCATACAGTGAGTGGTGATACCGAAGTTATCCGAGGCACTGGCACGTTGTACTTGAGACTTGCAGTACTAAGTCGAGGATTGAATAATACGACAACTGGCTGAATGGTACTTGGATGTAGAAGATAAAAGGCCATTCTGTCTGATACAGCTAACTCCAAACCATTCCAGCGCGTACACACAAAGGCAATATAAAAATTCAAGCCACCTACAGCCCATGGTCATCGATGTCTCGATTGTTCGTCTTTTACCGCTTACTGACTCAAGTAAACGTTGTCGATCCAGTCCACAGCGTTCTGGAAGTACGGGGGCTGATCGTCGCAGGCTTCCACGCAAGAATTTATCTGGAGTGCACGAAGCATCCAAAATGCTTTCGTAAATTTAGCGAAAGTCTTCATTCTTTACGTACGAAGGTACCACCACGCTTGTTGTTCCGTCACGATCGGCTGGTGCACAGCGCATTGGCTGTCGAACATGATCAGCAGCTTGAAGAAAATTCGGTTCATTGCGCATGGTTACCATGCCTGTTTTTGTCAAAGTGACGGGCGCAACACGGCGTCGCCACGACCATCCACGAGAGCACTTCATTGTCGAAGATAGTATTGTTGTAGCTGAGTTCTGCTTATCAACCATCGTGGCAGTTCCAGCGTTGTAGCAGGCCCAGGACAAATCAACTTGCCACTGGGTCTCAGTGAGGTTCTCCTCTCCATGTAGCAAACAAAGTGAGACGAAATTCTCAGTATTCAGCTTGCGATGATGCCAGCGGACTGAGTTCGAGAGTCTTAGCGATGAATGGCCATAGCCCATTATCGAAATGTTCATGTGCTCGCCTTCCGAAACGCTGACTGGCCTGTATGCCTTGGCCAATGTAGTTGTGGGGCATGTGCGAGATGGTCTCGTAACAGGCCGATGTTTGTCCGAATGCTCGGTTTGAGCTTGCGTTGGTTGGATAGCGCATCGGCATTTGACGAGTGTGAAACAGGGACCGTCATCTCCCACGGAATGCGAACAGGTTCCACGACAAGTTTTCGCGAGAATCGAGTCATTTGGGAATTCAATGGCGACAATGGTCCTTCGCGCTTGACTCGGGAGGCTATGAGTTCGTCCATTATGCCCTTTTGACGATCTTGAGCCAGCACGACGGGCTTCAAAGGTGAACGCTCGCCCATGAACCGATCTCGAAGTTCACTGAAACTTCTGCAGCTTCCGTTCGTTGTTGGCGTCGGCTTGGAACTGCCGGTACTTTCGTTGTTATTACTCTTGCTTCTGGAATTCTCCATAGAACTAGTCCACGGTGTCGACGGCGGGAGGATAAGCTCGTCGTCTTCAAAGTCGTACAACGACTCCGAATCGGATTCCTCGGACCGCGTAGTCATTACGATCGCCGTTCTTGGTCGAGCACGAGAAGCTCCGCGAGCTTGACCCACGGAGTGTAGTTGCGCTTGGCGAGATCCCGGAGATTTCGGTTTGTTATGGCGCGAACTACTGTGAGCGTTGGCGTGACCGTCTTCCTCCTCTGGTGGACGAACGAGATCCTCAACAGAGCGGTGACGCCACTTCTTGGCCAAATACACGACACTTCGTTTGTCTTCGTTGATCACACTTGCACTAGCTCCGTGTTCCAGAAGAACTTGGGTAGCAACTTCGTTTCCGTTCATTGCAGCAAAGTGCATGGGTGTATTGAGCTTCATCGACTTGGCGTTCACATCGGCCCCATTTGCGATGATGTCGCGTAGGAGTTGTCGATCTCGGCAGAAAGCTGACAAATAATGCAGAGGGCTGTGTGCTTGCTTGTTCTGATGCGAAGGGTTTGCCCCAGCATCCAAGAGAAGTCGAACAATCTTCAATTGACCCCCAAGACATGCCTGCAAGAGAGGTGTTTGGCCATCCCCGTCGACTGCATCCAGCATCGCTCCTGCTGCAAGCAGCTCTTTGATTACTGTGTTCTCTTCTGTAATGACTGCCAGGTGCAAAGGGGTCCAGCCACCGTCTCGAGTGGCTGCGTCTATTTGAGCTTTTCCACTTCGAATTAGCGCGATGGCAACTTGTCGAAAATTCTTGATAATTGCTGTGTGCAAGCAGCTTTGGCCTGTTTCATCGTCAAGCACACTGAATGTCGTGTGAGCCTGTTCGCTTGGGGTGTGGGCCAAGAAGGCCGCCACCAGTTTATCAATGTCAAACGTTTGCTGTAATGCGAGGTGAACTGCATTGGAGCCTCTTCTGTCGCACAAGTCAGTCTTAGCTCCTTCCATCCTCAATAACAATGCAACACAAGCGATATGTCCTCGTAATGCTGCAAGATGCAACGCGGTTCTCTTTTCATCATGCGTCACAAAATTCACCAACGACGCCATAGCATCTCGTCGTGAACTCGTCAACAGCTCCGTCAAAATACCATCACCACCATTCGCTGCTGTATGGTGCAACAATGAGTACCCGTTATTATCAACGCAGAGTAGAACCTCTTCCGTCTCCTCCGTCAACATGGCCACCAACATCTTGAACAAATCCGTCAACCGAAGCTCGGCCAACACATGAAACACACTCTACAACAACAGAAACAAAGTAAACAAGCACTCCATCAACTTACCCCTCTAGTAAAAAAAATTGTGCTCGTCGCCAACCTTTTGCAAATTATCTTTTGTGGTCAAACTGGCCCCGGCCTTCAGTAGCAACTTTACCAACTGCATGTCGTTGGTTTTGCACGCTCGATGCAGCGGTGGTAGCCCCGCTTTATTCGTACTAACAAAATATGCTTGCTTATTCTCGTCCGATGCCGCCGACAGACTGGTGTCGAGATATTCGACCAGTCTCAATTCGATGGCCATGTTCCACCTGTCCAGGTCGGATTTGAGTTGCGCCAACATGGCCGTCTCCTGTTTCAGTTTCAGCTGCTTTGCTGCATAATTTCGAGCTTGTTCACTCTGGAATTGACTGGCGTAATGGTCTTCCCACATCATCTGCCGACTCTCGCGGGCTTCGCGTTTGCCATCGCGTAAAACTTCGAGGCTTTCGGAGCAGTCGGAAATGTCGGAAGTGTTGAAATCTTCCGATTTGTGCACGAATGCCCGTTGATATTGAAGAGCTGCAGCCACCTGATCTTTCGGAATTTGGCCCCGTTGTCGATGTCGCGGGGCCTCGATCATCGACCGGAGACGCTCCTCCAGCGACGTCATCTGCATTTAGCTTGTATTGGTGCTTTCGTAATTATTGTGGCTATTTAGGTAAATAATAAGTTTGGCTCACATGTCGCATACGGTACCAATAAGGCGACAAAAGAGTATTAGCGAAGAAGTGCACGCGAGGAGCTGAGCGACCATGTTCGACTGCGTTGCGCGCCAATACCGCTGGTACAAGCTCGAGTTCGGGCTCACCATGCTCAGCTGGTGGGAGGTGGCCATCTTCAGTACGTTTTCCCCGTCGTTGCCGTCCAAATAGCTGCAGAATAAGCTTAACAAATATTGAATACTAACACCTTTTTGGTCATTTTGATAATAATAATAACAGACAGCTTCCTGCTACTCGTGACCAGCGTGACCGGCTACTACATCTACAATGTCGGCAACCACATCGCCGGCCTCCTCCACTAGAGCAAGAAGGACAGCAAGAAGAAGGGCTGAAAGAGAACCCAGAGGAAGGGCTTCACCTCGGATCAAAAAGAGCTGCTATAACCTGATAGGAGAAACACTGAGGATGTTGGGGACTGCCAAAGTAGTAATATACAGAGGTGGTGGCCTTCATGTCAGTAGTTTCATGGGATCGAGTGTTGTTGTTTGTTCACTATTCTTGGGGAAGAAAAAAAGGTTAGGAATAGTCACAAAGGACTGATACCACCAGCGAGGGGAGAAGAGAGGCTAGGATGGAGGACTTTGACTGCGATGACTTTGAGAGTGAGTCGGGTTGCCGGTGTGACTTGATGTAGAGAAGAATGCACTGACGTTGTGTTATTGTGTTGGCTAGAAACGCTGAAGGTGATCGTGGTGGGCAATGGAAATGTGGGCAAGACGAGTATGACGACGCGCTACGCCAAGGGCAAATACACGGGAACATACAAAAAAACAATCGGCGTAGACTTTATGGAGAAGACAGTGGAGTTACGCGACTTGGGCGAGACGATCAACCTCATGATTTGGGACACGGCTGGCCAGGAAGAATTCGACACCTTGACGAGCAGATACTACAAAGGTGCTGGTGCTGTGATCTACGTGTTTTCTACTGTGGACCGAGCGTCATTCGACGATCTGCCCAAGTGGAAGCGCAAAGTGGAAGAGGAGTGTGGCCAGATCTGCAGTGTTTTAGTGCAGAACAAAATTGACCTGGAGGACGATGCGACCATGACACGAGATGAGGTTGAAGACATGGCTGACTACTTGAACATGCGTCTTTATCGCTCGTGTGTTCAGGACAACATCAACGTTGGTGAAGGTCCGTGTTGCTTGCAAAATATTGTGTTTAACGAAGCCATTTACTTAACTATACCTTACTCTGTCCTTCACAGTCTTTCGCTACCTGTGTCGGAAATTCCTTAAGAAGGGTGACGACGGCGATGAAGCGGTGCATGCTGTCGCGGATATCTCGACATTAAGCCAACCTGTGAAAACTGGAGAAACATCGCGTCAAAGTTTATCTCCGGAACCAAGAAAGAAGCGAGAGATCTCGGATATCTCGGATATCGACTCCGATCGCACGTCAACTGCAGCTCCGTCACCCACAGCTCAAACACATTTTTCCGGCGGGGCGTTTCCTCCTTCTCCACCGTTGGATCGCGAGTATGCGAGTGATAGTGGAGATGAAGCTGGGCCGGATTCTCCGAGAAGGGGTCCCAAAATGGATGCTGATGATGACGATGATCGATACAACGATCGAAAGCAAAGCAAGCGGCGAGAATCTGGTGGATGCACCCCGAGACAAGCAGACATTGCGGACGATTCTCCACGCCGTGGACGCGAAATGGACGAGGACGATGAAGATGATCTCGATGAGGACGAAAGTGTTGATCCATCGGAAGCGCCCAAGTTGAAACCAAGCAAAAGACGCACTAACGGCAAGAAAACTAACCCGCCACCCGACTGTGTCATTTCCTGAGGTGGTTTTGCAGTAAGGAGAATCGCAGCTCAGTCGCTACTACCACAAAAACGATTTTAATCCTTCTCTTCGTGTTCAGTGCATGTGCAGTCCCTACCTTCGAGGACTGCGATGGCTTACATTAAATGATTGCTTAGGCATATCGTACTTCCTTGCTTGCTAACTTGTTGCTTGCATGGATTTAATATTGCTCGCCGTGAATTCTCGAGCGCGACAACGAGTACAGATCCGAGAGAAAGCCATCCTTGTCCACATGACTGGTGCGTCCGTATCGAGGAGCTCGTCTGCTCGGAGGAGGGCGGTCACCAGCGTCGGAGTACATACTGAGGTCGAGGTTGTCGAATTCAGCCACAGGAGCAGCCTCGACTGCATGTACACCAAGGTCGAACTGACTCAAACCAAGACCAACACCAGACTCCGCCAACGGCAAGGCAGCAACTTCCGCTCCGTCGTCGCTATCACTTGAGAGGACCGTGAAGCTGCGAGTAGAGCTGGGAGTCTTCGGCTCCGATGACTGGTACGGTGATCGGAAAGGAGGCAACGGGGCCGGGTATCCCTTTTGGTTGTAGCGAGGAGGTTCCTGTTGCGTTTGTTGCCGGGGTGCCGTGTACTGATCCAATGGCGACTGGTATCGCTGCGGTGGTTCCTGGAAAACCGAAGCACTACGCTTCTGGTGACCGCGGTTCTCCAGCACACGTTTGTTGCGTCCTTCCGTTTGCGTTCGGTGCGACTGAGGTGCGGCCGGGTACGGCGAGAACTTGTCTTCCGAGTCAAGGTCGGACAGCGACACGGTGTCGCTGCGGTTGCTTTTACTCTTGGCACGGTTCCGACTTCCTGCTCCTCTCTCGCGTAGGTAGTCATCGTCATCGTCGTCTTGACTGCTCCAGTCGCTGGCCCAGTCTAGATAGTTGGAACGCAAGCTAGTGTCGGCCACCGACTGCGAGGCTAGTGTACCAGGCGACTTAGGCGCGTTCTGACGGCTTGACACGGTTCGTGGCCCGCGAAGAGCAACGCGTTCTACCTCTGTGTCCGTCTCAGCGTTGTCGTTGCGAGCCTTCTTGATTGACGCCTCGAAGTTCAATGCGTCGATGATCACCGTGTTGTTGATACAGAGCTTACAGAAGCGCTGTTGATGCGGACGACCAGTTTTGGCGTCGACGTGGAAGATGAAGCGGTAGTCCGAGCACGACTTGCAGACACTCTGGAAGCAACCTGCACACGGTCGATTCGTCGAGATGAACGACCGACCGTAGCAAATGTGGCAGAGCGAACTGGCCGGCCACTTGTTGTGCTGTGCGTGCTTCATCAGCATCGAGTATTTCTTGGCACGAGCGCTCTTGACGCAATCAGTGACGTTCAACAGAGTTCCTGCGACCACGTACTCGGCGAGACGCTGAGCAACGGAGTCGAGGTTGTACACGGTGGACCAAATGAAGCACTCGACGTGGTTGTCATCGTGGTTGCGGTACAGGAAACACGTGACCTGGTGCTCACGCTTGATGCCCTTGATGGCGTCGATCGGCCAGTCCGGGTGGTCAATCGAGTGTAGCACGTGGTAGGCCAGCTCGTTGCCCTTGGCGTCGGTGGTCGTGCCCATACGCTCGTACGCGAGCACATCGCGGTGCTTCGACAGTCCCCATGCTGCCTTGGCGGCAAACCACTTGATACCTGCGAACCGGTACGGAGCGTCGGCCGTGCGCTGCTCGGTCACGTTCATAATGCTGCCGTCGACCAATTTGTACTTGAGCAGTGTCTTGCACGCCCGGAGATCGTCCGTGGTGTCGCAGTAGAGTCCATCCATAACGTCCTGCACTGGCCCATAAATGAGTCCTGTGCCTTTGAAGAGCGTCACCTGAGGGTCGCGCGTGCCGTACACGCTCTTGTAAATACTAAGCTGTTTGCGACGTCGGACGTGGATCCAAGCGTCTTCGTTGGTGTGGCCGCTTTGCGACGAGTACTCGGCCACTGCGTCGCAAAGGAACGAGGTCACATTGCGGTCGTAGCGAGCCTGTTCCTCGGGCGTGAGCTCGATCTGTGGGAATGGTGGGATGTAATCTGTCATGGCTATCCAGGCAACCTGCTTCGTTGCGAAAGAGTTCCTTCCGTGGCAAAGCGAGGATGTCTTGAGTACGCCGATGTGCGCTCAAGTCGGCAAATCTTTTTGTGAGTTTTTCAAGCAGGTTGGTGCAGGTATTCGGTGTCTTCTGCCGAGCTGGTGACGTCGGTCGAGATGCCAGAGAGACGCTGGGCTGCACAAACCAAGGTCAAACGCCGCATCTTGAGACCAGGGCGTCCGTCTTTTGTAGCACTAGCAGATCTCGGAAATGGATCCGGCGACAAGGGTCTCCGCAAACGACCGCGAGTTTGTGGATGGGGGAGCACGGCAAAGAAGGACAGCCGTGTTCGAGCAACAAACGCGTTGTGTGGAGCAAACCTGGAGCTACAGAGGGAGATCCAGCAAGCAGTTCAAGGATGTGGCAAGATGAGGTGAGTGGCAAAAGTTGTCGGATGTGAAGGTGGCGTGAATCCGCGTAGCCACCTCGGTCGGAGAGGCTCGCACACACAAGTGTTTTCCTTTCGGTGGTGGATTGGGTTGGATGGCCAATGTGATGGAACGCCCCCAAGCAGCACAAGTGACTCCACAGCGCTGCGGTGGACGTGAGCTCGTCGGCATTAGTACACGGCGTGGTGCAGTTGTAGCTCGCGAAAATTCGAACATAAAAAAAGTTCGGAAATCGAACAAACCTGGGACAAAACATATTAGAGATGCTGACGACGCGAAATAATTTTTGTCATTACAAAATGATGCTTTCAGCGCCTTCAATATCCTATGAAAATGTAATATCACATTATATGAAAAACACGTCGGAAACGTATTTTCACAGGGTTTTCCGACCCTGTCTTACGCGCATCGGAGTATACCTGGGGATGGGACGTCAAGGGATCATTTCAGTATTTGACGGTTCAATACTCGTGCCTGCAGTGAGCCCCGAGGCCCGAGCAACATATCTCGGCAACACTTATCGCACTTCAACGCGGTCTGTAGCGTCTACAGTACAGCCCTGTGCACGTAGCCACCTCCACACTGAAATCTGCCCGCTACTGTAGACGCGGCGAGTGGCGCCCTTCCTTGTCAGTGCAAAACTTCTACATCGGCAGTAGAAGATCGAGCTGGGCGGGAACCAAAGCCTGCCCGGGATACACTGGCAGCGACTCATTCGCGTTGATTCCACGCGTGCCTTCAAGCTGATTCTGCATTCCAGGTGCTGTCAGCATCGCACCATACAGTACACTACTCTGGTGGTTGGAGCAGCCATGCAATGCATGCAGGTTCAGGGTGCAACAGCGGGCGTGGCTGTAGCTCACAGAGCTCCAAAGGTGCTCACCATACCCAGATCAAAGAACCTACAGATTTGTCCAGCAGTTTCTAAAATTTACAGACCCCGTTACCAGCGCCGTGAACTCAGCAAAAAGTGTCTCCAAGTCACCAGCCAGCCTCGAGCTCCACAGTTCTGCAGAGAACACCGAATCGACTAAGGCGACTGAATTCAACCAACGTGGGAACGGGACCCTGAGAAGGACCTCAAACGAAAACCCACTCGGTAAACGGGCTGCTGGGGAGTGAAAGGTATAGTACCTTCATTCGTCGGTAGCCCAGTCCGAACGTAAAGATCTCTCGAGATCATCCCTAGGGAATAACCAAGTCCCAGTTGCTCAGCACACCTCGTCCACGTGACTTAATAAGGTTAACGCACTGAGTGAAACCTCGAGCTTCGACTCGAGAGCGCGATCCTTGCGCCATCGAAAGAACCCTGGACTATCGATGCGATAATTTTTTCATTCTCTTCGAGAAGATTACCAGTACATGTATCTCCTTTTACAGTACAGTACAGATCAAGGTCGGACACCGCATCAAAAGTTTACAGCTTTTCGCGTTGTCCTGCAACATTGGCATCTGGGATGCTTTCATCCGCCGAGATCCCATGTGGGCTACAGCCCACATGGGATCGTCGAACATAGCAACCGGCAACAGATCAAACCTCACAAAAGCATACCAAGTCGGACAAGGCGTGCATTGGCCACATGGCAAACGAACAGCGCAGTTGTCGTCGCCACCAGTACATGTATGCTCTCCAACGTCCTTTCGGGGTGCATCGTAATTGTTCCTTCGTCCGTGTTCGACCATTTTCACGTGCTCGCGGCGTTACTGCGCGACCTACTTTGCAACTTGCCCGTTAACACAACCACAGACACGGCGGAAGATGGCTCCACCCACAGGAATGACAATCCCACATCCCTTCCTGCGTCTCGAGAAACTTTTCGTACAGAAAGAGAACTCCATTTCGGCAACTTGTGGAGTTCAACACGATGGCAAAAATGCCAGGCGTCAAAGACCTGAGTGGCCGCTCTCATGTCGTCACGTCAAGGTGAACGCACCGAGCCACAACGTGTTTCTGGATCGCACGCGACACAGCTCAAGTAAGTTGAAACCGCGTTGTTATTTGCTGCTTCTTTCACGAAAAAATGCACGAACCTGAATTCTGCAGCTCGGCTGAGATTCCGAAATAAACAGATCGTTTGCACTGGGTTTTGATCGAGATCGGTCATCATGTTGACGCCAATTCCGACGTTGCCATCAACCTTGGCAAAATGAAGATTTCCCTACTGAATTGGAGTGTCCAAGTTTGTTGCTTCGTGTAGAGTTTGGGTATCTAGGGAAAATCATTGTAGCCTGCCCCAATGCATTTGCACGATGCTGGGCGAGATTGCGGGTGACACTTTTCAGTCTCCTTGCAAGCGTTTGGAAAAAAAGTCGCCGACTTACACCGAAATGGGAAGCGCATCACTACTACGTGAGAGAACTGTTGAAGTAAAAGCGGCATGACCTTTGATCACCGCTGCTCGGCGGTTTGAACATGAATACACTAATCAAGCAGCTCATGGAAAGCCTGTAATTAAGCGGTGTATCTTGTTTGAACATGTATTTTACTCAATGGTAGTGTTCACAAGTTGAGTCCATTGACATTTAGACAATTTTGTGCTTATACGCGCTTAAAATTTGCGCAATCCACGTACATACTAAGCAATTATGACCTACCATTTACACAAGAAACGAGCCGTTCGAGTCGTCTGGGCTCGAATCCGTTATCGAGTTGCTCCCAGGGACTCGATCAAAGTTCTCGCTGAAGCTCGTCAACTTTCGTGGAGGAAATCCACCCACCACTTTCTTCACGCAGGGAATGCAGAAGTGCTCCATCAGTGGTTTCCCGGTCCGTGCGCTCGTCTGGAAAATTGCCTGCTTCAGCGAGCAGTTCTGGCATGTGTTCTGTAAAGTACCAATAGTGAAATACACTTGAATTAGTTGACTACACGAATTGAGAGTTGACATTCCCTCCTACCTGCATGCACCCTGCGCATTGGATGGCACCATTGCGGGATTTCGTGCGAGCACGGCACACGTCGCAAACCTCACTATTTTGGCATATTCAAGTGAACAACTCTGATAAGACCATCAAATCCAAGCAAAAACAAACCTGGGACAGCACCGCTTCACGTCAGCGCTCTCCATGAGGCGAGAGAACTTTTTCGCTTGCGCACACTGGATCGCATTGCTCACAGCAAGCCATTTACCGGCCATGGCGTAGTCCGATACCTTCTGCATCACTTTTCCACGCGCGAAAAAATCACCTTGGAAAAAGCACTCGACGTATTCTGGCGAGTGTTGTCGGTACAAATAGCAAGTGGCCGTGTGTGCACGTTTGATATTCTTCATGTTGTCCGCAGGCCATTCGGGGCGCTCGATCGACTGGTAGCTGTGGAAAGCAAACTCATTGCCGTGCTCATCCATCACTTGCCCCATGACCTGCATCAACCACATTCGAAGGAAAAATAAAAGTTTATAAGAGCTTAAGCACAGCAGGTGCCACACGTCCCTTACCTCATAATTCAGCATGTCTCGATCTGCAATCAATGGGCCGAGTGGCGCCTTAGCAGCGAACCACTTGATGCCGGCAAAGCGATACGGAGCATCAGGTGTACGACGTTGGCCCACTTGGAATACTGCTCCGTCGATGAATTTGTAGTTGAGCAACACCTTCACCTTGCGGAGGTCCTCCGTCGTATCGCAATAGAGTCCGTCCATCATTTCGTCCACCGTGCCTCTCATCAACCCTTTGCCCACGTAAAGCGTGACGCGGGGGTTGGTGGACCCCTCGATGTTCTTGTATACATCCATTTTGTCGCGACGACGCACATGCGCCCACTGTTTTCGATTGAGATCCGGTCGCTTTTCTGCGTGAAATGCTCGCAGCGTCCGCTTCAGCAGGTCGTTACTGAACTGGTTGTAGTACCGTTGCTCGTCGCCTGTGAGGTTGATGGTCGGGAATCGGCTCGTCGCCAAACAGAGCACCATCGTGACGAGAACCGAATTTCACAACAACAACTTCAGGAATCCCTTGACTATCGAAGTTATGAGTGAGTGGAGAGATGCTATCCACTCCGACAGAATTCGATAATGAGGTGCCACGCGCGACTCGGCAAGGTCACGTTTTCCCGCGGGTGAATTTTGGGCAGACAAGTACGTTAGCAGCGCCCGGTGTTACTACCTCGGTATAAAACACTTTGTTCTTATTTGTGCAGAATTCCGCTTGCAACATTAAATGAGCATTAAAGTGAGAGTCCGTAAAGCAAGGTTTTCTTTCAGTCGGCTGTATCTGTCTCTAATCAACAGACAATTTGAAAAAGCCCATAACAAAGCATAAACGAGACAAGATATGCGGGACAAAGCGAAGATGAGACCGTGGTCGTACCGTTGTACGGCCGGGAAGCATTGACACACGATATCGTGGGGCTAAAACTTCGTCGATAGTTGCCTAAGTCTTCGCGACCTAGCTTCCTGGTCCAACCAGTTAATTGCGTGCTGGAGGTCACTGGCCACTTGGCAACCATTGCAAAGAACCCGCTGCCGTAGCAACTTTGAGTATGGACTCGGTCTCCTCTACTTCGACCCTGACATGGGTCTGGCTGTAACGTTAGCAGCACAACGATCTTTAAGCCCGCTTTGAACGAAGCAAACGTGTGTCGGTGATGCCCTTGAAATTTGAAACGAAACCTGCATTAGTATGGTGTTACAGTCTTCACCCCGCCAAGCCTGTCGCTTCTCGTCGACGGGGCCTGTTCTCGCTGTAACCCGAGATGCGAACTAGACTACACCACTGCTGCTGCTCGCCGTTGACCTGAAAGACGCTCAACGACCCAGCACATACAAAGCGCATGATGTTGAAGGCCGCGTTTTCGTCCCTGTTTGCCACGAAGCCACAGTGCGGGCACACGAACGTATCTTGGTTGCGGAGAGAGAGGTGCAGTCGGTTGCAGCGACCACAAGTGCGGCTCGTATACATCTCCGAGCACAACACCAGGGTCTTGCCGAGGACAACGCACTTGGCCAGTAGTCGCTGGCGGAACTGAAAGTGGGCGAGTGTCTGCATGTGGGAGTTGAACTTGTGCGTCCATGGCGCGCTCCGTCGCATCATCGACTTGGAGTCGAACTTCGGCAGCAGGACCACGTCCGAGTTCGTGCACAGGTATGCCGCAGCTTGGAAGTGTAGATCCTTGATATAGTGCTCAAGCTTGGCTGACGCACAGAAAAATTCTCGACGTGCAGCGCGGCGTTCACGCCGTGAAGTTCACGGGCACGTCCTGCGCAAATGATGTGGGCTGCATGGACAATCCAGCTGAATGTATTGATGGAGTCCAGTTTTACTCAGTGTGAACTCGTGGGTCTTCCGTGGGTATATTCACTAAGAATGATCTCGAGAGATCTTTACGTTCGGACTGGGCTACCGACGAATGAAGGTACTACGTCTTTCACTCCCCAGCAGCCCGTTTACCGAGTGGGCTTTCGTTTGAGGTCCTTCTCAGGGTCCCGTTCCCACGTTGGTTTGAAGAAATCGTCTTAGTTGATTTGGTATCCTCTGCAGAACTGCGGAGTTCGAGGCTGGTGGGTGACTTGGAGGAGTCCTAGCTGCCACAAGTTCTTCGCCGCATTGATATCGCGCTCCCAGTAGTTCGCTCTGCATGCTACGTTTCTGCAGACACGCACATTCCTCGACCTCTTGGTTTTCGTCGTACCGTAGATCTTGAATGGCGTGTCCACCATCGGACGCGAGCACTCAGAGCAAAGATAGCTGGTACGAAACTCGTCGACCATAATGAGGGTTGCACGGCGAGAGAGTTCAAGTGCGAACCGCTTGAGCGGGACGTGCATATGGCCCGCGAGGTGAGTCTGGCTGCTCCATTTTCCGAGAGCCACACACACGTCACGATCCACGGTCGAGACAACACGCTTGGCGAGTTTCACCACGGCCTTGCGTTTGAATCGCGACAGTGTAAATCGCCACTTGCGAAACCCTTTCAGTGCGCAGAACTCCAACATGGCGCTGATATTCTTCCACATGTGCTCGTAGCGAGAGAGCAGAGACGCCGACGACGAAGTCTTGAACGAAGGCATGTCCTTCACAAACTCATCATAGCGCGGATACCTCTTCTTCAGGTCTTCGAACCAGAATGCATGGTGCTCGACACGACTCATGTGTCGGTACTCTCGGGACGTGACTTGTAGGACGTGAGCATTGTCGTGCAGGAAGTGAGTCCGGCGCCTGACGCCGTGTTTCCGCGGACGGTGCTTCGGGTGGTGCCTTGGGTGGTGCTTTGGGTGGTGCCTGTGACAGATCTCGCACCACCCCTCCACATCGCACTGCGCTCTGCTGCGTCTCTTGCGTCGGTGGCGACGACGGCGGTTCCTGCTGCGCTTCTTGCCATGGTGTCTGCCACCAACGTGGCCTGGACAGGTACTGCACCAACCGGGCATGGAGCATGGCTCTTCCGGTGCGTTGCAGACAAAGTCTAGCATAGGACGGCTGTATGCCGTCAGCATCACCCGTAGTCCTGGGTTAATCCCG
Source organism: Phytophthora agathidicida (assembly GCA_025722995.1). NCBI lineage: Eukaryota > Oomycota > Peronosporomycetes > Peronosporales > Peronosporaceae > Phytophthora > Phytophthora agathidicida. Next base: position 2,827,602 of record CP106978.1, read on the forward strand.
ATCAATGTAGTTGGTATATACTTCGGAGAAAGAGCAGGTCGTTCAAGAGGAGCAGGAATCGACGTCAGCACAGCAGCACTGTACCCATTTGTGGAGATCTGATACTCAAAGTTGCGCCTTGGAACGCCAATCCGGGGATCCGCAGTATGGCTGACGCAGTCTCCGAGGTTGAACACCGTGGTCCACATTCGCTCGCGCACTTCTTGGAACTCCGCAGACGTAGCATACGTCCGTTGTCCACGAGAGTTCGTGGACTTGTAGAGACCAAAAACGTCCTTACCCGTAGTTGCCAAAACTTGCCTTGCGACTTGGTAGAGCACCTCTGTCGTGACCGGGAAGAACGATGGCACACAGGAGGTGGGCTGCGGCAGCAACGTAAACAATCGGCACCATTTCGGGATCTCGTCTTGGTCGTGTATTTGCTCCATTACCTTCAGCATGTCGTACAGCTTGCCGAGAAATAGCACCTCATGGCTAGCGATGTTCGCAGCTGTAGGAGGCAGTTCTAGCCACTCGAGCCATTGCTTCTCGACGTCCGTGAGGTCTTCAGGACTTGACTTTAGTCGAGCGACCATGGCCTCAGCTGCTCCCCGCGGATACGCAAGCTGCAGGCTAATGAATTTGATGAGTCGTGCCTCGAAGTTCGTACGGACATGTTGCTGCGCCGCAACGAGCATGTCATTCGCCAGTTCTTTGATAGCGGAGCTTGAATAGAATAGCGTAGGTGGTATATATGACGTGACCCTCGATCGCGTAGCCTTGTAGACGTTGATGGACTCCTCTAGTGCAGCGTTAGCCGAGGGTTTTGGCGCGGGCATCTGTTCGTCACCAAAGACAGCAGTGCAGCACCGGTAGAACGTAGCTTGGTCCAGCTGCAGGACTGTCTCCATCGTGCGAGATCTTGTCGGCACTACTGGGTAGTTCGGGTAGCTGCGCCGATGGTGCTCGAACAGCCGGCAGCAGTGGAAGTTCATGACGAACATTGCCTCTATGCGGATCTGCTGCAGAGCCACAGCACGTTGTTCGAGCGCGTCCCGGATATCACGATTCGGGCAAATGTGCCTCAGTGGGTATGTCACGGTTGAGAACACTAGAGCGCTGTTGGCTCCTCGAAGAAGGGTGCGACGATGGTTCGCGGCGGCGCGTTGCTCGATGTCGACTTCATCAGGCGGTCTCCACGCGACCGCGAGTTCTGGCAGGGGCTCGACGATGCCGGGGTCGATAGCGAACGAATCCATGAAGACAGGAGGGATGTTGACCGCAGAAGGCGTCCACTCTATTTTCTCTTTCAAAGGTTGTATAGCAGCTTCCGTAACCATCTCACTGATCGGTCACAATAATTCCAAAGACAGCGTCAGGAAGTGGTCAAGCTGGTCCGAGTGGTCAGACGTGGTCCCGGGAAGTTCCCCAGTATCTTTAACAAACCAAAATCCTTTGAACACGATGAAGCGTCCGACGGTATCGTTCCCAGCTTTGGCTCGACTCGGGGCTTTAGTGACTCTCTACAGCCTCGACCTTCTCGATCTTTATGGTAAAATTGCGTGGATCGGACCCTCGGAGTCCTTCTCCTTTAGTGCAGTGCACGAACGGAATTTCGAGCTCGAACCACTTCCAAGACCAAAATTCCTGGCTGCAGATGCGCCTCGATCTACAACAACAAGTGCATTGGGCACGGACCTTCTTCGTGCAACCGGGTGGACATCGTATTACGACAAATGCAGCGACTTGTACGCGACTAAGAACAGCGATAAGTTTGACATGGTCAAGGCCGAAAATTGCGACCTCGGCGCTCATTTTTCCGCGGAGCCACTTGTTGCACCGGAATTGGTGCTTTCCGCTAGTCTACGTGCAGATTCTGTTGCCTGGGTGAGCTGTCAGCTTCTCTTTTTCCACCGACGACCCCCAATCTGTCAAGAAAACCTCGTCACGCTATTTTCCCAGCGATATCAACTCACCGAGAACGAGAAAGACCATGATGATGATGATGACATGGCGCCTATCAACTCGATGGCCGAGGCTGAGCTCTTGAGAATGCTCAATCTGCTCAGTCGCAGCCATCCACTGTCCAATGTGACGTGTGCGCAAGGCTTTGAGTCGACAGCTGGCCCAGGACATTATGAGACTTCGGTGTTTATTTGTGGGAGCCCCAATGTGTTCGAAAGTGCTTTTGTTGGCGTGTTCGCGACAAATTTCGCCGAGTTGGCTAAGAGTTTAGCGTGGCTAGCTGTCGACAAGGTGAACGCCATGGGGTTCGAGCTCGTGTCACGACAGAACTCGCGCTCACAGTTCAGACTCCATGAGAAAGATGGAGAAATAGTTGTTATCGAGAGAAGCGCAACAAACTTTGCCACTTTCGGCCACCTCTACGTGGCACTATTGGTTGTAGACATCGCACTGCTCATTTCTCATGTGCGAGCAACATTTGACACATTGCAAATGTTCGGTTGGAGAGAACTTCTTGGCTTCAAAGGAGCAGACGATAACGGAGGAGATAAATACGGGGATTCGAGCTGGATCATGCTGTATCGATCGTTGTACCGCAGCGAAACTATTGCTGGTCTGACGATTTTTTCAGCTTTGACTTCGTGGTTTGTGAATTTTCCTTTCGCGTTAATGTGGCGCAACAACTCAAGCGGCAAGGCGTACGCGTTGCTGGCAGCTGTGCGTGTTTGGATGCTGGTACTATGCTTGCTGAATCTGCTATGGAGTACGATCGTGCGCCTTAGCGAGACTCGAGCATATAAAATGGCGGCACGTTCGTTCGTGAGCCCTCTCGAGGTGCTAGCGGCTTCGGGTTTCGTTGTTCTCTTGGAAACGGGCAGGCTTTTCGGGGTGGCTGAAGTCAGACGTCTGCTTGAAGGTCAATTAATCGTTGACGACGAAGCATTTCCCGGTCGTTTTGCTGTCTCTAACGCGTACAGTGAAGAAGTTGACGGGTTTGCTACTACTTCGCCTCGTATGCTACATGTATTGGTGGCTCCGTTAGTAGCAGTGGTTATTGAGAGCTTAGCGCTCCTTATTCTGGTGCTCATCATCAAATCCGTGCACTATCGACGGCAACTACTGCGACAGCGGCAGCAGCAAGATAGTAGCACTACAGATTCAGTTTCAGTGGTGGACTTTGACAACCTCGACCAAATTTTGGATGAACCAGCACCTGACCCGCGTGCACCGATAGCACCTCTGTTAACCAGACGTCGTCCGAAGAATTACCATCGCCTGCCGTTGGAAGACCTACTGCAGACACCAGCTCGTGCCAATAGTTTGGTGCGTTGTTGCTTCGACGTTGACGAGGTGGAGGATGATGGCCACACGTACATGCTTCCTCAAGTATACTACGACTTCGGTGTTGTGGTGAGTGCCGCAGGATTTCTTCGTACTCGACGTGGGTTCCCCACCGTAATTCATCGCCGACTTGATGTCGAGAAATTTTTCGCTCCTACGGAAAAAGCGTTTGCGGTTTCTCCGGTGTCTTTCAGGCTTCCACGAGTGTCATTCAGGCGCACCCAAAAAGTTCGCGACCCCAATCCGTCCAGCAGAGCGAAATTTGCGTTGAATAGTGTGACACCTCCGATTGAAAAGGTGAAAGCTACCCAAGACACTCCACCCATGCCACGAACACTGTCGGAGCTAAAACGATCTCCAATGTCGCGATCGATGCGTCGTCGTAAGAGCATGGAAGATATACTTGAGGATGCGCCAACTACCTAGAGTATAGGGACCAAACGGGACTGTTGAACAAATGAAAAATGCATGCTTGGTTGAATATATTTTCAATATCTAGGAGCACAGCACGGGAGCAAATGTGCGAAGAGAATTATGGATCCGAGTTTTGCAGATTACAGAGCAGCAGATCTGAAGCAAATGTGCACCACTATGCTCTCAACCTGCTCAACGAAAATACTCCGACGAGGCTCATCTAACCAGACTGTTGCTTCATTAACCCTTTGTTCCCCGAAGGGCATTCTACAAAGCTGAACTACAGTAAGGTCCCATAGTCCTGGTTAATGCTCGAGTTTACGAGCTACCTCCATGCTACCTTTCACTTTTCGATCGAGGCACATAGAGGCACTTGAGCATGGATCTCGACACGTCTCCTCCAGTTATCGTGCGTATGCAGCGGGGCGAGACTGGCCATCAAGTTCGGAGTTGAGAAGTCGAAGCATGTTTTTGGAGACATTCACATCCCTGTGTACAGTAATGCCAGAGCAACCATTGTTACGGCAATGGAGCACACTGTACACAGGGAACGTGGAGGCGTCAACGGGAGCATTGTGTCGACGGCAATACGGGTACTGTTTCGACAGGCGTCTAGAACACTCGTAGTGAATTTGAGATGTGTGGTATTCATCAATTGAGATGACATTGCACCCTCGTGTCTTTGCAATCTCGTGAGCAAACTCTTTCACAGGAACTAGAGGATGGCCTCGGATGACGCCGTTCGGGTCGAGATTTGCATAGTCCCCAAAACCAACCACGACTGTCCTGCCAGGTCGAACTAGTTTTCGGCAAAGTTCTAGCAACTTCTTCTTCTTGAATATATATCGGCGAAGTCGAAGTCGTCGAAATGGCTATTGTCAATGAAAGGTGAACAGCAGATCCATGTGCTGCGTCTTGAATTTGATATGCTCACCGAGGCAATCAAGAGATGCAGTCTTCTTTGTTGGCATCGCATCACACACTGCCTGAATGTCGGGACGGTCAGCTGTCCACCTGTTGATCTTTTGTTCGCTCTTGATGTAGTGCGCGTCCTCACGGAACTCTTTCCCAGAGCATGAGATGGTCTCCCCGAGCTGGTTAGTAGCGACAAACAAGTTGGTCCTTCCAGGATCCAGTCCCCATCTATCGTCGTAGTCCGCAGTGCCCATCTCCTTAGGATTGGTGGCGGCTTCATTCTTGGGCTTACGAATCCGTACGCTGATAGATTTTCCGTCCGTGGAGAGTTCGTTGGCAAACTTACGGTTCTCTGTTTTGACTTTGTCGATTCGGAAGAATTTTTTCCAGAAGAGGTGCTTCACTTCGCTCCACTGGTTATAGTTAGGAGGTCGATGACCGCTACCCTCCATGAGTTCCCGAAGTCCGATCGAGTCAATTTTCACATGACTCGTGCTGAAACCTTTCTTGGTCGGCATGATGGTGAACGGCTTGGTGACTTCTCGTAGGATTCGCTTCACCTCTTCTTCTGTTGCTCCCACCCCGCGAGCGCGCACTGCACGACGTCTAACCGCTTCATTGTGCTCCTCAATTCTTACTAAAAAACGGTATGTAAGCGGGACCAGCAAATGTGGAGCGCAGTTGATATGGCCATTGGGCTTGCGAGGAATTTCCCCGCGCCATGTCTTGACAAAGACATCATCTCGCTGTCTGTTAGCTGCACCGGGGGGTGTCCTACTTGGTTCCGGAGCAATGATTCGATTGACTAACCTCCAAGCCGTCCTACCATCCACTCCCAAATCGACCTGCGCAAATTTGTTGAACCGTCGAAGAAATGTCTTCTGCACAGCGTTATAAATCGTTGTTAGAATCTCGGTTACGACATTGTTCTGAAAGCCGAACTTGATATACGTGCGGCTTGCGCGTAGAGCACTGGAGTGGCGATAGGAGCGGTAGAGTTCCAGCGAGTCGAGAATCGTTTGGTCAAGAAGAGGTTCGCGAGATCCAGGGCCCGCAGTCATTACAGCCGATAGGAACTGTCGGACGTAGTTCCTATCGAATGGTTGAATCTCCATACCCTCTCTACAGAGTCGCACAACGTGCAGGTTCAACAGGTTGTAGCACTCCAATACACCTTTGTTAATGTCAGCTAGGACATTCTCGAGCCCTAACAGCATCCTCCCTTCCTCGGTGACGAATGCGCCGAACGCCATTTTGACAGTGACGAAAGAGAAGTCTTTGTTTTCTCGGATGCGTCGAGCTACGTCTAACCTCCTCGCTCGCGCTAGGTTAGGCGCGGACTGCTGCGGCATGCTAGCGAAATCCTCCGGATCCTCAGAGTCTGAATCGTTGTCGTCACACACGTAGTCACCGAAATCTGAGTCCAAGTTGCGGCCGTCCTCATTTTCGTTGTCGAAGCTCGCACCAGAAGCGCCTTCCTCCTCATCTTCTGGATCGTCCTCTTCATCAGGACGACGCTTACGTTTGCGTTTCCCCAATGCACCACCGCTGCTAGACATGCTCCAGAGTAAAGCCCCCGTGGAAGAGACGCAATTTCGGGAATGACACAAGAAACCAGGGCTTGCAGCAAGCGAGGTGGAGACTGTTGTGATGGAAGGCATACGCGCACAAAATAGTGCGGCCAAAGTCCCAGTCGCACATGGTGAAAATGGTGGTCAAGCCGTAAGGCATCGCGAAGTCAACATTAGGAATTGAGGAGGGCCAGCTCGGCCACAGGGGTTTGTCTTAGTTTATTCTGCGAAGTGGAGCAGACTCAGCAGGAAGTCGCAGCAAAGGAGGTGTAAGCAGGAGTAACAAGTGTTGAGTTGCTTCCTGGTGCGGTGTCATCTACCTGGCCACGTAACAGAAGATGTCCAGCTTATAGTACTTCATCACGAAAGCGTACTGCATTACAGGATTGGCATCGCGTCGGTGGCCACGTGAACGTGGCTTGTTCTCATTCCACAACTTGCCGTCTCCTACTCAAGCGACCTCGACCTAGCCTATTCATTAGACTTCCACCAGCCATGGCGCAGGCTTCGCCTCGCAAGGGGCGGGGCAAGGCGGCTGGAAAGGCAAAGCCAGCGTCCAAGAAGAAGTGCGCGAGGACGTCTGGAGGCAAGAAACGCAAGGGCATCGGCGGAGAAATCAAGAAGAACAAGAGGCAGCGACTCGCACAAGACGGACGCGTCCTCGAAGGTCCTGACGTGTGGTTCCATCAGGAAGTCGCCGACGGCCTCTGGGCTCCTGACGACGTTCGGGACAGTACTGCCGTGCCTGCGATCTTCAAGCCTCTCCAGGACTCGTGGTTCCGAGTGACGCACTGCGTGGACACCGACCCACCAGACTGGGACCCCAAGATCACTGACTTCGTCGTGGAGCCGCCCAAGCCACGCAAGAAGAAAGCGCGCAACCTTAAAGAAGTGAAGGCCCCTGTGATACTCCCACCCGTCACGAGCTGCGCGAAGGTGGCGATGAAGCCGTCAACGGAGCAAAAGGCGAAGCTGAACCAAATGTTTGCGACTCGTCGTGCTGTGTACAACAAGCTTGTCGCCGCCTCCAAGGGAGAATGTGCTGCACGTCTGGCTCAAGGATGCATCAAGCCCAAGGCGCTGGCGCAGCTGTACCGTCCGATGTCGACGAAGGAAGGCGTTCGACAACACTTCCGAAACAAGAAGAAGCTGGCAAAGCATCTTCAGTACAATTCGGAGGTTTTCGTCGGAGCCTTTGACGACTTCCAGGATGCTGTCGTCTCGAGCACCGCGCTGTTCGACGCTCTGAAGGAGAAGGGCAAGAAGACGACGTTCCCGGACATCGGGTTTAAGAGTGTATTTGCGCGCTCAGACGCAATGGCGCTGCGGACAGACCGCGGGTTCTTCGTGTCCAAGGATCGCAAATCAGTTCGCTTCCACAAGTCGTTCATGGGCAAGAAATGGATCGAGCTGTCCGAGCCTCTGCCTGAGGTCACCACAATGGTGCGACTAGTGCGCACCCGTGACAAGGGCTTCTACTTGTGCGTGCCTACCTGCAAGGACTTTGCGCCTACGCTGAGCACTCGCACGGGTGCTATTGATCCCGGCGTGCGCTGCTTCATCACATTCTACGATCCCAGCGGCCGAGTACTCAGCATCGCGGATCCCGACGAGAAGATACTCACGCGACTCAAGATTGCGGACGCACTGCGGCGCGAGCTGGCGCTGCTAGAGCAGAAGATCATAGAGCCGTCGTGTCGGGGGAAGGACTGTGCGTGCAAACGGACGAGTGAGGGGCGTGAGGCGAAGAAGAACAAGGACAGCAAGTGTCGACATCCGTGCCACACAAAGACCAAGGTGGCAAAGAAAATGACGGCGGCAGAATGCGTCGCTACCACTGAACTGCTGCGGAACAAGCGGCGGCGTCAGCGCCTGCGTCAGCAGATCCGACAAATTCTTGGCAAGGTGACACGCATGGTGCACGACATGCACCAGAAGGTCTCAAAGTGGCTGTCGCTGAACTACCACGAGGTGCTGCTGCCAACGTTCGAGACCCAGCAGATGGCCGCTCGATATGTCCGAGAAGAGCGTCTGGACATCACGCCTGAAAGCTTTCTCGCTCCAGCTGAAGAACTCGTGCTTCGGGGACGGAAGCGGAAACTGCGTTGCCTGACTGTCCGCGCCATGATGACGCTGTCGCACTATAAGCTCAAGAAGATGCTGGAGTACAAGATGCAGCGAACGAGTGGTCGAATGGTGGAAGTGCACGATGAGTACACGTCCAAGACCTGCTCGGGCTGTGGCCGCATCGACGAGAAGCTCGGCGCCAACAAGGTCTACAGGTGCAAGCACTGCCACCTAGTCCAAGATCGAGATGCTAACGCAGCACGGAACATCTTCCACAAGAACGTGGGTGTGTCCGTACTGCGCGACCATTTCAACCGGTGTTCCTACATCGGGGAGTCCTGCTAGCTCTGCGCTGGCGTAATAGGCCCAACGAACAGCCTAGGACGGAGGCCGTGATGCTATTCGGATAGCCACGGACATCTAGAGGCAACTGCGTTAGAGCATCTCCACCGCTGCGGCCAGACTCATCCTAATGCCATATCTGATCACTAAATATAGCATTGAGCGAGCGGTATTGCGTCTTCAACGAACTGGAGGACAGAGTCGGCTCTGTCCTCCAGTTCTGCGTCCAGCGCTGGACAGGATGGCAGCTCGGCAAGGCTTGTACCAGGATCTTCCCAACCAAATGGAGAGCTGATAGTTGTGGCCATATGTGCACTACTTGAACCGCTTGGACTGTCCACATCTTGAACCCTGTCTGTGGTGTCCACATCCTGATTGTCCTCTTCAGATTGGCGATGGAGAGGGTCTCCATCGCCGAACTCTGGCTCGGGCTCGTCTACATGGCTGCTCGACGGCGAAGGCGACCGTGGACGAGTCGCCAATCGAGGGAAGGTCTCCAGTCTGTTGTCCTTCAAGTACTGTAGGTATAGCTTTTTGAAAGTCCGCTGGCTGTGCCGCTGGAACGGCTCGTGCCGTCGACAGGCGTCGAGGTTAACAGAGCCATTGAGTTTTCTGGAGGCTGGGTCGTGTAGCATGTAGTCTAGGATAGCTACTTTGTCTTCATTGCTCACGCGAGGCGCCATGGCTTTCCAGCAGGTCGTCAATCCTACATGATGATTGAAGCAGAAGAAGGGTTCTCTTTTGCTGCTGGAATAACCGAGTCACATTACTGTCCATGGCACTACTCTACAAACTGCTGTCGTTGTAGCTGCTATCGACGAAGTTGATCTCCTCGAATGCTTGGAGCGCTGGTTCTAGGCTCTCGAGACTGCGCTTCCTCGTAGTAGTGGCTTCCTGTCTGCACTTCTCCCACTCACGGCGGAACTGATAGCTGTCGAGAATCCACTCCGACTCGGCGTCCTCGTTGTCGACCTCCATCGCCGTCTGGGAGCCACCTGACGCTGTCATACCTGGGCACGTAGAGCTCTCCACACGATCAGTTTGCTGTGATGCCAGTTGGCACTTATTCTGCCCGTGAACACCCCGAGGAACCTCATCGTTTGACAAGGGGTCCACGAAAGTAACGTAGGAGTCGCAAAGCACACGTACGTAAGACGCACGACGTCCCAGTGTATCTAAGACGCGGCCCGGACAACGTAGACTACCTTCATTTTTTGAGCTGCACAGACCGTGATGTCTTCCTATTCGACTTCGAGCACTTTCTTGATAGTCTTGAAGACAGTCTTCACGTCCTGAATCCAGTTCACTTAGGCAAGAGTGCTTTAGCCATCGTTGAGACCTCGTACATGTACTTCCTGAACAACAATTAACTGTCGCTGGTCCTACGATCTTTGTGCCTACTGACCAAGAGTGTGGCGCGCTCGCTGGTGTCTGAACAAGTCGGGATTCCGAGCTGTTTTGTAGGTGCAACCATCCACTCCGCACACAAACCGTTTGATGCCCCAGCACAAATGACAAACCTACAAGTAGCAAAACGTTTAGTTTCAGATGACAAGCGTACTACAGGTCACTTACTCATGCGAACGTTCATGGCCTCGTCGGTCTGATGAGCGAGCAAAACGTTTACCGCAGCCGCCATATTCGCACTTGTAGGGCTTCTCACCCGTGTGAACACGAGTGTGTGTTTTCCAGTCGGCTTTACGCAAAAAGCCTTTGCCGCACGTCTCGCAGCACCACTTCTTGTCACCGCCATGAATTAAAGAATGCCGATTGAGATCCCCTTTCCGCGTGAACCTCTTACCGCAGTCTGGAAAGAAGCACATGTACACCTTCGGTGAGTTCTGTGGTGGCGGCTTCTGGCTCGCTGTCCCGGGCGATAGTGGCATCACTGCAGTTGGCGGCATCACACTATTGGAGTGCTGCAACTCGGTGAAGGTGGCATCCCCGCTTAGGAATAGCTCCAAGTCCGCATCGGGCTTCGAAACACGGGGAGATGCTGAGTCAGCGTGCGTTGTAGGACATCTCACAATCTGTCTGTCGTCCGTGCTCGTTGAGAAACCCTTCGTAACAGACTCTACATTCGTAACTAATTTGCCAGCCTTGCAAGCAGCTTCAAATGCGTCGGTGTCCTTGACGGCTTGTGCACGGTCGGTGGTAATTGTGCAGCTCTCGGTGTTCTTGGGCTTTAGAAAGGCTTTCCTTATCCCCTCTTCACCCAACGCCGCCACTGTGATGTTGAATGAGCCATCGACGATAATACGGTCATCGCAAATCCACTGATTAGTGTGCTGCATAGCAGCGTCCAGCGGGTGTAGATCTCCATGTTGTTCACCAGTAAATACTCATAAATATCGTGACTGTCTTTGTTCCACATCGTGTTCTTCTCCGCGATGATCACAACGATGACTCCGCGGTTCTTCGCCGCCACCACACGCTCTGCCACAGCTCGGTGCGAGAAATAAAATGATGAGATGTACATTGAAATGTGCGTGTTGTCGATTAACCCGAACAGTAATTCGAGCAAAGTGCCATCTCGCCCCCATGTACCTTTAACTGGTACGTCGCGTAACATCAGTTCCAGCAGTAGGCCATCGTGGTAGCGCCCATAGTTGCGTAGGCTCATCCCTAGTATCTTGGCGATTTCTGTTCGGTTGTACGAGATTACACTGCTGCTGCTGCTTCCAGCAGTATGCTGTTGCGCTAACGTTGCTGCTGCTTGAAACTTGTCCGCTAATCCAGCAACAGATAAAGGCGGGGGCCCTCGTGTCTTCTTTGGCTGGCCGCGACGATCAAAGCGGGCCTGGACAAGGCGAGTCGTGCACCCGAGAATCCGCGCCACCTCGCTCCTGTCGAACCGCGACAGTCCACCTCCATCCTGCTGCAGCGCCGCGCTGCCGATGTCCTGCAGACACCGAACATATTCGCGTCAGCAGTTCCTTCGAGACTGTCAACCGACAGATACTCTTTTGTCTCCCCCGATAGACGCTCCGAAACCATATCGTTGATACGTCCGACGCTTGCGTTGGTAGGCGCCAGGATTGCCCTCTCCACGAAGTACTCGTCTGGCAAATTATCACCCGCAACTCCAGGGTAAACTGCATCAATCAGCGCGTTGACGTTGCGTTTCCGGCGATCATCGTCGACTTCATCCAAGTCGTCTCTGTACATATCCTCGATGGGAGGGAGAAGCCCGAAGCTGGGGGCCTCTTCCCTGTCTTCGTCATCATCGGTTCCCGCATCACCCGCCGGTGCAGGGCGCCGGGCTTCGGGAAATGCGCACATATCGCGAGGGAGACAGATATCGTTTTCACTAACCTCCGAGTTGACCGGATACCGCCGTTTGCCTATCTGGAGCAAGAAATCAGAGAACTCAGCCAACTCAGCTGCGCTGGCCGGGTCGGGGGCAGTCCGAACAGGCATATTCTCTGTAAGACGCACTTGACGCAAATGTCCCCAAAGTGGCGAGGACCTAAAGCAGGCCTTCAATGTTTCTGCTCGTGTAGCATCCTTCAACACAGGCAAAATTTGACGGTGGCCCCCGCTGAACACCATAGCCTTCCCTCCGAAAGGCTTCTGCTCGTTCTTCATGATGTCTTGGAATGACCTATCCACAGCCTCGAAGCACGCCCGATGCATCATCGGAGCTTCATCCCAGATAATCAAACTGGCGTTACGAATCAATTCCGGTATCTGGCTCTGCCATGGACGGGTACACGTCGAAAACTCCGTGGGTTTCAGCGGGATACGGAACGTCGAATGTGCTGTGTGACCGCCTGCCAATAGAGTAGCTGCAATTCCACTTGATGCAACAGCTATAGCCACCTTGCGCTGCAGGCGGATATGAGCCAGGATTTGCTCCAGCAAGAATGACTTCCCAGTTCCGCCGGGTTCGCCCACGAAGAATAGTTTTCTCCTCCCACCGGGTTATTCACAGTTTCAATCACTTTGTCGAAAATCTCTCTCTGGTTCTCGTTCAGTTGGTCCTCTTGCGCCGCAACATGCTGCAGTTCATTCTGGGGATACGCGTCTATCTCTTGCTGAACAATGTCGACAGACGTCGCGCCTTCGTCTTCTACTTCCGAGGATACGTCGCTGCAGGTTTCCAGTCCAGGAAGGCCATGCGTCTCCAGCGTTTTCGCAGTTGAAGCCAGATATTGTGCCAAGTGCTTCAACGTTTTGTATTCCGCCATCCGCAGGCGCACCGTATCCTCGCGCGTTATGTTGTGAAGCTCGTCGCTGTTTTCAATACCACGAACAAAGTCTTCCGACATATCCTTCTTGAAGTTGTTCCACAGATCCGCAGCGCGACCAGGCATAGCATATACCAGCATAATTCCAAAAAGCTGCCGCAGCTCGTACGGCATCTTGAACGACGCCGCCTCTGTCGTACAATCCGCGCACTCTCCGTCGTCCTCTAAATATCCAGCTGCCAGTGTAGCTTCCTTGAATGTTGGGTACTCTATGTCATTCACCAGCCGGAGATCCACAAATGACTTCGGCGATCGGCGATTACAGAGGAGAATGCGTAGGTAAAACCGTTCCGGGTCTTGAGGAGACACATGAACGATGCGGCCCAAAGACGCCACATACTTCTTGTAGGGCACCCAAGCCCTTCGGTCCTTTTCCCATCTGTATTTCTTGGGGACATCCTTGTATAGCAGATCAGCCGTCTCAACTGGGTTCCTCTCGCAGAGTCTAAAAACACCCATGAGCGTAGATCGATCGCCACAACGCACCAAGTTATGAAGCTGAGGCGTCGTAACATGCTCACGATACGCGACCAGGCTCATGCCCTCCAAATGGATCGGAAGGCTAACCACAGCGTGTGTCGATGCTTGCGTGGGATGCCTAAACAGGCGCATACATGCCTCAACAGGAGAAATGTAGCGTCCCAAAAAGTACTGCAAGATCTCGTTGGCCTCGATGTCCTCGCCGTCAATTGTGATCGTGATCATGTCCGATCCTTTGTAGACGTATTTGTAAATGTACTTTACCGCCTTGTTAGTCGAGCACACTTCACGGTTGATGTGGCAGTTGTACTTCTGGGAAAGAAACGCATTGTACGGGGCGACCCACTGGTTAATCGTTGCGTTGTCCCAAACTTTGCCTTTGTGGCAAAGTATTCCATCGGGGCGGCGGCGACGCTTGTACGATGGGTATTCGTCGGGAGCCATGACAGTTTTTTCTGATAGCGGCTTGGGAAACTTTTTCGAGCACTTGCCGTTCTTCATACAGGGGCAATTTGGATGTTGCCGTCCGCAGGGGCCATGAAGCATACTGGACATCACTGTCTCATAGAGCTCGGGGTGCGTCTCTTTATTCGGAAGCTCCGCAGACATGAAGCGGTCGACATCTTCTGCAGTTGTTGGCGCGTCCTCTGGTCACAAAATCAAAAGGATATGGGCGTGAGGAAGGCCACGCTTTTGGTATTCGACCACTTGAGCCCGCGCGGCTTGAATCCCCAAGACTCCTTCGTCGAGATCCTTATTGAACGCCTTGAGCTTTTGAACAAACACGCGCGTAACCAAATCAGGTCGATCCGACGCCTTCTCGTGCGGCTTCAAGTTTTCTTTGATTTCGGGCCAGTTGGGGTTGCAGGTCATGGTGATGGAGAGGTTAGGAGCACCTGTTTCTCGTACAATAGTCATAGCATCCAAGAAGCGCTGGTACATGTAGCGAGGGCCTCCAGTAAACTTGTGAGGGATAATTACCCGGCGCCCAAGGTTGGCAGCTTCTGGATCGGTCGCGTCAGGTACTACTCCATCCGGTTGACGGGTATTGGGCTGAGATGTACCCTGTGCCGCTATTGCATCAGCCTCCAACCGATGAACATCAACAGATTCGCTCCATAACGCGTCTGTGAGGCCCTGAAGTGTCTCCAGTCGATACTCGAGCTGGTTCTTCTCAATGAAGCGTAGTGGTTCTTGTTCCGCCTTGGCCCACTGGTCGACGCAGTACTGCTGTGTTAGACGACCTCCCCGAAGAATCAGAGAATCACTTGCTGTCCTGTCATATAGCAGATATGCCTCGAACTCCCGTAGCGACATTGTCGGTGGCTCCCCCGTGGAATTCACAGGGTTCCCTACGTATGGGATGTCGTACGTCCAACCCCGCTCCCCGTATGGAAAGAGGAGAGGGTACTGAAGCGGATCGTAGCTGTCATTGGTCTCGAAGATGCGCATGAACCCTCCTTGACGCGGTCGTAGAAGAATATCCCGAGGTCGAGCAGCGTTATCGTCAACGACAATCGCGGCCACCTCGGACGCAGTCGGGGTGTCGTGAGTGCCTGGGTTCGCGTTCCTATTCACATATAGACGAAGGCGAAGGTCCTCGTCAGGCGCGACCAACCGCTGAAGCCGCAACGCTGGGTCATCTTCAGGAATATCCTCTCCTGCTGCTCGACGGCGCTCCCGCTCCTCCCGAACCTCCTCATACTCATACCGAGTACGCTCTACCAACATTTGTCGAGCTTGTAAGAACTGTTAAACGTACGGATTGTGGTCAACCATCACCTCGTTGTAACGGGACTCAGTCCGAACCTGCTCTCGCAAAGCGAAGAGCTGGTTGACCTGATCCCGAACACCCGAACAGAGGAAGCTGTTCGCAGCACGATCTCGCAGGAGTGCGAGCCGGTGCTGGAGCCCGAAGCGAACGGAATTCGCACGGAGGCGAGCCGGATGCTTGGGCTGGTCTCGGATCTTGAAGAGCAAGCGGACTCACTAAGTAGTGAGCCGATGCTCGGGTCTTGAGAAGGCGACTTGGGCAGTTGTAGGTGAAATTGCAACTGAATTAAAATGAGCTTATGGTTCCTGAATCCTATGAGTAAAACCACTAGGGCTCCTTGGGGTTAAATGTAATTTAACCTATATATATACAATATAAAACCTTGGGTTGAATCAGGCTGAACTTGAAGATTCTCCTTCGAAGAATCTTCCTGCCGCGTGGCGTCTTATGATTGGTCACAAGAACTCAGGTGATGCGCCGATCTTGTTACCTGACCGTTTCCCAGGGAAGGAACCACCATCATGCACAAAGAAGTGCAGAGAACACTTAGCGTAATCACTGATTGCGCCAAAGGTGAATGCGAGCAAATATGTACCCATATTTGCGCCACCTTCACCTCCATGACGGAAGTGTGTGTGCCACACCAATCTGTAATCACATTGTCCATATAATAGACCAGAGGGCCTATTACAAATAGTTCATGTGGATATCGGTTATTTAACAGATATCATAACAGATAACTGTTACCACAATGAGCCCAGAAGGTTGTGTGTCCCACACAACCACCTCATGTAATGGGATGACCAGACCCATTACACTCGTCAAATGTTTCCAGTATCGAGCGGTCCAGCCCACCTGTCATCTGCATCCGGCTCCTCACTCGCGCATCCATGTCCGGGTCGTTCGCATACACCTGGGCAAACATGGATCGTCCATTGGGGGGAGGTAACAAAGACCCCAAGCAATGGCAAACAGACCCCTGTACGCGGAAGTTGTACACGCCATTCCCGGCGACGCTGTCATCCACTTGAAGCGGGCGTGATGGGGAAGTGCCCATCGATGTAAACGCAAAGACGTTGTTGTACACACGGATAGAGCGCATGAATGTCCGGTTATCGAAGAGTCGTCGGAGTTGCAGTGGAGCCTCGCGAGCCGGCGGGACATGGACCAAACCATTACGATGTGGTGTTGGTTTTTTTGACTCGGATCACGGCCTCTGTTGCAGGGGCAACCGTCGTGGACGCTTCCAGTGAAAGGCGCGGCTGTGATTGGTGGAGCACATTTACCGCGGTGGAGTGACAGAGAGGAACGAGTGACACCCTCGGTCGTACTAATATAACCCGACCGAGGTATTGAATTAGGTTAGGATAGGGCTATGTGCCCCACATCACCGTGTTGTTGTAGTCTCGGTCGTACCTATGGGAGACTCTAGAATCTCTCACCGAGATATGTTCACACTGGATATTTGTATGGGATATAGGAGTAGGTATAGGAAGACCTATAGAGGCTCTTGGAGACACAGATAAGCAGAAATAATAAGCAGTCTTCCCCCCAAGCCAACAAGGGTCAAGTCCGTCTCCGGCAAGTGTAGTTAGCTTATTGTAGTGCAGGACACGCTCAGGTAGGGTGGATGCCTGTAGATTGAGCTAAGGTGCATCACCGAGGGTTCGTCTATAATTAGGCCAAGAGTGAAGCGTGGCCGAGTGTGTGTGGGAGCGACCTTAGAGTGTTGCTCTGTGTGTATTCGTGAGGACCGAGGGTTTTTACGTGTTCTAGACTTCCTGCCGAGGTTATATCTCGGCGCCCCTGTATAAGGCCTAACACGCCGGTACCCTTCCTTCTGAGGGATTGCAGGGTTTACTGCTTTTTAGCCTAAGCTCGTGGCTAGAGGAGTTGAATAAAGGGTTAACCTATACGATCGCAGTGCACAGAAGCGCTTGTAACCGACCCGGTGTAAGGGATCGTTCCTGGTCTTCAGGTTTGATCCAACAGTCGCTAACCTTTGCGGGTTAGCGTGTGTTGTTGGTGGGAACTCACCCGACACGTGAGCATTTTATCGTGAATCCTACACGACAGCACATTGGCCACCTGGCACAAACGTGAGATGGTTGCTGCTGCTTGCAGCCGCAGTGCTAAGTTTTATGTGCGCCTTGTCACAAACCCGCCGACGGAGCACGGAGTCTGCCATGTCTGGCAATCTAGACACGGAGCACTGCAAAGTCCTTGGCGTTTCGACCTGGCAGGTGAACGAGAACTATCTCTAATTTCTCCTCAATGCCGTTGCTTGAATTGGTGTCGCGCGGACGAGGAGTTCCTGTCCAGCAATTCGCGCATGCTCGATGGCGATATGACGTACCCACTCCTAGTTACCGGAGCATGCGGTGGTGCGGGAACGCAGAGTGCTAATTGCGGGCGCGTCAAGTGCAAGTGCAACCTGAGCTGGATACCTCGACCTGATTGGTCGATATCCAGTTATACAGGTATCGGATTGATCAGGTGATGCATATACTAAAATTTGATTGGCTAGTTCGTCACTTCAACTTGATCTAGCCAGACAGGATCGGAGACGTGCCTTTGACACATTGTAAGTAGTGTTTGGAGCCTCGTTGGATGAATCCAAGCTGGATTAATCATCTACACATTGTTCTCGAGCAATTGAATGTGTACTGGTACACTCAACTCCATTCCAAGTTCTCTCGAATTAGTATCCAACTCAACAACACACTTCAACCTCATTACGTCGGATGTCAACGCCCTTGGCACATTGTAAGTTGCCTTTGAAGCATCGGCTGAATAAACATAGCAGGAACCATCACCTAAAAATAGCTCTCAAGCAATTAAATGTGCGTCGGTGTACAAAACTCATCTCCATGCACTTTTGACTTGTCCTCCAACTCAGCACCACACTCAGCATTTTTTACACGCCTGTCTGTCTACTCGTGATTCCCTAACTGTGGTCACAAATGCTCCACGAGATCTGCTTGAAGTTGACGGTGCCGAGTGGGATCCTGAAGTCGTGGCGAGGCGAGAATCATGCTGTCGATCGCGGACATGCCCGTGAACGGGGGAGGTCGAGATACATTGAATTTGGGCATGTCGTCGTATCTGCCACGGTAGCCGTACGAGTAGGATTGATCATCTTGTACATCCAGCGCGATCTCATTCTCGATGATCATGTTGTGCAATATTACGCACACCATCATCACCTTTTTCCGTTGCTTTTGGGCTCCAAAGCCGACAGGGAGACTCTAATATGTGCCATCGTGCTTTGAGCGCGCCGAAACACCTATCAACGTCTTTGCGGCAAGCTTCCTCACACTTCGCATAGTGCTGTCACTTTTTTCCTAGTGGCTTCTCAATACTCTTGACCAGCACTGGCCATTCGGGGTAGATTCCGTCGGCAAGAACGTATGGCGTGTCATACGGATGACCTACAATGCGAAAAATCCTGTTGTCAGCTTCGTATTACAAAACCCGTAGAGCTAAACCACCTACCATTCATCTCGAAATGGAATAGGTCCGCATCGCCTCGCAGAATTGCGTCAAACACAGGAGATTGATCAAGGATGTTGAGATCGTTCGGTGATCCTGGTGACTCGAAGTTGTAGTGCCAGATGCGTAGGCTATAGTCTGCAACTGCTTCTATAACCTTGGTTGGCTTCTTCTCCTTTCCCTTGTGCTGCCCCGCGAGAGCCATCGGACAGTTCTTCCATACCCACTGCATACAATCAATCGAGCCCACCATGCCAATGAAGTCACGCTGGGCATTCTCTTGCAGTAGTGAAACGATCTCTTCCGACGATGGGGGGCGGATATACTGCTCTCCAAACACCGCTATGATGGCTTCACAAAAGTGGCGCACACATATGTTGATTGTAGATTCCGACATCTCTAGATTCTCATCAATTGAATCCGCTGAAGATGCATACGCAAGCGCTCGTATTGCAGCAGTACACTTTAGAAGAATCGATATCCCCACTTTGCCGACTGCGTCTTGCCGCTGATCAAAATACGGGTCGCGCAGCGCCACCTTCTCGCACAACTTGATAAACAATGACCGCTGCATGCGAAAGCGACGGCGGAAATCCCGTTCGTCGTACACTGCAAATGGACTGAAGTATTGTTCGAGCAAGCGCACATGGCGCGCGTGGTAGTTTCGGCGTTTATTTGGTGCTCGGCCGGGAACGGACCCACCGGGGGCACGCTTTCTCACAGTATTTTGCGGTCGTACGAAGAGTAGATCATGCGCGATTTCTTCTTCATCATCATCACTCGCTAGGAGCTCTCTTGAGCTCTTCAACATCGCTTGCAGATCCATTTTCCAGAGTACGAATACCAGCTGCGGTGTGTGACTCTTCGTTTCGATGCCAAATGAGAATAGAATTGCACCTTTTTTACAGTTGGCTTGTGATTAGGATAGCCGTAGCGGTGGGGTTGCTCTTACGAGTAATTAGGCAAGATGAGTGTTGGCGAGTCCACCAAGTCCTCAGAAGCAGCGCCGCTGCTTCCCACCTCCAGCACAGACCCCGTTTCCCCCAAGAGGAACGTTGAGCCCAGCCACCATGCACTGCTGGGCATCACGTGCGTTGCGATTGCGTCCCTGTGCTTCAGCTTCATGTCCACGTTCATCAAATACATGACCTTCACCTTCTCGTCCATGGAGGCCACCTTCTGGCGCTCAGTTGGTGTCCTTGTGTGCAATTACGTACGCACGCTCACTTTAACTCAGTGGAGGAATGTTGGGCACTAACTGTATATTGATGGACTGCAGATCGTTGTCAAGCTGTCTGGAATCAGTCTTGACGTGCCTCACGAGTACCGGAAGATGCTGCTGTACCGCTGCATCTCTGGTTTTGCCTGCATGGGTTTCGCCTTCTACGCCATGTCACAAATGGTGTTGGCAGATGCAAGTGCGTTAGTGTTCGTCAGTCCTGTCCTGACCTTCTTCTTTGTACGTGCTTTCACTCTGCGTAGATGAATTCGAGGGAGTTTGGTCATCGTGCTGACATTGAGTGCTGGTGTTTGTTCGTAGGGAGCTTTCTTTTTACACGAGAAGATTGATCCAGTGAGCCTGGTGTGTGCATTTGTGGCTTTCGGCGGATTAATCTGTGTCGTGCGCCCGGGATTTCTGTTTGGTTACGACCACCCTACCGCTGATGCGGACGGCTCGTGGATTGCTGTGTGCTCGGGGCTGCTGGGCGCGCTGAGTCAAGTTTTCGTGTTCCTGACGATGCGCCAGCTGAAGGGACTGAATGTGTTCGTCATCGTGCACTACTTCGCACTGGCCAGCGTCATTTTGACGACGTTGTGGTTGGCGCTGATTGAGCAGGTGCATGGCACTATCGAATTATTACTGTGAACGCTGTCAGCTAATTCATGCGGGTTGTGTATGAGCAGTCCTTCTACATTCCTTCGACACACTTGCTGTGGAGAGCTATCGTCGGCACGGGAATCTGCACGTTCGGCGGACAAATGTTCCTCACACGAGGGTTCCAGCTCGAGAAGGCCGGTGTGGCGGCGGTCATGCGCTACTTGGACGTGGTGTTCGTGTTTATCTGGGATTCGTTCATTTTGGGCGAGCACATTAACCACTGGAGCATCGTTGGCGCGGTGACTATCCTCTTCTGCGCTGTGACCATCGCAGTACGTAAGATTCGGCTGACAATGCAAGACGAAGCCTAGATGCACACACCGCACTCTTCAATTTGTAAATGACAACACAGCCATCTCAACTGGCACTGCTGCTTCCATCAAATCTGCCTGTAGAGTACGCAGGCCTTCACTTCAAGTTGCCTGTCCGCGATGCAGCAGCAGGATGCTCATCTAGGTTGCCAATCGAATCTGCTCATGTCTTCCACGCAGCAAGATATTGAAGCCCAACTTGAGGTCATTCTCCAATAAGCCACCGATCGAGGAAGAAGTACGCGATGAGTGTCACTGGGTCCGAGAAAACGAGCGAAGCAGCACCGTTACCACCTACAACTTCCTCAGACTCTGGCCCGACTAAGGCCGACGTTCAGACTAACAACCATGCACTACTGGGCATCGCGTGCGTTGCCTCTGCATCGCTTTGCTTTAGTGTGATGTCCCCCTTCATCAAGTACATGACCTTCTCGATCTCGTCAATGGAGGCCACTTTCTGGTACTCGTTTGGTGTCCTCGTTTGCAACTACGTACGTTGGGGGTGGATGTAGCTGGTGGGATAGAGATTAACCTGAGGCTTTGTGTCGGTGCAGTTCGCTCTAAAGGTGGCGAGAGTCAGTCTTTTCGTGCCGCACGAACACCGTCGGATGCTGCTGCACCGCTGCATCACTGGCTTCTTGTGCATGGGTTTTGCATTCTACGCGATGTCTCAAATGGTGTTGGCGGACGCTAGTAGCCTCATGTTCTTAAGCTCGGTCTTGACTTTCTTCTGCGTACGTGGCTCGAAAGTTTGGAATCGGATGACGACACTAACCACGCTGTGCTTGTTTCTTAGGGTGCACTCTTCCTGAACGAGAAAATTGATCCTCTGAGTTTTCTATGCGTTTTAACGGCATTCGGTGGCTTGGTCTGTGTCGTACGACCGGGTTTCTTCTTCGGTTATGATGACTCCGTAGCTACGCGGGGGGGGGGGGGGGTTATGGATTGCAATTTGCTCGGCACTACTAGACGCGCTGAGCCAAGTGTTCGTGCTCCTGAGTGTGCGTCAACTGAAGGAGTTGAACGTGTTCATGATTGTCCATTACTTTGCGTTGGCCAGTGTCATCTTGACGCTATTGTGGCTAGCATTGGTTCAGCAGGTAAGGATTAGCATGTCTAAAGTTTAGAGAATGGGCTGCCTAACTTCGGGGTTTCTGTGCATGCCCACTCCTCCTCCATCCCGTCGGCCTTCCTGCTCTGGCGAGCTGTCGTGGGGACTGGCATCTTCGCGTTTGGCGGACAAATGTTCCTCACACGAGGCTTCCAGCTCGAGAAAGCAGGGATCGCAGCAGTCATGCGCTACCTGGAGGTGGTGTTCGTCTTCATCTGGGACTCGACCGTTTTGGGTGCACATATCAACTACTGGAGCATCGTCGGCGCACTGATCACCCTCTCGGGCGCTACTACTATTGCAGTGCGCAAAATACACTTGACGACAGCAATAACGAGATCACCACAGCCACAGGCTCCGGCAATACCTACATGTAAAAAAATAAGAATCTGTCTGCTTCAAAATAAGAATCTGCCCATGAATTTGTATGCGGCTCTCACCAATCAAATCACGTGAACGCCTATGCGTCTCGTTAAGGCTGATGAGTGTAGACCTAGGAAACCTTGTCAAGGCCATTCACGAACGAGCCAGGGAGGGGGAAACAGATCGCGATGAGCGTTGGAGAGCCCAAGAACGAAGCAGCGCCGTTGCTGCCCACCACGGACCCCATTTCCCCCAAGAGCGACGCGGAGCCCAGCCACCATGCGCTGCTGGGCATTGCGTGCGTCGCAGCTGCATCCCTGTGCTTCAGTCTCATGGTCACGTTCATCAAGTACATGACCTTCTCCTTCTCGTCTATGGAGGCCACCTTCTGGCGCTCCATCGGCGTGCTTGTCTGCAATTACGTACGTTAATAGTGGCTGCAAGCGGCCTGTACTTGGTTAACTTACAGTGATGTTGGTGCACGGTAGATTGCCACGTCGATTTGGGGTATTAGCCTCTACGTTCCACCAGAATACCGGAAGATGCTGGTCTACCGCTGCATCACGGGCTTCGCATGCATGGGCTTCGCCTTCTATGCCATGTCGCAAATGGTGCTGGCGGACGCAAGTTCGTTGATCCTGACCAGCCCACTCCTGACTTTCTTCTTCGTACGTCTTTGATATCTTTTGTCCATGCCAATAATTGATGTTGACTTCGTTTATTTACTGGTGGTGATAGGGAGCGTTCATCCTGAAGGAGAAAATTGACCCTATGAGTCTCGTATGTGCCTTCGTGGCATTCGGCGGACTGATCTGTGTCGTACGACCGGGTTTTCTATTTGGCTATGATGACTCGGCGCCCGAGAAAGAAGGCTCGTGGATTGCAGTGTGTTCAGCTCTCCTCGGTGCGCTTACTCAAGTGGGCGTGTTCCTGACTGTGCGTCAATTGAAAGGGTTGAATGTGTTCGTGATCGTCCACTACTTCGCACTGGCCAGCGTTGTGCTGACATTGATGTGGTTGGCGCTGATCCAACAGGTACGACTACTAATGACCTGATTGGGTGCAAATTCGATTCTAACAGTAAACTATGATATTTTGCAGTCCTTCACGATTCCGACAACGTTCCTGCTCTGGAGGGCCATCATTGGAACGGGTGCCATCGCTTTTTGCGGCCAAATGCTGCTCACCAGAGGAGTCCAGCTAGAGAAAGCTGGTGTTGCGGCTGTAATGCGCTATCTACAAGTGGTGTTCGTGTTCATTTGGGACTCAGTCATTTTGGGCGAGCATATCAACCACTGGAGCATTGTCGGCGCGCTTATTATCCTCTCTGGCGCAGTCGCTATTGCAGTGCGCAAGATTCAGTTGACTGTGCAGGTGTAAGGCGGCTTTCACCGTGGATACTGCTCGTGATGGAAATACTACATGTAGTCATCCGCCAAGTCCACTGTGACGATGGGAGTAATTGGAGGTGGGACGGTGAAATATGTTGATGCGTAAAAACGTAATGATACTAACATGGAGGCGTTAGCTTTGCATGCGATGCCAAGATAATATCCTGCTCAATTGTTGCCCCCTGACACGTGTTGGCCAAACGGATTTTTACACTGTGTTGGTAGGCTGAGGTATCGATCGATGTAAGTTTACTGCTGCTTCAGGATGCTGTATCTTTGACAGCAGGAAACAACCAAACAATTTCTTTGTCATCGCGATCGTTGGTTAGTGACCCTTTTGAACAGTATCTGATCTCTAGGCCAAAAGGGTGGCACGTCGATCTGTTGTCAAGGCCATGACTGTAGAATCAACGAGCCCGACTTAGACGATTGACCTCATTTCCTTGACACGTAATCCTTGTTGCATTCTTGTTGTTATACATTACTTTTGTACGCGAATAAAGGCTCCGATCTGTTTACCAAGTCGTGCATTAGTGGAGCTGTCGATTTCGTCTGTGCCCCAAGGCGAAAACGTGGTTTGTCCTGCGACTTCGAGACAGTCAGCAAGGGTTGCATAACTCGTCCAATCCGTCCTAGTATGTCTTCAACAAAGCGCGAGTGTTTGGCTCCAGCGTTAACGGATCGACCTTCCTTATACCGCACCAAATATGCGTCCGTGGCTCCCGTATGAACAGTAACCTTGGCGACGTCATTAATCCGCAGGGACGGCAGCTCTGGAAAGAGAGCAGCAACAACACGGAAAACCTCTCGTTTGTGGAGTTCAGTACATGTAGCACTGGCTTGGCGCAACGACCGGCCAGCGCGTTGCTTTCAATGGACTGAGCAAGGATGTAGTCAATATCACGGACATTCTTGGCTCCGACTGCAAGTCTCGGTGGTGTACTCAGGGTTGGTCGACGCCACCAGCCAACGGAGACTCGACTTTTTTTTAGAACGATTCCTTTTTCGAGCTGATTCTATTTTTGAAGAACGCGTGCGGTGATTGGTTGAATCGACACAGGCCCGGCTCACCATGGGTAGGTTCACCCAACGCTTAACTCGCGCCGAGCACGTTGGAAGCAAGATCAATCGCTGCTCTGCTTCGAAGAGGCTAGCTGTTGTCGGGACTGAGCTTCAGCATGATGATCGTAAAGCTGCTCCAGAGCAATGCCATTCATGTCACCATGACGTGCGTGAAGTGATCTGCGGTAATCGCTGCACCACGGCTGCGTCTTGCGCAAGGACCCCGTGACGTACTTTGGACTCTGCCATTTTTACCGTGCTCGTGTTCTGTCGTGCCGTTGGTCCTCATAGCAGTAGGGTGCTTGCAGGCGCCATGGAATCCGCGTCTTGGTGATCGTCCATCGCGCATGTCTTCGCAGAGCTGTCGATCTAGGAGCCAAGTAGCCAGACCGAAGAAGGGTTCCTCTCCTAATTGAACTGCACGGCAACCGTGTCTAGTTCAGCTACTATTTCTTCAAGAAGTGCAATTCGATGCGCGTTGTTCACTATGTTAGGTCGGGTGTTCATCAAAGATTTTTCATCTCTAGACTGCTAAAACTAGTCTTCTCTTCGTTTCTGTCGTCTATCGCCGCCCCTGTTTTCTGGGACTCCACCGCCCCCTGCATTCATCGCCACCTCAGCATGAAGCAGCATTTGACACCACGAGAAATTATTCATGACGAAACGGGGTGAACCCCTTGCGACACCTCTTCTGTTCAACAGTTCACCGCGGATGAAAAGCAGCTCTGATTGGGCACCAGCCGTTCAATCCTGAAGGAATTGTCGCCGCCAAGAGCGACAAGCCTGACGTCGACACTCATCAAAGCTCACCCCACAACTCAAGCTGAGCCGAGCACAACCAGCGAATTCAACTAATCTACCCTCGCACATGTCCATCGAAATTGAAAAGCAGGCCCCCGAGCAGCAGCCACTGCTGCCGACCATTGCGTCGGATATCAAGACGGAGGACCGTCCGCATGCGCTGCTGGGCATCGCGTGCGTGGCCGCGTCGGCCGTGTGCTTCAGCCTCATGTCGACCATGGTCAAGTTCAACACGTACACGATGACGTCCATGGAAGCCATTTTCTGGCGCTCAGTCGTCGCCATGGTACTCAACTACGTAAGTCTCATCACCGAAAAGTTGCGTTTTTGTGATGGCCGATGAAGTTAACGGAGACTTTTGTGCTTTGATCTTTGTGGGGCTTTGCTCTTTGTGGTTGGTATGGATGTAGGTGTGTGTCTGGTACAGCGGCATGACGTTGCACGTGGCGCCGGAAGAACGCATGATGCTGTTCTACCGCTGTTTGGCCGGCTTCTCGTCCATCTCGTTCGCCTTCTACGCGGTCTCGCAAATGGTGCTCGCTGACGCAAGCGTGCTAGTGTTCGTCAGCCCAGTCCTGACCTTCTTTATGGTGCGGCGCTCGTTCTTGTCGGAGTGGGGGTTCAGTCGGGACGCTAACTATGTGCGGTGTGCTTAATCTTTAGGGCGCACTCTTCCTGCACGAGAAAATCGACCCGATTAGTCTTGTCAGCGCCATTGCAGCGTTTGGAGGCTTGATCTGCGTCGTACGCCCGGGATTCATTTTCGGATACGACCATGCCACTTCGCACCAGGATGGTTCGTGGATCGCCATTGGATCGGCGCTGCTGGGTGCTATTGGTCAGGCGTTCGTGTTCATCACTGTGCGGAAGCTCAAGGGTATCCACTTCATGGTCATCGTGCACTACTTCATGCTCTTCAGTATGTTTGGATCGCTGGCCTACATGCTGCTAGTGCAGCGGGTGTTTGTGGTGCCGTTGACGCTCGGTGTGTGGTTGTCGGTTGTCGGTAGCGGCGTGTTCACGTTCGTGGGCCAGTTGTTGCTCACCAAGGGTTTCCAGCTCGAGAAAGCTGGCATTGCCTCGGTTATGCGTTACTTAGACGTGGTGTGCGTCTTCATCTGGGACTACTTGCTGCTCGGAGAGAAGATCAACTATTGGAGCGCCGTGGGTGCGGCCATCATTTGCACGTGCGCTGCAGTAATCGCACTACGCAAGGTGCGTTCCGGTTAGACAAATGACATCTGATGAGCTTGGATACATGACAGCTTAAAGCAAAACACACAAGACTATCTCATCTGAAGCAAGTTTCTCGTGTCTTTCACTGAAATGGTCTTGATCGGTAACGACGTTTTACCTCGGCAGATACATTATCTGCACGGTCACTCCGTGTGCCTTACTGCAAGTAGTCAACTAAGCAGTAACTTCAACTTGGAAGCAGCTTGTATACGCTGCACCGCCGTAGGTTCCGCTGGACGTTGGGATCGAAGTGTTCGTGTTGGCGTCGTAAAACTTCCAGTACCAGACGAGGTTGTACACGCCTGGAACTGTACCAACAGGCATCGTGAAGGTGCCAACACAAGGGTATCCGTCTCCAGCACGTCCTGAAGGAATTGTTTGGGCCTCATCCATAAACGCCTCGCCGCAATTGCCATCATCGAAGTTGTGGAGTTGACCGTCAATGAGCTTGTCCTGCGTTAAGTCGAACGTCGTCGCCAAACTCGTGCCCGGAACACCTGTCCAGTACACACCGTAGAAAGTTTTGCCTGCAGCCTGCTCCTTGACGATATGGCCGTTCGAGGTGTAGCCGAAGTAGAACGTAGTTCCAGCCGTCAATGTGAGGCGATGTCGCCAACCGGTATAGTCCGAGGCGTCGGCAGTGCATACTGCTGCATTGTTGGCCACTTGAGCGATCAAAATCTTGAACGTCATCTTGTCGTTCACATCAGGGTCACCGCGACCAACGTAGTTCTTCATGTAGCCTGCGCACATGCCGTTAGCTTTGGTACCGCCGTAAATGTACTCGGGTCCGCGGTTGTAGACAACCGTGCGGTCGGTGTCGAGACAGTCGATCCAGCTGTGGCCTTGCACCACAGCGATGCAAAGCAGTAAAACTATGATCAACATGTTTTCTTGCGCGTCGTCGATGGTTCTTGAAGGAAAGTGCGAAGTCGAAAGCGAATCCGGAAGTGATGAAAAGTGGTGGCGGTTCGAATTGAGGCTATCGAGCCGTGGGTGGCATCGACTTGAATATCCAAAGTTCCGAGAAAGGCTGGCATAAGAGAGATGGCCACAGTTCCACATGCTTGCATCAACAGCGGTATACTCCACGAAATAAAACTTCGGCTTCGACATCCACTGACCATATATCGCTGGTACCCATGTCATGTCGAAGATGTCAAGGATCGACGATATCCAACTGGTCACTTGTTGGTGAAGTGTCAAAGTAGGTGTAAGGCGAACGAAAGACAAGGCTGGTTACAGAACATAAGCAAGTGGTCTAACAGTTTACAGGAACTTTTCGTTGTCGAAGTCGCTCTTCCTGCGGTTCAGCTGGCGTTTACGCGAATGATAATTGTCCTGCACGTGTTTCGCCTCAGGCTGCCCCTGGTCTTCTTGCAGCAACCCTCGCTGCTGGTCCGCGTGCGTGGGCAGCATGAGATGCGGCGGCACGTCCTTAACGATACTTCTGGCGCGGATGTCCATCCACTTGCGGAAATTCCAGTACGGCGCGCGCTCGGGCAGCTGCAGCGCAATTCGAAGTGCGTTGTGCCAGTCTAGACGACTCAATCGCTTGTTCACCTGCATCATCTGCATCGTAAGACGCACCGCTTCGCGAGGGTTCTTGCGCTTCTCGTCGTAGAACTCGATGGCCTCGCGGTAGCACATGGTCGTCTTGCCCATGCGCTTGGCGTACTTCTGCAGCATTTGAACAGCTGTATCCACGGCGCCACCGCGGATGTAGGACAGGATCAAACACTGATAGGTCACCGTGTCCCACTTCATTCCCTTCTTCTTCATCTCATTGGCAAGAGGATGCATCTTCTCGAGTTGATTGGTCTCAAGCAGCGCAATCAGAGCGGCGTTGTACGCGAAAAAGTTGGGATGTTCCTCTTTCGACCGCCTCGATTTATACTTGTGAAAGATCTCCAAGCCGCGCAACTTCAGTTCGTCGCTTTCAGCCTTAGCGTGGCCCATAATCACCGCACCAAGATATAAGCCACGCAGGCTTTCACGGAGGTCGTCAGGCATAGACTCGTACACTTCAACAACGGTTTCCCACTGTTTACCCTTAGCACACGCTGAGAACACCGAGTTGTAAATGGTTGGCGTCGGTTCAAAGCCGTTCTCCTGCATCGTGTCCATGGCATCCAACGCCAACTCCCACTTGCCCGTCTTGCCTGCACAAATAGCAAGTGAATGGTACGTGGCCTGCGTCATCTCCAGTCGACGTTCGCGGATTGCGCGCAGCACCCCAAGAGCACTATGCACGTCTGCTGCACGTGCGCAACTGTTGAGGATGTTGTTGTAAATGACGATGTTCAGGTCCAGTCGGTTCTTGATCATGTCGTCAAAGATCTCGAGCACCAGTTCGTGCTGACTCGCCTTCAGTGCCGACGACAGCGCGTGTGAGTACGTCACCGTCTGTGGGATGTAGCCATCATTGCGCATGACCTCAAACACACGCAACGCGTGGCCGAACTCCTCCTCCTTGTAGCAGCAGCCAATGGCACTCGAGTACGACTGAATACGGGGACGAACGCCCTGTTCCCGTGCATAGGCCAACACTTTCATGCAGTCTTTCACACGACGTCTCGTGCCCAATACCTCAACAAGGAAGGACGCCACCTCCAGTCCTAGACCGCGGCCATTGGCGTGCTGGATCTCGTAGAAAATATCCAGCGCCGTGCGCCATGCGGCCGATCCGTCCGTCGTCTCCAGCGCCTCTGTGAGCCGCGTCATGTACTCGTCTTCAAGGCGTTCGAGGGGGATGCGTGTCGTGTCTCGTGCCTCTCTGCGCTTGCGTTGGCTGTCGTCCTTGGCTTCATCTTGTTCTGCGTCTTTTTCTTCTTCTTCGTGTTCGTCGTAGTGCGGGTTGATGAGGCCGTGGGATGCAAACCGAGCGCCGAATGGACAAGACGTGAAGGGAGATGATGACGATGGCCCTGACGTGTACCATTGGGAGGAGACAGCAGCTGCGCGTAGAACGTGGAACGAAGAGCTGCGAGGTGTGGGCGATGCATGCAGTAGCTCGTTGGCCACGCGCCACAGGCCGCTGCGGCGTCCTCGGCGAGCTAGCATGGTGAGTCGACGAGGTCGCTTGGGTGATGGAATGGGAGGCTCTCGGACGCTCGCGGGAAACTGTGTTAAAAAAAAATGATCTTTACACCAACAATACACAAATGTATTGTTGATTGTTGACGTATCACCTACCCTCAACAGATTCAAATACTTGGCAGTTTTGTCCGCAGTCCAATGCTGGTTAGTTGACTCGTTGTGGGTCTCTCTCTCTCTCTCTCTCTCTCTCTCTCTCTCTCTCTCTCTCTCTCTCTCTCTCTCTCTCTGGCATCTTCTTAAACAATTGGAGTTTCATTGCGTAGTGGAAGCTGAGCAGACACATGTCGCTGTTGAAGCACCACTCGTGGGTACGCAGGAAGAATCAGGCGAGCACAGGTAGAAGTGAATCGGTTTTTCGTTGATCATCTCGCGATAGTCTACAAATTCCTATAGGTTATGCGTCCCAAGGGCTCTGGTGAAGTTATGTAACATCCATTGTTTTCGCAGTTTGCGAAAGAGACAGCTGGCGCTAACGAAGCTAGGCAGCAAGCTGCTCGAAGAAGGGGCACAGAGAAGGGAAATACACTCCTGGCATTAAAGAAATCGTGGCGGTGCTGCGCCATCTGACGGCAAAGTTGGACATGCTGCAGAAGGCAGTCACGCCTCGAGGGGCGCCAGTCTCTCCAAAGGGGGTATTCGACGGAGGGTGTTCTGGCAAGCCATGGAGTAAGGTAGCAGCCTCAGGATTCTGCGGGTGCACCACCATGAACTGAGAGTCGACTATGTTGGGCTTGGCGTACGAACGCTGTTGCGTGGACACAGCGGGTCTATTGAAGTCCCCCGATAACCAACGAGGGATGTCCAGTTCCAGGCGGACCAGTCGCGCGAAATCAGCATTGAGTTCTTCCAACGAAGGAACTAATGCTGAGTGTAAGTCTTTAGATGGTAGCGAGATGTACGCGGGACTTGGAGCCGGATTTGTGTAGTGGGTGCTATTGAGACGTTTGTCAAGTTAGTGGAGATCACGGGGCTAGAATACGGCAACCGTCGGACGGCGAGAGTAAATGTTAATAAGCATTTTCATGGTAAACAGCAATGTACGTGTGGCGAGGCGGTGACCAAAACCAAGGTAGACCTAGACAAATTCTTGGACCAGGGAAGACTAAAACTCAGTCCCACTTACACCCAGACAATTACTGGGTGTGGCGTGTGGGCCCTCCTCTTGTATACCCACTTGAAAAGTGGTTCTTGAACTAAAGGCTACGCTTTGGGCCCAGACGTGCGTCGGCCACACCAAGCTGCCCTCGATTTTCGATATCACCAAGACAAGCAATCTCCAACACAGAACACTACCAAAGCGGAACTTGATTCTCGCTTAGCAGGTCCCAGTCTGCACGTGATTTATCCAAGCTCAAATGCCCCGAGCTTATCCAAATGCAACACGTCACTTTCACACAAAACTCCCTGTCCTCTTCTTTTTAGACCCTGGACCCGGGTCTTAACAGCCTCTTCTTTCCTCGGCGAGGCCGGCTTCGACTCACCCCAGTCACTACACTTCCACTTGCGGCTCAGACTGAGAGCCGCGTACAGGATCCTCCACTCGCACCTCAGATCCAGGAGGTGCCAGAAGTTATGGCTCGGATTGAGCCGGTCCGAATCCAGAGCACTTGCACTTCACTCTGGGACCACCCGCGCACCACGCCTTGATTCAGGCGAAATATCCCACACAGAAACAATTCCGGAACACGGAAACCAGTCTCCACTCCAGACCCAAAGTCGTCCAGTAGCGAAAACTCTGCCAAACCTCAGAGAAGTCATCTCTTCCCGAAAATATGAAGCACTCCACAGCACCGACCGAAGACCAGCAACCGAGAAGTGGGAATATGAAATAACAAAGCCAGAACAGTAGCCAGATCAGCAGAACCGTAAATACCTTGGTTAACTGGAGTTGAATTTACTTGGATATTCTCCTCGTCCTTCCACACACTTGATCTCAGTATGGCCTGCACACAAATGCGATCTGACCAACTCACTTGCGTCCTTCGGGGCAAATTGAACTCTGTTTAATATAAATCACGTGAAAACGGAGACCTACAAAGATAGAGCGCCGGCTCCGCCACAAATAGCTACACTTTGAAGTCAGAGAAGATATAGGCGCGATTGAACTAGATCCAAGCCAGGAGACTTCAACCTCACGGCATCCAAACATTGGCTGAAATTCCAAACTCAACCTGGAGTAGCTGCCGTCGACACGAATTCGGGATCTCATTGGCCCGTCGACCAGCCACCATCCTGGCCAGGCAGGGGTTCGCCACCTCGGATGTACCACTCCACTTCAGTCAATACTACTCTCCGGCAGACTGGACGCCTGACACCATGCTGAC
Source organism: Phytophthora agathidicida (assembly GCA_025722995.1). Classification (NCBI taxonomy): domain Eukaryota; phylum Oomycota; class Peronosporomycetes; order Peronosporales; family Peronosporaceae; genus Phytophthora; species Phytophthora agathidicida. The sequence goes on from CP106978.1 coordinate 2,859,769, forward strand.
ATTCGAGATGCATAACTGGGATCCAATACTCCACGCTGGAATCCGTGACACCACATCCAGGAACAGCACCAAACTTGGGATCCCAGACCAAAGTCCGGGATCCGAGCACACGATCCAGAATCACACACACCGTCCTGGAATTCACTGCACCAACCGCTACTCCAAGTCATCATCTTCGGATCTGGGAACTCACGCCGGGAACTCACACTGGGACTCCGAGAGCGGACTCTGGGATGTCGGAACACAACCACCACTTCCTCGGACACCTCTCACACCCCTCAACACTTCTGGGCACAACTGCACCATCGGGACTCTGGGCGTTAGGACTCGATACTCGGCTCCATGCTGTCACCACAAGACACTCGGCAACGCGTACGACAACCACGACATCTGCAACACTCCGGGAGCCAGCTCCACTTCCAGACACAGTAGCTCCAAGCAGCTGGTCTCAGCCCATATCTCGCCCAATTCCTTTCGTGGCCGGCAACCTTTCAGTCAGATGGGTGGAGTCCCAGAAATTTGGGGCCACCTCATCACATATACTCAGTGGACTGGTGATAGACCCACCGCTCAGGGGTCTTAAAGAATAAGTAGCGGCTGTATATTTGCATATATTACTCTGTATTTTGGCTATCTTACAAGGGAGTGTGTTCTGGGGCTTTGTTCCTGATCTAAAAGGGTGCGTTTCAGACAGTAAACGACACGCCCGACACGCACAAGGCCTGCATTAACTACCAACTCGGCAGGTTGTCAGGTTGCCACCAAGATCGAACCAAAGAGGACACACAAGGGCCACACGCCGACTCTGGAACGTTCACGTTTCAGAGTTTCTGACCCCAGTTCCGTATAGTTTATTAGCTCTCTGGATCCCCTGGGTTACGGCACTGTACACTTGCAGCGGAAAAAGGCTCACCGACCTCGCCACATGCGTCAGGGAAGCTGCGTTGTGCTGCTGCTGCGGGAGGGGTCAGGCGAACGCTGTCGTGCAGAGGCAGGAGGCTGCCGCAGGTGCTGTCCAGTGAAGACGAGAGGCAGGGGGCGCTGTCAAGATGCCAACGAGGGCTGCCACCGTCTAGCAGTCGTCGTGTGGTGACGTGAACACGGATTCGCCGCCTGTATCGACTAAGGAGGTCGTACAGCGAGAACTACAAGGGCTACGTATGGCGGCTGTCTGCTGTTAGCATCACAGCGGGTGCTAGGAGAAAGCTGTGCATTGCCTGAGAGAGCCACAGCCTGGTCACCGCTGCTGCCAGTTCCGCTGACGTAGTACCAGCGTGCAGCGGCATACAAAGCGTGCATGTACGGACACCAGATGCAGTATTGGTACGGATTATATGCAGTAAATCTTTCGCTCACTCCTGTTAGTTATGTCCTGCCTACTAACGACGCTCATCATCAAGTGCGTGCTTGTTGTTCATAGGCCACCCAGCAGCTTGCGCGACTTCGCGACCAGGACCGCGGTAGCAAAAGCACTCTCGCTCCCCTCCGTGAGATCGATCGTGCATCACTAGGAGCGAGTGGACACATGCAGCATACTTCATATTGTACAGGCATGGACAGCGTCCTGTACTAGCGTCGATAACCCACACAGCTGGCGGCATTCCTTTCAGCTCCATCCGGCCGATGTGGTAGCGTAGCTGGGCGGTCACAGGAAGCGTCTCACGTGTACGCTCCAGCTCAGGGTCGTAGACACGGACGCTTGACTTCTGTAACACGTACACCACCTCGCCGGAGAGCCCCGAGTCGTTCAGCAAGAACGATATATTGCTACGCGATGGTACGTGCCGATAGATGAGACCTTGGCGGCGAAGCTCGTGCTTTCTGCGCTTCAGGGTGGTTGTAGGGGCCGTGGTTACTACGAACTGACGGGCGTTGATGGACTCATGTTTGCAGCAGGCAGACATTTGAGCAAGAAGCACGCCCATCTTGAGCCGACGGTGGAGCGTGTAATCCCGTTAGAGAGCCCGATTGAACTGCTCCGCGGGGTTGTTCGTCGTAGCGAAGCCCCGCGGCGTTCGAAAACCCTGCCACTCGTCAAAATTGCCGGTAAGCCACTGCTTCTTGAAGTACGTGATAAATGTTGCGAGCTCTATCTTTTGACCTCACTTACTAAGGACTTTCTTCTTCGTTTCCATTTACCCAGATTCGTCCCGGGTGAAGTGCATGTCCTGCAGCCCACGCATTACCAGGTGACCAATCTCCGTTGGAAGGTGGTGTGTACGCTCATACACCTTCGAAGCCACGTAAAAACAGCACATTAGCGTTGTAAAGTTGTTGTCATCCCCAAACGCGTTCTGGACCGAATTCCACTGCGCGTCCTCCGCGTCGCCCATGACGTACGAAATCCTCGTAGGCTGCTCAACGACTTGTAAATACACACGACATAGTGCGCACAGCGCCTCAGTGTAATGTTCTTCCTTCCGTTGTGAAGAATTAAAGATCGCTAGCAAATGAAACGATCGGTTGCTATCAGAGATCCCAACAACAAACACAGGATACCACGCTTGCGAGAGCTTAAACGTTGCATCCATGTGCAGGATGAACGAAGCAGGATCACACTTAGCTTTCCGCAGTAGGTTCTTGGCAGAGATGCGGACAAGAAACGGATCCTCGTCCGTTCCACGGCCGACCCAGGGCTTTCCGTCCGCAGTCATTCGCCACGAAAACGTGAAAGGGGCATCGCGTGCCTCCTTATCGGTAAAACCGGCGTCCCAAATGTCTTTCGTGGCTTCATCGATGAAGTCGTTGTTCTGCAGGTGGGACCGGGTGTAGTGATTGATAAAGCGCTGAACTACTTGCAGAGAGGGGAGAGTCTCTTGGTCCAGAGCAAAGCGGCTCATCATGCCGTTGCAGATTCTTGACGGCTTGAGACCCTGGGCTGCCAGATCCGTGGCGAAGGCTTTCATCACAGCCGTCATGCGAGAGGATTCGACGCCTCGACGAGGTGTCAGGTGCTCCCCTCGCTCTGCGATGGTCATCAGGTGGAGCTCCTGACACTTCTGGGTGTTGCCGTGCCAACCACAGGGACCACCTGCCGAGGCTTCCTTGCAAGCCTTGTCGCGGCAGCGGCGCTCAAGCACGCGCATCTTGTGGTGCGCAGCCACATTGCACACGTTGCACGCCGTTAGCTGGCTCTTCGTTATTTTTGATGCTTTCATTGGCTCGATCAGCATATTGCCGTCGTCCGCAGGGTACGCACGGACGAGAACCGTCCAGTCGTGGTACTTGCTAGGCTTGGAAGGCATGGTGTTGGGGGCGCTGAGGGGGCGGAAGGGAGCTAATACGGGGTTTGAAGGTAAATCTCAAGTGCTGGATAAGGTGTTACGGCTGTTGAACCTGCTAACAATTGCCTATAATTCAGTAATTCAGCTGCCCTGATTTGGTAGCTCGCGGATAGATACACGAGCGATGATAATGGGTGGTGTAGGGAAGGTTGGCTGTGCTGCTTTCCTACTGGCAGTGCTCGTGCTGCAATCCTTGGTGAAAGTACGCATTGTGTGGTGCTTTGCTGCAATCTTGGTTACGATTATGCAGTTGATGGTGTTTTTGACACGCTGTCCTACTGGACATGATGATGTCCATTAGGATTATGCCAAATTCAGCTGTGCAATTTAAGCTAATCAAAAACACATATTCTCCGTCCTAGGGACACTATGATGCCCAGGAATTGCTCAGGTCAGTGCGGTAGCGAAAGAGTTAAGAAGGCAGCTCCCAAGGAAAAACTCGGTCAGTAACCTCGCCTTTTTTATCCCCTGTATCATCCGCCACTGTTGCAGACAAGTGCTGGTCATTAAGTCCTACCAGGTAGCTACAAGTAAGTCGTTGAACTACCTCACCACAACTCTTTGATACCTGGTTGTTAATATATGAGTTTTAGACGAAGGAGACTTGGGCAGTAGTCGGTAAGAAGAGTTATAATTGACAAAGTTAATTGTCGGCACCGGAGGCGTACTCCGGTGCCATTCATCTCCTATCCTGTAATAAATGATCGATCATGAATCAAAGGTAATGCAGACTACGTTATTTGTGACCATAGTCCTAGTGTACAAAACGGTGTACTTGAGTCACCGATAGGGCACATCTTCAACAGCCTCTCTGTGTCCTTAGGAGGCTCAAACATATGGTGCAGATGATTTGCATCTGGCCTGATCTATGGACCATAGTATGGTGTTGGGACGAGTCCTACCAAAATCAAGAGTTATAAGAGTAAGACATAGGCGATAGGGACATTATGCCGCACGATGGAATAGGAGGATACTTTCAACCTTTACCGTTTAGTTTTGTTGGTAGTTGTTTCTGTCTCCTTTGCATTTTCATATTGCAATTCGCTACACTTCAAGCAAGTCAAGTTTATCAGCCCAAGGAAATCGCCAGGAGAAGGTATCGTCCATATCGATTGCATGGACGTGTATCGAGCACAGACAAGTCGCCAACACGTCGACCTACGGAGCAGCAACAGATGCGAGCCTGACGCTATAGTCTGGGCTAGCCCCGAATGGATTTTATCTGTTCGGTGTGCGAAATGTATCTGTTTGCTGTTCTAGTGGGAAGATAGATGTGGTGTGCTTTGTTAGGGCTCTTTACACTTGAGTTTTATAACATTTTATGACTTTCTAACAGTTTATGCTCTGTTTTACCCTTTTTTACTGCAGATGCCAGTATCTCGTCGTGTGTCTGTCATGGTGCAGCACCAGGAGTTGCTTGGCAATAGATACTCGATGTGTGGGCTTTTGTCCATCAACAACAGTCTCCAGCAGCGAGATTTTCTCACTGCTGGGGCCATGAAAGCTGTACTGGCCCAGCTGTCCAAGGTCAGGCCAAGTAAAGATCACGGTCATCCACAGTACGGCGCCTACACCATCGACGCTTTGCAGAAAGGTGTGCAGCAGCTAGGAAAGCAGCTGCTTTACCTCAACACCAAGTCGGGTTTCAAGAGCCGGGTTAAGCGTCCGGGCCGGATTATCCGGAGCAGCAAGCCTGCGCTTATCGTCATCGGTCAACGACCTGGGCAGCAGAAAAGCACGTGGCACTGTATTGCTCGCGCCTGGGTAGGTAACAAATTTGTGTTCATTGACTCAGATTGTTACCACTATTTTCCCAACCGTGAAGATTTGCTTTCTGCATTCTTCGAGCGCATTGACGGTGTGTATTCTGTAGAGGATATTCCTCGAGTAGCTACTGTAACAAATACTAAATAAATTATTGAGTTTAACTCTTTTACATTCGCGTTGTTGTTTTCTTTATGTGGTGAGCTGTAGTGTAATATTCGTCTACCAGGAAATATATATTTATTTAACGGGATTTATTACCTCCGGGTTGATATTATCCGTAACATATTCGGATTTTTTTTAGAATTTTTTTTCGTGATTTTTTTGACTTTGCCAAGTAATGATTTTTTTTTATTTTGTAAAGTTTATTATATATTGTCAGTTTGTTTACAAGTTACAAAGTGACTGTCGTAGTTTTTGAAATGTGGGTTTTGTTAGTGACTTTGTAAAAATATCCGATACCATTTCTTTGGTGTTGCAGTATTTGACTTCGAATTCTTTTCTGTCCACTTTTTCTTGGACAAAACAATAGCGAATATGAATGTGCTTGCTTCTGCCATGTAATTCTGGGTTGTATGAAAGTTTAATACAACTTTGGTTGTCTTCATATATTGTGATAGCGTGTGGGCTGTTGTGGTTCAGCTCCAGCAGTAGTAGATTTAGGAACATGAGTTCCTGCATGCAGTGGCACAGGGCTATATATTCTGCCTCCGTAGTGGAGAGCACAACTGTGTGGTGCTTCCTGGATTGCCAGGAGATTGGGCTTCCACACATGTATGTGATGTAGCCTCCAACAGACCGTCTTGTGTCTGGGCAGTTGGCATAGTCTGCGTCTGAGTATGCCGTAAGGTATTGTTGCAGGTTGTACTGCTCAACATTTTGGATTCCACCGAGGGTAATACCGAGCTTGCGAGTGCCGTTGAGGTATCTAAAGCCTCTCTTAACCGCATTCCAGTGGGCTTTGCCAGGGTTGGCTAGGAATTGGCTGACTTCTCTCAGAAAGTATGCCAGATCCGGTCGAGTTCCCATCATCAAGTACATGAAGCTACCGACTGCCTCTCTGTACGGGATCGCTTTCATCTCGTTTTTTTCTGAAATTGTTTGCGGGCACATGTCCAGGCAGAGCTTAACGCTCTTATCTGTGGGAGTTCGTACTGGGTATGCATCAAGATGATTGAAGCGGTCCAGTACTTTGGTAGCGTACTTCTCTTGGTGGATAAAGATGGATCTGTTGTTGCGATCACGAACAATGGACCACCCCAAGAGGTATTGTGCTTCACCTAGATCAGACATATTAAAGCGCTTCTTTAGAGTGTCTTTAATGTGGTTGATGGTGCGAGTTGTCGGGGCAATGATGAGGAGATCATCGACGTACACAAGGATATAGCATGTTTGACCATCAATCTCTCCAATAAAGACGCACTGATCTTTAATCAGTTTGCGGAATTTCATGGTTTTGAGAAATGCACACAGCGTGAGATACCAGATGCGAGGTGCCTGCTTTAAGCCATAGAGGCTCTTGAGCAGTTTTCACACGAGGTGTTCTTTGCCTCGGACTGTGAAACCTTCAGGTTGTTCCATATATATTTCTTCATCTAGATATCCATTAAGGAACGCTGTCTTGACATCCATTTGATGAATTTCTAAGTCAAGGAGTGCGGCGATGGTCAAGAGGAGTCGCAGGACTTCCATGCGGATGACCGGAGAAAATATCTTATCGTAGTCAATTCCATATTTTTGTAGGAAACCTTTAATTACCAAACGGGCTTTGTAGCGGTCAATCGTGCCGTCGCCATTGTATTTGACGACAAATACCCATCGACAAAAGAGAGCTTTGCGTCCTTTTGGGAGGGCTGTGAGAATCCATGTTTTGTTGTCCATTAAGGACTTGTACTCCGAGCGTGCGGCTGCGTCCCAGTGATGGGCTTCAGGTAGCCTCATTGCAGCGGCGTACGTTTTCGGTTCTGAAATATGTCGGATGGCTAACAGTGTGTAGATTTGGAAGAGGTGAGCTTTGTGCTCTTCCTGGTCGTCTGTGTCATTTAGTAGTGACTTTGTTGCATCAATCTGTGCATCGAGTTCAGCAACTTTCGCTTTTTTATTAGGTTTATTGGTTTCTTCAGCCGTGAGGGCATCGGCTGTGCGCTTAAGCATGGCAGATAATGGTGGTAGCACGTGTGGTGTTGGTAGAATAGGTGCTCGTTCAGTCGTATGGCTAGGAACGTTCGGTGCTGTGTTTGAGTTGAGAAATTCCAGTAGAGGAAACTCATGCTCACGAAAAGTGACATCCCTGCTATATATGATGCGGTTTTCCTGGGTGTCAATGAGTCTGTATCCTTTTTTGTTGAGTGGCAGTCCCAGGTACATGCACTTGCGAGCTCTGGCTTCAAGCTTGTTTCGGTAAAGTTCCGGAATATGAGCATATGCCGTGCATCCAAACACTTTGATGTAGTGTGCGGAGGGCTTTCTCTTAAACCACTTTTCGTGAGGGGTAACTTTGTCTGTTACAGAGCTGGGTGTCATATTGAGTAGATTTGCAACATGTTTAATGCATTCTCCCCACAACACCTGCGGCAGATTGCCGTCAATCAGAAAAGCTCTTGTGCGCTCAAGAAGAGTGCGCATACGCCTCTCTGCTACTCCATTTTGTTGTGGAGTGTAGGCGTTTGTGAATTGCGCATGGGTATTGTATTTCTTAAAGATGATACGTCCTAGTTTCTCATATTCTCGAGCATTGTCACTTTGCAAGTATTTAACTTCATCATCGTGCTTGTTTTCATGGTAATGGATTTCTCCAACTTCTGCACGGAAAATGTTCTGTGCTTTCTTTCTGAAGTCTTCATAGGACTCATACAGATCTGACTTTCGTTTAATGATGTAAATGAACATATAACGAGTATAGTCATCAATGAAAGTCAGGAAGTACTGGCATCCTGATAGTGTGAGGACCGGTAGGGGTCCTACCATGTCAGTGTGAACCTTTTCAAGGGGGAATTTCGCTTTTTCAACTGTACGTTTATTGAATGGGTTACGATGGGACTTAGCATATATGCACGAAGAGCAGAAGTAGTCTTGCTTTGGATCGAAGTTCGATAGTCCCATGTCCGCAACGGTGTTCGCCTTAGCCAGATCCTGCATAATGCGGAAGTTAGGGTGACCCATTCGTTTATGCCATAACAGAACGTTATCGGACGTAGCTGAGGTGGCCACATGGGCTTCTTGGTCAGAGTCCGTTGATTTGGCTTGGAACTAATAGAGCGACTTGCCGCCTCCAGTTTTGGCTTCAAACTTGACGCAGTGAGCGAAGAACAAAACGCACTTCTTGGCGTTGGGGAAGTTAATCTTGTAGTCATTTCCAACTGCTTGGCGGACTGAGAGCAGGTTAAACTTTAGATCGGGTGCGTACAGTACATCGTTAAGAACGATGATTCGCTCCTTCCCCTTTGTGTCCTTGATTTTCATCTTCACATCACCAGTTCCCTTGATTGGAATCTGGTGATTTCCACCGACCGTGATGGCTTTTCCAACCGTGATGGCTTTTCCAACCGTCGGCTTCAGATTCTCGAACCACTTTGAGCTGGACGTGACATGACGAGTGCAGCCGGAGTCGACAGTCCACATGGGATCATGGTCGGATTCGATGGTTGTGAGGCTCACTTCTTCGGATTCTTGACTGAGATCCAGCGTCGTGATCGCCACAACACCATAGTCGCTGTTATCGCCTTCGTCACGATTTCGGCGACCATGGTACTTGTTGCGCCATTGGGATCTGCCGTGGTTGCCACGGCTCCCGTTGCGCAGGCCCTTGTTGTGACGGGACTGATTTCCACCTTTGTCATTGTAGTTGCCCTTGTAGGGGTGTTGGTGTTGTGGAGGTTGCTGTTGCTGTTGCTGTTGCTGTTGCTGTTGCTGTTGCTGTTGCTGTTGCTGTTGCTGTTGCTGTTGCTGTTGCTGTTGCTGTTGCTGTTGCTGTTGCTGTTGCGGTTGGGGCGGTTTTAGCTTGAAATTAGCTGGTAGCACAGTGCCAGCTTTGATTCGGCCGTTGTAGAATGTAGCAGTCGACAGTGTCGTGGTTATCACGCTGGCAGTAGGTGCACTTAAGTGATGACACCAGTACCGTATCCGTATTAGACGGAGCTGCCACCAGCACTTGTTCAGGGGCCGAGGCTTGCATGGCTGTTTCAGCGCGGGTCTCCCGAGATTCTGGAGTCCCTTGTTTGAGAGCATAGCGGTTACGCGCGAGTTCGTTTTGGACCTTGGTCTCGATGTTGCGCTTGAGGTCCTCGTACGGGATGTACTTCCGGCTGCCTTTCCAAACTGCGAGTTCGGACTTCCAATCAGTCGGTAGCGAATGGTACAAGTAGAGCGATTTCTGCTCATCGCTGAGCACACTGTTTGTTGAATCAGCGGCAGCCGTCATCGCACTCTCCAGGTCGTAGATAAAGGTCGCGAGATCGCTTCCTTCTTCATACTTCAAGGCCATGAGGTACGACTGGATGTAGTACGGGTCATCGTGTACGGCAGCACCCTCGTACTTGCTACAAAGCGTCTGGTAGATCGCATACGCCGTAGTCTTTTCCTTGACCATGAGGACATGTTGGTCGTCGATGGTCTTGATCAGGAACGCCTTAGCTTTCGCTTCCATGAGGCGTAACTTCTTAGAGCTCAGCTGTTGGCTCTTGGCCTTCAACTTCTCAGCTCGGTCCAACTCCTGCTGCTTTTGGGCAGTGAAGGACTGGATCATAGGCGGTTTTTCTTGCCCCATGTCCACATCGCCGTCGTCTCCAGCGGAACCATCTGAGCTCCCGTCAGAGGACTCACTCGTCGAGGAGTCCTCCTGCGAGTCGGGCTTGGGCACTTCCAGTCGAGTCAGGGACGCGTCGAGTTGCTCAGAATAGGCCGGGTTCAGTTCTTCATCCGGGCCCAGGTTGACGTCGGAGTCACCAGCGTAGACGGCTTGGGTGACGAAGCCGAGGAGATTCTTGCCATCGAGGGCAGCGGTGACGCGGGTCTTCCAGATGATGAAATTCCTGCTGTTCAGGCGAGGAAAGTCGCGGTCGTTCACGGGGGAGGCTTGCGTTGGGCTCATAACCTGTTAATATATGAGTTTTAGACGAAGGAGACTTGGGCAGTAGTCGGTAAGAAGAGTTATATTTGACAAAGTTAATTGTCGGCACCGGAGGCGTACTCCGGTGCCATTCATCTCCTATCCTGTAATAAATGATCAATCATAAATCAAAGGTAATGTAGACTACGTTATTTGTGACCATAGTCCTAGTGTACAAAACGGTGTACTTGAGTCACCGATAGGGCACATCCTCAACACTGGTCAATATCCCGATCTCAACGATTGATCATAGGTCTGATCAGTTCCGTATTCATTCAAGGGAAACAATTCTACCGAGGGTAATACGTTGACCCGCAAGCAACTGCAAAGCAAGGCCACTGAGATAAACACAAAAAAACACAAAGCATAAGCAGCGATGAAGAACTACAGTGGATTTCGCTGGGACTCACATACCGACCTACCTACGGCAACCGATTCCATCTGGAATGGCATTATTGCAGCGCAACCACAAGCCCAAAGCTTTAAAACTCGACCGCTAGTCGCGTTCGACGAAGTGAAGCATTTTTTTTGGAACGGCCATTACCGGCGAGTGCGCTTCCTACTTGGTGTCGCAAGCATCCCACCGACGCTCGCCCGCGTGGTTTCAAGTCAGTGACCACAGCTCGGACAAAGCCGAAGTCAGTGATGAGAATGAGGTCATACCATCAAGTGGGGGATCCTTTCGCCGAGTTCTCACTGTGGAGATGGCGAGTCGAGCTTCGCCAGCTTACACAACGCCTTCAACGCTGTGTGCGTTGAGTTGCGTCTGGATTCCGAGTCCGGTGAGCCGTTAGCCGTTTTACGCTCTGCATGTCTAACTGAGAGAGGTTTTTTTCACTGCGGGTTTTTCCCTCCAATCCCAAACATACCTCGTGGAGAACAAGTGTCTTTCTTCTGAGTATTCTCTTGTGAACAGTCACTCGCTCAACCTCCGTAGTGCTACATCGCAACACTCACGGGTAGAGCGGTGAGCAGACCGAACAAAGAAGGCGACAACAACGGGATCTCGTCGAAACCCACAACCCCATGGGAGAGAAGATGACCGAAGACATCTTGGAACATGCTGGTGCATATTAAACCCTTGCTGATACGAGCACAGCTCGCTGCAAAAGTGACCGCATGTGCGAGCTTTTGCGAGTTGGACGTGGCCATCAAGGCGTTCAAGGACGAGATGGCTGTTGAAGTCGCTGATCGCTCTCCCTTTACTCCGCCGCTTGCCACGAACCAGAATGGCGCGACAAAGTTCTGCGGCATGGACAATGAATGTCTTCGCTGCTTTGTCCAGACGTACCTGTCGGTCACCATGGACTTCCAGCAGGCGCCTGACGGGTGGCAAATTGTCACAAAGTTGTGGAAACTCAATTAGTCCGCTTGAGTTGTAGTCGAAAAGGTCTTGACTTGAGACGTAGCTGGAAAAATTGAGAATGAATTGAGAGTTGACGAAAGTAGGGAGGCATCTACTTGTAGCGTTGAGTCTCAACTGCAAGTGCAACGTCAAGCACATCATGAACACTATCTACGTCTGGTTGAACTGAAGAGCGAATCGGTGAGTGAAAACTTGGAAAAGAGGTGGTGTTGATACTGGAATCCGTGCGGACAGTCGAAACACCAGACTGTGGGGAAACCCATGACACAAATGCCAAGAAACCTTCCGTTTCTATAACTCAATACGCGTTTGCAGTTAATACTCGTGTGACTTACAATTTTTGACCGTGTAGAGTAATGAATCGAGAAGAAGAAGAACAATCGTGCACTGCGCGTCAATCCAGCGGATTAACCATCTGAGAGGGTGGCTCGGTTCCAGGAGCGCCCGACCCGCTGTTTCATTTTAGCGGATTTGCAGTATGCACTCTTAGTTGCTTGTTCACCCATGCTAGTGTGTTGGCCGCGTTCCGGTCCATCACGTTAGTGTGCAGTTGTGCCCCATTCCGGCGTCCTGTGCCGGTTTTCAAATTTGACAATATCGGATTCTGCGCATGATTTGATTGTAAATATTTGAGAACGAGAAGCCCTTCCCCTTCAATACAAAAAGATCAATCCACCGCCCAGCATGGGGAACATGATGAGTATGGGCGGCTCCACGCCCACCGGCGACCCTGGCGCCGTGGACGCCTACGTGGCTCGTCTCTCCGACGCCGAGATCAAGCGCTACACCGACGGCTACCGTCGCATCTGCCGCGTCGACGGCTCCTCCTCTCCTTCCTCTTCTTCCCAACCTTTCCTCCATCGCGCCAGTTCCTCCGCTTCTAACGGCAGTAGCAGCAACTTAACCTCAGCAGCTGAAGCAGGGCACGGCAACGCCCCTCTATTAAGCAAGAAACTGTTCCGCAACAAGCTGCTGGGCGCCTTCACCATGATCCCGCACTCGTTATCCGACCGCCTGTTCGAGGTGCTAGACACGGAGCGCTCGGGCGAGTTAAGCCTCGCTAACGTCCTGGGCGGCCTGGCCTGGCTCAAGCACGGCTCGTACGAGGAACAGGTGCAGCTGCTCTTCATCATCTACGACCTGGACGGGGCCGGGGAGGTCTCGAGGGAGGTGCTGGACAGGTTCATGGACGTCATTTACGGCCGCAAACGCGCGCGCCACGTCACGACCGTCAGCTTCCTGGACACGGTCTTCGACGGCCGCGCGGTTCTTGATCTGAACGAGTTTAGAGCAGTTGTAAAGAAGAAAGATGCTCGAGGAGACGCGCTGTTGGTCAAGTGGCTGGCTGTGCTGGCTGCGAAGATCGGCATTGAGGACGACCCGCAGATTTTGGCTCTGGAGAAGACGTATAACCCGGTGGCTATTCGACGCCGCATTGCGCAGGCGACGTTGTTCTCGTTGACGGAGGTGACGACGTTGGAAAGACAGTTCCAGAAGATGTTTGACCCAAAAGGGGGCGCAAGTACAAGGATACCCAGCAGTCAGTTTATTGAGGTGCTGAGTGCAAACGGGCTGTTTCCGGAGACGCTACTGGAGAGATTTTGTGCGTGTACGGCCATGCCAGAACTGGTGCTGTTTGAAGAGTTCTGCCAATTCTTGTCGGACTTTTGTCGAGGAGCATCGAGAGAGGAGAAGACGCGTCATCTTTTTCATATTTACAGCGACCGCAGTACGACGGTGAGGGTGGATTTTGCAGCTATGCAGGAACTTATCCATGTTGGAGTGAACTGCGACACAAATGGTGAGAGCGACGATGCAGAGCAAGAGGAAGAGAGACAAGTCGAGGAGGTAATAGGATGCAATTGGCTTGCTGCGTTTCGAGGATTGTGGCTGGCGTGTTGAACTGACAAGTCATTTTTTTACGGTTCTTCTGGATGCAGATCTCGGCGACACAGACGGCAGAGGCTGGATGGGACGAAGAAGCATTCGCTCGGTGGGCAGCCAGAGCGGTTTCTGTGGAGCTGTTGCTCCATCAATTGGCGTTTGCAGCGTGCATACTCTTTGGCCTGAAACCAGAGTCGGCTTACCTCGAAAAGAGGATCGTGGAGTGGCACTGGCGGGATGCTACGCGTGTTTTCGCCACCGGACAAGTACGTTTTGTTCTGTGTTTGGACTGAAGTACTATTATTGCTGGTTGACCCACGCAGGAGTATTTTGTATGTATGCATCTCTATTGTGCCTGCTCAGACCTGGAACTTGGTGGGAGCCGAATGGTGGCGAAAATGGTGTGACTACGTCAGTATGGACCCTAAGAACGGAAGCCCGTATGGATCACTGCCTGTACCTCAAATCCCTCCACTTACTGTCGTGGAGGCAGCCAGAAATATTCGTGGTAATATTGCATCACGCACTGCTACCTTCAGTGGTGATGGCAGCGGCAGTCGGACGCCTCGGCCTGGACCAATTGCCAACTGGAGCCTTCTAATGCAAAGTGGATGCCGAAGGCTAAAGCAAAAACTGGTGTTGGCGCGAGATTTCTATGTAAGTATTTCTGGGCTATTATGATAATTTCTGGAGCATGATCCTCATGTTGAATGTTTGCAGATGATCCCATCTTCAGTTTATTCCGTTTTATTTACTTGGTATAATGGAGGACCCGATCTGATGCGATCTATCGTCGAGGTTCCCACGAAGACAGAACCGGAACTTCAAGTCGAACTGTTTCCGTTGGTATTGCGCGTCGCTCGTGTTGATCCTGCGAATGGTAGCGTAATCCGGTCAGGCGAAGAGATCTTGCTGAGCGAATTGAGCACACCGACTAGCCTCTTTGAGGCTACTTGCCGCGCGTTGCTTTTGTTCAAGGTGCTGGATAAAGCACGATTGTGGTACTTTAACGAGTCAACTCCAGAGCACAAGATACGCTTACGAGACGAATACCCGCATGAACTGAAGAAGCTGACCCAAGACAGTGTGTTCTTGCTAGAGATTCAAGACGACGACGGATCGTGGCCGTTATCTCAAACAGACGACACAATCACCTCTTCACCTTCGAGCAGCACCGGCGCCCGTCAACCAACACAAGGAAATGGCCGACTTACTGACAATGATATTGGCGCTGTGTCTAAAAAACGGCAGCGCGAACATCGCCCATCATTACGCACATCTGACATTTGTTCACGAGGCAACCTTGGAGAGGCTTTGGCGCAGCGCGGTACGTGGTGCGCAGTGAAAAATGTGTAGAGCGTACTGCATTGCTAATATGTTGTGGTCGATTCACTTTGTAGGATCTGGGAGCGACGCTGGTTCTCCGACAATAGAAGTGGATCCCGTGCTTGCGTCGCCCATCGTGAAAAAACGCTTTTCTAAAGATGCGTTTAAAGGTCCAGGTTTGGTAGGCCTGGACAACCTTGGCAACACATGCTACATGAGCAGTGCACTGCAGTGTTTGAGTCATACGCGGCTGCTGGTTGAATATTTCAAGAATGAGGCATATCTTAAAGATATTAACCTGCGGAATCGTGACGGAACGAACGGAAAACTGACCGCAGCATTTGGTGAACTGCTTCGAGTTCTCTGGACTTCGGACCGTAAACGGTTTGCGCCAAACGAGTTCAAAAAGGTGCTCGCAAAATGCAGCCCCCAATTCGCAGGATCTGACCAGCACGACGCACAGGAGCTACTGGCTTGCCTGCTGAGCAGTCTTAGCGAAGATCTGAACCGAATTGTGAAGAAACCATACACTGAGCAGCCTGATAGTGATGGTCGTCCCGACGCTCTCGTTGCAGAAGAATGGTGGCAAAATCACCAAAAACGCGAGTTCTCAGTGATTGTCGCGCTGTTTACTGGTCAGTATAAGAGCCTATTGGAGTGCTCAATATGCCGGTATGAGTCAGCACGGTTTGAGCCATTTACGTTCCTGCAGCTGTCGTTGCCTGAGAGCAACTCACGGTCCATCGTGCTAACGATAATCTTCCGCACTGACCGTGTGCCATTGCGTTTTTCAGTGCGAGTGCGGAATGGCGATACAGTGCAGCAAATGAAAGAGCAGGTCGCTGCTTTTTTGAACAGGGCAGAGAAAGAAACTTCGAATCCAGATTTACAAGGAGATGAATCTACTAGCGCAGACGCGTCTACTGGTGAAGGCGACTGGACGAAAGTGGTGATAGCGCGGACCTCGACCTTGCACACTGTGGAAACTCTCTTGGATGATAAATTACCGTTGACCCAGATTCATGAGAAAGATCAGTTGACTGCCTTTCAGCTAGATCGCGAAGAAGACTTGCTTCCTCCGCGATTATTAGCCGATTCTACACTATCGATCAACACGATGTCTGCTGATCAGGCAGCAGACGCCACTGATACAAGAAATAATGAACTTTTAAAGGAGTCGTCTGATCACACAGGAGAGGAAAGTGGTGAGCTGAGCAACGGGGTACCGGTTAATGGAAGTGCTTCAGTCGATGTCAGGGAAGACAAAAACGAAGTTGACGATGAAAGTGACCCGAATGATGAAGACGAACTGCTGCCATTAGGGGCTTCTGTCCACGTTCGTATTGATAAAACGAAGGATATTGTCGCAGCTCGCGTGATTGGGAGTAGCGTCAATACAGGCACAGTTAATGTGGCGTATCCCTCAGGTGTCCGACGGTACCACATCCCGTTATCAAAAGTGATCGAGCGTCGCCAGACTGACGCGTTCATCTTCCTAGTGCACCGTCGGGTGGAGCGATCCACAGACAGCTTTACAAACGCGCACATCACCCGGTTATTCGGCGCACCACTAGTCATTCGTGTATCACTGCGCGCTACGACAGCCTACAACCTCTACTTACTTGTCTGGAACCGACTGCGGCGAATTTTCAACTGGCAGCAGCCACCTTCTCCATCGGATTTTGATGGTAAGCACCAGGATAGTGAGCGAGTTCGGACTGATGCCTCGTCATTGGCGCTTGGAGAACACCTCCCATTGACAAGATTTGGATTTTGCTTGCGTCTTGTCACATCACATGGAATCGGATGCTCCCGCTGTGAGTGGCTCGATGGATGTTTGGGATGCATGCTTATGCCGTCCTCACAGACAATAATTCCACTTGCAGCAGAGGAGACAGTAGCGATTGATTGGGATATCCGTACATTGAAAGAGGAGTACGATCCGATTCAGGCTAGCAAAATGGACTTTGATGCGTCCGTCCAGCAGCACCAGCGACAGGACAACCAACCTCTCAACTTGGCGCACTGCATGGAGATGTTTACAGCCAAGGAAACAATCCCAGAAGCGTACTGCGGTCACTGTAAGACGTTGCGCCCTGCTACAAAGAAAATGGATTTGTGGCGCCTACCACCGCTGCTTGTCATCCAGCTCAAGCGGTTTTGCTTCACACAAGTATCGCGACGCAAACTGCATCATCTTGTGGACTTTCCGCTGAGAGGATTGCAGTTTGGTGATTTTGTTGCTCGGAAGCGTGAACCGCGTGGTCGACTTTCCGGTTTGGAGTATTGGTTGTTCTTGGGCGGAAAACTCAAGACAAATACAGCTAATGAGAAATCGGAACCATCACCGACTAATGGTAGCTCGAAGCAAGCAAAGCCTGGGTCTCCACGCCGCGTTTCGTCGTCGGCGTTGGATGCTCCTGCTGCGGCTACAGCTGCTGTTCGTGGCGATGATGGGTTTCTGTACGACTTGTATGCAGTGGTTAATCACGTGGGTGCGCTAGGAGGTGGGCACTATTTTGCATATGTGCTGAGTGATCATGATAGCAAGTGGAAATGCTTCAACGACCATCAGTGCAAAGACATCGACGAGGAGGAGGTTGTATCATCGATGGCGTATATTTTATTTTATCGTCGACGAGACACCGCTCAAATGCCTGTTGAGCAGCTTTTCCCTCCCCTACCATCAGATGCAACGGGCAATGGCGCTAGCACCGACGAGGAGGCTGCAAATGACAAGGCGCAGGTGGAGGAACTGCTACAGCAATCCAAGTTATCTGGAAGTGGCAGTAGCTGCAGTATTAGCTAAGATTGCACTGTATCTGGCGAGTTGTAAGAGACAACGTACTTGAGTTTGCTGTGGTCTTCGGGGACCTCTCTTCTTATTACTTAACGCCATTTCAACCTGAGACACGCCGAGTTGATCATCATGATGAAGGGCACACAAGCGGCCAGTGTGAATTTTTAGTAGGTGTGGACGCACTAAACGGTTGACCCTCGTCGCTGAATTCCAGCTTAGCGAGCGAGACTCCGTCTATGTGTTTGTTGGAGCCATTACTTTCGAGCTTTCGGTGACGGAGTTGGCGCGGTCCACGGGTTGTTGTCGCTATGGTGTCCACAAGCAATCAATATTTTCTCGGAAATCAAAGTTTGATGCCACACTCGTCCCAGACTCACACAGCTCGTCTCCGTTATCGCCTTGCGTAAATCACAGGAGGGGGACTGACTGTTGCTTTTCGACAATAGAAATGCTGCCCTAGTTCCTGGACTACCCATACGATCATGGAGTACCTGTCTTCTTCTTCAAATCCGAACAACCAGGAAAATCTTCCTTCCAAAACACTGCAAAGAGCTCACGAAGAAAATACAGCGCGCGTAAATTCACCGCAACCGATGCACGCCAGTGCTAGGATTAGAAGGGATGAGGAGATCGGCTTCCTGGGAACCGACCTCAGCCTGCGTTCACGCAAGAAGCAGAAGGTGGAGTCGAACGACTATCAAGCACAGATCGAGAAACTCAAGCGAGACGTCGCGAAAGTGAAGGGGAGATTGAATTCACCAGGCCACCAGTCCACCGATGCAACTCACCAGCTTGGTAAGGACTGCATCGAGGCAAAACAGGCCGCTGCGACGATGAAGCGCAAACTGGCAGAGCACTCGCACTGGCTGCAGCGCGTTAGCAGCTTGATGGAGACCGCACCACTTTTTGACTGTGCTGTTGTTGGTGGCGCTGGTGACAGGCAGCAGGCCAAACAAAATGACCCGTCTAGACATGCTGGGAGTCAAATCAATCTGCAACAAAGTATGAAAGCGGTAGACGGATGGCAAGGAGAAGCAATGGACAAGCCGCACACTCGTTTGATCTTGGACGAGCGTCTGCGTGCAGCAGTGACCGTTTGCCAAGAAAACGCGTCGAGATTACTTCGTGATGCAACAGACAATAACCCATCTTTTCAATTGGCGATGGAGTTTGAGTCTCATGGCTGGTCAATTGCAACAGGGACCCTAATGAACGACCACATTGGCTTTAGTTGTCATCGTGTGCTTCCTGCTGGGCTAAGCAACAAAGCGAAAGAGATGGCGATGGCGTTCTGGAACTTTGTTGAGCGCGATGAAATCTTCCGCACCTTTGTGCCGCTCGTTCAAGACTCAATTGTGACCCATCAGGAAGAGGACTGCTCTCTGTCGTGTCGGGTGCTACAACTTTCGCAGGAGATGAATCAGCGGGCAGTGGCGACTGTCGAGGCAATCAGCTCGACGTACGACGATGACGGACAAGAGAAGTCGTGGCAGGTCTCCATGGAAGCCGTCCACGACCATTACTTGTGCTCTTTTGTAGCGAACGCATCCGGCGATTCGGTCATCCAGAACACTGCCCCGCCTGTTAAGCTGGACCTCGGACTTCAAATGAGCAAACTCAATATGCACAACAAATTTGTCATGGGCGCACGAGTTACCAAGACGGACGAAGGTGTCGAGATTTTCGTTGCTGGCTCCGCGCGGTTTGATCTTCCATGCTACCGGGATCCGACGTTCGACCTGTTGCAGCATTTTGTGTCACACCTGCCTGTGTACGAAGACCTCCATCTAACCCCACTCAACGATAGCCACGAGAAAGCAGTGGATGTACTGTGAGTAAAATAATACACCCAAGCTGTCGTCTATTTGCTTGCTAGGTCACACAGCTTGCTGTATTAGTCTGTCTCGGATCTCCATTTGCCGGTCCGGTTCCTCAACTCGTTAGCATCTTCCTCGTCCTCCCAAAACACAGTGGGGGTGCTGGGGGTGCCAGGAGAAAGAAGAGGTGCAAGCATCGTCTTCGTCGACTCTGCCAATGTCTGGGAGAGCCACGCCAATAAAACATGCATGATGTCGTGATGCAGTTCACTCAGGTCGACTAGCTCCTTTGTCGTGATTTCAAAAAGCGTGCATCGCCCAATGGCTGAGGCTACACCGTGCGCGGTAGCGTTGGGTACGAATGACTAAACACAAAAGCATCGAGCAAACGAAGTTAGTACGCTGCTAACTTTATGATCTCTCATAGAGAAGCATACCTCTTCTCCAAAGCAGTCGCCGTTGTGGAGCTTGATTGAAGTCGAGGCAGTCGGTGAAGAAGCGGTGTCCGAATCAGCTTGGGAACTCGTGATCGCAATCGCGCCATCGATGATAACGTACACACATTCCACGTTCGTCCCGCCGGAGTAGAGAACATCCCCGTGACTAAGCACCACAACTCGCGATAATTGAGCCACCAGCGAGACCTTATCGTCGTCAAGATTTCTCATCAGGTGAGAAGCCTTCAAGTGAATAGATTTCTCGAAAGTTGTATAGTCAGCAGGGTCTGACAGAGTGAGCAGTCCTTTCGAAGCTAGAGTACCAGAACTTAAGCTTCGTCCGATTGGGGGCGAGCTGCTGAGGCTACGACGTCTGCCTCTTGAACCTGGTAGCGATAAAGGGGCTTCATGAGGGGTGGTTCTTAACCGACCGACGTTGTACAGGAACGACTTCGCCGCACGATCAACGGAAAGTGCCGCTTTGATGTTGGTCGTAAGAGACTCCGTCAATTTCATCACCGAGTGGACTGCTTTGTTAGCGGAATGCGCAGCCTCTGCATTCAAGGAAGTCCTTCGATCACGACGAGGGAGACTACCAGACTGAGCAATAGCACGAAGAGGCTAGGTGGAAACAAACGAATATTGCATCAGACGTTGACATACCTGGGTGATCATGTACGAGTACTTACCTCGAAGTATAGCAGTTGAAGCGAAGTGGCCACCGCATTCAACACACCTCTAGACACTTGTGGCGTTTCTTTAATCAAGGCATCGAGATCTTCCCTCGATATACTGAGTAAGATGCAGTCTTCAAGCGCAGTTGCAGAGGATATGTGGGTCCCTGCATGGAGAGGGTGCTGCAACAAAGCAGCTTGACCGACACATGTGCCAAAACCCAGCTCCGCCAGAATCCTTCGCTCCTTGTGAAGCTGGACGGTACCCGTAGCAACGACGTACATAGCTGAAGCTGCGCGTTCACAAACCAAAAACAATGTAGAAGACACGTTAGATCGTACATCATAGCAATAGATATAATGCAAGTTCATCTTACCGATATCGCCCTCTACTGCAAACGTTT
The DNA here is from genome assembly GCA_025722995.1 of Phytophthora agathidicida. Classification (NCBI taxonomy): domain Eukaryota; phylum Oomycota; class Peronosporomycetes; order Peronosporales; family Peronosporaceae; genus Phytophthora; species Phytophthora agathidicida. Next base: position 2,880,632 of record CP106978.1, read on the forward strand.
CTCCACATTTCACAGTAACTGGCACAAAATGATGTGATATTGCCCGCAGGATACTTGTTGCGCAGACGTTCTCGAACAACGATGACACACGAAGGCAGTTTGCCACCTGTAGTTCAGTGTCAGTAGGGAAAGCTATCCTCATTACGACGGTGTTCTGCACGTACCGCGATTCGCGAAAGTAGCGGGGGCTCGCAATCCTTGAGAACGGTAACGGGTTCATACGGGAGTACTTCAGGAGAACTGATAAGGGGCACAGCCATGAGTTACTATAAGATCAGGTCAATATCGTAAGTGACACACAAACAGTTCATACCTGTGATAGGTTTCAATCAGCAGCTCCTTGGTTAGCTCATGGTTGAGCAAGCTTGGTATGATTTCATCCTGGAACGTCAGTTTTGCTGTATCGTTGAGGTGTTCCGCGTGGTTCCCAGCTATGTGTAAGAAATAGTGAAGAGCAAGAGCTGATAGCTCTAGTTCTGTTTCTTGGTGCTTCATGACGTCCAGTAAGATGTCGACGCCATCTTTCCCACCGTAATTTTCTACAATGTTCGTTGCCATCTAGTGTACAGGCATGTTAGTTCCACTAATAGAGAAACAATCGAGGCAATAACGGCCAACCTTCGATGCTGCTTTCGTCGTCGATAACTTCGGGAAAAGGAGGGGAAGTACCAGCCCTTTATAGGCTGAGGGGAGCAAATTCTCCAACACCTCCTAAGAAACAAATAATAAGAGTTAGTCGCAGTCATGAATATGCGCGATAATTAAAAAAAAACAGTACCTGGATGGCCGAGTGCACTTGGTCTAAATCTGACTGCAAGCCTTCCAGTATCACAGCGACATCGAATTCCTTCGGAAAACCGGTCGACAGTAGCTTGAGCAGCACTCGAAGTGTGTCCTTCACGCTGTGCTCCACGTGTTGTAGCAACAGAGGAGAGGTCTCCTCAATGTTGGTTGCTGTGCGTGGGCAGATCTCGAAGAAGAGCTCGAGAACGTGACGCATTTCGTGGGCCTCGCGGATCTTGTTACTAAGAGCGTGGTGAATGGGGTCCATTACCTGTGAAAAAGAGTTCATAGTCTTTTCATCCGTCGATACAATCTGCAGGTGTCAAATACGCATAACATTAGAGTTACGCATCCAAGTTATAGTGATCAGCAGGCATTTGCTTACCAATGATAGGAGAGCATCCACTACGAGCTCTTCCACCACCACGTCTTTCCCAAAGAGGTGATGGAGAATGTCGGTATTGCTCGTTGCTTCATCTTCCCGCGATCTTGATGTTACTAGCAGAGTCTCGATCAGGTGCAACAGAAAATCCAGTTTGTCTTCAAAAGGAAAGTCACCTAGGTCAAGAACCTTGAGTGCGCCTGCCAAACCCTCCCTCTTGTTGTGGATTCGATCAGACGCGAGCGCATAATTGCTCAGTCCTCGTGTAGGTAGCCGCAGTATCTCTTCCGTGTATTGGCAAAGTGGGCCCCACAAGGCAGCAGGCTCAAATCCCTTCAGCGCCAATACAATCTGAGAGCGAATCACCGAGTTTGAAAGGTGTTTCATCAGTGCCGGAATCAGCATTCTGGAGTTGCGAGAGCTGTTCGAACAGCACTCGACTGCAGCTCGAACAATTTGAGGCGATGAGTGATGCAGTAAATACACCAGGAAACCATCGCCTAGTAACTCCGGTAGCTCTTTGCCGACAATTTTTAAGCCCACCACGCGCGCCTCCAGCACCTAAACAACATCAGTAAACCGTTAGAATTTGCCGACACCTATGGATACAGAGTCCGACTAAGCGTATGAAGCTTACCTTTTCCTCGTGAAGTAATCTCTGAAGAATAACGTTGGCTTCTTCGTCCATCCAGTCGGATAGACGCAGCAAAGCCACAGCAGCGCACACTACGACCGACTTGTCCTCATCACCACTATGGAGCAGGTTGTGAAGCATCTCCGAGCATTGATCCGCGTTCAGGTTGAATTTTTCATAACCGCAAGCCAAGATCGCTGCAACTCGTAGCTGGCGTGGAACTGCTACAGATTTGTTTTTGACAAGCATCATCAGATCCATCGTGTTGAAAATCCCAGTAGGAAACGTGTTTGCATCGGGAAGCAAGTACGACTCCTGGGCATGGAGCACAAACTCTCGTTTTGCTGCCGTATGAAGATTCAGCAAACGTAGTTTAGTGTGCATTGGTGTAACAGCCACGCCGTCACGACTTTCCTTGTAAAATAACGCTCGCAGTTCCTATGCGGTAGAGAGAATGATCGTTCAATCAGACTAAGGCACGGTAGTACGAAACCTATCATGGCTTACCAGGGAGAAGAGGCCAATATGTTCATGGGACAACGAACTCAAGACGTAGTTGGCTTGGTTCTGCTCTCCGTTTACTAACGTTTCCTTCACCAACAGGATCTACGCGCACACCAAACCACTCAGCTTCAGCAAAAATAATAATAAAAAGGCTTGCAAGTCTTACCTGGTCTGGTGTAAAGTCAACCAGAGGCGAGGTCAAATCTAAATATCCCTGTCGTAACGAGGCGTAGAACTCTGATGCATACGATTTCCTGGCTGCTAATGCGTCAATGAACCATGCTGCTGACGTTGCAATCATGATAACGCTAAAACGCGCGATGAACAAAAAATCAGTGAATCGTCCGCAAATGGTGTCAGAGCTCGCATTTCCTTACCTTGAAGAAGATCCTCCAATGAATTGCACGACCAAACTCGCTGTCAGGAACATAGACAACACCGCGCCAAAAATTCGCGACAGCGATCGAAAAGGACCACAAACGAAATTCTGGAAACGACCTCGCTCACTCTCATTGAATGGCAACCACAACAGTTGCCTCGCCGGGTTGAAAATCGCCTGCGATACCGCATTGTAAAGGGCCCGTGTGAAGATCAAGGAATACGCAGACTATTCACAACAACAATAAAAAAACATCTTAGCCAAAAAAAATAAAATTCCCCCAAAAAACTGCACTTACCGTCGAAACGTAAGTCGATGCACCAAACAGGAAGATAGTCACCGGTAACATTGCGATACCATACATGACTCCAAAGTGCGTGAAAAACGGCCCCGACAATAATTGCATCGGAATCATCAGAAAACTCTGCAGTCCGTTAATCATCGATAGCGATGCCTTCACTTCTTCCTCTGGCTGCAGTGACACCACCGACAGCGTCGTATTATCCACCAGGACCCGCATCACCGTTGCCAACATGTCAAAGAAGCAAATGTGCTTCAGGTACGTCCTGGCTTGAATATCTCCGATAATAGCAGCAGATGAGGACGAGTCTCCAACATCTCCTGGCTTCGCTTTGTCCTGCTGCTTTTTCCTCTTCTTGCCAGCTGCAGGCTTCGCTCCTGAGCTGGCAGATGCAAAATGTTCCGCTGCTACCAGCAACACTCCGGCAATAAAGAAGAGCATCCCAGCTGCTGCCAAGAGGTTAACCTCGGTGGGCCATTGGCGACTCTGGATAACTGGTAAAACGACGAAGCTCGCCAGTAGACTGCCGAAAGTGGATCCAAACGTAATGACCCCAAAGAATTTCTTGGACTGCGCCACGTCGAAAGCCTTGGCGCATAAGTCCCAGAATTGTTGGGTTAGCCATTGCGTTGAAACCTCGAGCCACAGATACAGCAGCACGGAGGTCGCGCGCGATAACGCGGGCGCGGCTAGGGATAGGAGAGTTAAAGCAAATAAGACGGATCCTAAAACCAATGGGCTGACTGCGTAATACACCCCAGGACGAACCCCGCGAGCGGTTAATTTGTCCGCCAGCTGCGTCGCCTTCGTCAGCGCGTAGGCCGTCGACAGGGACAGCGCCAGAGTGAGCGCCGCCACGCTCGAGGCCGCGTAGGACCGCAGGAAGATGGCGTCCCGAGAGATGGCGCCCAGGACGGTTGCGCAGCACTGCAGCGTCCAGAGCGCGCAGAAGAAGCCCACGCGCTGGAGCAGCTCCATCGTCACGGGGTCACACCGGTTCCAGCGCTACTTCGTAGACTAAAAACGATCCCAAGCGTTATCGAGATAATCGCGTTCAAAATTGACCAATCAGCAGACTGGAGTTCCCTCATTGGTCGTTTTACATGTGGTGGTATCTGGCGGAATTTTGTGGGCAATATTCACCGAAAAATTCCCGGTGCAGGCATACGGCATATCCAAGTGATATGAATGACACGCCATGCCATCGTATGTCTGACATTGCTTCCGATGGTAGATACCCTTTGCAAGGCCACTAGTTTTGCGTGTTCCAAAGGAATGCAAGGCTACCTCAATACGACCGAGTTGGAAGGGTTCAACGACTCGCCGATATCGAAGTTGTGGTTGAACACTTTAGATTGCACCAGGAAAGGCATGGTAACCAGGGGGGCTATCGTGCTTTCATTCTCCAAAACTCTCCGGTCAGCACAAGTGATCAAGCACCTTTTCCTCCAACGATGACCAAGTTCTTCGTTTGCGCTCTGATGGCCATCGCGGTTATCTTCTCCAACGCTGCATCGGCAACTCGCCATTTGAGACCAACCACCGACGAAGCGACGACACTGCCCCCGAATCATTCAAGCTCCAGCAACCTCGACAGCAGCAGCTCGTTGCACGAGTCCGGAACAATCTCCATTGGGAACAAGGTGTTCCCCATCGTGGACAAGGGCGACACGATGACCATCGGCGACATTAAGTTTAACGTTGTCAGCAGCAACATACCAGGATCTTAAGTGCTAGGTAGCACCTAGCGCTTCCGTGTTGATTGTTTCGAGTTCATTTGAAGTAGTACCTGCAATGGCAACCCACTTTTTCTTGTTTTTTATTTCGTGAAAGTCAACTCCTCCTCTTTCTACACTGTCCCCGATCGTTTGGCCAATGCAGCAAACACCGACCGCGGCTGCGCCAACAGCGCCGATGGAGAATCAAACTCCGCCACGCGACCTGCGTCCATGACGGCGATCTTGTCGCAGTGCATGATGGTGTTGATGCGGTGCGCGATGATCAACACCGTCTTGTCCTCGAACGTCTCCTGGATCGTCGTCTGGATGAGTGCGTCCGTGGCAGTGTCCACGTTGGCCGTGGCCTCGTCCAAAACCACCACCTTACTGTCCTTGAGCAGAGCTCGACCGATACAAATGAGCTGGCGTTGACCCACCGACAGGTTGTCTCCACCCTCGGCCACCTCAAAGTCGAGGCCGGCTCCCCAGCGACGCAGACTCTCGGCCATGTGCACCTGCTTGAGCACGCTCCAGATGCGCTCGTCCGAGTACTCGTGGAATGGGTCGAGGTTCTCTCGCAACGGGCCACTGAAGAGCACGGGGTCCTGCGGGATGATGGCGAGGCTGCGACGCAGTTCACGGAGGTTGATGGTGGCGATGTCCACGTCGTCGATGAGTACACGTCCGCTGTCGAAGTCGCAGATGCGGAAGAGCGCGACCATGAGGGAAGACTTGCCGGCTCCAGTGCGTCCGCAGATGCCGACCTTCTCGCCAGCAGCGACGTCCATGTCAACTCCTTTTAACACGAGAGGTAGCTCCGGTCGATAACGCAGGCAAAGCTGCTCAAACCGAATTGTGCCTCGTGACGGCCACGAGTGAGTTGCTGTCGTACCGTCACATTGGGTATTAGCGAGGAGCTCAGCAGTTGTTCTACCCGTGGTAACCTCGCTCTCGATCTGCCTGAAGAATAGCAGCCGCTCCACACTCGTCATGGCGTTATCTGTGCGATCCACCGAGCGCATCACCCACTGCACCATTGAGGTGAGCATGAGAGAATATGTGAGTGAAAGTCCTGATGTCAACGAGCCGATTTCACCGCGCGTGGCCACAAGGTATAGCGTGACAACGAAGATAATGATCACGGACAGCAAGTCCAGTCGTGTGGCTAACCAACGGCTAGCAGCCCAGTACGTGAAGTACAGGTTCGAGTTGGCGTCGACTACACGTCGGTTCTGCTCAGTGAAGCACTCTTCCATTCGGAACGCGCGAATCGTGGAGAGGCCTGATAGCGTCTCGCTGAAGAGGTTGTACACGGGAGTCCGCGTGACACCTTCCAATCGCTTGATCTCGCTTGAACTCTTCTTGAAGTACTGCCCAATGTAGAGGAAAATGAGGAAGATCGGGATGTACGTCAATGCAATCCAGTACGAAGCAAACGCCGAGACGGCAAGTGCACCCAGCGCCAAAGACACATTCTGAAGGAGTAGCTGATACTCTTGAGGTAGCATAGTGTCCATTTGATCCAAGTCGTTCGAGAAACGGTTCAAGATCTGGCCCATGGGAGTCACGTCGAAGTATCTCGTGGTAGGTGCGCGCAGGACTCGCCGGAAAAGATCGTCGTGCATGTGTTGAGAAGAACGAACGCACGACTCAATCATCATCAGTGCGCGTCCAAATGACAGCACTGAACACAGAACGATAAAGCCCAGATACCACATGCCGAAGGTTGTGTTCGAGTACGTTGGATCCACACCCCGACGATGCATGGCGCGAGCCCAATGACCGGGCCACCAATCGACAATCGTCCGCGCAGCTTGACCGGTAATGTAGGCCACGATGATCACGCCGATGACGATGATGCCGTTGAACCCTGTTTCGTCGAAATAGGTCTTGTACACGCGTCCACTCACTTTGCCTTTCACTCGATCCTCAGCTCGGATCAACCGTCCTGATGATTTGTCTTTCTGGTCTTCGGTCACTTGCGTACCTTGTACGGTTTCTTCATTGCTCAAATCGTTACCCGGTGTCTGCATTGCAGAATCATCTTCAGGTCGAGCTGTGGACACTTTAGCAAGCTTAATATCGTTTCCGCCACCGCTGACGCTTACCAGGTCCATCGTTAGCTGCGGAAACTGGGCCAACACGTCTCCATAGGAGCCTTGAGAGGCGATCACACCGTCACGCATCACAACGATATGGTCCGCGTTTGGTAGTAAATCGTAGTGGCTGTTCAAAACAAGCAACCTAGTCTGGGCACCCGCCATGCCAACGATACACTTGTTGAAAATCGCGTGCGCCACGTGAGGGTCCACAGCACTCAGCGGGTCGTCCAAAATCAACACATCCGTCTCCGTCCGGTACATCGCACGAGCAATCGCCACCCGAGCCTTCTGCCCTCCACTCAGATTAATTCCACGCTCTCCAATCTCGGTCGAGTCTCCGTTGGGTAGTGCTTTCAAGTCCATCGCCAGTTGTGACGCATCCAGTACCTGCGCGTACCGTTCAGCATCATAGTCTTGTTCGAAGAGAATGTTGTCTCGCAGAGTAGCGTTGCGGATCCAGGTGTCTTGGCTCACGTAGGCCACTCGACCACCAATCTCGAGCACACCAGACGTGCGCGGCATTTCTCCAAGGATGGCGTTGAGGAGGCTGGATTTACCCGATCCGACTTTACCAACAATCATCACGAGTGACCCTCGTTCGATCTCCATGTTCACTCCATGAACCTGGAAACCATGCTTGTCAATGCTGTCCGAATGAGGCCCTTTTGGTTTTAGAAGATTGCCATTGTCCTCCTGGACACTGTCGTGGGTAATTGACGCGCCGTTGTCGAGAAACTCTTCTCCACCAACTGCGTCTTGTTCTTCTGCTGGAGTCACAACAACTACATCGCCTCCTGTCAGGTTTGCGGGCCATTCGAAGGATCCATTTCGGATTGAAATACGCCCTCGACTGATCACAGCGCCATCGATCTCACCATTCACTCCGAGAAGAGGAGCTTTACTTGTTGGTGTCAACTCCATTGCTGTTCTTGAATCCGATTCCATAGCTGTCATAACAAGCACTTCACCGCTGGACAAAAACGCGTCAATACGAGTGTAGGCGATCTTAGCTTTCGACAGCCCGCCAATTGCCAGCGGCAGTTGATTAAGCGCAGCACGACTGATATTGACCATGGCAACAAGCGTGAACGCCTCCACGACAGTGATCGTATGATGGATCAGAACATACACACCAAGTGTAGCACCAGAAAGGAACGTCGGCGTGATAAAGAGCATGACCGTGTTGATCACCTGGTATGAGTGGAACTTCCGCAGCAAACTCACCTCCCTCACTCGAAGTTTCTCCACGCGCTGAGCCAGGGAGTCCTCCCACGCGTAGAATTTCATGACACGGATCCCCTGGAGAGTCTCCGATGTCACCTTAATGCGTTCGTCAATCACTCGCAGCAGCTTTTTCTGAAGTTCTGCGATACGATCTCCTTGCTGGATGGAGATAACCATAACGGTGGTGAGCACTACCGCGCCGGCTAGAGCAGCATAAAAGTCGAAGAGGAAGCCGATCAACACACAAGACACCATAAACGCCAGCGGCCCCATAACCAGCCAAGGCCCTTGTACCATGGCAGTGAACACCCGCTCCGTGTCGACACTCATGAGGGTCAGGATTTCTCCGGTTGTGTACTCTTGTCGTGCGGCGCTGGACAGTCGCAGCGCTTTGTTGTACACGAGTGCCATCGTCAGCGTGCGCATGTTGGAACCGATGCGCGAATCAATGAAGAAGAGGTAGTTGAGCACGCATACAGCCACCAGCGAGCTGCCGGTCATCATGATCATGAGCCAGTAGCCACTTGAAATGTGGAACACGTTCTCCTCGCCGTTCAAAAATTCAAGCAGAGCTCTGGTCACGTACGTTTGCAGTCCGAGGGCCAGCACATACACGACGCATCCGCCAAGCACCACCGCGAGATCCGCCTTGAACACCTTCACATACGCCATGAACACCGGTGATAATCCGAAAATGTACTGCCGATGCGGCTTGTAGACTCGATGAAAGAGTTTCTCTAGCGTCTCGGATTGATCACTTGGACACAACGGCCACATGTCCTCGAGTTCCAGCACACGTCGAGAGCCCAATGAGATCATGGGCTGGATCCATTGAGCAAAGAAAACGGATGGTAGCGAAGCTTTCACCAACGGATTGGGTAACTGACTGAACGGGATCGTCGGCTGATGGGAGTCGGGTGCCTCCACGTAGTGGCCTTGGTCCATAGCTGACGATTCTTTCTGACTCAGCAACTGTACACGCGCTTGGACAAATTGGAAATGAGCGATTTGTAAAACAACGAGGGAGTCCGGCACTCTTGAGTCGGAGGAGAAACAAGTAGAGAAAGTGCTTGCCGCCCAAGGCCTGTCTTAACGATGAGATGAACAAATGACGTTAGCATCGGACTCAAGCACACAGTACGCTACAGTACATGTACAATATGTAGGCCATCTCGCTCTAGGCAACCCTGTTTATCGCGCTTCACCCAGTGTTTTCATGAGCGGCATGAGAAATTCGCAGAGTAGTCAGAGTCCACGCACCGCTCGAATTGCCTCATAGGTGGTGCTCGCTTCGCTAGATTGCTCCCCGATGTTACACAACGTTCATCCGCTCATCATGTCCTCTCTTTGTAACTTGTTCATCTAAACGATCACCAGCAGTTGAGTAGCGCTGCATCCTATCCTCTTGATCACACTCGTCGCGTTGGTGGATGAAAGGAAACTTCATTCAATTTCATTGCATCAGCAGTGTTGACAGCTCTAACGCGAGGCAAGTTCAATCCCAGTGGTCTCACCCAGGGAGCTAGGAAATTAATTCACAAGTACGAACTCCATTTTCGGACAAAAACGATCTGTAAAAGTTATTTGCTTAGGGCGTTCCTGACCGCTTCACCAATGCAGCAAACACCGACTGCGGCTGCGCCAACAGCGCCGATGGAGAATCAAACTCCGCCACGCGACCTGCGTCCATGACGGCGATCTTGTCGCAGTGCATGATGGTGTTGATGCGGTGCGCGATGATCAACACCGTCTTGTCCTCGAACGTCTCCTGGATCGTCGTCTGGATGAGTGCGTCCGTGGCAGTGTCCACGTTGGCCGTGGCCTCGTCCAAAACCACCACCTTACTGTCCTTGAGCAGAGCTCGACCGATACAAATGAGCTGGCGTTGACCCACCGACAGGTTGTCTCCACCCTCGGCCACCTCAAAGTCGAGGCCGGCTCCCCAGCGACGCAGACTCTCGGCCATGTGCACCTGCTTGAGCACGCTCCAGATGCGCTCGTCCGAGTACTCGTGGAATGGGTCGAGGTTCTCTCGCAACGGGCCACTGAAGAGCACGGGGTCCTGCGGGATGATGGCGAGGCTGCGACGCAGTTCACGGAGGTTGATGGTGGCGATGTCCACGTCGTCGATGAGTACACGTCCGCTGTCGAAGTCGCAGATGCGGAAGAGCGCGACCATGAGGGAAGACTTGCCGGCTCCAGTGCGTCCGCAGATGCCGACCTTCTCGCCAGCAGCGACGTCCATGTCAACTCCTTTCAAGACCAGCGGTAGCTCCGGTCGATAACGCAGGCAAAGCTGCTCAAACTGAATTGCGCCTTTAGATGGCCATGACTGGGTTGAACGATCGGTAGTATGGTGATCCGAACCGAGCAACTCAGCGACGCTTTTGCCCGTGTCAGCTTCGCTCTCAATTTGGCGGAAGAACAGCAGCCTTTCCACGCTTGTCATGGCGTTGTCGGTACGATCCACCGCTCGCATAACCCACTGTACGACTGATGTTAACATGAGCGAGTACGTGAGCGAGATACCCGACGTCATTGCACCCACTTGCCCTTTTGTCGATACGAGGTAGAGCGTGACGATGAAAATGATGACCACTGAAAGCAGATCGAGACGCGTCGCCAGCCAGCGACTCGAGCACCAGTACGTCAGATACAAATTCGTGTTCGTGTCCACGACCTCACGGTTGCGCGCTGCAAATTTGCTCTCCATTCTGAAGGCGCGAATTGTGGAGAGACCCGAAAGCGTCTCACCGAATAGGTTGTACACTGGTGTCCGCGTTACCCCTTCCAGACGCTTGATCTCGCACGAAGTCTTTTTGAAATGCTCGCCGGTCCACAAAAAGATGAAGAAGATCGGGATGTAGGACACACCGATCCAATACGACGCAAAAGCCGATACCACGAGGGAGCCGAGTGCCAATGACACATTTTGGAAGAGCACTTGGTACTCTTGCGGCAAGATCGAGTCCATCTGGTCTAAGTCGTTTGAAAAGCGGTTGAGGATACGTCCCATCGGGGTCACATCGAAATAGCGCGTGATCGGAGCTCGCAAGACCCGTCGGAAGAGCTCGTCGTGAAGGTTTTGCGATGTGCGGACGCAAGTCTCAATCACCATCCACGCGCGGATCATCGTTAGCACCGAGCAAAGGACAATAAGGCCAAGGTACCACATGCCCAGGTCCGTGCTGGAATACGTCAAGTTTTCGGCATGGCGTTTGAGGGTGCGCGCCCAATATCCTGGCCACCAGTCAACAACTGTTCGATTAGCTTGGCCGATGCAGTAGACGAGAGCAAGCACCACAAACACGGCGATCCCGTTGAATCCAGACTCGTCGAAGTACGTCTTGTAAACCCGAGTACTCACGGTTCCTCTCACCCGGTCTTCAGACAGGACCAGTTGGCCGGCTGCAGCAGCATCCTTCGAATCCGCTTTCTTCGTCTCAACCTCCCTCGCAATATCAACAGCTTCCTGCTTCTGTTCACTCAACCGCTCGTCGATTCCTTCGACTCCACCGTCCAGCAAGGTGGCTTCCGAATCCACCTTGTCGCCATCGACAACCGTACCGTTATTTAATCCGAGGTGTGGGAACTGAGCGACGACTTCCGTGAACGTCCCCATAGCGGTAATGACCCCTTCACTCATAACCACGACTTGATCAGCATTCGGCAGTAAATCGTAGTGGCTGTTCAAAACAAGCAACCTAGTCTGGGCACCCGCCATGCCAACGATACACTTGTTGAAAATCGCGTGCGCCACGTGAGGGTCCACAGCACTCAGCGGGTCGTCCAAAATCAACACATCCGTCTCCGTCCGGTACATCGCACGAGCAATCGCCACCCGAGCCTTCTGCCCTCCACTCAGATTAATTCCACGCTCTCCAATCTCGGTCGAGTCTCCGTTGGGTAGTGCTTTCAAGTCCATCGCCAGTTGTGACGCATCCAGTACCTGCGCGTACCGTTCAGCATCATAGTCTTGTTCGAAGAGAATGTTGTCTCGCAGAGTAGCGTTGCGGATCCAGGTGTCTTGGCTCACGTAGGCCACCCGACCACCAATCTCGAGCACACCAGACGTGCGCGGCATTTCTCCAAGGATGGCGTTGAGGAGGCTGGATTTACCCGATCCGACTTTGCCGACGATCATGACCAGAGAGCCGCGTTCCACGTCGAAGTTGACGCTTTCTAGTCGAAATCCTCGCGTGCTGTTAGTTGGATAATCTGGTTGTTGCACTCCACGATGATCATCACTGTTGACAGCTTTTTCCAAAGTTTCACTACCGTACGATTCGTGCGTTGCTGGTGTGACGACAACAACTCCCTCGGCAGAAGATTTTGTGTCTGGCCACCGGAAGTTAGCATCACGGATTGAAAGGCATCCCTTGCCTACAATTCCATCTTCGGCTTGGGATTCCGAAATGAGAGGCGTCGTCATCAATGGAGTTGCCGAATTTGAAGGCAAGAAAATCTGAGTAGCAATCTCATCTGCAACAAGAAACTGGTCGATACGCGCAAACGAAATTTTCGCCTTGGAGTAGCCCGCAATTGCCTGGGGTAGCTGGCTGAGAGCCGTTCGGCAGATATTGACCATTGCAATTAGCGTGAATGCCTGGACGACCGTGATGTTGTGTCGAATCAGCATGTACAAGCCCAATGTAACACCAGAGAGATATGTCGGCGTGACGAAGAGCATGACAGTATTCACGACTTGGTACAAATGGAACTTACGCAACAACACCACTTCTCGGACACGTAGTTTATCCACACGCTGTGCGAGCGAGTCCTCCCACGCGTAAAACTTCATGACCCGGATACCTTGTAGCGCTTCGGACGTGACTTTGACGCGCTCATCAATGACTTTGAGGAGCTGTTTCTGCAGTCTGGCGATGCGATCTCCTTGCTGCACAGAAATTGTCATAACGACGACAAGAACAACGGCACCCGCAACCGAAGAATAGAAGTCGAAGAGTACACCAATGAGCATAATCGAAATGGCAAAACCGAGCGGCCCCATGACGAGCCATGGTCCATGAGCGACGAAATTGAACACTCGCTCCGTATCCACACTCATGAGCGTGAGGATTTCCCCAGTCGTGTACTCTTGCCGAGACTCACTCGACAACCGCAACGCCTTGTCGTAAATCAGCGACATGGTAAGAGAACGCATGTTAACCCCAATTCTCGCCGACACAAAGAACACGTAGTTCAGCGATAACACCGCGACGAGAGAGCTGCCGGTCATCATGCCCATGAGCCAGTACCCGCTGGATATGTGGAAGATATTCTCTTCATTGTTGAGAAACTCCAGTAGTCCCTGCGCGACGTACGATTGCAGACCCAACGCGACCACGTAGAGCATGCAGCCCACGAAGACGACGGTCAACTCAGCTCGAAATGCCACTGCAAATGCCATCGCCACTGGCGAAATCCCGAAAACGTGCGGCTTGTCAGGCGCGTACACTTGGCGAAATCGAGTTTCCAACGCCTGGCAGGAATCACGAGCACAGAGAGGCCAGATATCCTCCATCTCAAGAATTTTTTTCGACCCCAACGAAATCATCGGGTAGACCCATTGCGCCAAGATGATCGAGACGAACGAAGCTCGTTCTAGTGGATTGGGCTGTTGACTGAATGGCACTGGTTCGGGTTTGGTGAAACTCAACTCTCGCACAGAAATTGAGTCGGGTGTTGGTGGTGCTTTCACGTAGTCATGCCCTTGCCAATTGTTTTCCGTCATTTTCGGTAGTTGATGATGGAATTCTAGTATTGGTGTCCAAGTCAGTTGTTGCCGGCAAATTGCGGAATGGTTGAGCTCGATGGAGGTCGTGCATGCATATCGAGGCTGCTGAAGTGTTGAAGAGGATCGTTTGGCACTTTGTCGCTGTTTCGTCTATGACCACTGAAGGAGGGATCTGTACATCATCGGTGTCGATTAGGTGGCGCACCAATCGAGTTTTCCACAGTATGACCTAACGGACGTCATCTCGACGCCATCCAAACCTGTGGTCCGAGCGGCCATGACGCAACGCATGCGAGTTGCTGGACGGGCAAATGCGTCATGTAAAACATTGTTACAACCATTAGAAGATACACCACCACGGAATGGGATTTCACATGTTATTCATTACAAGGTTGGGCCACCAAGCTTCGCCAATGCAGCAAACACCGACTGCGGCTGCGCCAACAACTCTTGCGGCGAACCGAACTCCGCCACGCGACCTGCGTCCATGACGGCGATCTTGTCGCAGTGCATGATGGTGTTGATGCGGTGCGCGATGATCAACACCGTCTTGTCCTCGAACGTCTCCTGGATCGTCGTCTGGATGAGTGCGTCCGTGGCAGTGTCCACGTTGGCCGTGGCCTCGTCCAAAACCACCACCTTACTGTCCTTGAGCAGAGCTCGACCGATACAAATGAGCTGGCGTTGACCCACCGACAGGTTGTCTCCACCCTCGGCCACCTCAAAGTCGAGGCCGGCTCCCCAGCGACGCAGACTCTCGGCCATGTGCACCTGCTTGAGCACGCTCCAGATGCGCTCGTCCGAGTATTCGTGGAATGGGTCGAGGTTCTCTCGCAACGGGCCACTGAAGAGCACGGGGTCCTGCGGGATGATGGCGAGGCTGCGACGCAGTTCACGGAGGTTGATGGTGGCGATGTCCACGTCGTCGATGAGTACACGTCCGCTGTCGAAGTCGCAGATGCGGAAGAGCGCGACCATGAGGGAAGACTTGCCGGCTCCAGTGCGTCCGCAGATGCCGACCTTCTCGCCAGCAGCGACGTCCATGTCAACTCCTTTTAACACGAGAGGTAGCTCCGGTCGATAACGCAGGCAAAGCTGCTCAAACCGAATTGTGCCTCGTGGCGGCCACGATGAATTGCCAGTTGATCCTCTCCGAACCAATTCACCAATAGTTAATCCACCCTTGACCTCCATCTCAATATCCCTGAAATGCAGTAAGCGTTCGACACTGGTCATTGCATTATCCGTTCGGTCAACCGAGCGCATGACCCACTGTACGACTGATGTCAACATGAGTGAGTACGTGAGCGAGATACCCGAAGTCAGCGCGCCGACCTTACCTCGTGCAGACACCAGGTACATCGTGACCGAGAAGATGATAACTACAGACAGCAGATCCAGCCGGGAAGCGAGCCAGCGTCCAGCACCCCAATAACTCAAGTAGACACTGCCGTTCCTGTCGACGACGTCACGATTTCGAGCCGAGAAAACCCGTTCCATCTTGAACGCTCGGATAGTGGCGAGGCCTGATAAAGTCTCACCGAACAAGTTATAAATCGGAGTCCGTGTGATGCCTTCGAGGCGCTTGAGCTCGCACGACGATTTCTTGAAATGATCCCCCATGAACTCGAAAATGACGATAAGCGGGATGTACACGACAGCGATCCAGTAAGAAGCGAAGGCCGACACCACCAATGTGCCCACCGCCATCGACACGTTTTGAAATAGGAGCTGGTACTCTTCTGGCAACACAGCATCCATTTGATCCAAGTCGTTCGAGAGTCGATTAAGAATTCTTCCAACAGGGGTCACGTCGAAGTATCTCGTGACCGGTGCTCCCAGAACTCGGCGAAACAATTGATCGTGCAAATTTTGCGATGTACGCATACACAAGGCAATCAACGTGAGCGCTCGCATCAAAGTCAGCACCGAGCAAACCACGATAAGCCCCAGGTACCACATGCCAAAGCTTGTACCAGAGTACGACGGATCCACGTTGAAGCGGACCATGTTTCGAGCCCAGTGACCGGGCCACCAATCTACAACTGTACGCACGGCTTGGCTGACGCTGTATGCCAAGCTCAGCACGAGTGCGACCAGAATGCCATTGAATCCGGACTCATCGAAGAAAGTTTTGTACACATGACCTCCGACTGACCCCCTCACTCGGTCTTCCTCGGTAATTAGCTGGCCGGTGAGTTCGAACTCGCTCGCTTCTGTCACACTTTCGACTTCACTCTCACTGGCAAGATCGTCTGCAGTTACTGGTACAACCTCCATTTGTCCGGAATTGTTGACACTGCATCTACGCTCTATAGCGTCAACGTCTTCACTTTCGCCAGCGTCGAAACTCGTGGCAAGGCTTGAAAACTTGCACAGCATTTCCGTATACGATCCTCGCCCAGCAATAGTGCCGTTTTCAAGGACAATAACGATATCCGCGTTCGGCAGTAAATCGTAGTGGCTGTTCAAAACAAGCAACCTAGTCTGGGCACCCGCCATGCCAACGATACACTTGTTGAAAATCGCGTGCGCCACGTGAGGGTCCACAGCACTCAGCGGGTCGTCCAAAATCAACACATCCGTCTCCGTCCGGTACATCGCACGAGCAATCGCCACCCGAGCCTTCTGCCCTCCACTCAGATTAATTCCACGCTCTCCAATCTCGGTCGAGTCTCCGTTGGGTAGTGCTTTCAAGTCCATCGCCAGTTGTGACGCATCCAGTACCTGCGCGTACCGTTCAGCATCATAGTCTTGTTCGAAGAGAATGTTGTCTCGCAGAGTAGCGTTGCGGATCCAGGTGTCTTGGCTCACGTAGGCCACTCGACCACCAATCTCGAGCACACCAGACGTGCGCGGCATTTCTCCAAGGATGGCGTTGAGGAGGCTGGATTTACCCGATCCGACTTTACCAACAATCATCACGAGTGACCCTCGTTCGATCTCCATGTTCACTCCATGAACCTGGAAACCATGCTTGTCAATGCTGTCCGAATGAGGCCCTTTTGGTTTTAGAAGATTGCCATTGTCCTCCTGGACACTGTCGTGGGTAATTGACGCGCCGTTGTCGAGAAACTCTTCTCCACCAACTGCGTCTTGTTCTTCTGCTGGAGTCACAACAACTACATCGCCTCCTGTCAGGTTTGCGGGCCATTCGAAGGATCCATTTCGGATTGAAATACGCCCTCGACTGATCACAGCGCCATCGATCTCACCATTCACTCCGAGAAGAGGAGCTTTACTTGTTGGTGTCAACTCCATTGCTGTTCTTGAATCCGATTCCATAGCTGTCATAACAAGCACTTCACCGCTGGACAAAAACGCGTCAATACGAGTGTAGGCGATCTTAGCTTTCGACAGCCCGCCAATTGCCAGCGGCAGTTGATTAAGCGCAGCACGACTGATATTGACCATGGCAACAAGCGTGAACGCCTCCACGACAGTGATCGTATGATGGATCAGAACATACACACCAAGTGTAGCACCAGAAAGGAACGTCGGCGTGATAAAGAGCATGACCGTGTTGATCACCTGGTATGAGTGGAACTTCCGCAGCAAACTCACCTCCCTCACTCGAAGTTTCTCCACGCGCTGAGCCAGGGAGTCCTCCCACGCGTAGAATTTCATGACACGGATCCCCTGGAGAGTCTCCGATGTCACCTTAATGCGTTCGTCAATCACTCGCAGCAGCTTTTTCTGAAGTTCTGCGATACGATCTCCTTGCTGGATGGAGATAACCATAACGGTGGTGAGCACTACCGCGCCGGCTAGAGCAGCATAAAAGTCGAAGAGGAAGCCGATCAACACACAAGACACCATAAACGCCAGCGGCCCCATAACCAGCCAAGGCCCTTGTACCATGGCAGTGAACACCCGCTCCGTGTCGACACTCATGAGGGTCAGGATTTCTCCGGTTGTGTACTCTTGTCGTGCGGCGCTGGACAGTCGCAGCGCTTTGTTGTACACGAGTGCCATCGTCAGCGTGCGCATGTTGGAACCGATGCGCGAATCAATGAAGAAGAGGTAGTTGAGCACGCATACAGCCACCAGCGAGCTGCCGGTCATCATGATCATGAGCCAGTAGCCACTTGAAATGTGGAACACGTTCTCCTCGCCGTTCAAAAATTCAAGCAGAGCTCTGGTCACGTACGTTTGCAGTCCGAGGGCCAGCACATACACGACGCATCCGCCAAGCACCACCGCGAGATCCGCCTTGAACACCTTCACATACGCCATGAACACCGGTGATAATCCGAAAATGTACTGCCGATGCGGCTTGTAGACTCGATGAAAGAGTTTCTCTAGCGTCTCGGATTGATCACTTGGACACAACGGCCACATGTCCTCGAGTTCCAGCACACGTCGAGAGCCCAATGAGATCATGGGCTGGATCCATTGAGCAAAGAAAACGGATGGTAGCGAAGCTTTCACCAACGGATTGGGTAACTGACTGAACGGGATCGTCGGCTGATGGGAGTCGGGTGCCTCCACGTAGTGGCCTTGGTCCATAGCTGACGATTCTTTCTGACTCAGCAACTGTACACGCGCTTGGACAAATTGGAAATGAGCGATTTGTAAAACAACGAGGGAGTCCGGCACTCTTGAGTCGGAGGAGAAACAAGTAGAGAAAGTGCTTGCCGCCCAAGGCCTGTCTTAACGATGAGATGAACAAATGACGTTAGCATCGGACTCAAGCACACAGTACGCTACAGTACATGTACAATATGTAGGCCATCTCGCTCTAGGCAACCCTGTTTATCGCGCTTCACCCAGTGTTTTCATGAGCGGCATGAGAAATTCGCAGAGTAGTCAGAGTCCACGCACCGCTCGAATTGCCTCATAGGTGGTGCTCGCTTCGCTAGATTGCTCCCCGATGTTACACAACGTTCATCCGCTCATCATGTCCTCTCTTTGTAACTTGTTCATCTAAACGATCACCAGCAGTTGAGTAGCGCTGCATCCTATCCTCTTGATCACACTCGTCGCGTTGGTGGATGAAAGGAAACTTCATTCAATTTCATTGCATCAGCAGTGTTGACAGCTCTAACGCGAGGCAAGTTCAATCCCAGTGGTCTCACCCAGGGAGCTAGGAAATTAATTCACAAGTACGAACTCCATTTTCGGACAAAAACGATCTGTAAAAGTTATTTGCTTAGGGCGTTCCTGACCGCTTCACCAATGCAGCAAACACCGACTGCGGCTGCGCCAACAGCGCCGATGGAGAATCAAACTCCGCCACGCGACCTGCGTCCATGACGGCGATCTTGTCGCAGTGCATGATGGTGTTGATGCGGTGCGCGATGATCAACACCGTCTTGTCCTCGAACGTCTCCTGGATCGTCGTCTGGATGAGTGCGTCCGTGGCAGTGTCCACGTTGGCCGTGGCCTCGTCCAAAACCACCACCTTACTGTCCTTGAGCAGAGCTCGACCGATACAAATGAGCTGGCGTTGACCCACCGACAGGTTGTCTCCACCCTCGGCCACCTCAAAGTCGAGGCCGGCTCCCCAGCGACGCAGACTCTCGGCCATGTGCACCTGCTTGAGCACGCTCCAGATGCGCTCGTCCGAGTACTCGTGGAATGGGTCGAGGTTCTCTCGCAACGGGCCACTGAAGAGCACGGGGTCCTGCGGGATGATGGCGAGGCTGCGACGCAGTTCACGGAGGTTGATGGTGGCGATGTCCACGTCGTCGATGAGTACACGTCCGCTGTCGAAGTCGCAGATGCGGAAGAGCGCGACCATGAGGGAAGACTTGCCGGCTCCAGTGCGTCCGCAGATGCCGACCTTCTCGCCAGCAGCGACGTCCATGTCAACTCCTTTTAACACGAGAGGTAGCTCCGGTCGATAACGGAGACACAGTCCATCAAACTTCACGGAACCACGCACTGGCCAGACGGGTTTTGCCTGCTGTGTGGTCCGAGAATTCACTGGGACAAGCTCACTGGTACGGCTGCCAGCGTTTGTTTCCACTTCGATTTTGCGGAAGTGCAGCAGGCGCTCGACGCTGGTCATACAGTTGTCCGTGCGATCAAAAGAGCGCATGACCCACTGCATGACTGAAGTGAGCATGAGCGAGTACGTGAGTGAAAGTCCCGAGGTCATCGAACCGACAGATCCACGCGTGGCCACGAGGTAGAAGGTGACAACGAAGATGACTACTACGGACAGCAAATCGAGACGAGTCGAGAGCCACCGGTTTGCCGACCAGTATGTCAGGAACAGGTTGGTGTTCGTGTCTACCACTTGACGGTTGCGCGCTGAGAACTGCTTCTCCATGCCAAACGCGCGGATCGTAGGGAGACCTGACAGCGTCTCGCTGAACAGGTTGTACACCGGCGTGCGCGTGACGCCCTCCATTCTCTTGACTTCGCGCGACGTCTTCTTGAAGTACTGACCGGTCCACACGAAGATAGCGAGGATTGGGATGTACGACAGACCGATCCAGTAGGACGCAAACGCCGAGACCACCAGTGATCCAAAGCCCATGGAGACGTTCTGGAACAGGAGCTGGTATTCGCGAGGTAAGTTGGTGTCCATCTGGTCGAGGTCGTTCGAGAAGCGGTTCAAAATCTGCCCAACTGGAGTCACGTCGAAGTATCTTGTCACGGGCGCGCTCAGTACACGACGGAAGAGTTCATCGTGCAACAGGTGTGACGTACGGACGCACGACTCAATCATCATCAGGGCACGGGCAAGCGTTAACACGGAACAGAGGACAATAAGTCCAATGTACCACACGCCGAAAGTCGTTCCAGAGTAGGTGGGGTCAACGCCTCGGCGAGGCATGTTACGCGCCCAATGACCAGGCCACCAGTCAACTACCGTGCGTGATGCCTGAGCCACTACGTAGGCGGCTCCAAGCGTCAGCACGACCGCGATACCGTTAAACCCAGTCTCGTCGAAGTAAGCCTTGTACACCCGCCCGCCAACCGAGCCTTTCACGCGATCTTCTGCCTGGATCAGCTTTTTCGGGGGAGTATGCTCATCTTCCTCCTTGTCGGACATATTTCCGTCGACATATCCGTCATCCGAAGACAGCTCCGAGATCAGCATAGGGACTTCTGAAGCTGAGGTCTCCGATTGTCGAGCTGCGACTTTGCCTGCATCTGCATCGCCAGTGGTGTCTTTAGCAATACCAGTTGCGGATCCCAATTCGGGGAACTCCTTGACCACATCGTTGTATCGCCCCTGACCCACAATTACGCCATCTTGCACCACTATCACGTGATCCGCGTTCGGTAGCAAGTCGTAATGACTGTTGAGAACGAGCAAGCGGGTCTGGCCGACTGCTAGCCCTTGGATGCACTGTTCGAAGATGGCATGGGCAACATGAGGGTCGACAGCACTGAGCGGGTCGTCCAGAATCAACACGTCAGTCTCTGAACGGTACATCGCACGTGCGATTGCGATACGAGCTCGTTGACCACCGCTTAGGTTAATGCCGCGTTCACCGATTTCAGTCGCGTCTCCGTGGGGTAAAGCGTTCAAGTCTGTTGCCAGTTGCGATGCTTGAAGCACACGAGAGTAGCGTTCCGCGTCAAAGTCTTGTTCAAACAAAACGTTTTCGCGAAGAGTGGAGTTCCGGATCCAAGTATCTTGAGTCACGTAAGCGATGCGTCCGCCGATGTCCATTTGGCCAGACGTACGAGGCATCTCGCCAAGCAGCGCATTGAGCAGACTCGACTTTCCAGACCCAACTTTGCCCACAATCATCACCAATTCACCCCGGTTGACCCGAAGGTTCACGTTATCAAGGCGGAATGCCTGCGATTGAGGAAAGCTCGACTCGATGCAAGAAAACTCGGAATGTTCAACGTCGCCCGTGGCACTTTGCGGAGGGGTCTTGGAGTCAACGACAACATCAGTAAGCGTCGAACTGTCCGGCCAGCAGAAGTAGGCGTTGCTAGCCACAATTTCGCCGCGACCGATGCCCTTATTAGAGATGACCATCAAGGAAGACTGCTCGTCCTCTAGCTGCCGAGCGCTTTCAGCAAGTTCGTCACTTTTCAAAAAATCGTCGATACGAGTAAATGAGATCTTCGCCTTGGAGTACTCGGCGATGGCTTGGGGGAGTTGGTTTAGAGCTGTGCGGCAAATGTTGACCATGGCGATGAGTGTGAAGGCTTCGACCACGGTCACAGTGTGGCGAATGAGCACATACAGACCCAACGTGACGCCCGAGAGGAATGTCGGCGTGAGGAACAGCATGACGGTGTTGATGATTTGGTACAGATGAAACTTGCGCAGCAACGCCACCTCTCGAATGCGAAGTTTCTCAACACGTTGGGCAAGTGAGTCCTCCCACGCGTAGAACTTCATTACTCGGATGCCTTGCAGCGCTTCGGATGTGACTTTCACGCGCTCGTCGATGACTTCCAGCAGCTTCTTTTGCAGTCGAGCGATGCGGCCTCCTTGTTGCACAGAGATTGTCATAACGACGACAAGAACTACGGCACCTGCCATCGCCGAGTAAAAATTGAAAAGAATGCCGATCAATACGACCGAAATGACGAAGGACAGCGGCCCCATAACCAGCCATGGGCCGTGCGCGACGAAGTTGAACACACGCTCCGTGTCGACACTCATCAGTGTCAAAATTTCACCGGTCGTGTACTGTTGACGAGCGGCACTCGACAGCCGGAGCGACTTGTCGTACACTAGCGCCATACTGAGTGAACGCATGTTGGCCGCGACGCGAGACGATGTGAAAAAGAGGTAATTGAGCGACAAAACAGCCACGGCCGAGCTAGAAGTCATCATGGCCAGCAGACCATACCCGCTGGAGATGTGGAACAAGTTCTCCTTGCCGTTGAGAAACTGAAGTAGCGCCTGAGCCACGTACGACTGCATGGCCAACCCTACGACGTAAATGATGCAGCCGGCCAGCACCACCAAGAGCTCACTACGGAACGTCGTCATGTAGGCCATAGTGAGCGGCGAAATCCCGAAGATGTGCTTTCCGTTCGGGTTGAATACTCGGTGGAAGCGCTTCTCGATCGATGCACACGAGTCACTTGAGCAAAGAGGCCACATGTCTTCCATCTCCAACACGCGAGAACCTCCCAACACCACCATCGGCTGCATCCACTGCGCTAGGACGACAGAAGGAAAAGACGCAGTGTCAAGCGGGTTTGGAAGTTGGCTGAACGAGGTTTCTCCAGTCTTCTTCTTCCGATCAAGGGGTTCTTGGAGCACGGCGACGGACGGCGTATTCGGTGTATTCGGTCCTTGGATGTAGGCATCGTGGCCGATATCACGCGGCATATTGGTCTAGAAGGTACTGGAAGATACTTTTGTGGTAAAACGAATGCCTGAGAGCGGATAAAGGTGAACTGAGCTCGTGGGTTTGAGGCAAATTGGACAATGACCAATTGGCAAAGGTGCTTTAAGTAGTCTCGTGAGACTCGAAAGGACCTAGTAAGTTGACACAGCTGATGTCTGCCGTCATTCGGGCCGCTGCACGTCCCATGAAAAAGCATGGCTCGTCCATTCGTCTGAATAATGGATTCACTGCACTTGCACCGCCGGCCTGAGAACAGCCAACTTCAGCCTACGAACAGAGGAAACATACGACCCAAGACAGCTTTTGAACACGCAAGCGCAGTAGTATCCTACGGTTGTCATCGTTTTATTTGGCGGACATTTGCCGCGATGGAGTTTCGTATGGCAGAGCCCAATGATGTGCTTGCAGTTTTCCAACTCGCGTTTTAAGGTGTCCATATATATACAGGTAGCAAAGTTTGCATGAATCTCGGGCGACTTGATCACACTTGGTTACGATGGGGCTTGCCTCACCGTTGTGCAGACTTTTGATTATGGGGCCGTGCGGGTATTTTTTTTTTTTTGGATATTTTCGCCGTGTCCAGTGTGGATAGACAGCTGCAACTTGGCGGTGCTGTGTGGACCAGAAAAAAGTATTGTGCAATTAGTAATATACTTCTCAATTGCACGGCGCCCACGAATCGGTGCTGCAGCTGTCGTGTAAACGTGCTCGAGTCAAACACCCCCTCGTTTGAAGATATCGTTAATCAAAGATATCAACCGTAGCACGCGATTCATATTCTGGCCCACAAGAAGAGCAGTACGATGTGGATAACAGTTTGTTTGATGTAGCTGGTTCTGTCTGTATCTACTCCGCGAAAAAAGCAGCAGCCACGCACGAATCTTGATGGTGGCGTGCGTATGTATATGTACGGACTCTTGGATAAATTTTGCCGCCGCCATGAAGAAGATACAATTGGTTGGGCGAGGAGACCGATACGTAGCTACGTTTGGTTGCACCATTTCCAAAGTGATAAGCGAACGTTTGACCTCAGAACCAAGCCAGTTTATTAAAATGGACTGTCTACATCGTAAAAAGCAGTCCCATTGATTAAGGAAGGAAGGACATTGAGTTGATTAACCGGTTCTTCCTGGTTGCTACTCGCTTGGTTTGTCTATTTGAAGGTCTGTTGGTTTGATTCTGGTTTGTTTGAATGGGATATTGGATCTTGGAATGCATCGAACGCATGCCAAGTGCGTAGCTTTGTGGTCTGTTGACCACTGGACCACCAGGGGGCCCCGAATCGAGGAGGACCAGCTCGGCCACAGGGGCTTTGTCTTTAGTTGATTGTGAAGTGGAGCAGACTCAGCAGGAAGTCGTAGCAAAGGAGGTGTAAGCAGGAGTAACAAGTGTTGAGTTGCTTCCTGGTACTGTGTCATCTACCTGGCTACGTAACACAGTATCGATCGACAGCAATGTCGAATTCTTTCAACGATCACGTAATTGCAAATTGCTTTGACATGATCACTTTAACGATTTACGGTGGCGGTAGTGCTTTGCATCGTGTCCAACGTAGACAGGCAGCTACTGCGTCGCTGGTGGCGCTGTGTGGGCCTGGCTCAGCGACAAAGCTTTACATTCAATCTTAGCCCAACGTTGACAATTGGTAATCGTCCTGAATCCACACCAAACTGTTGGCGCTAGGAGGACCTGTCACACGCTAATCGAATCTTGGCGACCGAAAGGCGGTTTCGATTGCGTCGTTCGAGAGGGTTAAGATGGGAGATATCCAGCTAGCTGGCCATCATCGTGTGCTGCTCCTCTAAGCACGTGCTGTTGTACCGAGTGTGCAAGGGTTTTTCAGCATACTGAATATTAATTAATATTGGCTATCTTTTTCACTCTAAAGGTGTACTGTAGCTGATGTCTCCCATAAAATGACATGTTCAAGAATCAAAATGGGTACAAGTGCGTGAGGATTTGCTGCTCCGAAACATGGAATCGTTTGTTGACAAGGATGGTATCCGGATTTTACGTCGAGGGCTACGCGAATATATGTGGCGAAGCACAAATGGCTATAGCACTGCAACCATGCTTAAAAATCTTCGAGGTGCAACCGAGATCGAACACACGTTGGATGAAAGCTGTGAATGTGCTTCAGCAAGATCGCTACAACAACGACAACTCGTGCCAAGATATCCGGTATTGTAGGCGCTAACTGGGTACCATTACCAAATGAACTGCTCTCAGGATCGTACCTCGCTGGCCGCGAAAACTGCTCGCGCAGCCGTATCCTACAGCGAATCTTCAAATCTGCAGCGGATGGTTCTATCCCTCGTTGGACACCGTCGTCGACAACATCGTCAAGTCATGTAAGCTAACCATAATCCACAAATTGCGCCTGCTAGTAATCTTACCATAAAATAAAAGCACGAATCTGATTGTTACTTGGATTGACGAAATAGGATTCGGCACAATGTATACTGCATGCTTCAACGTGCGATCGGCTCAGGATTTCGTTGTCTTGGCGACATCCGAACGTCTCCAACATGACAGACAAGCCGTCGTCTCTGCTCAAGATATTTGCCGTCACCACTTCCCCATTCTTACTTTTTCCAGCTAGTAGCAACGTTCAACACTAAAATGGCGACCAAGCCCAAGAATCCGATGGCATCTGCGACAGCGGGTGCCATAGCTGGAGGCGTCGAGATCCTAACAGTTTGGCCCATGGAGATGATCAAGACGAACCTGCAACTGGGGACTATGCGAGCGCAGTATAGCGGAATGGTTGGTGGTTTCCGCTACCATGTCCAAGCGGATGGTGTGGGGTCGCTTTACCGTGGGCTAGCATCCGCACTCATCGGCTCCATCCCTAAAGCTGGCATACGCTTCGGAACGTACGATATCATGAAGAGAGGACTGTCCAACGAATACGGAGAGATTTCGGCCATGCGAAACCTTGCTGCAGGCACAACGGCAGGAGCAATAGAAGCTGCCCTTGTCATGACACCGGTGCGTTTGTGTATTTGTTTATCGTTGTGCCAGAAATCGTTTGTCTTACGTAATATGATGCTGATGGTCGTGTAGAGTGAGACCTGAAAGACTAAACTCATCGTCACAAACGCTGGAATGTGGGAAGGAACCAAGATGATCCTGGCTAAAGAAGGCATTCGTGGCTTGTATCAGGGCCTTTCTGCTACCGTCTTGAAGCAGGTACTCGGGGGCCACTCGACGCGAAGACCAACGCCTTCTGTCCTGCACCCTGCGCCATTCCGTCCACCAGTTGCCGCCTACCGAGGGGTCGCTTTTACCCAGCGCACAAGATCCATTTCACCTATGATTCGAAGTTGTGCAAGGTATTCGGGGGCGGGGATGCCGTCGTAGTGTACGCAGCGAAAACGGAGCTGATGTGATGGAAGTCAAACGCGCACGAAGTAGTGCGGCCAAAGTCCCAGTCGCACATGGTGAAAATGGTGGTCAAGCCGTAAGGCATCGCGAAGTCAACATTAGGAATTGAGGAGGGCCAGCTCGGCCACAGGGGTTTGTCTTAGTTTATTCTGCGAAGTGGAGCAGACTCAGCAGGAAGTCGCAGCAAAGGAGGTGTAAGCAGGAGTAACAAGTGTTGAGTTGCTTCCTGGTGCGGTGTCATCTACCTGGCCACGTAACAGAAGATGTCCAGCTTATAGTACTTCATCACGAAAGCGTACTGCATTACAGGATTGGCATCGCGTCGGTGGCCACGTGAACGTGGCTTGTTCTCATTCCACAACTTGC
The DNA here is from genome assembly GCA_025722995.1 of Phytophthora agathidicida. Taxonomy (NCBI): domain Eukaryota; phylum Oomycota; class Peronosporomycetes; order Peronosporales; family Peronosporaceae; genus Phytophthora; species Phytophthora agathidicida. The sequence continues at coordinate 2,907,433 of CP106978.1, forward strand.
CGTCTCCTACTCAAGCGACCTCGACCTAGCCTATTCATTAGACTTCCACCAGCCATGGCGCAGGCTTCGCCTCGCAAGGGGCGGGGCAAGGCGGCTGGAAAGGCAAAGCCAGCGTCCAAGAAGAAGTGCGCGAGGACGTCTGGAGGCAAGAAACGCAAGGGCATCGGCGGAGAAATCAAGAAGAACAAGAGGCAGCGACTCGCACAAGACGGACGCGTCCTCGAAGGTCCTGACGTGTGGTTCCATCAGGAAGTCGCCGACGGCCTCTGGGCTCCTGACGACGTTCGGGACAGTACTGCCGTGCCTGCGATCTTCAAGCCTCTCCAGGACTCGTGGTTCCGAGTGACGCACTGCGTGGACACCGACCCACCAGACTGGGACCCAAAGATCACTGACTTCGTCGTGGAGCCGCCCAAGCCGCGCAAGAAGAAAGTGCGCAACCTTAAAGAAGTGAAGGCCCCTGTGATACTCCCACCCGTCACGAGCTGCGCGAAGGTGGCGATGAAGCCGTCAACGGAGCAAAAGGCGAAGCTGAACCAAATGTTTGCGACTCGTCGTGCTGTGTACAACAAGCTTGTCGCCGCCTCCAAGGGAGAATGTGCTGCACGTCTGGCTCAAGGATGCATCAAGCCCAAGGCGCTGGCGCAGCTGTACCGTCCGATGTCGACGAAGGAAGGCGTTCGACAACACTTCCGAAACAAGAAGAAGCTGGCAAAGCATCTTCAGTACAATTCGGAGGTTTTCGTCGGAGCCTTTGACGACTTCCAGGATGCTGTCGTCTCGAGCACCGCGCTGTTCGACGCTCTGAAGGAGAAGGGCAAGAAGACGACGTTCCCGGACATCGGGTTTAAGAGTGTATTTGCGCGCTCAGACGCAATGGCGCTGCGGACAGACCGCGGGTTCTTCGTGTCCAAGGATCGCAAATCAGTTCGCTTCCACAAGTCGTTCATGGGCAAGAAATGGATCGAGCTGTCCGAGCCTCTGCCTGAGGTCACCACAATGGTGCGACTAGTGCGCACCCGTGACAAGGGCTTCTACTTGTGCGTGCCTACCTGCAAGGACTTTGCGCCTACGCTGAGCACTCGCACGGGTGCTATTGATCCCGGCGTGCGCTGCTTCATCACATTCTACGATCCCAGCGGCCGAGTACTCAGCATCGCGGATCCCGACGAGAAGATACTCACGCGACTCAAGATTGCGGACGCACTGCGGCGCGAGCTGGCGCTGCTAGAGCAGAAGATCATAGAGCCGTCGTGTCGGGGGAAGGACTGTGCGTGCAAACGGACGAGTGAGGGGCGTGAGGCGAAGAAGAACAAGGACAGCAAGTGTCGACATCCGTGCCACACAAAGACCAAGGTGGCAAAGAAAATGACGGCGGCAGAATGCGTCGCTACCACTGAACTGCTGCGGAACAAGCGGCGGCGTCAGCGCCTGCGTCAGCAGATCCGACAAATTCTTGGCAAGGTGACACGCATGGTGCACGACATACACCAGAAGGTCTCAAAGTGGCTGTCGCTGAACTACCACGAGGTGCTGCTGCCAACGTTCGAGACCCAGCAGATGGCCGCTCGATATGTCCGAGAAGAGCGTCTGGACATCACGCCTGAAAGCTTTCTCGCTCCAGCTGAAGAACTCGTGCTTCGGGGACGGAAGCGGAAACTGCGTTGCCTGACTGTCCGCGCCATGATGACGCTGTCGCACTATAAGCTCAAGAAGATGCTGGAGTACAAGATGCAGCGAACGAGTGGTCGAATGGTGGAAGTGCACGATGAGTACACGTCCAAGACCTGCTCGGGCTGTGGCCGAATCGACGAGAAGCTCGGCGCCAACAAGGTCTACAGGTGCAAGCACTGCCACCTAGTCCAAGATCGAGATGCTAACGCAGCACGGAACATCTTCCACAAGAACGTGGGTGTGTCCGTACTGCGCGACCATTTCAACCGGTGTTCCTACATCGGGGAGTCCTGCTAGCTCTGCGCTAGCGTCATAGGCCCAACGAACAGCTTAGGACGGAGGCCGTGATGCTATTCGGATAGCCACGGACATCTAGAGGCAACTACGTTAGGAGGTACTCGGGGGTCTAGAGATCGCTTTTTGTTTTACAGGAGCTGACCCCTGGCACTTGTGCATTATTGCAAGGCGATTAATCAAGGCATCCGATTTGTGTGGTTCAGTGAATTCCAGAACCGTGTGAACCCGGAGTTTCTGGAGCGGCACGGCCTCATCCGCGATGCTCACAATATGAGTGGTACTCAACAAGCTTTCATTGGTCTCATGGGAGGAATGACAGCGGGACTTGTCAGTGTCATCGGCACCAATCGTACGTACTGAGTGTATTGACGTTGTAGCATGTGTACTTACAACAACTATGAATCAGCTTTTGACGTAGCGAAGACGCGGATGCAAGGACCGCATACGCTTCAGTACCGGAGCACGTTCGACTGTCTGCGTCAGATGCTGCTAAAAGAAGGCGTTTATTCCTTCTACGCGGAAGCGGTACCACGAATTGGCCGTGTGGTCCCAGGCCAAGGTATTATCTTTATGTCATACGACAGCATCACACTGTTCGTGTCCCGCTACTTTGACGCCTAGGTTAAACACCGTCGTCAGTGTTTAACCAACCGTGTTTTTCATCTTCCGACATGCAACTGAACTTGGTATCGATGGAGATGAAGTTGTGGACATTCTCCATCGTCTGGGTTTTGATGTACCCACAGCTCTGACATTGCCTCCTCCCGAACGAAGAATTTGGATTCCTCGCCTATAGTCATATCGTGATTTCAACCTTTGGTATCCTAAGATCTTAGCTAGCAAACGAGAAGTCCACTAACTGTTAATCAACTAATTTCTTCTTCTTCTTAACCAACCGTGTTCACCACGCAGACAACTTCATTACATCGCATTTGTGGTAATAGAAGCGAGTATTAATACGTGCCCGACCGCTTCACCAATGCAGCAAACACCGACTGCGGCTGCGCCAACAGCGCCGATGGAGAATCAAACTCCGCCACGCGACCTGCGTCCATGACGGCGATCTTGTCGCAGTGCATGATGGTGTTGATGCGGTGCGCGATGATCAACACCGTCTTGTCCTCGAACGTCTCCTGGATCGTCGTCTGGATGAGTGCGTCCGTGGCAGTGTCCACGTTGGCCGTGGCCTCGTCCAAAACCACCACCTTACTGTCCTTGAGCAGAGCTCGACCGATACAAATGAGCTGGCGTTGACCCACCGACAGGTTGTCTCCACCCTCGGCCACCTCAAAGTCGAGGCCGGCTCCCCAGCGACGCAGACTCTCGGCCATGTGCACCTGCTTGAGCACGCTCCAGATGCGCTCGTCCGAGTACTCGTGGAATGGGTCGAGGTTCTCTCGCAACGGGCCACTGAAGAGCACGGGGTCCTGCGGGATGATGGCGAGGCTGCGACGCAGTTCACGGAGGTTGATGGTGGCGATGTCCACGTCGTCGATGAGTACACGTCCGCTGTCGAAGTCGCAGATGCGGAAGAGCGCGACCATGAGGGAAGACTTGCCGGCTCCAGTGCGTCCGCAGATGCCGACCTTCTCGCCAGCAGCGACGTCCATGTCAACTCCTTTCAAGACCAGCGGTAGCTCCGGTCGATAACGCAGGCAAAGCTGCTCAAACTGAATTGCGCCTTTAGATGGCCATGACTGGGTTGAACGATCGGTAGTATGGTGATCCGAACCGAGCAACTCAGCGACGCTTTTGCCCGTGTCAGCTTCGCTCTCAATTTGGCGGAAGAACAGCAGCCTTTCCACGCTTGTCATGGCGTTGTCGGTACGATCCACCGCTCGCATAACCCACTGTACGACTGATGTTAACATGAGCGAGTACGTGAGCGAGATACCCGACGTCATTGCACCCACTTGCCCTTTTGTCGATACGAGGTAGAGCGTGACGATGAAAATGATGACCACTGAAAGCAGATCGAGACGCGTCGCCAGCCAGCGACTCGAGCACCAGTACGTCAGATACAAATTCGTGTTCGTGTCCACGACCTCACGGTTGCGCGCTGCAAATTTGCTCTCCATTCTGAAGGCGCGAATTGTGGAGAGACCCGAAAGCGTCTCACCGAATAGGTTGTACACTGGTGTCCGCGTTACCCCTTCCAGACGCTTGATCTCGCACGAAGTCTTTTTGAAATGCTCGCCGGTCCACAAAAAGATGAAGAAGATCGGGATGTAGGACACACCGATCCAATACGACGCAAAAGCCGATACCACGAGGGAGCCGAGTGCCAATGACACATTTTGGAAGAGCACTTGGTACTCTTGCGGCAAGATCGAGTCCATCTGGTCTAAGTCGTTTGAAAAGCGGTTGAGGATACGTCCCATCGGGGTCACATCGAAATAGCGCGTGATCGGAGCTCGCAAGACCCGTCGGAAGAGCTCGTCGTGAAGGTTTTGCGATGTGCGGACGCAAGTCTCAATCACCATCCACGCGCGGATCATCGTTAGCACCGAGCAAAGGACAATAAGGCCAAGGTACCACATGCCCAGGTCCGTGCTGGAATACGTCAAGTTTTCGGCATGGCGTTTGAGGGTGCGCGCCCAATATCCTGGCCACCAGTCAACAACTGTTCGATTAGCTTGGCCGATGCAGTAGACGAGAGCAAGCACCACAAACACGGCGATCCCGTTGAATCCAGACTCGTCGAAGTACGTCTTGTAAACCCGAGTACTCACGGTTCCTCTCACCCGGTCTTCAGACAGGACCAGTTGGCCGGCTGCAGCAGCATCCTTCGAATCCGCTTTCTTCGTCTCAACCTCCCTCGCAATATCAACAGCTTCCTGCTTCTGTTCACTCAACCGCTCGTCGATTCCTTCGACTCCACCGTCCAGCAAGGTGGCTTCCGAATCCACCTTGTCGCCATCGACAACCGTACCGTTATTTAATCCGAGGTGTGGGAACTGAGCGACGACTTCCGTGAACGTCCCCATAGCGGTAATGACCCCTTCACTCATAACCACGACTTGATCAGCATTCGGCAGTAAATCGTAGTGGCTGTTCAAAACAAGCAACCTAGTCTGGGCACCCGCCATGCCAACGATACACTTGTTGAAAATCGCGTGCGCCACGTGAGGGTCCACAGCACTCAGCGGGTCGTCCAAAATCAACACATCCGTCTCCGTCCGGTACATCGCACGAGCAATCGCCACCCGAGCCTTCTGCCCTCCACTCAGATTAATTCCACGCTCTCCAATCTCGGTCGAGTCTCCGTTGGGTAGTGCTTTCAAGTCCATCGCCAGTTGTGACGCATCCAGTACCTGCGCGTACCGTTCAGCATCATAGTCTTGTTCGAAGAGAATGTTGTCTCGCAGAGTAGCGTTGCGGATCCAGGTGTCTTGGCTCACGTAGGCCACCCGACCACCAATCTCGAGCACACCAGACGTGCGCGGCATTTCTCCAAGGATGGCGTTGAGGAGGCTGGATTTACCCGATCCGACTTTGCCGACGATCATGACCAGAGAGCCGCGTTCCACGTCGAAGTTGACGCTTTCTAGTCGAAATCCTCGCGTGCTGTTAGTTGGATAATCTGGTTGTTGCACTCCACGATGATCATCACTGTTGACAGCTTTTTCCAAAGTTTCACTACCGTACGATTCGTGCGTTGCTGGTGTGACGACAACAACTCCCTCGGCAGAAGATTTTGTGTCTGGCCACCGGAAGTTAGCATCACGGATTGAAAGGCATCCCTTGCCTACAATTCCATCTTCGGCTTGGGATTCCGAAATGAGAGGCGTCGTCATCAATGGAGTTGCCGAATTTGAAGGCAAGAAAATCTGAGTAGCAATCTCATCTGCAACAAGAAACTGGTCGATACGCGCAAACGAAATTTTCGCCTTGGAGTAGCCCGCAATTGCCTGGGGTAGCTGGCTGAGAGCCGTTCGGCAGATATTGACCATTGCAATTAGCGTGAATGCCTGGACGACCGTGATGTTGTGTCGAATCAGCATGTACAAGCCCAATGTAACACCAGAGAGATATGTCGGCGTGACGAAGAGCATGACAGTATTCACGACTTGGTACAAATGGAACTTACGCAACAACACCACTTCTCGGACACGTAGTTTATCCACACGCTGTGCGAGCGAGTCCTCCCACGCGTAAAACTTCATGACCCGGATACCTTGTAGCGCTTCGGACGTGACTTTGACGCGCTCATCAATGACTTTGAGGAGCTGTTTCTGCAGTCTGGCGATGCGATCTCCTTGCTGCACAGAAATTGTCATAACGACGACAAGAACAACGGCACCCGCAACCGAAGAATAGAAGTCGAAGAGTACACCAATGAGCATAATCGAAATGGCAAAACCGAGCGGCCCCATGACGAGCCATGGTCCATGAGCGACGAAATTGAACACTCGCTCCGTATCCACACTCATGAGCGTGAGGATTTCCCCAGTCGTGTACTCTTGCCGAGACTCACTCGACAACCGCAACGCCTTGTCGTAAATCAGCGACATGGTAAGAGAACGCATGTTAACCCCAATTCTCGCCGACACAAAGAACACGTAGTTCAGCGATAACACCGCGACGAGAGAGCTGCCGGTCATCATGCCCATGAGCCAGTACCCGCTGGATATGTGGAAGATATTCTCTTCATTGTTGAGAAACTCCAGTAGTCCCTGCGCGACGTACGATTGCAGACCCAACGCGACCACGTAGAGCATGCAGCCCACGAAGACGACGGTCAACTCAGCTCGAAATGCCACTGCAAATGCCATCGCCACTGGCGAAATCCCGAAAACGTGCGGCTTGTCAGGCGCGTACACTTGGCGAAATCGAGTTTCCAACGCCTGGCAGGAATCACGAGCACAGAGAGGCCAGATATCCTCCATCTCAAGAATTTTTTTCGACCCCAACGAAATCATCGGGTAGACCCATTGCGCCAAGATGATCGAGACGAACGAAGCTCGTTCTAGTGGATTGGGCTGTTGACTGAATGGCACTGGTTCGGGTTTGGTGAAACTCAACTCTCGCACAGAAATTGAGTCGGGTGTTGGTGGTGCTTTCACGTAGTCATGCCCTTGCCAATTGTTTTCCGTCATTTTCGGTAGTTGATGATGGAATTCTAGTATTGGTGTCCAAGTCAGTTGTTGCCGGCAAATTGCGGAATGGTTGAGCTCGATGGAGGTCGTGCATGCATATCGAGGCTGCTGAAGTGTTGAAGAGGATCGTTTGGCACTTTGTCGCTGTTTCGTCTATGACCACTGAAGGAGGGATCTGTACATCATCGGTGTCGATTAGGTGGCGCACCAATCGAGTTTTCCACAGTATGACCTAACGGACGTCATCTCGACGCCATCCAAACCTGTGGTCCGAGCGGCCATGACGCAACGCATGCGAGTTGCTGGACGGGCAAATGCGTCATGTAAAACATTGTTACAACCATTAGAAGATACACCACCACGGAATGGGATTTCACATGTTATTCATTACAAGGTTGGGCCACCAAGCTTCGCCAATGCAGCAAACACCGACTGCGGCTGCGCCAACAACTCTTGCGGCGAACCGAACTCCGCCACGCGACCTGCGTCCATGACGGCGATCTTGTCGCAGTGCATGATGGTGTTGATGCGGTGCGCGATGATCAACACCGTCTTGTCCTCGAACGTCTCCTGGATCGTCGTCTGGATGAGTGCGTCCGTGGCAGTGTCCACGTTGGCCGTGGCCTCGTCCAAAACCACCACCTTACTGTCCTTGAGCAGAGCTCGACCGATACAAATGAGCTGGCGTTGACCCACCGACAGGTTGTCTCCACCCTCGGCCACCTCAAAGTCGAGGCCGGCTCCCCAGCGACGCAGACTCTCGGCCATGTGCACCTGCTTGAGCACGCTCCAGATGCGCTCGTCCGAGTATTCGTGGAATGGGTCGAGGTTCTCTCGCAACGGGCCACTGAAGAGCACGGGGTCCTGCGGGATGATGGCGAGGCTGCGACGCAGTTCACGGAGGTTGATGGTGGCGATGTCCACGTCGTCGATGAGTACACGTCCGCTGTCGAAGTCGCAGATGCGGAAGAGCGCGACCATGAGGGAAGACTTGCCGGCTCCAGTGCGTCCGCAGATGCCGACCTTCTCGCCAGCAGCGACGTCCATGTCAACTCCTTTTAACACGAGAGGTAGCTCCGGTCGATAACGCAGGCAAAGCTGCTCAAACCGAATTGTGCCTCGTGGCGGCCACGATGAATTGCCAGTTGATCCTCTCCGAACCAATTCACCAATAGTTAATCCACCCTTGACCTCCATCTCAATATCCCTGAAATGCAGTAAGCGTTCGACACTGGTCATTGCATTATCCGTTCGGTCAACCGAGCGCATGACCCACTGTACGACTGATGTCAACATGAGTGAGTACGTGAGCGAGATACCCGAAGTCAGCGCGCCGACCTTACCTCGTGCAGACACCAGGTACATCGTGACCGAGAAGATGATAACTACAGACAGCAGATCCAGCCGGGAAGCGAGCCAGCGTCCAGCACCCCAATAACTCAAGTAGACACTGCCGTTCCTGTCGACGACGTCACGATTTCGAGCCGAGAAAACCCGTTCCATCTTGAACGCTCGGATAGTGGCGAGGCCTGATAAAGTCTCACCGAACAAGTTATAAATCGGAGTCCGTGTGATGCCTTCGAGGCGCTTGAGCTCGCACGACGATTTCTTGAAATGATCCCCCATGAACTCGAAAATGACGATAAGCGGGATGTACACGACAGCGATCCAGTAAGAAGCGAAGGCCGACACCACCAATGTGCCCACCGCCATCGACACGTTTTGAAATAGGAGCTGGTACTCTTCTGGCAACACAGCATCCATTTGATCCAAGTCGTTCGAGAGTCGATTAAGAATTCTTCCAACAGGGGTCACGTCGAAGTATCTCGTGACCGGTGCTCCCAGAACTCGGCGAAACAATTGATCGTGCAAATTTTGCGATGTACGCATACACAAGGCAATCAACGTGAGCGCTCGCATCAAAGTCAGCACCGAGCAAACCACGATAAGCCCCAGGTACCACATGCCAAAGCTTGTACCAGAGTACGACGGATCCACGTTGAAGCGGACCATGTTTCGAGCCCAGTGACCGGGCCACCAATCTACAACTGTACGCACGGCTTGGCTGACGCTGTATGCCAAGCTCAGCACGAGTGCGACCAGAATGCCATTGAATCCGGACTCATCGAAGAAAGTTTTGTACACATGACCTCCGACTGACCCCCTCACTCGGTCTTCCTCGGTAATTAGCTGGCCGGTGAGTTCGAACTCGCTCGCTTCTGTCACACTTTCGACTTCACTCTCACTGGCAAGATCGTCTGCAGTTACTGGTACAACCTCCATTTGTCCGGAATTGTTGACACTGCATCTACGCTCTATAGCGTCAACGTCTTCACTTTCGCCAGCGTCGAAACTCGTGGCAAGGCTTGAAAACTTGCACAGCATTTCCGTATACGATCCTCGCCCAGCAATAGTGCCGTTTTCAAGGACAATAACGATATCCGCGTTCGGCAGTAAATCGTAGTGGCTGTTCAAAACAAGCAACCTAGTCTGGGCACCCGCCATGCCAACGATACACTTGTTGAAAATCGCGTGCGCCACGTGAGGGTCCACAGCACTCAGCGGGTCGTCCAAAATCAACACATCCGTCTCCGTCCGGTACATCGCACGAGCAATCGCCACCCGAGCCTTCTGCCCTCCACTCAGATTAATTCCACGCTCTCCAATCTCGGTCGAGTCTCCGTTGGGTAGTGCTTTCAAGTCCATCGCCAGTTGTGACGCATCCAGTACCTGCGCGTACCGTTCAGCATCATAGTCTTGTTCGAAGAGAATGTTGTCTCGCAGAGTAGCGTTGCGGATCCAGGTGTCTTGGCTCACGTAGGCCACCCGACCACCAATCTCGAGCACACCAGACGTGCGCGGCATTTCTCCAAGGATGGCGTTGAGGAGGCTGGATTTACCCGATCCGACTTTGCCGACAATCATCACGAGTGACCCTCGTTCGATCTCCAGGCTCACACCTTCCAGACGAAATCCTTCTGCCCCCGTATCGTTGTGAGGATCGTGGAGCGAAGCTTCTGAGAAGAGATCAACCCCCTTGGTGTTACCACTGAAGGAGTCTATCCTTTCGTTGGATTGGCCTTCTGTCATGGCAGGTGTAACAACAATAAGGTCGTTGATCTGCGCTGTTGCAGTCCATTTGAAACTCGCGTCTCGGAAAGAGATAGCCCCGTGACCAATTGACCCAGCATTTTCGATGTCGTCGTTCAGGAAAAGGTGGAGCAAACTTGGACTGACAGCCAAATCTTCTGCTCTTGTGGTTGAGTCAAGCAGCATATAGCCTGTGACGAATTCGTCGCTGGTAAGAAATGCATCGATGCGTGACAACGAAATCTTCGCTTTACAGAAGCTGGATATGGCTTGTGGGAGCTGGAACAGCGCCGTTCGGCAAATATTGACCATGGCAATGAGCGTAAAAGCCTCGATGATGTCAATAGTGCTGTGAAGTAGAACGTATAGCCCCAGCGTCACACCCGATAAGAACGTCGGTGTGAGAAACAGCATTACTGTGTTGATAACCTGAAATGAATGAGATCTCCGCAGGAATCCCACCTCCCTAGCACGGAGTTTCTCCACGCGTTGAGCGAGTGATTCCTCCCACGCGTAGTACTTCATTACGCGAATGCCTTGGAGAGCCTCAGAGGTTACCTTGACTCGCTTTTCGATCACTTCCAGCAGTTTACGCTGGAGGTGAGCGATACGATCGCCCTGTTTCACAGAGTTCAACATTACCACAACCAGAACCACCGCACCCGCCAAAGCCGAGTACGCATCGAGTAGGACACCAATCATCACGATGGATACGACGAAAGCCAGGGGGCCCATAACGTGCCAAGGACTCTGTAACATCGCAGTGAACACTCGCTCTGCGTCGACACTCATGAGTGTCAAAACCTCCCCCGCCGTATAGTCTTGTCTTGGCGCACTCGACAACCGCAAAGCCTTGTCGAACACCAAAGTCATCGTGAGAGAGCGAATATTGGCGCCAATCCGGGACGTCGTGAAGAAGACGTAGTTGACAACGCAGACAGCGACGAGTGAGCTGATGGTCATCATCGCTACCAGCCAGTAGCCATTGGAAATACCGAAGATGTTTTCTCGGTCATTCAGGAACTGAAGTATCGCTTGCGCCACGTAAGACTGCATGGCCAACGCCACAACGTACAGCACAGAGCCGAAGAGTACGGCGGTGAGCTCCTTTTTGAACGTCTTAGCGTAGGCCATCGCGACTGGCGAGATCCCAAAGATTTGTGGGCTTGAATTGTACACCCGACGGAATCGAGCTTCCAATGCGTCGCACGAATCGCTGACTGCAATGGGCCACATGTCCTTGAGTTCAAGCACTCGCTCGGCACCGAGCGACACCATCGGCTGGATCCAATGGGCCAAGACAATGGAAGGGAGCGAGGCATGTTCCAACGGGTTGGTTCGGCGACTGAACGGTTGGTTCTTTTCATCGTCGTCGGAATCGACTGTGGACACGCGACTTGGCGGCGTGGGTGGAGCGGGGATGTAGTCGACCACCTCGGCCCACATGACATCGGGCATTGTAAACGTTGAAAGCAGATCACGAAATGACTAAAGATCGGTTTGAGAACAGCCCCAACGGGAATTGCACCACCTCCAGACGGTGTTCATCACGAAAAAGTTGAGATGCACAACTTCAGTTGGCTCAGTCAACTTGACTGCTCGTTCGGACAATAGGGTGACCTTCAACACGGTCTCCGCTATCACGTCAGCCCGTCTCATTGGCTGACAGCACGATCGCGCTAAAGAATTGTGCATCAGCTCAAAGCGCATGATGTACGAATGTTATCGGTCTCAAAACACATCTATCTCTCACTTTACTACTTGCTTTTCATCCGAATTACCCCCCTTCAGCTATGGCCCAACACGTCACCCGCGCCACGCAAACCTGGCAGCCGCAAAAGTACCTCAAATTCCAGCGACAGCGTTTGCGTCCGGCCCTAGAGTTGCTCGCTCGGGTATCGGAACTGCCCGCCGCCGACGTTGAGTCCGTAAAAATCATCGACCTTGGCGCTGGAACAGGCAACATGGCCCCCTCCTTCCAGTACGACACTGAAATTCGGTCGGCGTATATCATTGCTAACTTTGTGTGGGACTTGTGCACAGGAAGCGGTGGCCCAATGCCCACGTGGTGTTCGTGGACTCGTCTGCCTCCATGTTGGACGTCGCACAACGGGAGCACCAAGAGAACGAATCTCTCGACACTCAACGGTTCGCCTACGTCCAGGCCGACTTCGAAACGTACAAACCCGAGGCACCCGTGGACCTCGTCTTCTCCAACGCAGCACTGCAGTGGGTGAACGCTGAAAGGCACAGGGAGATTCTGCCCCGACTGTATTCCTTCCTGAAACCTGGCGGCGTGCTGGCCTTTCAAATCCCGGACACGCGTCTTCAGCCGAGCCACCAGCGAATGGTCGAAGCGGCCGCACACTTGGGGCTGAGCGACCGAGTGGCAAGTGTTCGATGGGTCACCTGCGAGAAGGACCCGAGTTTCTACTACGAGCTGTTTAAGGCTGTCGACAGTGATGTGGAACTGGACATGTGGGCTGCGGTGTATGCGCAAGTACTTGAGGGCGATAACCCTGTGGCCGATTTTACGGGATCGACAGCACTTCGGCCGTACATGGAAGCTCTTGGTGAACCCTCAGAAGACGCCGCCAAGTTCGAGCAAATGTACCGCGACATGATCGCTGTTGCGTACCCGAAACAGAGCGACGGGAACACGATCTTCAACCTCAAGCGCTTCTTTGTCGTGGCCACCAAACCAATGTAGACGTCGTCGTGGTGCTTCCTTGTGCCACTGTAGCACGAATAGCAGCAGACGAATGACACAGCAAAGCATCGGTTCGGGTCATTATTGATGGGTGGAGCTCCACTCATGCATTATGTCGGGGTTTAATCTTCGGTGAGTGGAGACGTTTGAAGGATTGAACTGTATACGAGTAACCTGAAGAATGATTTGGACCCGTAATCCTCCAGTGACTGCAAGAGCAACCACGCGAAGGTTCATTCGATCGCGTGGCGCAAGATACCGACGGTAACGCACTGTTGTAAATTGTGTAGGCGTCAGCCTTGGCATTTCCCATTTTGCAGGCACAAGAACTCTCACCATAAGTCAAATGGGTTTGCAGCCCCTGAACAGTGAAAAAAGCGACTGTGATGGGTCTTTCGTAAGTATCACTACACCTCGCAGTGCTGCCGAATTTGATCGTGCCGACGAACCGATTCCGCAAACCAAAGAGGAAGCCAAGATCTTACTCAAGCTTGTCGGCCCTGTGGTGCGTTAGTCCTCGCACTTAATTCTTGGGGGTCCAGAAGAGCTAATTCTCCGCTTTTGTTTGATTTTTTTTGATACTCTGCAGATGATCACCACGTTCTTGGAGTTTTTACCAGGCTTCATGTCGATCATCCTAGCAGGAAATATGGATTCACCACACGCACAGCACTACATTGACGCTGCTACCTTCTCCACCATGGTATACTAACCTTCAAAGCACGTTATCCTTGCGTTGTGATCTAATGGTGTCTTATTCGTTTCACACAGTTGTTGAACATCACGTCGCTATCAATTGGTCTAGGCCTTGCATCGGCACTGGACACGTTGTGCTCGCAAGCCTATGGAGCCAAGCGCTTCGAGAAAAATGGCGTCTACTTCCAGACTGGAGTCATGGGCATCACCGTTGTTCTCATACCAATGCTGCACATCAACTCGTTCACGGAGGCCATACTGAAATGGCTGGGTCAAGATGCTGAGGTGGCCCGATTGGCCGGCCACTTCTCTCGATGGCTGTTACCTGGGGTCCCGTGTCTTTTTCTTTACGAGCTCACGCGCAAAGTTTTGCAAGCGCAAAATATCTTGACCCCGCTTGTTACGATCGCGGCAATCGGGAATGTTGTTAATATTGCAACTGGCTAGGGCCTGGCGTATCACACGTCGATCGGCTTCAACGGCATCGCTATTGGCAGAAGTTTGGGAAACCTCGTTCTTCCGCTACTACTCGTGCCGTACTTTGTGTGGAGACCGCATCATTTGAGGCAATGATGGTGCCACCCATGGGATCTCAAGGCTGCTAGTCGATACGTGGGTCTCTTTTTGCGCCTTGGCATACCCGGGATGCTGATGCTTGGTATGGAAATGTGGGCGTTCGAAGCTCTATCCATCCTCACCGGATTACTACCGGATAATGTCGTCTCCGTCGCTGCTCACTCAGTGTTAGTCAACGTCAACTTGCTGGTCTACACGACATTTGCAGGACTGTCGGTGGCCGCGAATATTCGAGTGGGCAATTGTCTTGGAGCTCAATTACCGAAGAAAGCCAAGCTGGCCCGCACTGTGGTGCTCACGATCACGTTCGTCTTGACCCTGATCTTCACAGCGCTTCTTTATGGACTCAGTGACAAGATCCCTAGATTGTTTCTGGAGGAAGGTGATAGTGCACGGCTCGCTTCTAAAGTGATGGCAATCTGGTCGCCCCTAACAGTGGTTGACGGTCTAAACGCGGTAACTCAAGGAGTATTCCGAGGTGCAGGCAAGCAAAAAGCTGCTGCCATCGCAAACGGAATTTCCTACTACCTCTTCGGAGTCCCGTTTGGCGCTCTGCTTGCTTTCCAGGTTGGTATTGGCATCGAAGGTCTCTGGCTTGGTTTGGGCTCTGGGAACGTCGTGGCTATCAGTGCGATGGCTGTGATGATGATCTTTCATTGGAGTTGGGATAGACTCGCCGATGATGCACGAGTGCGAACTAATTTGTAGCGGATGAACAAGTCTACATTCCTGGTATTCGTCGGATTCAAGTTCATTTATTCAGGGTGGCACGATAATTACTTCGCAGTTGAGCTTTTTGCTAGGGAAGAAAACACCGACTGCGGCCGAACCAACAACTCTTGCGGCGAACCGAACTCCGCCACGCGACCTGCGTCCATGACGGCGATCTTGTCGCAGTGCATGATGGTGTTGATGCGGTGCGCGATGATCAACACCGTCTTGTCCTCGAACGTCTCCTGGATCGTCGTCTGGATGAGTGCGTCCGTGGCAGTGTCCACGTTGGCCGTGGCCTCGTCCAAAACCACCACCTTACTGTCCTTGAGCAGAGCTCGACCGATACAAATGAGCTGGCGTTGACCCACCGACAGGTTGTCTCCACCCTCGGCCACCTCAAAGTCGAGGCCGGCTCCCCAGCGACGCAGACTCTCGGCCATGTGCACCTGCTTGAGCACGCTCCAGATGCGCTCGTCCGAGTATTCGTGGAATGGGTCGAGGTTCTCTCGCAACGGGCCACTGAAGAGCACGGGGTCCTGCGGGATGATGGCGAGGCTGCGACGCAGTTCACGGAGGTTGATGGTGGCGATGTCCACGTCGTCGATGAGTACACGTCCGCTGTCGAAGTCGCAGATGCGGAAGAGCGCGACCATGAGGGAAGACTTGCCGGCTCCAGTGCGTCCGCAGATGCCGACCTTCTCGCCAGCAGCGACGTCCATGTCAACTCCTTTTAACACGAGAGGTAGCTCCGGTCGATAACGCAGACAAAGTCCCTCAAAGCGAACCGTACCATGTGAAGGCCATGTGCGCGCGGAATTACTACTACTTTGTTGGCTTGCAGTCAGGTCGGCGATGCTCTTGCCGCCATCGTCCTCGCGCTCGATTTCACGGAAAAACAGTAGTCGCTCTACGCTGGTGGTCGCGTTATCTACACGATCCACCGAGCGCATGACCCACTGAATGACCGACGTGAGCATCAGTGCGTACGTGAGTGAAAGTCCTGACGTCAACGAGCCGATTTCACCGCGCGTGGCCACAAGGTATAGCGTGACGACGAAGATAATGATCACGGACAGCAGATCCAGGCGCGTTGCGAGCCAGCGACTGGCAGACCAGTAGGTTAGGTACATGTTAGCATTCGCGTCTACAACTTGACGGTTGCGTGCCGAGAATTGCTTCTCCATGCGGAAGGCACGGATCATTGGTAAGCCAGACAATGTCTCGCTGAACAGGTTGTACACAGGAGTTCGAGTGATGCCTTCTAGCCGTTTGAGTTCACGTGAGGTTTTCTTAAAGTATTGCCCCGTCATAACAAAGATCACCAGCAGAGGAATGTACGACACGCCGATCCAATACGATGCGAACGCTGACACAACAAGTGAACCGAGAGCCATGGACACGTTCTGGAAGAAAAGTTGATACTCGAGAGGCAACGTTGTGTCCATTTGGTCCAAGTCGTTCGAGAACCGATTCAAAATCTGCCCAATCGGAGTCACATCAAAGTACTGTGTTACCGGAGCGCGCAGCACGCGTCGGAACAGCTCGTCATGCATGTGTTGAGACGATCGCATACACGACTCGATCATCATAACTCCACGGATCAACGTTAATATCGAACAGAGCACAATGAGCCCAAGATACCACATGCCAAATGTTGTGCCTGAGTACGATGGATCCACACTGCGACGCGGCATGTTGCGTGCCCAATGGCCCGGCCACCAATCAACTGTAGTTCGCGCACCTTGGCCGATGCAGTACATTAGGCTGATCGCCAGTACAACCATCCATCCATTGATTCCAGTCTCGTCAAAATATGCCCTGTACACGTGCGATCCAACAGTGCCCTTCACACGATCCTCAGCGCGAATTAAACGCCCTGACGAGATTTTTGTGGTGTCGTCCGTTGCTTCGTTAGTCGCTTTGCCATCGTTTTGATTCTTCTTAACGTTCCCACTGTCAGCTTCCGATAGCAGTGAATCAATCTCATCAGGTTCATCAATAGACTGCTTTGCATCACGCTCAGCAGTATCAGTGCCTTCCAACGCAAGCTGGGGGAACTGAGCCAGCATACTTTCATACGAACCATGGCCAATGATATCCCCGTCACGCATAACCACGACTTGATCAGCATTCGGCAGTAAATCGTAGTGGCTGTTCAAAACAAGCAACCTAGTCTGGGCACCCGCCATGCCAACGATACACTTGTTGAAAATCGCGTGCGCCACGTGAGGGTCCACAGCACTCAGCGGGTCGTCCAAAATCAACACATCCGTCTCCGTCCGGTACATCGCACGAGCAATCGCCACCCGAGCCTTCTGCCCTCCACTCAGATTAATTCCACGCTCTCCAATCTCGGTCGAGTCTCCGTTGGGTAGTGCTTTCAAGTCCATCGCCAGTTGTGACGCATCCAGTACCTGCGCGTACCGTTCAGCATCATAGTCTTGTTCGAAGAGAATGTTGTCTCGCAGAGTAGCGTTGCGGATCCAGGTGTCTTGGCTCACGTAGGCCACTCGACCACCAATCTCGAGCACACCAGACGTGCGCGGCATTTCTCCAAGGATGGCGTTGAGGAGGCTGGATTTACCCGATCCGACTTTGCCGACAATCATCACGAGTGATCCACGCTCAACTTCCAAGTTAACCCCTTCGAGTTTGAAGCTGTGGCTGTCACTGATAGTGTTCTTCGATGGAGAGCCAACACTTGATACCTCTTGGTCGACTTTCAGGGCTGTGCTTGGTGTCTGGACGTTGATGTTTGCACTTTCACCTTCCTCAATGTCCGGTGTCACAACAACAACCTCCTGCTGAGACGTTGTAGGCCACTCAAAGCTGGCGTCGCGAATGGAAATGCACCCGCGACAAACCGTAACACCATGAGCTTCGCTGTTGTCAACTAATAGAGGCGACTTGTTCGTAGGTGTTGTGTCCCCTTGTCCAGCAGAAGGTGTCAAAAGAAGCGGTTGAGTAGCTACTTCGTCACTCGTAAGGAAAGAATCAAGACGGGCGTACGAGATCTTGGCCTTCGAGATGCCAGCGACAGCCTGAGGGAGTTGATTCAGCGCAGTTCGGCATATATTGACCATGGCGACAAGCGTGAACGCTTCCACAACGCTGATAGTGTGGTGGATTAGCACGTAGATGCCTAACGTGACGCCAGACACGAAGCTCGGCGTCAGGAAGAGCATGACGGTGTTGACGACTTGGTACATGTGGAATTTACGCAGCAAACTCACTTCTTTCACTCGAAGCTTCTCAACACGCTGTGCCAAGGATTCCTCCCACGCGTAAAACTTCATGACTCGGATGCCTTGCAGCGCTTCGGATGTGACTTTGACACGCTCATCAATAACCTTGAGCAGCTTTTTCTGAAAACCAGCAATGCGTTGCCCTTGTTGAACGGAAACGAGCATCACTACGACGAGAACGACAGCCGCACCAAGGGCTGAGTAGAAGTCGAAGAGAAAACCGATGAGCACAACCGAGATAATGAATGACAACGGCCCCATAAACAGCCATGGGCCCTGGATCACCAACAAGAACACGCGTTCGGTGTCGACACTCATGAGCGTAAGCACCTCGCCCGTCGTGTAGTCCTGTCTTGCAGCACTGGATAACCTGAGCGCCTTGTCATACACGAGTGACATGGTCAACGACCGCATGTTGGCTCCAATACGCGAAGCCGAGAAGAAGACGTAGTTGGTCGCGCACACCACTACAAGCGAGGTCAGTGTCATCATGACCATCAGCCAGTAGCCGCTCGAAACGTGAAACAAGTTCTCTTCATCGTTGAGGAATTGCAGAATCGCTTGGGCGATATACGACTGCAAGGCCAACCCAAACACGTACAACACGCAGCTCAGCAGCAGGAACGAGAGCTCCGTCTGGAACGTCCGAGCATATGCCGCCGCCAACGGAGACACGTTGAACCGGTGGCGCCGATGCGGCTCATACACTTGTCGGAATCGTCTCTCGAGTGACTCGCACGCGTCGCTCGAGCAAATTGGCCACACGTCCTCCTTCTCCAGCACGCGGCGAGCCCCGAGTGATACCATGGGCTGGATCCATTGGGCCAAGATGATAGAAGGCAGCGATGCCTTGGCCAACGGGTTGGGTAGATGGCTGAATGGTATCGAGGGCTCCGGCTTGGCCCGAGGCGTGGCCGGCACTTCCACGAAGCTCCGATCACTCTCGTCCATCGTTCAGGCCGCAAATCGAGGAATGATGAGTATGCGCCCGATGGGATGCTCACGGCCAGCCACGCTATGCTCGACAAGTCGCGTTCGCATGACCATTGAACTGTCTACAACACTGCTGACGTACTTTTGGCGATGACAAGCGGGTGTCGAGGTACATGTATAGTCGACGTCCACCGAGACACATACACGCTGCAATTGATGAGGACGGCGTCTCTATTTGCTTTGGCCGGGTGGTGTGTTGCTCGGGTGTGTCCTCCATCCCTATTTGCCTAATGTTCCTGCTTCTCAAAATGGTATTGTAAGTGCTCTGTTACTTCATCCTGCTCACGAGCGCCTTGTACGCTGCTTGAATCTTCTTGCGGTCTCCTGTCGCGACCTGCTCCGTGTATGGGCCCGCTAGCTCAGCCGGACAGCCTATCGACGGAAGGAAAATGTCGCGCATATAGGTCAAGTACTCGACGCCCAGTGAGGCCACCAACACTGCCTGCATGTTCACAATCTCCTTCACCGCTAACATCGTCTGCATGTCGTCCACGTCGAAGTGACGCAACTTGGTAACGGCGAACATGGCGCGAGTGAAGTCCTGCACCGCGATCTGCGTGAACCGCGCCTTGCCCTCGGCCGACAGTTCGACCTGCAATTCAGCACGTAGAGCCACCGACGCTGCCGACGTAGCTGCTGTGGCCGCGCCAGATGCCTCACTTGCCGGAGAAGGAGCATTTCCATTGCCAATCCAACGTTCAACTAACATACTTCCAATCGAAAAGCACGCGCGGTTGATATTGGCGTCCTGCACTTCGGCGCAACCTTCCAGCACGAGACGCAGCATGTTCTCAAGCTGTGCAACGTTCTGAGTGCTGATCAAGACGGCGTCCAACCCATGGGTAACCAGGTGCAGCAGGAATGTGTATAGGTATTTCTGTGTAGCCTCGCGCTCGAGCTGTGGCGCGTCCTTGGTCTCACCACCGGATAGCGCACTGCGCTCCGGCATCAAAGCACACAAATGCTGCACGAACGGCAGCGTCGTCTTGTCCAAGAAACCTCCCAACGCTTGTTTGTGCTTGATAATAAGTTGATCCACCAGCTGCACGATCTCCACAACTTCAGGCTGCTCGCAGCCCATCATAAGCGTCTGTAAAGTTTCTTGGACGTTGCCCAAGAAATGCTCACGATCCAGCACAGTAGTCAAGCGGTGTAGCGTGAAAATCACCTTGGAGCGCACGCGCGGACTACGCGGGAGTGCGCGGAGCACACATGCTGCGGCTGTAAGTACCTGTGTAAACGTTTCCTGGTGGTTCTCCATGCAGTCTGTGCCCTTAAAGGCTTTCAGCACGTGGGCGATAGCATTAAGGTGAGAAGCACAGCGCTCCGTAACGAATTCTTCGTCAGTCAGCGCACCATTTGCCAGTTCGCTTAGTGTCGTATTCAATCCCTGCAGAAGTGGATCCAGGACAGCAATTGTGTAGCGGTATCGGAGCTGTTTCGCGTTCATACCTGTCTCCTCTGCAGGGAGCACGAGCGAAGCGATAATTTGACCGGCGAGTTCAAACAGGTACAGCTGATCGTCGTAGGCCAGGTAAGTCGGGTCGTGCTTGCTAGCGAACTCTTCACGCTCACTGGCAATGGCGAGGCGCGGTTGTAGCGCTGTCAGAATACTGGACGCGTGAGGATTAACCGAAGCACCAAGTGCCTTCACAAGACGCAGGCAAAGGTAGCACACACGAGAGCGCACTTGACCAACCGGATGGGCAAGTCCATGCGGACCGAACATCATCTCCAGTACTGCCGGGATGAGAGCTGATTCGTTTTGCAGCACCTTGCTGTACCGCACAGCCAGATCGTAGTACGTGAGCAACACAGAAGAATGCAGCGGAACCGCGCTACTGGACGCTGAAAGCATACTGCTGTGAATCTGCACGACCATGAGGGTAAGCGGACTTGTTGGCTCATTAAACGGAATCGCCGCAGTCTTCAGCGCTGATAGCCCTTCCTTAAAACGGTACACGAGCGACAGGAAGCTCTCCAGATCACGCGGGTCGATCTCTACAAACTGGCTTGGCAAGCTCTGAGCCAGGTTCGTGAGAAAAGCAAGCGTGTTATGCGGTCTCTGGCGCACAATATTGAGGAAGATAGTATACAAGCTGCGTCGGTACTCTTCAAACTCAGCAACATCCGAGTCGGAGTCCTCCGGGAGTCGGGTCTGTAGATAAATTCCGTGCAGGATTTGCGGGATGTACTCAGACGGCCGGAACACTTCCGCTTCGCTCTGAGGCTTGCCAGCCGTTTGCGTCTCCATGCGCAGCAACGCGCCTCCCACCGCATTCACAATTTCAAAAACTTCTTCAGACACGTCCTTTGACTCATGCGCAAAGAGTTCCCACACAAGCGGCATCAATTGGCAAAGCATCGTCCCGCTAACCTGAAGCAAGTCGGGCCGGTTTGTGTGGCGGAAGGCGTCCATGCACGTCACGAGTTCCAAGCCGACAGCGTTAATCACTTCTCCAATTTCCTCAGCAAACGCATCGTCCTCACGAATCGGCAGGGTCGCTAGCATATCAAGGATCTGCAACTGCTGCAGCATCGCCAGCTTCTTCTCGGGTGTCATACCCTTGTCAATAACCTCAAACACGCAATTGGACGCTTGGCAGCGGAACGTCTCGCTCTCACGGAGCAGCTTAATCAACAATGGCCAGAGCGTGTCATTCACCACAAGGCCGATATCCACCCAACTGATGTATCTCTTGAGCGTCTCGAGCGCACTCGCACTCAACTGACGCATGACGTCACTGGCATCTGCATTCACCAGCACACGTGCAATAGCGTCAAAGCTCTCCCGCATGCAGGATCCTTCACGCATGGCATCCTTAATCCTCATATTGTGCGCGGCCTCCTGCTGCGTCCGCTGTGCGTCAAACTCGACGATCTCCTCGTTGATGGCCAACAAAATCCGGAAGTACATCTCCACAATGGACGCGCCTTGCGGAAGCAGTGCCAGCAGCTCTGTAAATGCCGTCGGCCATCGATCCGGGTAGTCTCTCTTGATCAATAAAGTGATAACAACGGCCAGCTTGGTCTTGAGGTAGGGCGCCTTGCTCTCCACGTAGGCCACATGGCTCTGCAACCAGGTCAACAGCTCCACACGGACGGCCACCGCCACGTCGTCAGCTACTCCACTGGCCAGAGCCTCCTGCAGCGCCTGGAGGGCGTAGAACTTGACTTGTTCGTGCTCCGAGTGCTCGAACAGCTGCAGTTCGGCCCGCCAGCCGTCCGCTTGACTCTTGACGGCGGTGCAGAAGCTCTCGGCCTGCAATTTGAGCGTCTGCGCCTGTTGGTCATTGGCGCTGGCGCCCGCGTACTGGAAGGCGACGAGGACGGCGCGCTCGAACTCGGCGACGTCGGCCATTAGGATGGAAACTGACAGTGAGCAGAAGATAACGGGTTTCAAGGCGAAGATGATAGAGTTAGAGCGTGGCCGAGGGTGCAACGCAGAGAGGAGATGATGGTTAAGCTGGCGAGCGTAGTGGCCGGCTCGAGACGCACCTGGCCAGCGAGATGCAGCGCTGCGTAGATCCGCAAGAAGCGCTCGCCACCAATGCGCTCGCAAAATCCGAAGATTATCGGGTTGGGAAGGGTTAATTCATTTAACCTATTTATCGATAAAGGTTATCATGGTGCTTGGAGCTGTTTTTCCTCGCCCAAGATGAGCGCACGCACGACGGCGCACTTTGAACACTTCTATATTCATTTAGTTTTCATCTTGATGCGATAAATACATGCTAGCGCACATTCAATCTTCATGCGCTACTTGCCCCTTTAGCAGGTTAGCTAGCTGCTCCTGGTAGCTTCTCTCAATGTCCTCGAGGCTTCGTCGTTTTCGCTCCTTCAGCTGTTCGATTTTCTCTTCAAGACTCTGACCATTCACGTCGTTGCTAGTACCGAAACCTGAGTCTTGAGAAGACGTGCTTCCTTCTGAAGTTGCTCTGCGATCGCGGCGTGGAGGGTTTTTCAACATGGCGTACTTCACGGTTTCATTCTCCCGAAAAGTGTCGACTCGCTTCGTCATAGCCTCCAACCGCATAAGCACATCAAGGTGCAATGTTTCAATCTCCACACTTGCGTCTCGATCAAAGTGGCTAGTCGGATCCCAGCGCAGGTAGTAGTGCGCCCAGAACTTGAGCGACTTCATCGAACAGGAAGGCACGATAACATCTTCGCAGGAGGCCAGGGCGCCATAACGTCCGATTTCATCGCCCTCCGACACTGCGTCAATATCAGAAGCATTCCGCATGGCATCTGAGGACAGTGGTACACGCTCTACCACAGGCATGAAAAGTGATGTTAGTGATGAGCGTGACTTTGGGGTCGATGGCCTTCCACCAGCTCCACCATCCTCTGCGTTCCGACCACAGTAGAAAGATCTCGAACGCGGCGCAACTGCAGGAGAAGCGGGAAAACTGGATAATGCTGACGGCCCCAAGCATTGCGGGAATGAAAAGCCCGCATCGAGATCACGTACAAGTTTGTGGTAGCAGGATGGCTGAAGAGACATCATATCCGCTTCGCTGTCACCGTCCCAGCTGTCAAAATCGTTACCGCCAAGCGATGAGTCATCGCTATCGAAGCGGCGGCGTTGCAGTCCACGCGCAAGCTGAACGTGTGTGGACTCTGAGGCAGCATTCACTTCTGCATCTGTCGCGTCAGCTCTGGAGCGTGAAGGTGACGAAGCCACAGCAACAGTACTTCCAAACATCATTGAAGTGGGGCTGGAGCATGCTGAAGACCCATCTGACGTATAAAGTTCACCCCTGTCTTCAACATAGTCCCCATATCCATCCGTCAGCGAGTGAACTTCGCAGTCCTCGTGAGTCATGTGAAAGATCGACCGAGGGGATTCTTCATATGACTGCCCCAATTTCCTCTCAAAGCACTGCCGTGTGGCTGTCACACTCGCCTTCCATTTCATGCGGGGAGCGTTCTGTGGCTGATAAAAAGGGTTCACCACGACTGCGCGATCCACCGTGCTAAGGTATGACCACAATGATTGTGTCGGATGCAAAGCTTCCTGCTCCATGCGCTCACTTTGGGAGTTGTACAGGAATGTACCAAATCGGCACGAGTAGAGATGGTCGAGGATGAGAATGAGGTACCGCTCGTTAAACTCGAAAGCACTCGGAAACTGGGCCAGGACCTGCCACACGCAGTCGATCCACTGCAAAAACACTGGAGAGGTTTCGTTTGAGTTGTTGCTGTCCCCATGAGATGTTCTATCTCGGAATTTGTGACCGAAGCTGCACCACTCCTTCTCAATTAGTAGCTGAAACCCTGCTATTGTTCGGTAGTGCGGGTCAATGAGTAGCTCTGCAAGCGCTGTAAGCTGCGCTGTGCGATCCCACCCGTCACTGCAGTGAATCAGAACGCTTGACTTCTGCTCCTTGACGATACGGACAATCTCCACGGCTGAGTCTAATATGCGAGATATGTGGTCCATCCAGCGGGTTGAGGCAAACTGGTCGAGCCACTTATCGTTGCTCTGTTTCGTGGTGCATAGGTCCATGAGTTTGTGATAACTTTTCCGCATCGTGTGAATATTCTCGATACCCATAAAAATCAGTTTGCACTCCGTCAGGACTAGCGACGACTCCACCGTTTCGTGACGGTGCCCATTATCACCCAAACTGAGCCCATTCGACTCCCCATTAACGGAGACTCCTGCAAAAGCTGGCGTAGAGGCTGCCGCGGATATCGCAGCAGCTGCTGCCGCATTGTGCTCCGATGCCATCATATCTGCATACTTCAATGAAGCTGTGGTATGTCGAGTTTCATAGTGCTCTGTCAGTTCGTACCCTGCTCGACCCACCGTTTTCTGCGCAACAGCATTCTTCCAGGGCCGTGCATCAATAATCACGAGCTTCGATGACGATGGATTGGTCGCTGCTATTGCCTGAATGAGGAATACGTCCTTATCACACTGCTTTTGACCCAATCCGACAAGCGGCTGGCTGCTTCTACAGATAACCGCGCCAGTATAGCGGTCGCGCCATGAAAGAACCGGAATTCGACCTTTAGAGCGAAATTTGGATGCCACGGAAAGCACACTATCGGAGGTGGAGGCTGGCACGGCCAATATTGACGGGTATGTCGGGCACAGTTCGTATTGTTCATTGGTATAGCTCAGTCGCCACCGGTTGGTGGAAGAAAATAACCCCATACGCTGGAATTCAGCGACAGCATCATACACTCTCCATCCATCTACAGCACCGTTAACTCCGTCAAACCTTTCCAACGAAAATTTAGCAAATTCGTCCACCTTTCCGTCGGGTTCACCGAGCGCGTGCAAGCGTACAAGTGCGTACGTCCGGTCAAATTGACTGAACGTCTGTTTCGACACCAGTCCTTCAAAGATAAACTGCAGGCGGCGAAAATCCTTACCCACAACTTCCAGCAGTCCACTATCCGTCTCCACCATTTCTTTCCTTTTCACACGTTCGATGGTCACCAATGGGATCGCCTGATATGCCACCAACGCTTCTGTATGCAGATCACTCGCATACGGAAGCTCATCTTCTCTCACATTGCTCCTCACATTCGCTTCTGACGAAAACCTTCTCATACTGACTTCCCCATCGGCTGCAGGACTGAACACGAGACGGTAATTCGTCACATACAACGTCCCCACATGCTCAATCCGATCCAGAAAGAACCGAATGCGCACATTCTCATTTGTCACCAGCACCGCTTCCCCAGGCAGCATCTGCAACCCGCCGTCTCCACCATTTCCACCAGCATAATCCGTCTCTTCGCTTCCTGTTCGCTCCCGTTCACTGTAACTCCCACTCGATGCTCCTCTCATAAACGCAGGGGACTGCCGTCGAACATTAGACGTCATAATGCCTCCTTCCATCGCATCAACCACCGAACCTCTGAAAGTTGATACTCTGTCTCTCCTTCTGTCTGCAATCTGCGACCTGGAGGCCCATTGCCGGCCACCCACGCCTGGAGCAAAAGAAACCCCTCCTCGTGCTGATCCTTCTCTATCTCCCGTGTCACTATGTCTTCTCACAGGTTGGTAATTCTTCCTAGACTGTCGCTCTTGCACCATTTTGGCATGAGCTTTCTTGGCTGCCACGGAGCATTTGGCGCACACTCGCACGGGGGCGAAGAAGCCCGAATTGACCAGCGGCATCCGCGCCGACGAGCACGCGTCACAGAACACGTTCCCGCAGCTTCGACAGTGGTGGCGACGCAGCATCAGCGAGAACGAGGCCTGGCAGCTGTAGCAGCGCTCGGCCAGGCTGTCGGGCACCCAGGCCACCACGTTGCGGTTGGTCGCGGGATTGTGGTGGCGGCGGCGGTGGCCTGGTGTCGATCGGGGCTGCGGGGTGGTGGACTGCGGCTGGGGCTTGGAGAGGTGCAGCGCGGAGGGGTGAAGAGCAGACGCGGACGAAGACGTGAGCACCGGAGACACGTGCAGAGGCGGAGGGTCTCGAGAGGAGACGCGCGGGCGGCGGGACGGCTGCATGTCAAGGACCTGGTCGGAGGCTAGTCCTGCATCAAGAAGGCCCCGCTGTTCTGAAAAGTGCCGCAAGGGCTTTTCTCTTGCACAAAACGTAGCGGTGTGGGCCACGCCAAATGGTGTGGCCCCACACTAACTAATCAACCGATTCCCAAAATGGCCACAAATGGGAACTACCACAAAATGGCAAAAACGACCACCAAAGTGACCACAAAATCGTTAAATGATGCCGTCAACCAGCCCCTCCCCACCCCCAGTGCATTTTCAGCCAATGAGAGAAGCCCCGAAAATAAGCTTGCTATATTCGGATCCGAATATACTTGACGGAAAATGACATTAGGACGATAAGCTGCTTTACTTGCTCATTCCGTATCCGCGCTTCTGGGAACACGACGCCGCGGTATCGCTGGAGTCTTGCTTCTGCTTTGTGTGTGCGTCCTTTGCTTTAGTTCCACCTTGGAATCACCTCGCAACTCGTCGTGAAGCACTCGCAATTGCACTTTAACCGCCATGAGCGACGACATTGCGAACCTCGAGGCCATTCTCGTGGACGAAGAGTACCTAACCGGCGAATTGGAGCTGGATCGACCTCCACGACCGTCTTCTGCAGCGCCTCACGAGTCCAGACGAGCCAGTATCGACGCCTACGATGCTCGGGACGACCATTTCGGACGTGGACAAGAGGAAAACGACGAAGAGGACGAAGAGAAGGACGGTGAAGACGTCCGGGAGGACGCTGCATTAAATGAAGAGGATCAGAAGGACCCTTCACCGCAGTTTCAGTCTCGTAACGTCCTCACAGAAAGCAGAGTGCCCATTGACGTCCATGCAGGTCCTCCTGGCTCCATGTCGTCGACCGGCAGTTTTACTGTTGACGACGAGGACGTCATGGAGATGAACGCTCGAGAGCAGGAACTATTGGTGAATATTCAAGAGCTGCAGCGCCAATTGTCTATGGTGCAGATCCAAACAGACAAACCGCAGGAGGAGATCGTGCCACCCATGATGGATGCGAGACACCGGTTGATTATGGTGTCGAACCGACTGCCGATCTCCTTCCAGCGCAACGAAGCCACGGGCGAGTGGAGCTTCTCCATGAGCTCGGGAGGGTTAGTGACGGCGTTGAACGGCATTCGAGACCAAGTGCCGTTTATCTGGATCGGCTGGCTGGGAGAAGAGATCCCGCATGATGAACAGAGCAAAGTACGGGAGAAGCTGGCGAGGGAGTTCAACTGCGTGCCCGTGTTCCTGTCCGAGGAGATTGCTGCGAGGTACTACAACGACTTTAGCAACGATGTTCTGTGGCCGATCTTCCACTACGTGCCGCTGCCGCTTTTTCGACCAGGAAGCGAAAAGAAATTTGACTTTCGACAATGGGACGCCTACAAATTGGCCAACAAGCGGTTCGCACAGGCTGTGAATCAAGTGTATCGTGAAGGAGACTTTGTGTGGGTGCACGACTACCACTTGATGATGCTGCCTTCGTTGCTACGATCGCGCCATTCACACTGCAAGATCGGCTGGTTCCTTCACACGCCGTTTCCTACAGCTGAAATGTATCGAATGCTACCTGTGGGCAGAGAAATCTTGGAAGGCCTTCTTGGCGCAGATTTGTTGGGGTTTCACACATACGACTACGCTCGCCATTTTATCGCAGCATGCGCTCGTCTCCCCGGTGCATCAACATCTCCCAAAGGCGTTGGATTTGGCGACCACTTTTCGGCGATTGGCGTATTCCCTATCGGTATTGACCCAGAGCATTTTGAGGATATCCTGGACTCGGAAGCTGCACAAAAGCGCATCCAGGAGCTCACTGTAAAATTTGCCGGCTGCAAGATTATCATTGGTGTTGACCGGATGGATTACATCAAGGGGATTCCGCACAAGTTGTTAGCGATGGAGCGATTTTTGAGTTTGTACCCGGAGCGTTGTAAAGATGTGGTTCTTATCCAGATTGGCGTGCCGTCACGCACTGGAGTGCAGGAATATCAGCACCTAGCTGCGAGCGTGAACGAGATGGTAGGTCGAATCAATGGCAGGTTCGGATCTCTGGCGCATTCACCGGTGCACTATATTCACCGCTCAGTGGCCCCCAGTGAGCTTGTAGCGCTCTACAATTTGGCTGATGTCTGCCTGGTGACGTCCATCCGCGACGGCATGAACCTCGTGAGCCACGAATATGTTATGTGCCAGAGTCAATCGTGCGAGCCACATCGTGAAGGACCCGGCGTTCTCATTTTGAGCGAGTTCGCTGGCAGTGCCCAGTCGTTATCAGGCGCCATTCGTGTAAATCCGTGGAGCACAACCGACATGGCAAATGCGATAGGATACGCACTAGAACTACCGCTTATGGAGCGTGAATATCGCCAGACGAATTTGTACCGCTATGTGAAAACCCATACAGCAAGTTTTTGGGGCAGAAGCTTTTTGGCGGATTTGGAGGACGCGGTGACTGAGGCCAGTGGTGAGCCAGTTGGTGAGACTTCCTACCGTCGAAGTGACTCGACACCTTACCAGACCCGCAGAAGACCCAATTAGTAAATCTCAGCATGCTGACAGCTTATATTTTTCAGCGCCACCTCCATATTCAAGAAATACCAGGACAGGTTTACAGTGGCACTTTGCTCGCTGCGCCGATACATCGATATGTAGGTTAACCTTTTATAAAGGTTAACCTTTATATGTGTACAAATCGACGACAGCAAGTTGAGGCGATTTGCGCAACGCTCTCCGTCAATCTCATGGCCGTTCCTTCACTGCTCAATTGGCCGGCGGCACGAGGCTTCGATAAGTAATTCATCTTAGCTACTGTACTGCTGCTGTATGGGTATTGCAACCTCAGAATTGCAATGGCCAACGACTGTGATCACTACGTGGAAGTTCCACGTCCCCATTCGACTGTACCATCACCAGTCAAGACGTCATTCAGCCAGCAGCTTAATCCGTTGGCCAAAGCTTCCCTACCATCAATTGCATTGGCGCAATGGATGCAGCCGATGATTTCGCTCGGTTCTCGACGCATTTTGGAGCTCGACGACATGTGGCCCGTTTGTCCTTCCGACGCCTGTGAATCGCTCGAGCAACGATTTCGACAACGGTATGAACCGAATCGAAGACAACTTTTCGGCCTGTCGCCCGTGTTCGTGGCCTACATGAAGACGTTCCAAGTGCAGATCACGGTTGTGTTCGTCGGGTGCGTGGTGTACGTACTGGCTTTGGGGCTGCAAACGTACGTGACTCGGGCGTTACTGGAATTCCTGAATGGTGAAAAAAATGTTTTCAGTATCGAAAGTGGCTACTGGCTCGTGGCCATGATGACCGGGAGTTCATTGGTAGCTGTATGTGCACTTAACTATCTGTTCTTCTTGGCGTCGAGAATTGGGACGAATATGCGCTCGTTAACGATGTCGCTGGTGTATGAGAAGGCATTGAGGTTGTCGAGTGGGGCGAAACAAGAGTACACAACCGGAGAAATCCTGACCCTCATGAGTGTCGACACGGAGCGGGTGTTCACTGCCATGGTGCAAGGGCCTTGGCTGGTTATGGGGCCGCTGGCGTTTATGGTGTCTTGTGTGTTGATCGGCTTCCTCTTCGACTTTTATGCTGCTCTAGCCGGCGCGGTAGTGCTCACCACCGTTATGGTTATCTCCATCCAGCAAGGAGATCGTATCGCAGAACTTCAGAAAAAGCTGCTGCGAGTGATTGACGAACGCATTAAGGTGACATCGGAGACTCTCCAGGGGATCCGTGTCATGAAATTCTACGCGTGGGAGGACTCCCTGGCTCAGCGCGTGGAGAAACTTCGAGTGAGGGAGGTGAGTTTGCTGCGGAAGTTCCACTCATACCAGGTGATCAACACGGTTATGCTCTTTATCACGCCGACGTTCCTTTCTGGTGCTACACTTGGTGTGTATGTTCTGATCCATCATACGATCACTGTCGTGGAGGCGTTCACGCTTGTTGCCATGGTCAATATCAGTCGTGCTGCGCTTAATCAACTGCCGCTGGCAATTGGCGGGCTGTCGAAAGCTAAGATCGCCTACACTCGTATTGACGCGTTTTTGTCCAGCGGTGAAGTGCTTGTTATGACAGCTATGGAATCGGATTCAAGAACAGCAATGGAGTTGACACCAACAAGTAAAGCTCCTCTTCTCGGAGTGAATGGTGAGATCGATGGCGCTGTGATCAGTCGAGGGCGTATTTCAATCCGAAATGGATCCTTCGAATGGCCCGCAAACCTGACAGGAGGCGATGTAGTTGTTGTGACTCCAGCAGAAGAACAAGACGCAGTTGGTGGAGAAGAGTTTCTCGACAACGGCGCGTCAATTACCCACGACAGTGTCCAGGAGGACAATGGCAATCTTCTAAAACCAAAAGGGCCTCATTCGGACAGCATTGACAAGCATGGTTTCCAGGTTCATGGAGTGAACATGGAGATCGAACGAGGGTCACTCGTGATGATTGTTGGTAAAGTCGGATCGGGTAAATCCAGCCTCCTCAACGCCATCCTTGGAGAAATGCCGCGCACGTCTGGTGTGCTCGAGATTGGTGGTCGAGTGGCCTACGTGAGCCAAGACACCTGGATCCGCAACGCTACTCTGCGAGACAACATTCTCTTCGAACAAGACTATGATGCTGAACGGTACGCGCAGGTACTGGATGCGTCACAACTGGCGATGGACTTGAAAGCACTACCCAACGGAGACTCGACCGAGATTGGAGAGCGTGGAATTAATCTGAGTGGAGGGCAGAAGGCTCGGGTGGCGATTGCTCGTGCGATGTACCGGACGGAGACGGATGTGTTGATTTTGGACGACCCGCTGAGTGCTGTGGACCCTCACGTGGCGCACGCGATTTTCAACAAGTGTATCGTTGGTATGGCGGGTGCCCAGACTAGGTTGCTTGTTTTGAACAGCCACTACGACTTGTTGGCTCGAGCAGACCAAGTTGTGATGATGCACGACGGTGTAATCGTCGCTCATGGATCGTATGAGGAAGTACTATCCAAGTTCCCGCACTTGGCGTCGTCGCACGGTGTCAATGGCGAAGATGGTAAAAATGAAAGTTCAGGTGATGGTAGTAGAAAAGAAAGTTCGGGTAATAATGCTGTTGCGGCCGTCGAGGCACTGGCAGTGAGCCAACCCGATAGCGGCAAACAGGCAGAGGCCATCGAAAGCAGCGTCGTGAAGGCAGAGGAGACACACGACACTGACAAGAAGAATGAGAAGTCAGCTGGAAGGCTTATCCGAGCTGAAGATCGAGTTAAGGGCAAGGTTGGTGGACGCGTCTACAAGACCTATTTCGACGAGACTGGATTCAACGGTTTGGTTGTAATTCTCGTGGTCACTGCAGCCTATTGCGCTGGTCAAGCTGCACGGACCGTTGTCGATTGGTGGCCAGGTCATTGGGCTCGCAATATGCCTCGCCGTGGCGTTGATTCAACATACTCAAACACAACCTTCGGCATGTGGTATCTCGGGTTCCTCGCCCTTTGTACGGTGCTATCGTTTGGTCGAGCACTGATGATCATCGAGTCGTGTATCCGCTCATCCCAAAATATGCACGATGAGCTTTTCAGACGCGTTTTGCGAGCACCTGTGACGAAATACTTCGACGTGACTCCCATGGGCCAGATTTTGAACCGCTTCTCCAATGACTTAGATCAAATGGACTCGATCCTTCCGCAAGAGTACCAGTTGCTGCTCCAGAATTCGTCTCTAGCTCTCGGTGCACTAATCGTCTCGGCGTTTGCGTCGTACTGGATTGGTGTGGCGTATATTCCGATCTTCCTCATTTTCCTCTACATCGGACAGTACTTCAAGAAGTCTTCGCGTGAGATCAAGCGACTCGAGGGCATCACCCGAACGCCTGTGTACAATCTCTTTAGCGAAACATTATCGGGTCTTGATACGATTCGCGCCTTCCGCATGGAAGACAACTTTACCAAGCAAAATCGACGAGTGGTAGACATTAACGCGAACTTGTACCTGACGTACTGGGCTGCAAGTCGATGGTTAGCTACGCGGCTGGACTTCCTGTCGGTGGCCATCATATTTACTGTTTCGATCTACCTCGTAGCTGCTGCTGGGAATGTCGGATCGCTGACGTCGGGTCTTTCGCTCACATATTCTCTCATGCTCACCTCGATGGTGCAGTGGGTCATGCGCTCCGTTGATCGCACGGACAACGCGATGACAAGCGTGGAGCGGCTGTTGTTCTTCCGTCAGATTGAAAACGAGGATGATGCGGGCACGACTGTCGCGGAGTTGCTCGATAAAGAGCACCACTCCACAAATGAAGTAGCTCATGCATGGCCAACACAAGGTGCAATTCGATTCGAGGGGCTTTGCCTACGATATCGACCGGAGCTACCGCTGGTCTTGAAAGGAGTTGACATGGACGTCGCTGCTGGCGAGAAGGTCGGCATCTGCGGACGCACTGGAGCCGGCAAGTCTTCCCTCATGGTCGCGCTCTTCCGCATCTGCGACTTCGACAGCGGACGTGTACTCATCGACGACGTGGACATCGCCACCATCAACCTCCGCGAACTGCGTCGCAGCCTCGCCATCATCCCGCAGGACCCCGTGCTCTTCAGTGGCCCGTTGCGAGAGAACCTCGACCCATTCCACGAGTACTCGGACGAGCGCATCTGGAGCGTGCTCAAGCAGGTGCACATGGCCGAGAGTCTGCGTCGCTGGGGAGCCGGCCTCGACTTTGAGGTGGCCGAGGGTGGAGACAACCTGTCGGTGGGTCAACGCCAGCTCATTTGTATCGGTCGAGCTCTGCTCAAGGACAGTAAGGTGGTGGTTTTGGACGAGGCCACGGCCAACGTGGACACTGCCACGGACGCACTCATCCAGACGACGATCCAGGAGACGTTCGAGGACAAGACGGTGTTGATCATCGCGCACCGCATCAACACCATCATGCACTGCGACAAGATCGCCGTCATGGACGCAGGTCGCGTGGCGGAGTTTGATTCTCCATCGGCGCTGTTGGCGCAGCCGCAGTCGGTGTTTGCAGCTTTGGCGAAGCGTGGAGGGTCAGCCCAATAGTGGGTTGCCCATTAAACCTGTGGGGACACACACTGTAATAAAATTGGTTAGGCTGTTCAGCCAGCTAAAGCTGTCCTCCCAGTAATATGATTTCTACAAGGAACACCAAGCTACGCTGGTGCTCTGTCCGTGCTGCCGTCGGAAGTTCGCGCCTTCGGGTGCCCAGCAGCATATCGCTATTTGCAAGGGGGTCCAGAACCGACCCAAGAACCCCATTCCGATCCTCCGTGACTACGCTGTCGCAGGATAGCGAAGATGCAATGAACTATGGCGAGTAGCGCACGAGGACTATCGAAAACGGTATGTGGTCATTCATTTGATAGACATATCGATCAATGCAGCAGCATTGCACCCTCCTTTTGAGTGGAGTTGTCGAGCGTGTTGGTTTAGGGTCGGAAACCAGCGTAAGCCTTCTCAAGAATCTCCTTGCGGATTTTCGGGTAATCTGGGCACTGAATTGCCGATTGCCGTGGCGCACCTTAGTCTTCATCGGATGGTTGTGTTTTCTTCCTCTCTCGTTCAGGTATCTTTCCAACCCATTGCTCCACTTGAAAGTCAACTTCCATTGTGCGGTTTTTCCCATCCTGATTTTTGTAGGGCTGAACGGGGAACTCATCATAAATGTCGTTCGTGACTACGAAGAGAAGGGTGTGTCGAAAACCTGGAAACCTCTCGCTGCGCGTTAGAACCTGATGGACATCTTTCAAGAGTTGGTACTTGATGGGGTAACCTTTGCCCACTGTCGACTGGGCGTAGATAACGAGCCGAGCATTTGGCACCACAAGCACAGCATCAATGGCAGGAAATGCCTTCGAAAGAGGGATATTCAGCTTCAATTCATTCTCGATTTCGGCAGATGCTTGAATGATCTTGGATTTTGCGTAGAGGGGGTCGAGGTGCAAAACGGTTCCAGAACTACCACTTGCTTTGAGTGGACCAAGTGGCGAAACAGCACCTGCACTGTTTCCATCGAGTCGTCTCATACAAACTTCGCAGGTGGCAAGGTCTTGCAGCAAAATTTTCTCGAGTTCTCTTCCTCGCCACGACTGTAAATCTTTCACAGGGGTCTTCAACAATTCGCGATATTGTTCGGCTGAGCCAACATGATAACGAGTGCTGACGATAGCCTCCACTGCTAGAGATGAAAACGTCAAATAGTAACTGCTGGGACTCTCCTTGCTCCTATAACAATTAAACAAACTATGCTGGAATGCTTCCGCATCGAAATCGAAATCATTAACCATCTTCTTCAGAGCATCGATATTGGACGGAACAGCCTTTTCCACTTCTTGTGCCAATTCATCAAAGTCTTGAGATGATTTGAACAGGAATCTTGGTTTGCCCCCAGCGAGGTTGAATCTCTGAAACCATTCTTGGTCCTCCATGTGAATTGCGTCGGCGAATTGCTGACATTCGTCTCTGGTCCACGGATTCATGTACACCGTGAAGCACGCTTCCTTCTTGAAGTGGTTGTAATTCTTCTGGCGTGGACTAGCGAATACGTACGCATAACTAAAAACGCCAAGTTCCAATGCTCCGCCGTAATCATCACCATCAAATAATCCTTCGTACATTTTTCCATCCTGAGGACCAGGAGATATCTCGTAGCCACCCGGGTTGTTCCAAGTGAAATAATACGTGAAGGGATGCCGAAGAGGGTGATAGGCAACATCTCGTTTCTCCATCAGGAACACAAGCAGCAAGAACACTCCAAACACTGACTTCCCAACTCCAGGACTGCCAAGCACGAGAATTCTGCAAAGTTCCTTATCTGTCTTCACTTCACGCATGATAATCTTGTAAAGGTCCCAATACTCCTGTCGAATATACAAGCCGTTGAAGATTCTTGTGTTCAAGACTCTGCCTTGAATACCTGCACGTAGCAAGTTGTCCAATGCCAGTAACTTGTCCACTTCCAGGTCGGTTTCACGATCCAACCCGCGCCCGACGGCGGCAATTTCAACCGCTTCATCACGAAGAAAGCGTTTAGTGGCTTTTGCTTTCTGCTTTTTTCCGGCTCGCTCTGTCGTCTCTGCTTGTGGTCTTTTCGGTGCTGTAGCCTCGCTCCCTGTCCCTCTCGGACCCACTACCAGCACGTGAACTTTTCTCGATGAAAGGCCTTCTCCAAAGTAGTCCGTAGTTGGCGCGAAGGGATTCATTAGCTCGTAGTCCTGCGGATATTGGTATTTCTGGCCATCGAACGCCACAGCTACTGCCTCAGGGTAGTCCAGCCATTTGTCTCCTTTCTTCGCCAGGACGAGTTGCAGACCGTCGGCATTGGCACCATCGAACTGCTCCTTCCCCGCAATCGCTCCCCACAAGTTCTTGATTTTGCCACGTTCATCTACTTCTACCGAGAAAGAGTTCCCACAGTAGACCCCGTTGATGATCACGCAGTTTAGCTTCACCATCTTTTCTCAAAGAGGCAGATTCCGGAATGAGGCACTCGGAAGGGGAGACTTTTATCGTACTTCAACGGGTGAAGGAAGGGTGTCGACAATGACACAATTGAGGATGTTCATAGTGGAGAAGGTGCAGTTGCAGGAGGACGAGTGGCAGGAGGCCTACACGGCTAAAGGACGGGTCTAGTACTACAACCGACGCACAATGGACTCCGAGACAGCCAAACGAAAGGAGAAAAGTGTCTCCAAGAGGAAGGAATGCCCCGCATGGCACTTTCATAAGGTGTGCACGATCTCCAGGATTAGTATTTGTTAAAGATACTGGGGAACTTCCCGGGACCACGTCTGCCCACTCGACTTATAATGCATCTAGTGTTCAATTCGCATTCTGCAGTCAATATCCCTCCTGCCTCCATGGATTCGGTCGCTATCGACCCCGGCATCGTCGAGCCCCTGCCAGAACTCGCGGTCGCGTGGACACCGCCTGATGAAGTCGACATCGAGCAACGCGCCGCCGCGAACCATCGTCGCACCCTTCTTCGAGGAGCCAACAGCGCCCTAGTGTTCTCAACCGTGACGTACCCACTGAGGCACATTTGTCCGAACCATGACATCCGGGACGCGCTCGAACAACATGCTGTGGCTCTGCAGCAGATCCGAGTGGAGGCAATGTTCGTCATGAACTTCCACTGCTGCCGCCTGTTCGAGCACCATCGGCGCAGCTACCTGAACTACCCTGTAGTACCGGCAAGATCTCGCACGATGGAGACAGCCCTACAGCTGGACCAAGCTACGTTCTACCGGTGCTGCACAGCTGTCTTTGGTGACGAACAGATGCCCGCGCCAAAACCCTCGGCTAACGCTGCACTAGAGGAGTCCATCAACGTCTACAAGGCTTCGCGATCGAGGGTCATGTCGTATATACCACCTACGCTATTCTGTTCAAGCTCCGCTATCAAAGAACTGGCGAATGACATGGTCGTTGCGGCGCAACAACACATTCGAACGAACTTCGAGGCGCGGCTTGTCAACTTCATTAGCCTGCAGCTTGCGTATCCGCGGGGAGCAGCTGAGGCCATGGTCGCTCGACTAAAGTCAAGTCCTGAAGACCTCACGGACGTCGAGACGCAATGGCTTGCGTGGCTTGAACTGCCTCCTACAGATGCGAACATCGCTAGCCACAAAGTGCTATTTCTCGGCAAGCTGTACGACATGCTGAAGGAGATGGAGCCAATGTACGACCAAGACGAGATCCCGAAAGGGTGCCGGCTCTTTACGTTGCTGCCGCAGCCCACCTCCTGTGTGCCATCGTTCTTCCCGGTCACTACAGAGATGCTCTACCAAGTCGCAAAACAAATTTTGGCAACGACGGGCAAGGATGTCTTCGGGCTCTACAAGTCCATAAACTCTCGTGGCCATCGGATGTATGCTACGTCTGCGGAGTTCCAAGAAGTACGTGAGCGAATGTGGACCACGGTGTTCAACCTC
This sequence comes from Phytophthora agathidicida, assembly GCA_025722995.1. Classification (NCBI taxonomy): domain Eukaryota; phylum Oomycota; class Peronosporomycetes; order Peronosporales; family Peronosporaceae; genus Phytophthora; species Phytophthora agathidicida. The sequence continues at coordinate 2,944,943 of CP106978.1, forward strand.
GGAGACTGCGTCAGCCATACTGCGGATCCCCGAATTGGCGTTCCAAGGCGCAACTTCGAGTATCAGATCTCCACGAATGGCTACAGTGCTGCTGTGCTGACGTCAATTCCTGCTCCTGTTGAACGACCTGCTCTTTCTCCGAAGTATATACCAAATACGTTGATCGGGATTGACCCAGGACTACGGATGATGCTGACGGCATACAGCCGTCCTATGTTGGAGTTTGTCTGCAACGCACCGGAAGAGCCATGCTCCATGCCCGGTTGGTGCAGTACCTGTCCAGGCCACGTTGGCGGCAGACGCCATGGCAAGAAGCGCAGCAGGAACCGCCGTCGTCGCCACCGACGCAAGAGACGCAGCAGAGCGCACTGCGATGAGGAGGGGTGGTGCGAGATCTGCCAAAGGCACCACCCAAAGCACCGTCCGCGGAAACACGGTGTCAGGCGCCGGACTCACTTTTTGCGCGACAATTCTCACGTCCTGCAAGTCACGTCCCGAGAGTACCGACACATGAGTCGTGTCGAGCACCATGCATTTTGGCATGAAAACCTGAAAAAGAGGTATCCGCGCTATGGTGCGTTTGTGAAGGACATGCCGTCGTCCAAGACTTCGTCGTCGGTGTCTCTGCTCTCTCGTTACGAGCACATCTGGAAGAATATCAGCGCCATGTTGGAGTTCTGCGCTCTCAAAGGGTTTCGCAAGTGGAGATTCACGGTGTCGCGATTCAAACGCAAGGCCGTGGCGAAACTCGCCAAGCGTGTCGTCCCGACCGTGGACCGTGGCGTGTGTGTGGCTCTCGGAAAATGGAGCAGCCAGACTCATCTCGCGGGCCACATGCACGCCCCGCTCAAGCGGTTCGCGCTTGAACTCTCGCCGCGCAACCCTCGTCATGGTCGACGAGTTTCGTACCAGCTATCTTTGCTCTGAGTGCTCGGGACCGATGGTGGACATGCCGTTCAAGATCTACGGGACGACGAAAGCCAAGAGGTCGAGGAACGTGCGTGTCTGCAGAAACGTAGCTTGCAGAGAGAACTACTGGGAGCGTGACATCAACGCCGCGAAGAACTTGTGGCAGCTTGGGCTCCTCCAAGTCACCAACCAGCCTCGAACTCCGCAGTTTTGCAGAGGATACCGAATCGACTAAGTCGACTTAATTCGAACCAACGTGGGAACGGGACCCTGAGAAGGACCTCAAACGAAAGCCCACTCGGTAAACGGGCTGCTGGGGAGTGAAAGATGTAGTGCCTTCATTCATAGGTAGCCCAGTCCGAACGTAAAGATCTCTCGAGATCATTCTTAGTGAATATACCAGGATTAGTCAGGCCGATCGTTCCCACAGCGACACATCATCAATAACTCAGTCCCTCAACTCATTCCTTAATTTCCTCCCTTCCTCGCACAACGCTCCGCCATGACCAAGAACATCGCCCGCGCCTCTCAAACGTGGCAGCCTCAGAAGTACCTCAAGTTTCAGCAACAACGTCTGCGGCCGGCACTCGAGCTGCTCGACCGGGTGTCAACCCTATCAACAACGGACGACAATTCGGCGGATATTATCGATCTCGGAGCGGGTACCGGCAACATGGCCCCGGCCTTCCTGTGCGTGTCGCCAAAGAAAAGTTATCCTTTAAAACTACTACACTGCTAACCATGCTCTCTTTACTGCAGGAACCGGTGGCCCAAAGCTCAAGTGACCTTCGTGGACTCGTCCGCATCCATGTTGGAAGTTGCTAAACGGGAGCACAAGAAGAATCGATCTCTGGACACCCAACGACGTGGATATGTCCAGACCGACTTCGAGACTTACGATCCTGAACGACCTGTGGACCTCATCTTCTCCAACGCAGCACTGCACTGGGTGAGTGCGGAGAAGCACCTGGAAATCCTGCCAAGACTCTTTTCGTACTTGAAACCTGGTGGCGTCTTGGCCTTCCAAATGCCCGACAGTCGTCTTCAGGCCAGCCACCAGCTAATGGTGGATGCAGCAGCAGAACTGGGTTTGAGTGGTCGCGTGGCCGACGTGCGCTGGGTCACGTGTGAGCGAGACCCAGGCTTCTACTATGAACTCTTCAAGAACATCGACCAGGACGTGAAGCTCGACATGTGGGCTACAGTGTACGCGCAGGTTCTCGAAGGCGAGAACCCTGTGGCCGATTTCACGGGTTCCACGGGACTTCGCCCCTACATCAAAGCACTGGGCGAAACTTCAAAGGAGGCTGCAGCGTTCGAGCAAAAGTATCGCGAACTCATTGCAGAGGCGTACCCGAAGCAGAGCGATGGCCGGACGATCCTCAACTTCAAACGATTTTTCGTCACGGCCACCAAACCGCTGTAAGCTGTGGCTATTTTGCCATCTTAGCTATCAGTACACTACTACGGAAAACATCAAATGAGTAGGATCCAAGTATTCATTCTCCGTCATGCTCGGTTCGCGTAGCCTACTAATGCTTCACTGCAATGCCGATTTTGCCAATGTGGCTGCTGGAGTTAAGCATATCAAACGCAGCCACCACTTCATCCTGAGCAAATCCGAACGTCTTGTGGATGTACGGCTGGACGTTCTTGTGCGAAACGAACCGAACCAACTCGGTGGTGAGCTGCTTGCTGCCAGCTTGAACGCCTCGCAGTGCACAGCCTTGAATCAGCGCCAGAAGTGGAACGTTGGGCATGTCTTCTTGCCTGATATCGGCCAAGTAGCCGATGACAGCGATCATTCCCCCAGATGCAGTGGCTTTGATGCTCTGCTCCATTGTGCCGGCTCCACCGATCTCAATAACATAGTCGGCCCCTTCTTCGCTGGTAACTCGACGCACTTCTTCCGCCCAATTCGGCGTCGTGCAATAGTTGATTACATGGTCGACACCAAACTTCTCCTTCACGAACTTGAGTTTTTCATCCGACGAGGACGTGACGATCGTCGCCGCTCCAGCAGCTTTAGCGAGTTGGATACCCGTGATCGACACACCACCAGTACCTTGGAAGAGAACGGTTTGTCCAGGTTTCATCGGCACGTAGCCGTACAGTGCATTCCAGACGGTGGCGCCGGTGCACACGAGTGACGCCAATTGAACATAGTCCAGCTTGCACTCATCGGGGACCTTGATGATTGCTTGAGCCGGGACTGCAGCAAATTGTCGGAGCGTACCGTCGACACCCCCACCTAGCATTTGAGCTTGGTTCTTTAATGGGCCGTACAGGTTGTCAAGCGTGATGTTGACTAGGACGCGGTCGCCGACTTTGAGATCATCAACGGCATTTCCAATTGCAGCAATAACGCCAGCTCCATCCGAGCACGGAACGAGATCATCCTTCACTGCTGCGGCCGGGTAAAACCCTCCACAGATTTGAATATCGCGCGCGTTGAGTGTGACGCCGCGAATTTCGACGAGAACTTCATGATGCTCACAGATGGTGGGGACAGGCTCGGATTCGCATTTCAAGTTGTGGTGCGACGTACGGTCCTTGATGCGGTACACGAGGTTGCTCGACGCCATTGCTGCAGGTGCTTGGGGGAGGATTCAGGAATGACCACGCATCAAGGTGAAGGCCTTGGCGAGGTGATCTGTTTACATAGGCTAGGCCATCTACGCAAGCATTGCGCGTTGAATGTGCTGTGTATCACGACGTCGTAGTTTAAGGTCTTCTGCTGGAAAACTTTCGGTACAGTGGCTACAGAGTGTGTGTGTGTGTGATCATCGTGTGGAAAGCACCGGACCGGGCTCGATGTTCTCGTTCGTATCGCTTCAACTACTGCAAATCGAGATTTTGTCATCTTCGTTCCAATTGGTAGAAGGCGTACTTCTGCGCTGCTCATGGCTCATGTGGTTCATCATGCTCTTGCTTGCGCAAAATATCATGTGCAACAAGTCGCGCGGTTGATGAACAGTGAACTTCATCCGAATGGCCAATTCATGCCGTCAAGATGACCACTTCTCAACTTTCCTTGCCAAGGTCTGAGTCCATCCTATCATCATGGCCCAGAGTGCAGTTCGAGCGACGCAAACCTGGCAACCTCACAAGTACCTCAAGTTCCAGCAGCAACGTCTTCGGCCGGCACTTGATCTGCTAGCGCGCGTGTCTCCACTTCCTGCTGCAGATGAAGGAGCTGTGGAGATCGTTGACCTCGGCGCTGGAACCGGCAATATGGCCCCTGCATTCCTGTAAGAAACTGTGAGCCTCTTCATTAAACCATTCAGACAGCCGCACCAACGAACGTTTTGCTGTTCTTCTATGTCTACAGACAGTGGTGGCCAAAGGCTCAAGTGACATTCGTGGGCTCAACCGCTTCCATGTTAGAAGTGGCCCACCACGAACACAACGAGAACGAGACCCTCAACACGCAGCAGTTCACCTACGTCCAAGCCGACTTCGAAACGTACAACCCTGGACGTCCAGTCGATCTCATCTTCTCCAATGCAGCTCTGCAATGGGCGCATGCCGATAAGCACAAAGACATCATGTCGCGGTTGTACTCGTTCCTGAAACCTGGCGGTGTGCTGGCATTCCAAATCCCTGACACTCGTCTTCAGCCGAACTACGATCTCATGCTCGAAGCGGCTGCAGCGCTGGGGCTAAGCGAGCGTGTGGCTGGAGTGCGGTCTGTAACCTGCGAACACGACCCGGAGTTCTACTTCGAGCTGTTCAAAGCAGCTGACAGCGCTGTGGAACTCGACATGTGGGTGACGGTGTACGCGCACATCCTCGAGGGCGACAACCCGGTGGCCGACTTCAGAAGCTCTACCTCAGACACGCGTCCGTCGTGTAAATGGCCGCTGATTGCGTTGCATCGTCCGCCTGGAAGCCTGGCTGGCTCAAAAGACTCCGCAGGATCTGCGCCGCCCTCGGAGCTTCGTGTGGCTGTCCGCGTTTGGCCACGAGCAGCGCCAGTCGCTGCAGAAGTTGCAGCCTGGATGTTATTGGCTAGACAACTTCAACTTGAGTACGATCCAACCGTTTGTGATCTTCAAACGTCGCGTCCGCTCGCTTCACCATTGCTCACTTCATCACCCCAACTAACGCCAACATGAGTATGGACCCGCGCGTGTTGATCAACTACTACCTTCGCAAAGGTTGGTACGACCATGTGCAGCGTTTGTGCGAGCAGATCCTCGAGAAGAAGGGCAGCGACTCGGCCATCTTGTTCTGGCGCGCCTTTGGCATCGTCTTGGAGCGAAGCTATTCATCTGCCATTCGGGAGCTCGAAAACCTCAAGCGAACTGGTCGAGACGTGGAGCTGCCATGTCTCCACGCTCTAGTCTACGCCCACTCACAATGTAGACATGTCGACCACGACGAGGTGGCTCAGTTGGAGCTGCAGCTCGTCATGGCCGAGGAGAACGCGTCCAGCTCGAGTTTGTTGCTCTGTGCCACCTTCTTCTGGCATTTGGGAGACCATGCTAAGGCTTGCAAAATCCTGGATCAAGTGCTGAAGAATAGTGGCAAAACTAGCTCTGATGGAGCCTTCCGTCAACGAGCTCTCATCCTCCGCGGCTGGCTGGACCTCACGGTGGATCCTAAATTCAAACGCGACGCCGATACGCGAGAAAACGCCATCCAGTACTTCGACCAAGTGACAGAGTATGCCTCAATGCTTGCTGGCTGTTGTAAGTAATAGCTGACTCCTTGAGTATGTGTTTGTTCAGTCGGAAGGATGCCGAGTTAGTTCTCGGTATGGCCAAGTACTACGACCTCAAAAAGGCATATCCTCGTGCTCTTGAGTCCTTTGACGAACTGACGGTGCAGTTCCCATGGTTCAAGCATTCTTTGAGTGAGAAAGCCTTGGTCTTGCTCAAGATGGGAAAATGGGACCAATGTATGGACAGCGTGGAGCGAGCGCTGAGCGAGAACCCTCGTGAGATCGAGGCTCTTCGCATTTTGGTTCTGCTGCTTTTGTCGCGTGAAGGTCGCGCTCGCGAGGCCGCTGAGCGTGTGCGCGAGTTGCTTGAGGCACTCAAACGAGCCGAACCGGCTAATCCAGAGCTCTTTTGTGAGGTGTCGCGCTGTACTGCTCGTGTGTCGGATCGAGACTCGGAAGTGCTGCAGTGTAGCTTGGCGCTCATAGAGCACGCCATTCAGTTGAACCCAGACAGCGGCGCCTTCCGTGCCGAGCGCGGGTACCAACGCGCATTACTTGGAGACTATGCAGAAGCGATGGAATCGTACAAAGAAGCACTCAAACTGGACGAGTCTAACGAAATGGCGCTGCACGGCATGATCTACTGTCAGATCAAGATCGGACAGCTTGAAGACGCCTCGCAACAGATGGAATTTTTGAGTGTTATCCAGGAATCAATCGGCGCCAACGCCAGCTTTGCTTTCCTTCAGGCGTTGCTTAGCTGGGAAAAAGACCGTGATCGCACTAGACAGGTGAAGCTATTGCAGCAAGCCATACAGATTCACATGGACAAGCTTAAGGAAACCATTCAGGGCCCTGACGTCTCCACTCACGACACCATGAGTCAACTCAATCCAATTTTTCTCGTCGATGTGGCCACCGAGTTCTTGCAAGGTGATAATCCCCAACAAGGTAGCCCCAACGACACCGCTTCCGATGCTGTCGCTAAGGGAATGAGCATCCTCGAGAAACTCGTCAACAAATCGCCGGGCTTTTTGCGAGCGCAGTTTGTGCTCACGCAGGCCTACTTCGATGCGCAGCGACTGGATGACGCCTATCAAGTGTCCAATTTAATCCTGAAGATGGAGCCTGGCCACTCCAAGGCACACTTGATGCAGGCTCGAGTTAGCCTTGAGCGCGAACATTTCCGCGCAGCCTCTTCGTGCCTTGACCAGGCACTCAGCTACGATTTTTCTGTTCGTCAATCGCTCTCGTTCTACATCATCAAGGCGCGTATCCTCGAAAATTCAGGCGACGTCCGTGAGGCGCTGCAGACTCTACAGACGGCGATGAAGATGACCCAGAGCGCAGGTGGTTCATTGACTTCTGGAAGCAGCCATCGCCGACAGAAACAATCGGCTGACAATTCCAACGCGGGCAGTGTATCGCTCTTCGACAAGGCCTCGGTCTACATCCACATGGCACAGGTGCTTTCACAGCTCAACGATATCGCCGAGGCCACTAAGACTGTACGCGAGGCACTCGACGTGTTTCGCGGCACTTCGCAGGAAGTGCGTGTGTTGGTTGCCAACAGCGAACTCGCTATCAAGCGTGGAGACTATGACGCAGCAATCGCCATGCTGAGCAGCGTTCCCGTGACTTCTCCTGCGTTCACCAAGGCCCAAATGGTTAAGGCCGACATATATCTGCAATATCGCAAGGACAAACATCTGTACGCACGCTGTTACCAGGAACTCGTCGCGATCAACCCGTGCCATGCCACACACGTGAGCATGGCTGAAGCTTACTTGCGAATTCAAATGCTGGATCAGGCGGTCGAATCGTTCGAGCGGGCCAAGGCACTGAGTCCTGGAGATCCGACGATCGCTGGTCGTATCGGACGCGTCTTGATCTCGAAGCACGACTACCTCAAAGCCGTGGACTACTACGAGACGGCACTGAAAATGGCACCAGGAAACCTTGTGCTACGCAAAGACCTCGCCGAGTTGTACGCCAAGCTGCGGCATTATGATCAGGCTTTGCGTGTCGTGCAGCAAGCGCCGTCCAGCGATTCCGAGGCCTTGAGCCAACTTCTGCAGGTAGTAGATCTGCAGCTCGTGCTACCAACTATTCACCGTGGACTAGGCAGCGATGAGCTTGCGGTGCAGGCATTGCTGAAAGCGTACGCCATTCAAAAAGTCATTCTGGACCGTCAGAAGGATGAACAACCGGACGTCCTCAACAAACAACGAGCCGCCATCGCGAACACTTGCTTCCAGATCGCGGCCATCTATGCCTCCGTGCCTGGCAATAGCGAGCGCGACAATGTCGTCAAATACTGCACGTTGGCGTTGCGCTCTGACGAAACTCACGAGCCCTCGCTGCTTTACCTCGCCCGCGCGTACCAGCAGATGGGCGACTTGGACCAGTGCCAGGTGCGCTGTTCAACGCTGCTTCGACTGAATCCGGCTCATGAAGAAGCTGCGCTGATGCTCGCTGACCAGCTACTGCAAAAGGAAGACAACGATTCTGCCATCTACCATTTCCAGCAGCTTCTCGACAGTCGTCCAGACAACTTCGCAGCACTCAGTCGCTTCCTCGTCATGCTTCGTCGCGCTGGTAAGCTGCACACATCTTCGAACGACAAGGAGCAGGGAAATTTAGCCCAGCGGTATCTGCGACTGGCAGAACGTAGTGCCAACGTGCGTGTGGCGCATGCACCGGGATTTCACTTCTGCAAGGGACTTTACGCACGCTTCCGCAACAATGTAGTGGACGCCATCGACGAATTCAATCTTGCACGGCGCGATCCGGAGTGGGGCGAGCGAGCGCTCATCAATATGATCGAGATCTACCTCAATCCGGACAACGAGAGCCTCTGGGACGCTGGCGAAGGCAATGAAGGCAACACGAAGGAACAGACGGAGAACCTCCGCATTGCCAACACGCTCCTGGACGAGTTGCCGATGGCTCGTAACGAACGCGACGCCAAACTTCGCGTGCTCGAAGCCTACGCCGTGCTTGCGGTCCGAACGAAGAGTATGCTTGACAAGGCCATCCAGCTCTTCATGGAGATTCTTGAGACCGTCGACCGCGACTACGTGCCTGCGTTGCTTGGACTGGCCACGGGGTACATGCTGACAAAGCAGCAACCGAAAGCTCGAAACCAACTCAAGCGCATCGCCAAAATGAACTACGACCAAACTCTCGCGGACGAGTTTGAGCGCAGCTACCTCCTTCTGGCAGATATCTACATCAATCGAGGCAAATTTGATCTCGCGCAGGAGCTTTGCAAACGGGCCCTGACCCACAACAAGTCGTCCGGAAAAGCGTGGGAGCTGCTTGGGCTGGTCATGGAGAAGGAACAATCGTACATCGATGCGGCTGAGTGCTACCAAGAAGCTTGGACTTGCGAAGGCGAGGCCAGCGCAGCGATCGGATTCAAGCTCGCGTTCAACTACCTGAAGGCGAAGAAGTTGGTACTCACTGTGGATGTCTGCAACAAGGTGCTGGATCAGTACCCAGACTACCCGAAAATCCGCAAGGAGATTCTTGAGAAGGCTTACGCTGGTTTCCGACCCTAAACCAACACGCTCGACAACTCCACTCAAAAGGAGGGTGCAATGCTGCTGCATTGATCGATATGTCTATCAAATGAATGACCACATACCGTTTTCGATAGTCCTCGTGCGCTACTCGCCATAGTTCATTGCATCTTCGCTATCCTGCGACAGCGTAGTCACGGAGGATCGGAATGGGGTTCTTGGGTCGGTTCTGGACCCCCTTGCAAATAGCGATATGCTGCTGGGCACCCGAAGGCGCGAACTTCCGACGGCAGCACGGACAGAGCACCAGCGTAGCTTGGTGTTCCTTGTAGCTCTGCTGAAGCGTGTGGTCCTTCAACTTGAGCACCTTAGACATCACAGATCCTGTAGAGCTCGGCGGCGGCGTTCCTACTCGGCCATTTTTCGGGTTAGGCGGCGAACTCTGGTTCGATGGAGTTCCGCGTCCCCACGAGCCTTCGTTTCCAAACACACGCGGACACACAGCTTCGTGCTTCGAAAGCCGGCCTTCAGCGAAGCTCCGGTTGCAGTATCGACACGTCTCCATGTGCTGCATAGCCGGACCTCCCGCGCCAGCACTGCTAGTAGGTTGAGAACTCTTCCTCTTAGAGACATTTTTTTTCTTCCGTTTGGCTGCCCCCGAGTCAATAGCTCGGTTTGCCGATGCTGCATCAATATCTAGTTTCGCGTGTTGATCTGGCGACAGCCTTGATCCATCGTCTGCCGTGCCAAAGATTCTGTTCCGACTGGCAAGTTGCTTCTGCGGGGTGCTTTCCGTTGAACCGGGCTCTCTGGCACTAGGCCGTCGCCGTCGTGGACGCAATAATAACAAACTATCCTGCATTGACGTAGCCTCAGGTCGCCCATGAGGTGTAGGATCCGGGAACGACGAAGCGCAGTGCAGCGAGCGCAATGTAGCATCCTCTGACATCAACCCAAGCGCTCGCTCAAAACTGGAATATAATGGCGACATTCGCCGCTTATGGAACTTGGCCGACGCACAGTCTTGGAAATGATCAGCAAGTTGATCAGACGGCTGCTGCTCGCCGCAAAAATTACAAAACAACGTTGCCTGCCTCTCGATCGTCGAAATGGGAGATGCTGCAGTCGACGGGTGATACCCCAGACTCTGACGCAGCACCGAGCGATGCAACTCTGTCTCCTCCTCCGTCGCTACAGCCGAAGGTTGCTTCTCATCCGAGTTCGTATTGTAATGGCTCGGCTTCTTCCACGACGACTCGCGCGTGCGTCGGTTGTAGTAATAGACCCGTCCTTTAGCCGTGTAGGCCTCCTGCCACTCGTCCTCCTGCACCTGCACTTTCTCCACGGTGTCCTCCTCCTGTTTGTTCTCGTGGACACTCTCGATATTGGCCTTCTCTTCTACATCGTCTTGTTCCTGTTTGTCTTCCTCAAAATTGTCCTCCTCTTCTTCCATGTCTTCTTCTTCCGAGTCGACCTGTCCTTCAGGTGTCCTCCAGAGCTGACTCGACTGTCTCGCTGTACCATCCAACGTCCACCTGTCCTCCATCACCTCGTGCATAAAGTCCAAGTAATGGTCCTCCTTTCTGTCTGTCCTCCGCCCTTCTACCGCCTGTTCCCCATCGCTCTCTCCGTCTACGCCGTCCCCCGAGTCCTCCAACAGCCGCAGCGCCTCCCGCACACTCGCCTCCACGTCCGCCTCGTCCTCCGCCGTCATGTCGTCGGAGCTGACGCGCACGCATCGACGTGCGTCGAGCGGCGTGACCATCCAGTCTTCATCTTCCTCGTCATCCTCTTCATTATTGTCGGACGTCTCGGAGACCCAACCGCGGTTTTTCAGATCTAGTTCTTGCTCTATTGTCTGCATTTGTGTCTTGGGTATCAGCTCCGTCGCCTGCGACGTCGCTAGATGCTCTGGGTCGTGAGCTATCAGCGCAGACGGCGACGCATCGGAGGTGTCCGGAGTGTCTGCCATTATTCGATTTGAAAATTGTAGCGGAAGAGGTGGAGACAGTGGATTGGATAGAATGTGATGGGATTTTTAACCTATTAGATGCGGAGGTGATATCTGCGACGTGTGACGAAAGTGGCTACACTCAACTTCAACGATTGCAACATTGTGGCATGGCTGCTATGCTGTATTTTACTGTTATCTAAGCGAACACGAGGGCGATTCCAGTCGCTAGAGCGAGTATGGCAGTCGCTGGCTCCATTACAAGTGAGCCATGAGCGCCAGACGAAGCGGTGGAAATCGTCGTGACGTTGGTGCAGTTGATACTTGCCCACAGACTGGGGTCGGAGGTTAACGTCTTGTAGGACGGGTGCGAGACGCCGCTTGTCCACCGTGGGGACATTCCTGACTTCTGGGTCCACTCGCAGCACGGATCACCGAGCTCTTGGCCGTTCGTCTGGCCATCACCATCAGTATCGGCTTGGCACAAATCCAGCGTCCATGCGCTGCCAGCATTCTGGAAAGCGTCGCCGAAAGCGTCCGTCTTATCGCTGTCGCCTGTGCCATCGGAGTGGCCGATGGCAGGAAAACCTTGAACATTGGCGCCGTTGGGGAGCCGAGCCACAAAACGTTTGCTGCCTTCGGTCGAATTCAGGAGAGCCAACACGCCTACAACCACTAAAGAAGCAGATACCATGATGAACCCTTGGAATAAAGTAGTCGGTCTTGCGGAGGCGTGCACTTGAGAGGCTGGGAATTTGGGAATGACCCGGAAGCAGCTTAGTCATTGACTCATAAGGCCGCGGAGGATGTGAACCGAACCCGCCACACTACATGCGCCCAGCCCCACGCTAGCCTCGACCACACATCGACTATTTTTACCAATGCTAGCCTATCCGAGCTTCAGGTCCTTGGACTCGTCTCACAAATCTTGGCAGTAAATCAAGTGCCCAAGTATATCTGCTCACGCTGTGGCTCGGACGATCGCAATCAACACCAGCACGAAGGCGAACGGCAGCCACGACTTGATAAACCCCGCCACGCTCACATATTTGCCTCGAAAAAACATCCAGAAGCAGAGCTGCACCATGTTCCACTGCTTACGACCGGCATACGCGTAGTGCTCCAGACACACAGCCACGTGCGAGTGGCAGTTGTCACAGCACAAATTGTGCATCCTCTTCTCGTAAACTTTGCAGCCTGCAGCCACCGCTTCGTCCCATTTGGCCGCATCTTCAGGCTCTACTTGGCACTGTAGGTAGCGCGTGGGGGCGCCAAAGGCGAAGTCGTCGCGGCCGATAGTGTACGGCCCAGCAAAGTCAAAGATGACGCTGCAAAATATACAAAATGATGCATAACGTGGTCAATACCGGCCCAATTGCAAAGAATACTTCATTCTAGAGTGGAAGACGCACCCTTTGCTGTCGGCGAGACCCATGTGTCCAATGAAGGGCAGGAACCACGTGAGAATGGGAATCGGAGACCACACGATGCAGAACGGGAATCGGTGCACTGCTGCGTCGATTGTGGCGCCCATAGAGCCCCCAGAAGCACGAGAAGCGGAAGAATGGTCGACAGAGAGCAGCAAATCGTCGTCAGCTACATTGAGAGCGGAGTCGTCGCGTGGGGAAGGCGCCACTGTGGTCGAGGAGACGGCTGCCATGTTGCCCACCTTATTTCTAGCAATGCTGCTAAAGTGTGGAATTCGCAACTAACCGAATCGCGATTTTGCTCTGATAGGAGCAAAATCAGCGTGAATAAGAGTATACGAGCAACTTCAACTTGGCTGGACTTGACCATGGATCGACGTGCCTTGACTTGAGTTCGTCTGTCCTACACATCCTATTATCTTCTCTTCGCTAACAACCTCATGAATCGCCAGGGAGGTTTTGAGTTCGACGTGGAGCGTGTCCTGCCAGATCTGGAGAAGCGCCTTGAAGACGACTATCGAAACCCCACAAGAGAGCATTCGCTCTCGGCCGATGAGGATGCGGATTGTTCCCCCATCGTCGTCTGCAGCGCAATCTCTTATCATGGCTTGAACCGCTGCGTCAACAAGCATCCAACAAAGCTGCAGCGCTGGGAGTACAAGCCTCAGACGAAGACAAGAGGAAGCGTGGTGGTCTATAATCTACCGACGATCGTGCACAGCATCACCGCGAATGAAGTTGTTGGCATGATCCGCGAGCAAATTGTGGAGTTAAACCCGAGCGCTCGACTATTGCGGACGCTGCATGCAGCTGGTAATACGAGATATGACGTTGGAGACCGTCACCAAGCTACTGACCAGTGCCTCATCCTAGCAGGGGCTCCACCAAACACGTATCCGAGTTTGGTAGTGGAGGTTGCGTACAAACACGAGACATGGGAGAATATGGTAGCCCAAGTTGAATCGGTGGATGCGTCCTATTACGGCTGTGCAGATAGTAATTGGTGTCCAAGTTGGTCTGATCCGTCGACGCATTATCGTGATGCAATGGAAAGTCAGCTTCAACTACAAAGGCGGCAAGGAGCGTCAAGTTCTCTCGGAGGTTGTGGGTTTTGATTTCGGAAAAGGTCATGAAGTCCAGCTCCCCTTGCGTGCGCTGTACTTTGGTGTGGTTCTGCCGGATGCCCTCACTGAGTATGAGGAAGAGAAGGTCGTGCTGGATCTCGACGAATTACGTGGTACGATACGTGCTGCCACACCACGGAAGATCTTCCGTGGTAGAACTCGGTAAGCGGCCCTAATACGTAAAGAGTAAATTTTGAGAATTGATGTTTGAATAAGACGTCAAATTCCATCCACTGCAGTCTTGTTCTCCTTTAATCATTTCCGAATTTTCTTCTTAAGACTCAAGTCCAGATCAGCTACCATCACCATGCTCGCATGCGCTTTTTCTCAATCGCATGCCAAAATGGCGATGACTACTCTTAAAACACACCACAGTGTTCGACTACCTTCGTCGCCAATTAGCCTGCCTCTGACGAACCCCGACGTCACCATGCCCGTCGGAAATGACCTGGACGATCTGGACCAGCACGACGGAATCGACTTCAGGCGCGTGAGAGCGGAACTGGACCGCCTTTTGGAGGAGGGGCTTCGCGAAGAAGACGGCGCAGTTGGCGAAGATCAAAAGCTCAACACCATCGATGTGTACCCCAAAGCCACCAACCACTCCACGGCCAAGGAGCGCGCCGCCAACAGATTGGGTCGTTCTCTCTAAGCAATCCAGCTGTGTGCACCCAATTGCGTGAGGTGCCAGATTTCCAAGCTTACATTTTACTTTACCCTGACCAAGAAGTTCAATTCGTGTTTCCCGTTATGGTTGATCGTTCCCTAACACGAAACAACTCAAGAACTTTAGCTTTGTCAATATTGCTTGATCATCCTAGTCTCCTAAGAGGTTCCCCACATCGGCGTCGCCCCAATCGTCCGCTTCTGCAAAAGATACCAACGTAAGCAAACTCAGTGTCCACAGATTCGACAGAATTCTAACCAATAAACTCAACATTACCTTCGTGTTTGCTCGGTCGCGCTGTCTTCTGAGGTTGCGGCACCCTTGTCGTTACAGGAGCCGCAGTTTGCATTGGTGGTGGTGCGACGTACTCATTTCGGTCATTATCATCACGTTCACGTGTTCGAGACTCTGGTGTGGCGCTTCCATTACCATACATTGAAGACCCTCGACCGCTATCTTGTCTCTGGTACTGTATTTCTTGAGGTTGTCGCTGATAAGATGGTGGTGATCGTGGATCTTCACCGTCATCAGCATTCGAATTCCGCGACGAATGGCCATTGCCTACCGGTGGAGCTTGCTGTTGTTGTTGAGGCGGAATTTTCATGTTGACAGCATTGTCCCGTTCGAGCTTGGCTAATTTGGCTTGGAACCCGTCGCACCGTTGTCCAAGGTCTTTGCAAATGGCCACGAGGTATCTCAAACACTCCAAGTTTTCCGGATAGTCTTGGTGGATCTGTTCGTAGAGCACCATAGCCTTCTGGTACGCACCCATGCGACGGTAGCAACTTGTAACCATGAGCCGCCACTTTACTTCGTTTGGTTGAATTTGGCTTGCCCTCTCGAAGAACTGAATTGCTTTCTCGTACAATTCACTCTTGACATACCATACCCCGAGCCAAGAGATGACATCCAAGTTGATCGGGAAGTATCGATAAGATTCGAGATGGTAGTGGAAAGCCTGAGTCTCGTCGTCGTCCTTGTTGAAGATTTGGCCCAGTCGAGCAAGCACGCCCGGGTCTGCAACATTCTTAGTGTTCCGATCACGCTTATCACTGCCGCCGAAACATGATAGCAGGATGTTAAACCATTTAGCTGCTTGTCGATAATTACCCATAATATCGTGAAGGTTTGCGATCTGATAGAGTACTTCAGCGTTTGAAGGGACAATACTGTGCAGCTTCTCAAAAGCCTGAAGTGCCTCATTCAATACTCCCATCTTGATGTTCACGAGACCGAGATTATAGATTGCTTCGATACAGTCTGCTTCAACACCAATAGCTTCCAGGAACAACTCCTTTGCTCTCTCGCATTCATTTTTAACGTAGAGACAATTGCCCTTGTTCACCAGAGCCTTTGCATTGTATCGCTGATGCCGTACAGCCAACGACGCGTATTTATCAGCCTGTGCTGTATCTCCTTCCACAAAGTAGAGATAGCTGAGGTTTGTAGCTGCCATGGCTTTGTGTGCCGGGTCTTTCTTCTCGAAAGCCTTGAGAACCTCTATAGCCTTGTCAAATTCTTTTTCTTTCAAGAACCAGTGCGCTTTACAAATCTCCATTTCACTCGCCAGACTCTCATGATTTTCCTGCTTGAGCGCGTCGATGACCCACGTAAATCCCGCTAACCAGTCCTTCTTGTCCAGTGCAGGAGCGCACAATTTCGCAGCTACTAATATGTACTCCATGGCTTTTTTTCTCCTGGCTCGAATTTCAGCTTTCAATCCGTCGGTCTTCAACGAGTGAAGATGTTCTTTCGAAGACGTGTGGGTATCGTCATTGTGTTTGGACTCATTTGCTAGGCCAGACTCATCTTCATCCTCTTCGGACATTCCTTCCATCGGAATTGTAATGAGGTTCGTGAAGCCCCGCCGCATTTTTTCGTGCTCTCCAATCGCGTAGTAACAAATGATGAGGTTGAAACCCGACTGGAAGTCTGCATTACCTTCCATGATATCCTCAAACGTGGCCGACGCATCTTGGTAGTGACCAAGTTTGATCTGCGCCGCCCCAATATTACGCTTGATCTTGTATCGCACCTCCTTGCTCGTGTTCGGGATCTGATCTAGCGCCATGCGGTACATTCGGATTGCAGTAGGATACTGCTGTTGCTCGAAGTAAATATTCCCCATATTCACTCGCAATCGGCCGCCTTGGGCGTATTGTTTGTTCTTGACGATTGGCGTGTACGACTGGATCGCCTCTTTCCACAGTCCATTGAGATGATACGCATTGGCGAGATTGAAAAATACAGCGTACGTCAAGTCGATGTTAAGCATATCCGCTAACCCGTTCAACTCACAGTGTTTGTTGAACGCCCTCTCCTTGCGGCCAGCATCTTTCGCCAAATGCAGAGCTTCCTCGTACTGTTCCTTGGAAATTAAGTCTGCAGATTGCTCAATTAGCGAATTGACCGTGCGTTCCAACTCTTTGGCCACCTCCTTTGGTGAATTCTCCGTCTTCTCCACCAGTGCAGGTGCCGCACCAGTTTTTCGAGCTTCCCCCATAGGATCAAACATCCTCTGACCTCCAGCAGTACGTGGATTTGACTACACCAACAAGAAGTTGTCAGCACCGTAAAGCACTCTCACCATAGCCATTGTCAACACGAAATCAATTCTCACCGAAAACCCTGCTCCAGACACGGAGGTCATGGGTCGAGCTTCACCCGCCGGCTGTTGAGATGTGCCTAACCGAGAGCCTGGAATCGGTCGCCCCATTTGTGATGGAGGTGCTCTTCAGCAAAAAGCAGAAGTATGTCAGAAGTAGAATATGCTTCCAATATGGTGGTCAATTAGATCTACCTGAAAGCAGTTCCTGGTGGATTGTAGCCTCCTCTCGATGCCGGTGCTCCGTACGACGACGCCATGTAGTTGGTGGTGGATGCCGTCTGCGGAGGTGCCAGGTCGATACTAAAGTTGAAGCCCTCGTACAGATCTTCGTCTTCCTCTTCTTCGACCATGAGCCCGTGTCTGGCCTGGCCGTAGCCGCCTCCATAACCTGCCATCCCCGACGGTAAACCAAAACGAGCTTCGCTATCCTAGAAGTGCCCAAACCGAGCGGCCGCAACAACGGGGATCGCGGTGACGAGTCGCCGGCCAGCGAAACGACTTCTTGTCCAGCGTAGCAATTCACACCAAGTAGAATGAAGTAGGATGAAGTGAACTTATGAACGATCGGTACTTTACATGCCATTACAGTTCAGTCATCTCCGACGCTGAGGCCGACAGTCAGCAGAATTCCTACAAGAATTGTGATGCAGAACGAAATCGTCGACGGAACTCGTACAGCTCCTGCGAAGGGTAGCAGGAACGAACAATCGTCGCCCATCAGTGGGAAATACTCCAGCGTGTTGTTATACGGCTCGTACACCATGGAGCAATAGCAACTGCCGTTCACGCACTCACCGTTCGGATACGAACAATTGTTGAGGCACATTTCTGCAACAAGACGAATTGTCAACGCAAAGCAAATAACACCAGCAGAAATCCATGATACGTACGTGTTTGGCAGTATTTGCCGTACCAGCCTTCGTCGCACATACAGCGCGAATTTGGGAACTCGACGGAGCAGTAGCCGTGACCGGAGCAATTGTAGCCGCAATCCCGGATGGAGCAATCTTCCCCGATAAACGGAGGCTTGCAAATGCACATACCAAAGCCGTCGCAGATTCCGTTCGAGTAGTGCACGTTGTCGGCTGTGCATGGGAATTTCTGGATATTCTCCACGTACGAGTCGTTGTCCGTGTGCTCGAACCCGGAGAAGCAGCAGTGATCGCAAATTTGAGTCTGTTGCGCATCGTCGTAAGCGCAATAGGATCCCGGACAGCTCGAATTCGAGCAGTCTTCACCATAGTATCCGTCATCGCAGCGACAATTACCAGATAAACACGTGCCGTGTAGCGAGCAATTCTTGATGCAGTTGTTGAGATCGTACTGCCACAAATCTCCTAATGATGCAGCGGCAAAAGTTACCGAGTCTTGGTATACTTCCCCCTGTGCGTAGCCGTAGCCACCGAAGACGAAAACCTTGTCAAAACCCTCGTGATATACGCTCATGTGTCCAGAACGTTGAGACGGATGTTCCCATTGGAGTTCTGGGGGTAAATCTGTTCGGTTGTCCTCACGATTCCGACAGCCATCCCAACCGGGAGCTTGGCGTCGCGCTTGCTCGATGAAAACACTTTGCTGAGTTGTGCCTCGAGTGGGCTCAGCAAACACGGAAAACTACACAAGCAGTCAGACGTGAAGTCTTCGCGATCCGACATCAAATATACGACCTTCTTACCTCCTTCGTGCCATAATGTGTTTCTGCGATGAAATAGTAGTCATCTGGGTTGTCAGCTAGGCTGGAAGAGGGCACGTAAGCAGCGTAGTTCCCGCTGTAAGGCAAACGTCGGGCTTCTAGGTCGTCGGTGCACGATGCTGGGTAGATTGGATACACGAACGAATGCTGTTTGACCCAGCGGTTAGCACCTGGAACAATACCAATCAGCAAGTCAGTATTTCATATCTTGTAAAGCACAATTCGACCTATGATACTCACTCGCGTTGTACTGCCAGGTATCGTCGTAGTAATAGTTGGTGATGTAGCCCCCGAACAAAAGAAAAACATCGTTAGCGACGATGAGACTATGATCCACTCGTGGTTCTGGAACGGAGTCGGAATCCGCGACCACTTGAGACCAGAGTCCCGTAGTTAAATTGAATTTCCACATATCGCTCAAGTAGTACGGGTGCGTTGGGTATGGAGTGTATCCTACTTCGCGAGTTCCAAGTGTTCCACGTCCTGCACCAGCACTTGATGTAGTCGGGTATGGAAAAAACGTGCGATAACCGCCGTGAATGAAGATGGCGTTGTCAAAAACCACAGCGGAATGGCCTGCGCGTGCTGGAGGCCATGTCACCACACACTCCACTTCGATCTCTAAGTCGTCTGTGAGGGTTGTAGTGGTATCTGCAGGGCACTCAACTATCTCGGTGATATTCGTCCAGTTGTTTGTGACCTTGTCGTAGACCCAGATATCGTTCAGATATCCGCCAAGAGGATACTGATCAGTGCCATTCCAGTCATTATCCTCGCTGTTCTCATGAGCAAACCCTTGCCAGAGTCGAAATCCTCCGAAAACATACACTTTGTCGTTCAACACAACACTGGAGAACTTGAATCTTTTCCCCGGACCATGTCGACTACTGCCCAGCTCGATCATCTCGGTCCACGAACCGTCAGTGAAGTCGTATAGCCAAACATCATCACAGTAGTCATCGCACATAGGACCAAAGCCTCCGTAGGTGGCCATCGTGCTGTCACTAAACACTTCTGCACTGTGCATCCACCGCTCCGACGGATGCGAACATACGTACGCACCCAGAACTATCTTACATCCTCCCCACTCAGCTCCTTCATCCAAAACTTCCCAAGGGGCGGTATCTTCACAACCATTATCTGCAAACCTGGAACAGTCTAGGAAAACCACAGCAGACATACAACTCAGCTTTATACACAACAACAGCATCATACCACTAAAGTCTCACTGATCTTATAGCTCCAGACATCGTTGAAGAAAACTGCTACCGGCACCTCCGTCGGATCTGTAGGGTACGCGATTTTATCTGCGTACGATACAAACTCAAGAGACCCATTGACGCGCGTGATCTCGTAGGTCGTCGGGATGTGTGTCTTTGTGGTATCTTCCGTCCGACCGCCAAAAACTATTAGTTGATCGTTGTACGTCACGAACGAGTGGCCTCTTCTTGCTGTGGGGCTGGATTCATTGACGCCCCAGGTCCATTGCCGCCAACAAGTTGCAGCTTGTAGCCAACAGGAGATACAGACGAGAACCAACAACAACACACGCATTGACAACAAAGTACGGATGCCGTCGTTAATTTCTTTCAACGACGCTTCAAAAGATCGACCACGTATACAAACCTACGACGGAGGACCTTCATGGAATGGACACTATCTACCCAGAAGATGGCAACTTGCCAGGCAAAGTCTGGCATCGCTTCGGAACTCATAAATCATACCGCGGCGCGGGCAAATGGAGGCCACAGGAGGTTGGCACGCCTTTTGACCGTGGAATAATGGTGTCATCGTTTGATGTTAGAAAATCTAGTTCACTCGTGCGTTCGAATACATGTACGCTTACGTTTAGTTATTGCAGGAGCATGCCTGCATTCCAGAGTCTTAGGAACTCTCGTTCCTGTGCTTGTCGTACTTCATCCTCGTCCTCTTCATCCGTTTCATCACCAGCGTCGACCAGTTCTTGCAAGTACGGGTGCTTGTCCATCAATGCCGCGACGTCCCAATATCCTCGTCGAGCCAAATACTCGATGAAGCTCAACTCGCCAAGACAGTCGCCTCTGCGGTTGTTCACCAGCCACTTGGCCACGTCCTCGTGGCCTGCATTAATTGCATTCACCACGGCCGATTGTGAACAGCCTTCATTTCGATATTCATGCAGCCATTGGATCACGTCCAACTTGCCGTACGTTGCAGCGTTGTCGATAGCGTAGTGGGTAGCCCCCTCCTTGCGGTTATAATGCAGCCATTGCACCACCTCCAAATGGCCGTGTTGGGCCGCAAAGTCCATGGCGTTGGCCGTGCACCCCTCGCTCCTGTTCTCGTGCAGCCACTGCACAATGGCCAAGTGGCCATTGCAGGCCGCCATGTCCATGGCATCTGTCGTGCACCCTTCACCCCGGTGTTCATGCAGCCACTTCACCACCTCCAAATGGCCGAATTCGGCCGCCGAGTCCATGGCCTCTTGACAGCAGTTCTGGAACTTGTTCGGGTTACGACGACTCAAGCGCTTTACCAGGTCCAAGTGGCCGGCCAACGATGCACGCATGAGATTCCACTTGGGCGACATATCCAGGAACGAGTCCACGAGTTCCAGCACGAGATTGTTGGCGGCGTCGAAGCGGTCGCACACGGCCATCACCGCTGGCGAAAGGTCCATCGTTATGCAAAGTGGCGCTGGGGGTTCTAGTCGACGAGTGAGCTTTCCATTGACTTGCAGGGCCGGTTGAACTGCCCCACTAGTCGTTACTAATTCGATGCGACGTCCCATGAGTAAGCGCGGCGCTGAGATGGGAAGCTGTGTTCATGGAAGTAGACGATTCGGCCGCGGTCGATGGCACCGGCTGGAAGTTCCTGGAAGACGCAGCCTTCGACGACCTGGTGGCCCAGATCCTGTGCGTGCCATTCGCCATAGCGGCCTTGATGGCCACTTCACCTACTCGTACTGGCCACAGAACGACCGGCTGCTCACCTTTGTTGAAAATGGAATTTGTGTCATTCCATGTAGGGTGGGGCCTCAGGCAGCGCGTGACGCACCGTTAATGAGCCGGAAAGACGACGGGTCCACGCTTCTTCACGTCGTTGCAGGATGGAAGCACTCGGAGCAGATCGTACACGATCTACCGCAAGCAGGGGTGCCTCCAAACGTCCGTGTACGTGAAATTCCGACGAAATGTGAGCTCTTCCTTGTCCTAAACGTTTAATGACTTTATGATGTTGCTGTGCTTGCAGGATAATCTCGGGTGGTATATTCACTAAGAATGATCTCGAGAGATCTTTACGTTCGGACGGCTACCTATGAATGAAGGCACTACATCTTTCACTCCCCAGCAGCCCGTTTACCGAGTGGGCTTTCGTTTGAGGTCCTTCTCAGGGTCCCGTTCCCACGTTGGTTTGAAGAAATCGTCTTAGTCGATTCGGTGTCCTCTGCAGAACTGCGGAGTTCGAGGCTGGTTGGTGACTTGGAGGAGCCCAAGCTGCCACAAGTTCTTCGCGGCGTTGATATCACGCTCCCAGTAGTTCGCTCTGCAAGCTACGTTTCCGCAGACACGCACGTTCCTCGACCTTTTGGTTTTCGTCGTACCGTAGATCTTGAATGGCGTGTCCACCATCGGTCCCGAGCACTCAGAGCAAAGATAGCTGGTACGAAACTCGTCGACCATGACGAGGGTTGCGCGGCGAGAGAGTTCAAGTGCGAACCGCTTGAGCGGGACGTGCATGTGGCCCGCGAGATGAGTCTGGCTGCTCCATTTCCCGAGAGCCACACACACGTCACGGTCCACGTTCGGGACGACACGCTTGGCGAGTTTCACCACGGCCTTGCGTTTGAATCGCGACACCGTGAATCTCCACTTGCGAAACCCTTTCAGTGCACAAAACTCCAACATGGCGTTGATGTTCTTCCAGATGTGGTCGTAGCGAGATAGTAGATCCGTTGATGATGAAGCCTTGGACGACGGCATGTCCTTCACAAACGCACCATAGCGCGGATACCTCTTCTTCAGGTTTTCGAACCAGAATGCATGGTGCTCGACACGACTCATGTGTCGGTACTCTCGGGACGTGACTTGTAGGACGTGAGCATTGTCGTGCAAAAAGTGAGTCTGGCGCCTGACGCCGTGTTTCCGCGGACGGTGCTTTGGGTGGTGCCTTTGGCAGATCTCGCACCACCCCTCCACATCGCAGTGCGCTCTGCTGCGTCTCTTGCGTCTCTTGCGTCGGTGGAGACGACGGCGGTTCCTACTGCGCTTCTTGCCATGGCGTCTGCCGCCAACGTGGCCTGGACAGGTACTGCACCAACCGGGCATGGAGCATGGCTCTTCCGGTGCGTTGCAGACAAACTCCAACATAGGACGGCTGTATGCCGTCAGCATCATCCGTAGTCCTGGGTCAATCCCGATCAACGTATTTGGTATATACTTCGGAGAAAGAGCAGGTCGTTCAACAGGAGCAGGAATTGACGTCAGCACAGCAGCACTGTAGCCATTCGTGGAGATCTGATACTCGAAGTTGCGCCTTGGAACGCCAATTCGGGGATCCGCAGTATGGCTGACGCAGTCTCCGAGGTTGAACACCGTGGTCCACATTCACTCACGTACTTCTTGGAACTCCGCAGACGTAGCATACATCCGATGGCCACGAGAGTTTATGGACTTGTAGAGCCCGAAGACATCCTTGCCCGTCGTTGCCAAAATTTGTTTTGCGACTTGGTAGAGCATCTCTGTAGTGACCGGGAAGAACGATGGCACACAGGAGGTGGGCTGCGGCAGCAACGTAAAGAGCCGGCACCCTTTCGGGATCTCGTCTTGGTCGTACATTGGCTCCATCTCCTTCAGCATGTCGTACAGCTTGCCGAGAAATAGCACTTTGTGGCTAGCGATGTTCGCATCTGTAGGAGGCAGTTCAAGCCACGCAAGCCATTGCGTCTCGACGTCCGTGAGGTCTTCAGGACTTGACTTTAGTCGAGCGACCATGGCCTCAGCTGCTCCCCGCGGATACGCAAGCTGCAGGCTAATGAAGTTGACAAGCCGCGCCTCGAAGTTCGTTCGAATGTGTTGTTGCGCCGCAACGACCATGTCATTCGCCAGTTCTTTGATAGCGGAGCTTGAACAGAATAGCGTAGGTGGTATATACGACATGACCCTCGATCGCGAAGCCTTGTAGACGTTGATGGACTCCTCTAGTGCAGCGTTAGCCGAGGGTTTTGGCGCGGGCATCTGTTCGTCACCAAAGACAGCTGTGCAGCACCGGTAGAACGTAGCTTGGTCCAGCTGTAGGGCTGTCTCCATCGTGCGAGATCTTGCCGGTACTACAGGGTAGTTCAGGTAGCTGCGCCGATGGTGCTCGAACAGGCGGCAGCAGTGGAAGTTCATGACGAACATTGCCTCCACTCGGATCTGCTGCAGAGCCACAGCATGTTGTTCGAGCGCGTCCCGGATGTCATGGTTCGGACAAATGTGCCTCAGTGGGTACGTCACGGTTGAGAACACTAGGGCGCTGTTGGCTCCTCGAAGAAGGGTGCGACGATGGTTCGCGGCGGCGCGTTGCTCGATGTCGACTTCATCAGGCGGTGTCCACGCGACCGCGAGTTCTGGCAGGGGCTCGACGATGCCGGGGTCGATAGCGACCGAATCCATGGAGGAAGGATATAAGTTTTCTTAACTATCTGGATCTCGGGTGGACGCCATTACTAGAAGCAGCGCAGGAGGGACAATTTGCAGTGTGTCAAGCGTTGTTGGAAGCGGGAGCGATTCCGGACTTACCTTGTGGGGAGGTGACGCCGATCCATGCGGCCATTGAGGTGGGAAATGAGGACATGGTACGGTGGTTGCTAAGACAGCCGGGGACGTGGCCGAGACGATATGACGGAGAGTTCTTTGCCTTTTTGCTGGGCAAAGCACCGGGAGCAGTGACGGACTATTTGGACGTGTTCGCCACGGTGCTCAACCACTCGCATAAAGGTTACGAAGCTGTCAAGTACACTGATTTGAGATTCATCTAAGGAGAACCGACCGTTCCTGTGAGCGAGACGGCACTTGCTCTTGTGGCGAAGAACGGTGCTGCTCATGAGATTTTGTTGCATCGACTGATGCGATTGATTCTGCAGGCGAAATGGAATAGTTTTGCACGAACCATGTTCCGTAGAGAACTCGCGGCCGACACGTTGCTGGTGGCGAGTTATTTTATCCCGACAGTGTGGGGTGGGCCCAATTGGATTCACCTCAAGTCGAAAGTTGACAAGATGGTGGCTGCTCTGCGATTTTCTTCCTGGTTGTTGAGTATTTTTTTGTTATTACATGTTGAGCGGAGCGAGTGTCGAGGAGAGGGGGTAAGGAAATATTTCTCGTCGTTCTGGAACTGGATTGGAGTGGCGACGTACGCGGCGATAATTTACTCGATCCCTCTAGAGTTTGTGGCGTCCTCAGACTTGACACAGCAAGCACGTAACAGCGTTCTAGCGCTGATCATTGTGTGTCTTTGGATCAATTTGCTGCAGTTTCTACAAATGTCACGAGACAGTGGCGTAATCATCGCTATGATGGAGCACATGGTCAAGGATATTTATCGATTCTTCCTGCTGTATTCGGCATTTTTGCTGAGCTTTAGTGGAGCATTCTACCTGTTACTCCGCGGAACTACCGGTTACGAAACCTTTACGCAGTCCTTCATCATTGTCTACCTCATGCTCTACGGCCAACTGACTTACGACAATTTCAAAGCAGCTACTGGATATACCTGGTACGCGAGCAATTTCTGCTTCTCGTGCACCTGTTGAGTGCCGTTGTAGTGCTACTCAACATTCTCATCGCCATGATGGCTACCACCTACGCCGAGATTTGGGATGCTGCAGAGGCCGAAGCATTGCAGTCGCACGCACAAGCCATTGTGCGTCTTGAAAAAGCATTGACTCCTAAGGCTCGTCGTGAAAAGTTCCTTCAGTTGCTTGCAGTTCCCAAGCCGAAGGTTGGTGCGAGGAGTATTCGAGAAAGCAGATACGCTGTGGGAAAAGTTGATGATGACGAGGATACTTTGATGAGTGCGCGAGCAACTAGACGGCAGAATATCATATTTGGTGTTGCTGAGAAGATGAAAAGACTATCAGTTGTGGACAAACCTCAACCAACCCAAGCAGCAAAGAGTCAACACAGCCGCGTTGTACCTGTTGCTGAGCCAATCGAACCAATTGAGTCGTCCGAGTCCGCCGTACAAGAACCTTTACCTGTGAAGGACACCAATTTACTACAGCACACTGCAGCAGCAACGGCAGCCTCACGCTTCGCGATTCATGAACTAGCACGAGAAGTTGTGGCCCTCAATGCGGCAATGAAGAAACCTGTCCTCAGCGTACTGGAAAATGGCGTCCGCTACGAAGTGCCGAAAAAGTCAAATTGACAGTACAGTCGATCCACTTCACCAGGAATTCGCCCAAGCACAGCAAAATCGGCAACAGCAGCAGCAACTCGCTGATCTTCAGGCGCAAGTAGAGCAACTCACTGCTGCTATGACGAGCCTACAAACCTCCATCCTTACCAACCGAATTCGTGGGCCACCAATTCCAAAGTATTGACATGACAATTTATAATTACGCGTAGGAGCGATATGTCTACAGGTGAGCTGCGTCTTCTTCCACGTTGAGCTATTTTACTTGTGCTCTGTTGTACGTACCATTTGCTGCAGCATGTCTTTGGCATAACGCAGCCGTTTGGCAAGGTCGGGCCGCTCTGACGTGAGTATCGCCGCTGACGACGAGTGCACGGTCAGGTCTCCGTCACGATTCAGATACGTCGCAACGCGAGCGTTTGCGGATAGCATGAGCTTTGACTTGTCGAAAAAGTTGAACTGAATTGTCCCGTTGGAGAGTTGGAACAGTACGGCGTGACGAGTCTTGACCCACTTTTTCACGAACACCATTGACCGGGCTTCTTCATCATCACTGCAGGCCCCAAGCCCACTGGTGTTCATGCCAACTTCACGGGATGATAACACAAAAGACCGAGCAAGCTGATTTTCGAGGATATCCGCTTCGTCGTTCTCTGCGCGGGCGTCCACTAAATAACCTTTGAAGTGACCTAGTAATGTCACCTTTTTGTTGAGCGCCGGATCGTAGCTGTCCATGGTGCAGAGGACTCGAGGTTCTGGTCCTGAGCTGTGGCTGCTTTGACGTTCAATGTACTCGAATACTCGTCCATCAGCTGACGAAATCATCTTGGTGGAGTCGTTAAAGTACACACCCGATCCGCCATTCGAAAGCATATAGCCGATGCCGTACTTGGACGTATAATCGACCCATTGAGATATCCACAGGGTAACAGGTACAAGAGAACAGACCTCCTCTGCTTCAGCTCGGATTTCCTTTAATTTCTGTGCCGCAGCAACAATGGTGGCAGCAGATGACAACTCACTCAATTTCTTGTCCCCCCCAGTGCGACTGTGTTCTTGAAGGTAAAAGAACCGAGACAGTGACTTGTAGGCTGCTTCCAGTACATTTTGCGATGGAGCCGACACCTCTGTTTTTTCGGTACTCTTCGCTGTAGTGCTGCTGCTGGTAGTAGCTAACTGCCTTCGGGTACTAGAAAAACCTGACGTTCTCCCTGAGCCATCACGCTTATCTGCAGGAGGCAATGACTGCTCCAGAGACGGCGAAACCCCAGGATCAGAGGCACGTTGAGCGTGGGTATTCACATCTCGAGCTTTGAGAGGATACCTTGTCGCTGCTGCCGGCGGAGGCGGGACCCTTACTCCAGTTGAGCTTGCAAACCGCTCGCTGGCACTGTGACGGGTTGCGAAGGATTGATCCTTACATGATGGCGGGGTCACAAGCAGTGCTGTTCTGGGGAGAGTTGTCGGTACGAACTCGTCAGCCAAGAACGGGTGTTTCAAAATCTGCTCAAGCGACGGTCTTGCGCCCGGGTCACTGCGCAGGATACCACGAACAAGCGATTGGGCCGAGCGGGACACGTGCGCAGTCTCTGGAAATTCATATTGGTTCGCCCGGATCCGCTTGTACGTAGCCTTAACATCATCCGTCTCGAACGGTGGTCGTCCGACCAGCAAAGTATACATGACAACACCGGTCGACCAAATATCGACCTCAAAACTGTGTCCGTTGCCGTGCTGGCCACTCAAAATTTCCGGTGCGATGTAGTTGGGCGTGCCGCACATGGTCCGTTTCCGATCCTCGGGGTTATCAAGTCTCGTGGCGAGTCCAAAATCCCCAATCTTGACCCTCATATCCGACGTAAGGAACAAATTCCCCAACTTGAGATCGCGATGGATCACCAAATTCTCGTGCAGATACGCCAGCCCCTCCACCAGCTGCCGCATGTAAAATCGCACTTCGCTCTCGGACAGCCGCTTCCTCCTTCGCATCAAATCCGACATGGACTGGTTGCGACACAGTTCCAGCAAAATGTACGCGTTGTCCGAGTCTTCAAAAAAATGTTCAAACTGTACAACTTGCGCGTGATGCAGCGACTTGTGGATCTTGATCTCCGACGTAAACTAGAATAAAAAAAAATCCGAGAAAGTACACAGCATCAGCACTTGTCCTCCTCCCTCTCAGCTTCCACATCAAAAGCTCCCTCACTTTCTGCTTGGCCTTGGGTTTAATCAACGAGCTCTTGGCCACCACTTTTCCAGCATAAATCTTCCCTGTTTGCTCGCATTTTAACTCGTAGCAACGTGCAAAACCTCCCTTAAAAAAGCAAAAAAAACAGCATAAACTCATCAAAAATCACCCTAAAAAACTACAACAACGGCTCAAAACCACTGCACCTTGCCCAGGAACTTGCCCTTGACGTACGTCCGTGTCTTGACGTAGCCGTGGGCGTCTAAATACGCCTCCAAAATCTGATCCGGCACAACGGGCTGCGGCGTCGGCTCCTTCTTCTTCTTGTGGGCGGCCGGAGCTGGCGGCGGCGCGCAATCGACGGGCCGCTCCATCTTCACGTTCTCGTCCTGGTTGCTGGCCGCTTCTGGAGCTGGCAACGCGTGGCTGGGGCTGGCCGAGCCGCGACGACTCTGCACGAGCTTGAACCGGTCGCTGTCGTACACGCGTCGGGCCGCTTCGCTGCTGCTGCGGCGCATTTTGGCCCGCTTGGCGGCCGACGGGGTGGCCTTGTTCCCGCCTGCAGAAGAGTTCTCGTTGGCCCCGGCCGCCAGCACCTCCGTCGGGTCGCACGCCTGCATGGTCATGGTCATGGGATAGCGACCCTGCTGGAAGGTTCAGATATTCAAATTTGGAGCAACCTTCGGCCAACATATCGGCCACCACACAAGGCGTACACAACAAAAGATCCTATCACTGGCCTGCCCCCATTGACCAACCAGCCCAGAAGAGAAGAGACACGTCTGCACCCAGCAGCAGCGCCCTTCTTCTCTCCGCCGCAGCGCGTCTTCCACGTCGATCGGATCCTCAGGACCGGGCTCATCGCGCAGCTCTGCGTGTGTATATCCTTGTGCAGCCTTCGGCCGCGCTCGCACGCCCCGTAGAACCCGTCGGCCGCCATGTCGATCCACTTTAAGTTCAAGTCGGCCAAGGAATTCGACACGGTGACGTTCCCGGGCGCCGTGATCCGCGTGCTGGACCTGAAGAAGGCCATCGTGGACAAGAAGAAGCTGGCCAAAGGCCTGGACTTCGACCTCGTCATCACGGACGCGCAGAACGGCAAAGTATACGACGACGAGAACACGCAGCTGCCCAGGAACACCAGCGTGACTGTAAAACGCATCCCCAGTCAGCAGCCGGGCAGTGGCCTGCTGGCCCGTATGAAACAGGAGGCGGCCGTGGCTGCGGCCGCCGCGGCCGCTGCAGCCATCCACGCGTCGCCGCCCGTGGCCCCCATGGCCGGCCCGTCACCCCCGGTGATGCCGATCGGGGTGGCCCCTACACAGCCGTACGTGGCCACTATAATTTTATTATTTGTTAGCTTTTTGTATGGTAGAAATGTGACAATGGCTGACGTGTTGCTGTCACTTGTGGTGTTGCTTTTGGTGATTTCTTTTTCTTCTTTTTCTTTTGATGGTGATACAGAATGGCTACTTTATCTTTGAGTACTGGAGATTCGGCTGCAGGCGCCCAGACGATGGAGGATGAACTGGCCGCTCTGCAGTCTATTCACGAACAGGCCGAAGATATGCGTGGCTCGAGACTGGGCAATAAGACGTGGACGGCGTCGAGCGGCAGCAACGCCAATCATGTGATGAATTACTATGCGGCCAATAATGGGCCAGGTGGAGAAGCAGGTGGACGAGGAAGCGGAGCTGGCGGCCGAGGCTTCGGCCGTGGCGGTCGCGGTGGAGATTTTGGCGGACGAGGAGGAATGATGAATGGAAGAGGCGGGGGCCGCGGTGCAGGAGCACCTGGAGCTCCTGGCGGCCCGAACCTTTTGGGCAGCCCGCCGCCGAATTATGTATGCTATCGATGCGGCACGCCCGGACACTATATCCAGAACTGCCCCACGAACGGGGATCCAGAATTTGATCAACACCGTGTGAAAAAGAAAACTGGCATTCCCAAGTCTTTCATGAAGGCCGTGAGTGATCCCAGCGAGATCCCCGTAGGCGCGGGCAAAACGGTAGTGAACGCGCCGTGGGGCGGGCTAGCTGTGATAGAACCGCAGAATAAAAACTTCTCTAAATTAATGGCCCGGTCGGGCGGCTCGGCCACCTTGGATCAATTCATCTCGAATCCACCCGAGCACTTGGCATGTCCCCTTTGCAGACGGCTCATGAGCGATGCCGTTCTCATCCCGTGCTGTCAAGAGGTAAGCAGCCGTACAAGTTCCTGATACTTGTGTTGGTGGAAGTGTTTTGTGGTGACTAACTGTGGTTTGATGTGATGTATGCTGGCAGTCGGCGTGTGATGAGTGTCTACGTAGTGCGTTGATCGAACGCAAGCTCACGTGTCCACTTTGCAACGTGAGCAATATGTCGCCTGAGAAGCTGTTGCCGAACAAGGTGCTTCGGACTTCTGTGGACGAGTTTTTACGGCGTGCGCGGACGGAGCAACAAGAGCGCGAGCAGTTAGTCAAGGAAGCTGAAGAGAAGGCGCTCGCCAAACAGAAAGCAGCAGAATTAGCAGCGACTTCGGCTACGCGCCGCTCAGGCGACAGCGCAGATGCTACTTTGGAGATCAAGAAGGGCAAGAAGGGTGACGGTGAGGAAGAAGAAGAGGACGAGTTTGGTGGCGACATTTTCGGCGACGGTGACGAGAATGAAGATGCTCCTTCTCCTCAAAAGTCGACGACGCCAGGATCGGCATCCCCTCCTCAGCCCGCACAGCAGCCACCACTTCCAAAGGACGACGCGGCTGCAGCGACAGGAGACGATACTGCTGGCGGTCCCTCGCGGAAGACAAGCGACGCGGCATCCAATGGTGAAGGCCAAGCAAACGAAAACCCGGACAAGACTTCGCCCAGCTTAGAGCCTCAGGGTCCACCTTCTGGAAATGGCCAGGGTCCTCCTGGGCAAATGCAATGGGGTCCTGATGGTCCTCGTGGACCCCCAGTCGGTTTCAACGGGCCCCCAGGTCCGTGGTTCGATGGTCCTCCGCGCGGTCAACCTGGACCATGGTTTGATGGTCCGCCTGGTCCGTGGTTCGACGGCCCTTTCCCCAGCCCTGGTGGACGTGGAGCCATGAAAGGTGGTCGTGGTGGTGGACGTGGACGCGGAGGTCGTGGTATGCCTCCCCCGGGCTACTTTGGTGGACCAGATTACTTTGGGCCGCCGCCCGGACACCCTGATTACTTCGGTCCTCCCCCGCCGTGGTTCGATGGGCCCCCGCCATTCGGAGGCCGTGGCGGTGGTGGGGATCGCTGGTTTGAGGGTGGACCTGCTCGTGGACGCGATGAAGACCGGCGTCGTGACCGCTCTTCCTCACGTGACCGAGATCGCTCACGTGCGCGAGACCGCTCAACTGGTCGCGATGGAAAGAATGACCGCGATCGTCGTGGTGGCGATGGAAAGGACTCGCGAGGCTCGCGCAGTGACCGAGACCGTGAGCGCAGCAAGCGTAGTCGGAGCCGTAGCCACAGCCGAAGTCGTAAGGCAGCCCGCGGCAGATCACGCAGCCGCAGCAACTCGCGCTCAAGACAAGACAAGAAGACCCGTGAACACGCGAGCTCCTCGCGAGCTTCATCCTCGCGCCGGTCACGCAGTACAAGTCGTGGCCGCCACCATCGCGAGCACAAGAATGACAAGAGCCGTGCGGACACCAAATCAAGCAAGGACTCGGCAACTTCTAGTGAGAAAGACAAAAAGCCAAAAGAAGAAGAGAAGAAACAAGAAAGCACGGTTAAGGACGTCAAGCTGGACCAGGTTGCTGCGCCTGCCATTGACCTTGACTTTTTGGCTGAACCGATGGATGAAGATATGCCGAGTGACAATGAGACCCCACGCGCTACGACCCCAGCAAAGTTGGACCGTAAGAAGAGCAATGAGAGCATGACAGGCACAGATTCGAAGACTAATGACGATAAGAGTCCTCGTGATGGTGAGAAAAAGGAGGACAAAGATCGTAACGATAGCCACTCCTCCTCCTCCAGAAAACGTGACGAATCTCCGAGTCGCTCCACCCGCGGGCGTGATCGCGATCGTGACCGTGACCGTGACCGTGAGCGCGACCGCGACCGCGACCGCGACCGCGGGTCAACATCCGAGAAAAGAGGAGTGTCTTCATCTCGTAGCCGCCGTAGCCGCTCCTGTTCACCCCGTCGAGAGTCATCGAGAGAATCTTCTCGTCGACGCACCGAGTCCTCAAGCAAGCGGGGGGAGGACAAGAGTTCATCTTCATCGCGTGCAAAAGACCGCAGTGGAGATCGTGACCGTGACCGTGACCGTGAACGCGACCGTGAGCGAGGCGATCGGGGCCGCGATCGAGACCGCAACCGCGACCGCGACAGGGACCGTGATCGCGAGAAAACCCACGAGCGAGAACGCGATCGCCCTCGTGACCGCAAAGAACGCGACGGAAAGCGCGGTCGTGACGCTGCAGACAATGGCACTGCCGAGGGTGGTGACCGGAAGCGACGTCGAAGTGTTGAAAAAGAGCGCAGTCGTGGCGAGAAAGGATCGGGTGGTGGCGGCAGTGGCCGCGTAGTTACGTCGACTTCCGGTTCCTCTCGTGGTTCACGCGGAGGTCGCAACCGTCGTCGCGGAGGTGGAGGCGGTGGTGGCAACGGTGGCGGTGGCGACGAAGATAAGCGTCGGATCGAAGTGGAGGAGGGCAAAGGTAAAGCAAAAAGCGGAGGCAACGACCGTAAGAGACCCCCTCGCAAGAAAAGCGATGACCGTGGAGGCAAGGGATCCGGTGAGCCGCAAACGAAGAAGCGATCTGTGTTGGACCGACTGGGCCCCAAACTTTGAAAGCGTGAAGCACGGACGTAAAGATTGCCTTGCCTCGTAAGTGAAGCTACCGAAGTCTTTGGAGGAAATCGTAGCGCATACGGTCCGATTGCTCGTGTTCTGGACAAGGAGAGCAAACGCAAAGACAAATGCCTTCAAGCTTTTTACGCACGCCATTTTTCGTGTTGGCTTCCTGCAAAATAATCAACGATGATTTTCCTACGTAGTATGTGTTGTTTTTCATTCGTATGTACAAACATCTTTCGATGCACGAACGACATTGGTAATCCGGCCATCCTTGACACACATGTTCCCCTTCAGCGCTTTGCAATAAGAGAACGTCGCGAGCTCAACGAAGCCGACGCAAATTTATTGATCGAGTTGAACGGATGGCATTGACACTCACTTGTCGGTAACCAAGTTTGAGTTTCCGCTGCTGCACACCATCAAAAGTCTCTTTTGAACTATCGGCCGACTGACCTGCATCCTGCGGTGCAAATCGGGGGGGAGCGGGCCATGTTGCGCGAGTAAAGACGTTGAAGTTCGTCTCGACGATTGATCCAGTGTGCAAGTACATGTACCATCATACTGAAGGCGCTTATATTATGCGGATATGCACAGTGCACATGTACGTCACACGCTCTTCGTGCGCCAGCCTTACCAATCGAGGTCCAATTCGTCAGGTGCTTCATCGTCTGACGGTGACACGCGCGGCCGGAACGGATCCGGTGGACGCTTGAAGCTGAACGTGCGTCTGAAGAAGCTGTCACTGCGACTGCTTCGACTGCTACTGCTCACACTTTCGCTCGTAGAGCACTCGCTCGAGTCATAGCCAGATTGATGCAACCTTGGCCCGAGAAGATGATCTTCGCCCGTGGCGCTTTTGACGCACATCGCGCAGAACAACCTCTTCATGGCTCGGCCGGACTTGCTCAACGCGAAAATATAGTGCTGCTCGGAGCAGCCCTTGCAGACAGTCTGGTCAACATCAAAGTGAGCTACCGCAAAGTAATAACACGAAACGAGGTTGACATGCATAGAGCACTGGACGCACCTGGTGACACCCCGCACAGTGGGGATACGAGCCGAGCTTGGGCTTTCGCGCGCAGACGTGGCAGATGGTGCTGTTCATGGACAAGTGTACAACCAGCAGAGGATCACAAGTTAGCTTTGCCCGCATGAGACAGCGAATCCAGGCGAGTTGACACGCAACGCAGGTCGTCGTCCACACACATACCTGGAAGGCAACCACTGGTGGCTGTCGGCTTCATCCACAAGCGCGATGAAGTTCTTGGCCCGTCCACCTTGAGGACTGTAGACGACATTGAGCCACGTGCTGGCCACACCGAGTTGAATGGCCTTCTCCGGTGCAGAGCCGAACTTGAGGATCGACCCCCACAGGAATATCTCCGTCTTGTTGGTGCGCTTGTGTCGACGGTAGAGATAACACGACGCGGTATGTTGGCGCAGCATCCCGGGCGTAGCTTCCGATGGCCACTCGGGCCGCTTGATAGACTGCAATGTATGGTACGTGAGCTCGTGCCCGCGCGCGTCAGTGGTAGTCCCCATCCGCTCATAAGTTAGTGCGTCGCGGTCGTGCAGCAACCCCCATGCGCAGCGGCCAGCGAACCACTTGATACCGGCGAAGCGGAACGGATCTTCAGGTGTGCGTCGTTCATGTGCGTTGAGCACAGACCCGTCCTTGAGGTCGTAGCCCAAAAGAACCTTGGCCGTACGGAGCTCGTCCGTCGTCTCGCAGTACAGTCCGCCCATGACATCTTCGAGTCGGCCGTCGATGAGACCAGTGCCGACCATTACGATGATCGACGGGTTCGAAGACCCGGGTACGCTGTTGAAGATGCTCACATCCTTGCGGCGTTTAACGAAGGCCCAGTACTCTGGATCTACGTTCTTAGGATTGAACTTGGCCCGTTCGGCCACCGTGTCCTGCAAAAATTTCCTCGCGGCGTAGTCATATTGCGCGAGGTCTTCAGGCGTCAGTCGAATCTGAGGACAGCGATCAGGGCCGAACATGGCCAAGGTGGTGGTGGCCGCCTGCGCACACCGCAAGCAAATTGCGTAGTGAGCCGAGCAAGTGGGACGCCAATCTTAGTTCAGATTGTCTATGAGCCTTAGCTGCCCTTAGGCATCAAGAGCAAGTGGCCTCACCTCTTTGAAGTCAGCACATCGGTGAACGTCGTCGGTCAATTGGTTGGACACTCCCTCGTCGTCCGCAAGCCAACGTGACGGAGGAATACCCACCACTGCTATCTCACGACGAGGCAAAGACGCTTTCACCATCGCGTTCGTGGCGGGATCAGCTGACTCACGAGCACAAGGACACGCAGCGATATATGCACAGTGCGCGCAGAGCCAAAGCAGAACTTGTTGCTTCTGCGGTCCTGTTGGCGAGCAGAGGCAGGCAGGCAGGTAGTCCCCGAAGACAAAGCAGGCAACCGTCGGAACACACACCTGTCTCTCAAAGTCCACGGCGTGGATCTAAACGGACAATGACCTTTTCAACTTCAAAACGGCAAATTCCAAGTTCAAGGTGGCAAAAAGCAAGATCAAAATGGCAATCCCGATTAAACAAATAATGAAAGTGAGACCTACTTGAACAGGAGATACTCGTGTACAGTGCCTAAGTGGCGCGAAACAAGTCGCGCCAAAACCAATGGACAGAGGCGGTTTCAGCTACCGCTGATGCAAAGCACTATTCTCGCATTCTGCAATTCGCTCTACCACACCCAACCTCCAAGTACCCTTCCACCAACACTTTCACACAATGCTCTACAGTGACGACACCATTCAGCGCGTACTTCGAGCAGCCCGTGACGACCAAGACTGGCAAGATGTTGCAGCAAAGAACGGCATCAAGATGCGGACGGCGTACCGCTGGGTCGCCACGGCGCGAGCTAACGATGCATGGCATGCTTTGCCTCGAAAACCGTGTGGTGGTAAGCGCAACGCTAACATTACGGACGTGCACGTCGACTGTATAGTTGGATTGCTCGATGAAAACTGCTACTTAACACTAGACGAAATGGTCCACGCGCTTGAAGCCCGGTTTGGTGCGAAGGTATCACGCCAAACCGTCAAGCGTCATATCGATGGACGAATGTACACTATCAAGTAGACCCATCAAGACAATAATTACCGCAATCTACTGTAGAACAAGATTCTGCGCGGCGACTATGTGGTCGACCTCCTTGCCTACAAAGGAGAAGGTAAGAAAAAAAATTATGCTGATGAGACTAACTTTAATCTGTGGTGCTCTCGTCGCCATGGCCACAGCTTGAAAGGCAAGCGCGCGGTCGACAAGAATACTGCTAGTAAGGGTTTGAATATCCACGTCGTTGCGTGCATTTCCGAGGAAGGTCTGACCTACTCGGAGAAGCGTTTTGGGTCCTTTACGCCGGACAAGTGCAACGATTTCATCCGCAGACTGTTGAGGCACATCAGCAAGACCACGCCGCTCAACAACGCTGTCCTCGTGGGCGATGATGCCCCTTGCCATACTAACGTCGAGGACGTTTTTGAAGAAGATGAGCTTCAAACTGCCAAAGTGCTGCGTTTGGGTCCATATTCGCCCATGCTCAACCCGATAGAGAACTGTTTCTTAACATTCAAGTCCATGGTCAAGCGGTTTTTGGCCCGTCACCGCCCAGCCATTCTACAAGTACCTCCGCACCTCACCATTAAGCAGCACCGTGAAAGTTACCTCAAGATGGCGGCGGACCTACTTATCCATGAAGCCATCACTCCTTACATCTGTTACAAGTGCTCACTCCACACGGTGAAGTTCCACGCGAGAGCCATCCAGATGAAAGACATGCCAGTTGGAGAATAAACAAAAGATAAAATCTCACGTCTGCGTCTTTTCATGAATTGCCGTTTTGATCTTACTTTTTGCCACATTGAACTTGGAATTTACCATTTTGACGTTGAAAAGGTGTACATTAATGGGCGCTTAATTGATATGACCATCAACTCGATTAGAACATGGGACGAGGAGAGCTGCGCCCCCTTGTTGATGGTCATATGATAGGCGTCCACTAATGCAGAGTTGAGTCACGCTTTGAGCCTTGCAGCATGTTGCTTGACAGTTTAGAGACCGGCTCGCTGCATAGTCGAGTGTAGCTCTTGAACGCTTCTGAGACCCAGCGCCCGTAAAACTGGATCGTCATGGCGTCGGTCCCCGCACGGTACATGTGCGTCAGCCTCAGCTCGTAGCGAGTGCGAGCTGAACATGCTAGCATTTTTGCCCAGTCTCGATGTTGCCTTCTTGATAGTGCTTGCAGCCTCATCTGCCGACACGCAGGCCAGTCTTCCGAGATTGGACATGTAGACAGCAGCAGGGATGCCCTGAGGGAGTTTTTGACGCGCCTGAAGCAGCAGCAGAGCTCCAAGTACCGGGCAGATAAAATTGTGCTCGGAACGTTGTAGCATCCTTACCGTGGCCGGTCCGTTCTGGTTGGTTTTGGACCCACGCAACTTGATGCACACAGCGTGAGCGAGCATTGGGCTACGTGTGCCATAGCCTTGACCATCGATCACGGAAATGTCTTGAGCGTAGAGAGTGAACCACTTGATGGATGTTTTCGTGTTGGCTACAATTTCGGATCGTCGCAGGAGGAAGAAGAACGCCAAGCACAGACCCCCCCCCACACACACAGCGCTTGCGCTGCCGGATCCTCAAGGTTCAGAGAGTGAAAACACGTTTTGAGAAGCCGAATGGAGACGGGCGATTTGCGGCAGCGCGGTGGGTTGAGACGACGGATGTCATTTAGCAGCATGCGGATGCGCGGGTGGTCGATGGGGAAGATGTTGCCACCATCTGCGAAGAAATGCTTGATGCCGTGGAGCGTGGCGGGTATCATTGAGGCCTGAACCATCCGACCGGAGTCAAAGCCGTGCTGAAACCCGTCCGTGATGATGTTCGATATGTAGTGTACGCGGTCGTCGAGCTGGAGTCCCGACAGCCACTGCGAAATCCCACGGGGAGAGGTCCAGGCTTGCCATCGCTTCTAGGCGCTGGCGTACTTGGTAAATGTGAAGTCGGCAAAGGAGTGAGCTCGCAGATACGTTGCCAAAGCGTTGTCAGACCGCTGATATCCAGGACGGGGGAAACCTGACACCAACCGGAAGTATACGAAGCAAACTTGTTAGCGAACGATGCATGAGAACCAATTCGAGATCCTGCGTCCGCGCGGCTATTGTCTGCTCCGGGGATGTGAGAAGCGGAGTATCGGAGGCAGTGCGTAGTGTCCCACCAGCTGAGTAGGCGGATAAGCACCTGGGCTCGAAGGTTACGGGAAGCGAGTTGGTTCTGCCACGCTACAGCCGAAGAGTTGTCGATGCGGAAGTGAATATGGAGTGGACGAGAAGCCGTCCGTGGTTGTACGGACCATCGTAGACCCCAAGCTAGCACGGCGAAGGCACACGAAAGTAGTTCGCGATAGTTGATGTCAAAGCCGTTGTCACCTGTTGGCTTGAACTCCGCGATTAATTGCAGCTCCGCGGGGTTAAACCGATACGTTAGTGCGTGTTCGGAGGTAATGTCCAAAGCGCACACGCCGAAGCCAGAGGCATCCGTTTCGACAGTGACATCAAGCGGTGGTAGGCCATTGAAGAACTCTAGCGCTACGCCGTGCATTTACAAGGAATGCAGAATAAGCCACCACCATCGTAAGTCGGCTTTCATATCCGGCGTCACTACCACGGTTCCGAATCGATGCAGTTGATTCTCACGATGGCGGAGCCGCTGCAAAAAGGGTCGTGCTGGACGAATGCGAGTTGTAACAGGGTTACACAGGCTGGTGTAATTGGGTACACCAGATATACGTGTATAGCCGGACTATACACGGACAAGTATACGGCAAGCCTTCTGTGTGTGCGTCACATACACAGTCAACAATCATTTCGAGCCACCAATGGCACAAACATTGGCGGGCGCTAAGCGCACTGCTATTGGTGGAAATGTGCCCCTTTCCACCAATCAAACGCATACATAAGGGCCGGAGCGTGAGAGCCAACCATGGCTTCACCTCCGTAGATACATAAGTCATTTGGATAGGTTTGCTAAGGGCCCGCCACGCGGCGGGCTTCCATTCGATTCAGTTTTCTATTTTCAAGTTAAAGTTTCGGTCTTTTGCTTAGAAATACACGGGGACGTGTATTTCTACTTGCATACAAAGTCTAAGTAACTTACGCTTCCTCAAAAGCGCATACTAGTGTATGCTAAAGAAACAGAGCGCGTCTCGCCCTGTTTCACGAGTGGCCACATGTCTGGGGATCCCGAGGAGGGAACGATACGATCGCCGAGATATGCTCGTTGCATGAAAGGCTGATGATACCAAGTTCCGTGCTTTGGAAACCTTGTCCGCTGGCATCGACACAGATTTCGGTGTGCAGTCAAACTCCAGTCCGAGAATCTTCTGTTTGGATGTTCAGCTCGTCAACTTGTCTTCGTTCACCGCTCCAGCGCCCAACACTGACGCCATGGCAAACCGCAGAGACCGTTCGATGTCGGCGCGATTGGTCTCACCATCAGCGGTGACATTCACATGATCATCCTCCCAGTGATAATTGAAAAATCCATTAGGATATTCAGCGTTGGTGTAAGCACCATGCACGTGCGTTATTGCTCCACCCACAATCTCGTAGTAGCCCGGGGAGCCTGTCCAGCCAAACGGGCAGCACAGGTCGACGACCAGAGCGCCTTCCTCTTCGATAAGGCCTGCGAACCAGCAAACACTCTCGCTGTGAATACTCACGTTACGGAAAGCGGCAGCGACGTCGCCAGCCATGATCTCAACATCGGCGTCGGGATAGCTGTGGGTTACCCGAAGGATTTCTGCGGCAATAGCGTTGCAATGAACGTATTCTGGTCTTGGTATCGAGGCTTGGTTCGTATGGTCGTTGACGGAGAAGTTTTCAGGGTAGGAGAGGTCGTGAATGGTCCGTCCGGTTAGCATCGGGTCACCATTGGCCTTGTCGACCACTCCAAAGCGGCTGAAGAATAACTCAGGCCAGATCTCAAGAATGACTTTGTCCAGCACCAAGCAACGCCGCGCGTCTTGCTCATTACGAATGTTCTTGCGAAGTACGCTTAGTTGCAGTCGAGCAGAACCCTGACTAGCAGGGCGAGCATTTTGGCGGTCGAGGGACTTCTTGACATGAACCCGAACTCCTTCTGCAACAATTGACTTAAGCCGCTCGAGTTGCGGGTAGCAGGCACACACCGCTTCGATCACTGCCGGGCTCATAAGTTTGTTCGGGCGATAGTCGTCTGCCGTTTGACCTCGAATCAGCTCGACGAAGGCTGGGAGTGACGGCTTATTTTGGCGCACAAACTCGGATAGTGCTTTTTGTAGTGGTCGATTAAGCGGAAATTCAGTCCCACCGGGCCTGCGACACGTCAGAGTACAGTTAACTGCTGGCAGCAACAGCCCGACACGTCGGAAGGCAGAACCCAGTACCGCTCTCCGTGTAGTTTCAAGTCGCCGGCCCCGAGCGCGTGCGTTCGTTTCCATGCGAGCTCCTGCACGGTGTGGCGAGGTCGGTGAACCTTTTCCGTCGCAAGTGTATAGTGCTGTAGCCTAGGGGATCCAGAGAGCTACTAAATTCTCCGGAACTGGGGTCAGAAACCCTGAAATGTGAACGTTCCAGAGCTGGCGTGTGGCCCTTGTGTATCCTCTTTGGTTCGATCTTGGTGGCAACCTGTCAGCCTGCCGAGTTGGTAGTTAATGTAGGCCTTGAGCGTGTTGGGCGTGTCGTTTACTGTCTGAAACGCACCCTTTTGGACCAGGAACAAAGCCCCAGAACCCCCCCCCCCC
Source organism: Phytophthora agathidicida (assembly GCA_025722995.1). NCBI lineage: Eukaryota > Oomycota > Peronosporomycetes > Peronosporales > Peronosporaceae > Phytophthora > Phytophthora agathidicida. The sequence continues at coordinate 2,985,693 of CP106978.1, forward strand.
CCCCCCTTGTAAGATAGCCAAAATACAGAGTAATATATGCAAATATACAGCCGCTACTTATTCTTTAAGACCCTTGAGCGGTGGGTCTATCACCAGTCCACTGAGTATACGCTCCAGACACTGGTCAGTCTGAAACGCACTCTTCTTCTCACGCGCACCACCCTCGAAGAGGGATACAGTACTCTCGAATCTCTGAAACGCAGTCTACTAATACACTTAAAGGGGACTACTAAACCCTCCAAGCAGAATCGTTAACATGAAATGGGAACCCCACTCTTACCTTCACTCAGTGGGCCCAACTAGGATATGGAATGCCGTGGATCAACTCTGAAACGCCGTCGCGTCCGATCCCCACAGGCAACTTGGACTTGAAGCTTGGGAGGAAGTACGCGGCGTCCTTATATCCGCGCCCTTGTCCTAGCAGGCCACCGAACGAATTCGACTTGTGCTCAACTTGGTAAAACTAACTCTGTTTGTTATTCTCTAATTCGGCTATCTTCTTTCTGAATCTCTCGATATCTTCTGGGTAATTATCTTGTGTTCTGTATACCATTGGGGGAGTTCACTTGGTCTTCATATAGGGTGTACACACTTCACTTGTCTTGGACAGGACCTCCACGTGCTTGGTCCGTCTCTTCTGCTCTGAAACTGGACTCTTGACCGCACAGTTCTTGGTCGTACACGCTGTACACAGTCGTAGGACGTCTTGGCTTGCTGCTCTTGAGTCTCGGTAGCTTGGCAATGTCCACAGCAGTCGCTAATCTCTCAACCGAGGCTTGGAATCTCTGAAACGAGGCCATATATATCTGGAACGGGGCCGGTTTCAGACTTTTGGGGGTCAGTTTCAGACTTCTATGAGTCTGGGTCGTCGGTTTTAGGCTTCATTCGTCTTCCACATCATCACGACACATTGCTGGGTGTTCTTGAACACCTGGGAGTCAATACACGTTCATATCTTGAGTCTTGGTGTGTCTTGTGGGTTTTGTTCTTCATACTTTCGTGCTTGTGGCTGTACTTGAGTGGTTCTTGGGTCTGGAACGGCGGCATTCAGTGCCTTGATCCAAGGCAATACGGGTTGTCTGACACGATACGTTCGTGCAGACAAATTATGCTTCTACTTGGCGACCCGTGTTCAGGACGGGGGCGGCTCCGGACTGAGCGCATGTGCGTTTCAGAGTGTACATCTCTGGAACGCGCGCTTCCGGAACCTAAGGACCCATCATTGGCTCTCCACACGCTCACCATTCAAACCACGCACTCTTTCTACAAAATGTCGCAATAGATCCACTCCACATCCACCAATCAAAACTCCGAAACTCCACTGTTGCAACTGAAAATCGGCTGTCCCAAAATGTGGGAAACTGCATCGTGTCACAAGGATCACGCGGACACCCCTTCAGTTCACGACTGGTTACAATTGATCGCTGTACTATAATGTCTGTCACAGTGCAATTTCATAACTTACGTCACGACGAAAAACTTACCGTACTTTAAAAACGATTACCGTTCTTGATTTTTGTATACCGTAGATTGGTCAATGGTACAGAAGTTAATAGTAACTTACCGTGTATGGTAAATTGGTTCTGAAAATCGTATACAAAAAACAAATGAAGAGGACGATGTCTGAATTTGCTGCAGTTAATACCTACTCCACTTAGCGCAACAATTTATTACGGGGTACCTTGCCAACGCGCTCGACCCGGCGAATGAAGTCGCACTGTCGCAGCCACCTTATATTTGCCAGTGGCTTGTCGTAGGACTCGTGATCCTCTACTCCTTCGTACCACCTGCCCAAAACGCGACGCTCCGGTTTGGTTTCATATACACATAAAACGAAGCAGTGCTTCAGCCCTTTTCATCATGTTGCTCCCACGACGTAGACGCCAGCACTGAGTGGGTAGTTCGCAACGTCGTCTATCTTGTTCAGCGAGTGCTTCACTTTGTTGTCTCGAAACACGTTGCACGCCAACGGTGCGCAGTTCTTGCGCAAGAACGCCACAAACTTCTTTATATCGGCTTCAGACACTCCTTCTTCTTCCCCGTCGCCTTGCTGTTCTTGAAATGCCTTAATAACTTCCAGCGGAACGAGATCTGGTTCGCCTTCGACATCGCATGCGATTCGGATAGCTTTGAAGAAGCATTTGTTGTCGACCGACGCCTTGTAGGTGGACGGAAAACGCTTTTTGAATTGAGTGTACGTCAATTCGTTGAACTTGTATTTCCATTTGTCGATCCCCATCATCTTATTGCCGAAGCCGTCTTTAAAGAGCGAGTTTGCCCAGACCCACGTCGCACAGAACCGGTGTTTATCATCGCACCATTGTACGAGACAGGCCTCGTTCGGTTTTTCGTAATTATCCCTGTCGAGTAGTGCATATACTTCTCACGCCTGGTCGCTGTCGTACACCACGTTAGGCTTTGCAATGTTTGGCGCCTTCGTAACAGGATGGAACGGTGGGGGCTGCGGTAATGTCCACGGTGGCCTTCGTTCCACTTCACTGTGCTGCGTTTCACCGGCTTCAACTTCCCTGGTCTCCACCGCCACATCTCTAGGAGTGCTAGCCATCAGCACCGACCATTCGCGGTGGCCCCGCAAGCGGCGGCGAGGACGAGATGGTAGGTCTTCGTCTTCTGAAGATGAATCGATATCGATGGCTACATGCGATACCGTAGGATGCATATGCAATAGGGTAGGTTCATCACTCCCCCCATGCCGCGTGGTTCCGCACATGCACCTTCAGCAACACTCACTCCTTCCGCTGGGGGTGGTGTTTGCGTGCAGCCAGGATGAACGAGCGACGTCGTAGTCTCGGTAAGCATTGTCGCCGTCGTCGCCTCGGTGTGCGCCGCTTCAACGCCTTGATTCGACGTCTCCATCGTCGTCATCATCTCTTCTTGCGATCGTTGCATGTATTGCCAGATATCCTCCCCATACAAACTAGGCTGACTTGGGTCCAGGACTTTGGTACTGCGCAGAAAGGCATGGCGAGGCTCGCCGGTGCCACTTTCTCCGTAGTTAAGCAAGTTAGACATCTCAATAAGTACGGCCGCAGCCTCAGTTAACCCATTATCATCACGCTTAGTAGTGCCATTTCGTAGCCGCTTTGCCGACCCCGCGATGGCGTCGGGCGCGCATGCGAGCCCTTCGACTGAAGATCTTGGGGCCGGCAATATTGGGCTCCGGTTAGACGCGCAGTCTTGAAATGAGGAACTGTTGCAGGACGGCAGCTGTGGGTTAGGTATCCTAATCATCGAATGTCTGATCAGATGACCAGTGTCCGTGCAGCGAAATTTCGTGTCTGATTGTGTAATTCCCTCATCGCCAGTGCACTGCAGAGGGTCCACTCCACGTCGAACTCGGAAGTTGCGTGATCCACCACGGGGGACAAGGTTATGAATACCTGGTTCTCCCAACTGTGGAACATACCGTTGTGGCTCAAGTTCGCAGAGCCGATGATCAGCACCAAATTGTCCATCTCACCTTTTGGTGCTGGCTGCGTGAAATGGCCGGATTGTAGGCCATGTAAACCCCCGCTGACAGCAATCGCTTGATACATCGCTTCGTGTAGAACGAATGCGCCAACCTCTGGTAAACTAAAACTTGGACCTCGACTTCTTCTTCCTCCTTGGCCACCAATAGCTCCGTCGCCTCAGGAAGTGTGTGGCAGAGATCGTGATCTGCCCTTGAATACTGTATGGACACTCTCATCTCGCGCAGCTTGGCTTTGATACGGCCAAGGTGTGGAGAAGCAACTTTTGGAATGAGGAGTGATGGGAATAGAGTCGGAATCAGAAGGTCACTGATTCGGGTGAGTGACTCGGGTCAGACCCTGGATCCCCGAAGTCGGCCGATCTTGGATCCAACATGCGGATCCTAGAAGTCAGCAGATCATGGACCCAACTTGCAGATCCAAGACGACAGTGGATTCTGGATCCAACTTGTGAATCCAAGTTGTCCGTCGATCCTGGATTCAGTATCCGGATCCGAGAAGTTGGTGGATCCAGAGCTCAGGTCCAGATGGTGAAGTGGCGTGTAAACAGCGGATCGCAAGGGATTTGGCAGGAAGCAGTTGTGCGAAGGTAAAAAGGGCGCGTAGTCAGTCGTTGGTTGGTCTATCAGGTGGTTGTGAAGATAGGATCCAGTATGGGATAGGCTTAACAGTAATCCAGAGTCGAATTTGCCTTGTAATCCACAAGTGTCCCAGCAACGCGAGGAAGAGGGAAGTACGTTGGCCCCAAGAAGCGTTAAGAAGACAAGCGTAGTAGAGCTAGTGTGGTTTTTGGTAACCGGGTTAATATATTGGCCGGATCCAACCACCTAGTGAACTACCTCAAGTGCTGGATCCTAGATCCACAAGTGTAGATCCTAGATCCGACGGACTTTATTGCTTGGCCCGACGGTCTCTCGGCTTCTCAACAACTCAAGATCCCGTCATAGAAGACGGCAAGCAACGCAAAGGAACCCCCCGCAGAGGCTACAACACCCGTAAGGCAGCTTGCACCCCAGATCCGAGATCGAGCATTCTCTCTGGGTCTGGATCCACTACTCGGACACAGAGTGAAGATTTTCCACGCTGCTCCACCCCACTCCCGCGTCACGCCAAGACGTTCAAGTTCACGAAGCGAGCAACTTCGAGTTACCAGAAGAGCAGATCCCGCCCACCGACGGGTACACAAGGTGGCAAGTTCAGCAGATCACGGATCATAGGAGTACTCCCTCCTTTAGTCGGTGTCTGGGCGAAAGTTGGGAAGTCGGATTGACCTTAACCAGATTTTGGGAAATCCTGCTACACCACAAAGGTGTCGCGCGCTCAGACCGGCAGGTGCAGCGCGCCGCTCCTCTGACGCGTATCGACGCCCAGTCGTACGGCATATCTTCTGGCCAAGTGAGGCTCGCGAGCCGAGCCGAGCCAACGCTCCGGTAGGCCGCTTTAGGCCGGTGCCTTCGCCCTTGTCCGTTTGCCATACTCAATCCAAGTGAAAGCCCATGCCAAAACCAAAGCCGGCCTAAAGCGTCCATTGGCTGGATTTCTGTCTTGATCTCAGTATGCGCCCGAGAAAAGGTCCCCCTGCCGACAACTCCCGGCCGATTGGCCAAAATTTCAAAGCTTTGCGCCTTTGATCAGATGGTTGATCGCCCGTCAACATGTCCTCTCCAACTCCCCCAAAGCTCTTCGTGTTCGGCCTCGGCTACTCTGCGTCCCGAGCAGCTCGCGCCTTCCATGCCGCCGGCTACTCCGTATCAGGCACCGTTCGCTCCATTGAGGCCGCGACGCAATTGTCGGACTTGGATTCGGAACTATTCCGCTTGAAATCTCCTCAATCCGTTTTCCTCTTCGACGGAGAAGCGTGGGACGACAGCAATTCCTTGTCGCTGGAAGAAGCTCTGAAGGGGGTCACCCACATACTGGCGTCAGTTCCAACAGGTCGCACGGAGGGACAGGAGGACCCGGTTCTGGAATCGCTGGGGGAATCCCTCGTCCGTGCCACGAAAGACTCGGTGCAATGGGTCGGGTACCTTTCGACCATCGGAGTGTACGGAGAGACACATGGAGTTGCAGTGGACGAATCGGCTCCAGTCGGTTCCAATGTGAAGAGGTCCCGCATTCGGATCAATGCGGAACGGAAATGGTTGGAGTCGGAACTCCCTGTTCACGTGTTCCGAATCGCAGGGATCTATGGTCCTGGACGAGGGACAATCACCAAAGTTCGCAGTGGGACGGCGTCGAGGATCCACATCTCTGGACGGAAATTCAACCGGATCCACGTTGATGATATCGTGAATATCCTGTTGGCGTCGGCGGCAAAGCCGAATCCGGGGGGGATTTACAACGTGTGTGATGATGAGCCGGCCCCAGCAGATGAAGTCACGTCCTATGCATGTGAGTTGTTGGGAGTCCCGGTGCCGCCCAGTCAGTCGTGGGAAGAAGCGGAGAAGAACATGAGCGCAATGGCCAAGAGTTTCTATGCGGAGAGCAAGGTTTGCGTCAATCGGCGCATTAAGGAGGAGTTGGGGGTCAAGTTGATTTATCCGACGTATCGTGAAGGACTGCTGGCCCAAGTGGTGGAGGAGGAGAAATTGAGTGTTGGAGTTTATCCGCCGCCAGATCATACTGCGGTTGGAGACGCTGCTCAACGGTTGGTGGTGCTCGTGAATATTGGCTCGCTACGAGCGGAGCCGTACTTGGACTTGCGTCAGATCAGCTTCCGACTGAGTCGTGCACTTGGCCAGCCTGTAGTACCGTGTAGTTTTAGGTTCTCGGATCGTGTGGACCCGCTGGGGCTGAATGGACTTCCGGCCAAGACTTTCGAGATGGTACTGACGGAGCATCTTGCATCGCGTGGTGAGAATGCTAGTGAAGTTGTCGTGCTGCCGCTGTTCTTCGGGAACAGCTCGACTCTGACGGAATTCTTACCGAAGACAATTAACAAAGTGTGGACCGCAGAGAAGCCTTCAGCACCTCTCACGGTTCGTGTGGGTGGGTGTCTTGTAGACCAAGACAACGCAAAAGACACTCGTGTTGCTCAGATCCTTTTGGAACGCATTCACGATGTCGTTGCCTTTGAGAGCGTGAATGATGATGTGACGGTCCTTGTCGTGGATCACGGAACGCCGAGCCGAGACGTGCATGAGTCTCGTGAATTCGTTGCTAAGGAACTACGTGCCCTTCTGAAGCCCTACCAGAACGTCAAACTCGTGGATACCGCATGCATGGAGCGTCGCGAAGGTGCTGAATACGATTTTAACGACCCGTTGTTGGCTGTGGCGCTGGATCACTACACAGTAAACAAGGGAATTGTTGTTGTGGCTAAGATGTTCTTCTCAAACGGCCGTCATGCTGGTGAAAAGGGGGATATCGAGGAAATCGTCGAGGGTGTCAGCACGAAACACCCGGACGTGGATGTCCGTGTCACTGAGGCGCTAGGAACGCACGAGCTGCTGTCCGAGGTTCTGCACGATCGCTACCGTACTGCATTGTCTAAGGGTTCCCCTGACATCGCACTGACAGCGAACAAGTAAGGTTGTTGCATGCAGTACCTGCAAATCTATTGCTTGAACAATGCATTATTGTCTAGTTCTATGCTTCTGGTGGTGCTTTACGGGAAATGCGTGTTGCTACTCTAGTCACTTCAGCCTGAATCGTTTTCGGTAACTCACCATGTTGGGTGCGAGCAATACTAATTGCTTTCACAAGAAGCAGGTTGTCGGCCTCAGCCCGCACGAGTTGACTTCTGAGTCTGGTTTGATCGGCTCGCAAGATGCTTAGTTGACCACGATTACTTACCGCCTGAGACTTCTCCTTGGTTTCATCGTCTTCTTCGGTGATTGAGCCACGTCGTGTTGGCGAAGGTGAATTCAGCACGCTTCGCAATTCTTTCGAGCGTCGTTCACGCCGATACCGCTCAAACTCCTTCTCCACTTTCTTCAGCTCGCTGGTCTTCTCGGCGATAGCGTCATCTTTCTCGTCAAGCACCTTTTGCCATTTCGCCAGCTTCCTTTTCCAGTCAACCACTAACTTGCTCACATCTTTCGTGTTGCGCTCATTGGACTCCAGTTTGTCCTTAGCCTGTTGGTGTCGCTTTTGCAGCTCCATCTTCGACTGAATGAGCTGTTCACGTTCTTCAAGCACATCGCGGAGTTTGCTTTCCATATCAGCAGCTTTGCGCTCGATCACTGCGTAATATTTCCGCCAGTTTCTGTTTTGCTTGAAAAGTCTGATGAATTTATCAGGCGCTCGAGCGCGGACTCGGTCACGGCAATTACGAAGCATCTCGAAAACAATCTGCTCCACTGTTCGAAACAAATAATGGCGATAGGAACGTGAGAATGACGGCGTCAAGTGCTATCGGCTACATCGCCGTACCGTAAAAGCAGCAAGTCTTGCTGTAAAGCTGTGTTTGAGTAAAAAGAATTCGTCGATCGATTGTAGCGAGATTCGACGTTGGGAACACTACTTGCAGTACTCCATAAACCGCACCTGAGCAAGCAAACAATAAATAAAAATCACGTTGACACGACCCAGCTTCAAAAACCTATGCCAAAGTTTTACAAACCATCAGTGGAGACGAGGGCCGACGACACCATACCAGCCGTTGGCTTGTTTGCAAGCACATTCGGTCGAGCTGTTGTTATCGCAAGTGTTGATGTAGCCTCATCCTGCCGCAAGCCGCTCATGACAAATTGATCTACCATAGGATGGAAACGCGGATCCGCTGTAACGTCCGCGATGATCAGCGTTGATCCGCTCGCCAGTGTGCTACCGGCAATACCAAGAGATGCTGGGACTTGGATGAGTTGATTCCCTTCTCGCTGTGTCCAAAGTTCATTGCTGCTGGGGTCAAAGAGGAAGAGAATGGCTCCACTACCGTGCACAACTTGTGCAAAAGTGGTGGACACGCTGACGAACAGGTCTCTCACTGTTGTAGGTTGGAATAATCGTCGGATGAGAGTCTGCAAAGCTTGAAAAGAGACACCAGTAGTCAACTGTTCTTCTGCAGCTGAGATAGCTCCTATTTCCTCTCGAACTCGAGCTTCGCTTTGTTCTTTTACCTTCATGATAGCAGCCTCACTTGTCTGTTGTATCTCCTCGATAACGAGACGATGCCTTCTCGCATTATTCTTGGTCGAATTTGCATAACACCGTGAGAAGAAGGCTCTCATTTGTCGTAGACGGTGGTGGTATGCTATCCAACACCATTTCCCGAGAGCTAGTCCTCGTAAATGTGTAGAAGCGGAGTCTTGTTCATTCCGAAGTTTTACCTGGAGTGTCACAACTAGCTGGAGAGCAGTGAATTCAGCTGACTTTGTTTTCCACAGTCGGAAGGCAATCGAGATGGGTAAGCCCCGATTGATGTTCGAAAGCAGACAGCGTTTCGTGAGGAAGTAGCGTAATTTTGCTTGAATAGTAGAAAACTTCCTCCAACGCTGCATGATTGTCAGTAAATCGGTTCTCCCCCAGAGCTTCTCCAAAGATTTCAGCTGCCGCCATCGCAGCGTCTTGACCTTCCACAACCAAAACGCGAACAAACGCTTTCGTCTTTGTCGAATGTTAGCCACACTCACTAGCGCGCGATGCTTTTTTTGTATATCGAAGTGTTTCGATTTCCACAACGATAACGCCCCCGATACGTCTCTAGAAACAGTTCGTTTCAATAGGATCTTGCTCAGTGCTCTCAGACAAGTTAGTTGCTGGTTGCCTTTTGTTTCTTGGGATGCAACCTTCAAACTTACAGCCGACGATCTCGTTTCAGCCTCCTCGAGTTTGTCCTGAAGCTGCATTAGTTCTGTCGACAGCTGGTCGACACTCATAGATGTAGTTTGCAATCGGCGGCTTGACTCAGCGACTTGGTTTGTTAACTTTTCATTGCCACATTGTAGACTTGCTATCTGGATCATGAATTGGTATCGCCTCCATCTTGACAGAGAACTGCGGTAATAGTATCGTGATACCACGACTTGCATACACCGAATCGATTCCCGCTGAAGCTTCATCGCTTGCACAGTTGTGTGCCAGGATTTCCAGCAGTTGGCGAGAATAGCTTGACACCTGTTGGTATAACGTTGTTCTGCATGTAAACGAGTCGCTTGTTTGGACCATGTGATCTCTTTCCACGAGTGGAACGTACGAACAAGCCCCGATTCTTGTCTACCCATCAAAAACTGCATGATTTTCTTGTGTTTTTCCCTCTCCTGATGAGCTCGGTTCCTCTCTTGAAGGCATTTCTGGTGCCACCATAACAGCGAATTTTTCAGTTTCAGTCTTCGAGCAAGGATTTCCAGTTTATCCATAGCTGAAGCAATAATCATTTCACGATGAATTGATCGACGCCATTCAGCAAAATTGCTCTTCAAAATATGTTCTCGGACTCGCTGCTGTAACTTCAGTTGTTTTTGCCTTATCACGCGTCTTTGGTAAGTCATAAAGTGCCAATGTCGTACAATGGTGCGGGTGAGTGCATCATGACAGCGCTTGGCCTTCTGGTCAACGAGTAACTTGACTGCGCGACAAATCTGAGTGAGCGAACACCAGCTAGAGAAAAGCTCTGTGAGGTGTCGGCGACGAACATTCTTTTGGCACAAGTAAACCGTTTTTTGCTGGTATCTCTTCATCGAAACCTTGAACTTCAGTGAGTTAAAATATTTCGCCATCAGCTTATACTCAGTCAGATACTGTGCCTTTGACGCATCGTTTCCATCTACCAGCCTGCGCTTTGTTTCAGCAACAGTCTTCTCCAGAGACGAAATCTCTTCTCGTTGGAGCTGCAGTTCCCCCTGCTGAACATTTCGTAGCTCTTTTAGTTCTTGCAGATCTCGGATTTGGTTTCGGATCAGGAGCATTTTCCACACTGTCATGGCTCGTTGCTGCTTTCGTCGCTCAACCTTTCGTAACCAGCGCGCAAAACGTTGTTTGCGCTCCTCCTTTGCCACAAACTCTGCCCAACTACTAAAACACAACCTAGCAAGTCGTGTTTGTTGGAATACAATCAGCTTGCGTTCTGCAAGACGACACTTCTTCCTCGCCTCGACACCACCTTTCCACTCCAAGAAACAAAATCGCATGGTCGATACAGACTGCTTCCACCACATTTTTGCTCGCATCGCGGTCAGCGCTGCATTCCGCTTTTCGAGTTGCTCTTTTGCTGCTTCAGTCTTTGTGACTTCTATCCAATGCGTGAATTGTTGCCGCATTTTGGCATGCACGGAGCCCAACCAGATTTTCTCCATCGTTTGACGCAGTAAAAGATTTTTCCTCGCCATCTTTCTCCATTCCGTGAACACTTCTCGAATTGCGTAAAATTCAGAGTTGCGAGCGAATAAAACCGAAAATACGTGAACAGCTCTACTCCTTCGCCTTACTTCTTTCCAGGCAGAAAAACATTGGATTTGCCACCAACGAGAGAAGCATGACTGAGCTGTCCTGAAAACTGTTTTCAGCTGCCTTCGGTGAAGGGTAAATTGTCTCCACTTTGCCAGAATTGAACGAGTTTTATGGGTATCCAAAGTAGTCAAGAAAACCTGTACGGCTTGACAATTGCGAACCGATTGGCGAAAAATCTTTTGCCACGCTTTGAAATACCGTGCAAGTGTAGAACCCCGTTCTCGAGTCGAACACAAGATTTCCACAGCACCTGCAAAACGTTGCGCTCGTTTTGACTCCTCTTTCAATCGATCTTTTGTTTCCTGCAATATACATTCTTGTGCTTTTTGCGTTCGCATAGCTTGTTCAAGCAACGATTGTTGCGTCTTTCGATATTCATCAAATTCGGTCTCTAGCTGTTTTAGCTGAGCGTCTCGTTCTCCTTGGACACGAGCCATCAATAGTTGCTGCTCTTTTAGTACAATTTGCCGTTGCCATTTAACCCACGCTCTTTGTAAAACACCAGTGTGGAGTCGGCCAATCCACCGACGTACCAACTCGCGCTGTGCTTTTCGACTCTCAACAAAGTCGCGCCAACTACCAAGCGTTTTCGCTAAGGATCCGTTTTTGAGTCGAGCTACACATCTTTTCACCATGACATCGCGTCTCTGTCTTTGGAGAACTACCTCGCGCCAACGCGTAAAGCATTCCCGCTGGAAAATCAAATCTCTCTTGGCTTGATCAAGTCGGTTCTCCCAGGCTTTTTGAATCAACTGCTGTTGTCGCACTTGGGCTGCAATTTTCAGTTCTGTAACTCGCTCCTTCCACGCGCTAAACATGAAGAAAACTTGCTGCTTCATCGCGCACTGAATCATCACCTCAATACCACATCGCAACGACAATCTCTGAGCGCGAAAAGCTGCCCATTGCGAGAAACACCGTGCTACTCCCCGGTTTCTAATCCGATTCACAGCATACAATAGAGCTGACTTTCGTGCTTTCGTCTCTCTCACTCGTTCTTTCCACGAGTTAAAGCACCTGAGAACTCCGATCTGACGCATACGCCCAAAAATCTGCTGGGTTCGCACACGCTTCTTATAGCTCTGATGCGCCGAACAGTGCCAGTCACTCACAGATCGACGAAGCTTAAGTATCCGCAGTTTCGCTCGTACCAAGTCTGATCGCTGCTTTACTCCCTGCAAGTACGTCGCAATTATCTTCCACTCGCGCACTATATCCTTCAGCAATTGTCGGTCGGATTGCTTCGTGAAGAATCGACCCAGTTTCTGCCGCACCATAAGCTCCGCAGCTCGGTGCTTCTCAATTTTATCAGCATACCTTGCGTTTTCTTCCTCACGACGTGTCTGCATTTCTCGTCTTGCGTTCCAAGATTCATCAAGTGCAGCCTCTAAGTCCATGATCGTCTTTGCGTGGAGCTCCATCGTCTCATTAAAGGCATCCAGTTTTCTATCCTTCTCCGTTAAAGCAAGACGAAAGGTGTGAACAGTCCATGTCCGCATCCCCCAACGACGCGAGTGGCAGGCCAAAAGCCGCTCAATCTTCAGCGCCCCTGCTCTAAGAGCATTTGCCTGTTGACACTCCATCCTCCAACGTATCATAACGCGTCTAACACTCCTCTTATCTCTCTCCTCTGCAAAACTAACTCCCCTCCGTCGTCTCTCAACATTTCTTCTTGTCAAATCTCTCCACCGAACAAACGTTCGTCTCGCTGACTGTTGCAGCAGCTTCATCGCAAGTATAGCCGCTTGATTCCCTCGAATCTTCGCAACGCGCGCATCAACTTGACGCTCTAACCCAGCCACCATCTTAGCATTCTCCTCCTCCAGTCTCTGCTGCTTCACCATTGCTCGCCACTTCTTCCACACGCTCTGCAGTTTATCCGTCGACCACTTGGCCAACGCGTTCACCACCCGCTGCTGTCCTTGTCTCACTCTCTGCTGGTCAAAACTGTTCACTTTCTCCTTCAAATTTTTGACAATCTCCGTCTGCTCGATGTGGAACTTCCTGTACTGCTCTTTCAGTTCTCCGTATCGGATCCCTAGCTCCTCTTTCTCTAGTATCACATTCTGCAGTGTATTCTGCATGGTTTTCACTGCCATCGCAGCTCTTTTGCCCTCTAACGGGTCAAACTCGAACCGTTCTTGGTACTTCACCACCAGCTGCTGGTGCTGCGTCTCAGTGCTGGCAGCTCTGGCCTCGAGCTTCTGCAGCTCCAGACGATGCGCCTCCTCCAGTCGCAGCTTTTCACTGCGGAGAAGACGAATCTCCTGCTCTAACTGGCTGCATTGGGTTTCCTCGGCCGCGAGCACCTGCTGCTGCTTGAGTTGCAGTTCGTTTTGCCGCGCATCTTCACGAAGCTGCTCGTTTTCCTGCTGTAGCTGGATGTACGAGTCGTAGAGCGACGCCACGCACTGCGCCGACTTCCAGTTTGCGCCCAGCGTGTCTTGCTTCTCCAATAAGCCAGAAGCATGCCGCTTCTCGCCCGGCATGCGTCTCTTTGGCCGAGTCCGCAATAACTTCAACTGTAACGCCGACTAAGCGACCCATCCTCGAAATGGCTGCATTCAAGTCAATGTATCCTCTTAGAAACATTTCTACTCGCCAATCAAAACGCGATGGCAGACTCGCCGTCGACGTCGCCTTCCTTCTCCTTCACGACGCCCGAGCAGCGCCGCCACGGCTTCTCAGACGATGCAGACGCTGGCAGCATCGAGGACTGGCACTTCCGCAACGGCCCTAGCCCCATCACCGCCCCGCGCTTCCGGGGAGAGGAGCAGGACGAGAGCAAGCAGCAGGACGAGCACTGGACCTTCGCCCACTCACACTTTAGACGACGGAACAGGCTGGAGACGCGGCTGGAAGAGCTGCAGAAGGACGTGGCCAGTCTCACGCTGAAGCTCCGCGCCAATGGGAACCGAAGTGTCGCTTCATTGGACGCGTCCAGCTTCCTAGTGCCAAAAGATCAGGACGAGCAGGTTAACAGCTATAAAGTGGGAGTTAGAGAGGTGATATGAAGCAGAGAAAGGTGTAAGATGAAAGAGGAGACGCTAATGTGTCTGTGTGTTGATTTTGGTGTCTTGTAGACACCTGCAGTCGTGGAAAAGCGACGGAGAAGTGAGAAGGAGCAGGTGTCAGGGTCCGGGAGAAGTAGTGGGCGGAATAGCGCTGTCAAGACGCTGAGAGAGCTGCATAACGTTACTACGGAGCGAGATCAACTGAAATTTGAGCTGGAGAGGACGAAGCGGGCGTTGCAAGTTGCAGAGAGGAAGAGCCACGATGCGGAGAAGAGCGGGAAGGCGTATGAAAAGCTGAAAGCCCACTGCGACTCGCTCCAGCAGTCGTTGGACTTGTCCGAGCGGATTCGAGTGAGGCAGAAGAAGCTGCTGCAACAGTTGCAATTACAGCAGCAGAAAGTTGACAAGAAGGAA